>CM073557.1:5300000-6003750 GCA_037074615.1 Leucaena leucocephala | reverse complement strand
TAAAGATACTCTAGGTCAAAGCAGTTTAAGTATAATGGAATGAGTTAATTTCTCAATAAACTAAAATTTAAATTTTTATTATAAGAGGTGTTTATATTTAATGTTTAATCATGTTTTGAACATAATTTCCTCCACCCTCCAATAGGAAGAAAGCTGAAGAGACTCTTCTTATGTTATATTTTATCAATACTAACTTAATAGTTTATGCATTGATTTTAACTTCATATGCTAAGGTATTTTAGATTCCAGCTCACTGTGATAACTTTTTGTTCACTTTTTTTTAAAAGAAAGAAAGAATGGTGGTGGGTTGAGCACTTTAGCCTTTGGCCAAGGTCAATGGTCACCGTATCGTCGTTATGTATTAATATATATATATATATATTAATATATACAATTATTTGGAGCGGGTTTGATTCTTGGGGAGTATTACTTTATTGTGATTCCAATCACGGTACTTAAAGATGCATCATAACTCCTGGGTGTCTAAGTTTAAACCTGAGAATAATGACAGCTCACCCTACTCGACATTAATATTGTTTAAGAGAAAATGAGACTTCATTCTACTTTTGAATTGTGAGTAAACTTAGTCCCTTTTAAAAAATTCTTGTATCAATATATATATATATATATATATATATATAAGAATGCAAATAGGCAGAAAAATTCCACATCATTGGCATTACTGGGTTACGGGTTATTTGGTCATTGGTGAGTTTGTCATGATTGAAGGCAATGTGATTTGGTTTTGTCTTTCTTTAAACATATATATGTCAATGACATGGTGACACATGCTTTAACTCAAGGCAAAGAAATAGCACTCCCGTGGGTTAATAATGCTGCTGCTTGCTTTATTAGTGACTCACTTTCCTCTGTGATTAAGACTCACTTTGGACCACCATAATTCCATGTACCCTCCATCCAGTCAACATGTTTGAATTATTCCTGTGATCATACAGGTTCTTCATCTCAAACCTTAGCTAAGCATCTTATTCTTTCTTCAAAGTGGTTTGTATCATTGCTTTTCTTAATTCGGTTAAATTACCACTTTTAACGTATAACAAGCATAAAACATTCATAATCATACTCTTGAATAAGATTCCCAAGCACCCTCGTCCTTTACAGTGAGATCTGAGTAAATCATTTTTATAGATGCTTGAGTGGGATGGAAAACATTATCCTGAAAGTCAACCCAATTAAATACTTAATTGAGCATCATATTCTATTCAATGTGAGATTTAGTATCCTATACTAACAAGTCTCCATTGCATTCCCATGTAGAAAATAGAAGGGCAGAACATGTTCTAACATAAGAGGGAATATACCAAGGAATTTTTGAGCCATCAAAATAAGTTAATGCATCATTTTAGTTGAGAAAAAGCATGAATAATTATCTCATATACTTACAGTACAACACAAATTTTACAATGCACTCAGTTTCAACATTTATGTCCTGAACTGCACTAAGCATGATGAGCTGATAATGAGATTGCAAAAGCCTATTATTCTGGAGGTCTCTTCTGTTTTGTCCTTGATTTGTTGTAAAACTTGGAAGGAGGAGACGGTGAAAACTCGAATGGTGGTGGTGGAAGGTCCATT
The DNA here is from genome assembly GCA_037074615.1 of Leucaena leucocephala. Classification (NCBI taxonomy): domain Eukaryota; kingdom Viridiplantae; phylum Streptophyta; class Magnoliopsida; order Fabales; family Fabaceae; genus Leucaena; species Leucaena leucocephala. The sequence goes on along the minus strand of CM073557.1, from coordinate 6,002,154 downwards.
TCGCCCTTCAAAATCTTGACAATGTCCCCGATATCCGGCCTCAATTCCGGAATCTTCTGTAAGCAAGCAAGTGCCAAGTTGATACACAAGCTTGCTTGCTCCTTCTTGTAATATTCAAGTCTCTCATCTACTAGCTCTAAAATGTTACCAGAATGAGCCAAGTGCCTGCACCAGCTTATTAAGTTGGCTTTCTCTAACTTCATTGGAGATGCAAGAACATGTAATGGTCTTCTTCCTGACACAATCACAAGAATCAAAACTCCCAAACTGTAAATATCAGCTTTCTCCATTAAGTATCCGCAACCTCCATATTCTGGTGCAACATAACACAGTGTTCCTCTCATGCTTGTTGTGCTGCTGAGCTCGCGGCTGAACAGATCTCCACTCCACACGTCGCTACAGATGGAACGAGTACTTTTCTTCCTCCAACCTCTTCTGAAACTGAACTCACCACCATTTTGATCGCTCCCATCATCCTGAGCTTCTTCATCAGCGAAGTTTCTCCTTCGCCTGCAAAGATAAAACCTTCTTCCCAAGTCAAAATGTGGCACTTTGAAGCCTTTCTTCCACTTGGTTTGAAGATTCTTCAGCTTACTATTACTACTACTCTTCTTGCTTAATTCAGCAAGGTGCTCTTCTTTCCACCATTCTTGCATCTTCCTCGGCTTTTTCTTCCAGTTTTTCTTCCCCCTTGTTTCTTTCTTCTTCTCAACCACATTATCTGCATCTCCTACTACAAATGCTTGTAATTGGGTCCCATTTGCTTCATCTGCTTTATGATTATCCACAGGACTTGAAGTTTCCAACTCTGGTTTTTCATTAATGTTCTTCTTTTCTTCTACCCAATCAGGGTTTGATGGACAAATTTGACTCCCAATCCACTCCATCACATAATCTCTGCTACATAATTCATCAGATCCATCTTGTCTCCACCACCAATCTTTTCCCCATTGTTTCCCATTTATTTTCTCTTCATCCATAGAAGAAGCATTTACAGTACTTAATTCCTTACTATGATCAATGCTAGAGAACTCATCATCATAAGGAACAAATTTCTGATTCCAATCATCCCCACCAATATTGTCTAGAATTGATATTTCCTTTCCCTTTGCATTACAACAGCTCCTAATTTCACTCTCATTTGCAATATTGGCATTGTAATTGAAAGAATTCAAGCTCAAAGCTTTAACATTAAAGCATGTCTTGCTATTTTTAGAAGATGAAGATGCTTGCAAAGCTAAAGCAAAATCTACTTCATTATTAACACTCTCAACTGGTGTACCAATAGCTGCAGTTGGAGTAGTTTCAGCAGTTAAATTACCTGAAAGTTCTTGGCTTTTCCATAGTTCTTGACTCTTCCCCAAGTCCTGGCTAAACAAATCAACACCAAACTCATTCTCCACTTTGATTCTTGATAATCCAAAGTCTGAAATATTCCCTCTGAAGTTTGAATCAAGAAGAACATTGCTTGGCTTCACATCACCATGAATCACTGGAGGATCACAACCAAGGTGCAAGAATTCCAATGCTCGAGAAACATCTAGAATGATGTGGAACCTTCTCTCCCAGCTCAAACCCAAACACCCATCTTCATATTCTCCAAATAGCGACTCCTGCAAGCTTCTATTTGGCATGTAATCATACACCAAAACTCTCTTGTTCTTTTCAACACAATAACCCAAAAGGGTTACAATAAAAGGAGATCTTAACCCACCAAGAATCTGAAGCTCATTCTGAAACTCTCTCTCTGTTTGCAAAGACAAAGCGTCTAGCCTCTTAATTGCAATCAATTTCCCATCTTTAAGTGTTCCTCTGAAGACAGTTCCAGAGCCTCCTTTACCAATTACATTGGCGACGTCGAAGCCATTTGTGGCTTGCTTCAATTCTTTGTATGAGAATCTCTCGAGCTTCAAAGGAGCACTCGAATCAAAGGGGATGGTTTTAGCTCTGTGTACTATAGAATGCCATAAGTGGTAAAGAAAGTAGATGATTGAGCAGACAATTACAACAGAAGCTGAGATTGTGAGGGCGAGGAAGATGACCCTGGTTTTAATGAAAAAACTTGAACTTGGAGGGTTGGGACTGGAAGGGAAGGATCTGGAAGGCATGGTGAGTGTACAAGTAGAAGAACTCAACTTCTGGGCCTCTCTCAAACTCGAAGCTTTTATGGATATTGATCACATTAATTGATGAAGAAAAGGTAAAGTTAAAAACTTGGGGGGAGTTTCGGGCATTCTTGAATTTCTTTATTGAATATTCTCATCTGCTTTCTTTTCTTTAGTTTGATCACTGTGGGTATCCGAAGCAGATTGCTTTACGGCGAAACAACAAAAAGGAGATGTATTCGAGTTCGACTACTGTTAATTAACTAATCGGCTTCGCTTTTCTTATCCATGATTTAAGTCTCAGTGTCTCTCTATTTCTAACGCTCTTGGGTAGTATTCCTCGTTTGTTTTATTACAAGATTGGTGATTAGTGAACAGTGATTTTGTGATTGTGATATTTGGATTAGAAAAAGGTGGGAAACAAAGGGATGGACCCAATGTGCTTTTGACTAAAGAGAGTTTTGAAGGCAGTGTCATTCGTTATAGAAAAGAAAAAAAAGATAAAGAAAAACACAAATGGATTACAGTGAGATGGAGGATTATGGTACTGAGCAGAGGTTTTGTCTTGTACTGCCATGAACGGGGCACGTGCAGGGTTTATAATTTAGAGATACATATCTTCACTACTATTAGGTTTGACTAAGTTCCAAGCTTTGGTTGGATTCCAATAACTTCTTGTCTTCCATAATTCTCATTCCACTGGGTACAAATCTACTTACAAATATTATTTCAAACGTATCTAATACCGTAACATTTCCTTAGTTGTAATAATATACGTGAATGTTTGTAAATGGAGTAAAAATGTTACAATACTAGGTTTGTTGTTTCATGGTCAAAATGGATGAATTTCATAACATCGGTGACAATTTTAAAGTACTCATTTGAATTTTTAATTAGTTATCTATACTTAATATATGTTACTTTAATATGGTGTGGCCCATTTTGTGTTCAGCATATTAAAATTAAGGACATTAGCTACACTTAATATACATAACATTTTTACTCCATTTAAAAATGTTTATGTATATATAACATAATTTTTATAAAGGTAAAGATGGATCTAATATCCTAAATTAATTTTAAAAAAGTAATTATTACCCTAAAATATTTAATAGTGATATTTTAGAGGTACAATTAATACTCTAAAATATTTAAATTATTATAATTTTACCTATTTGCTAATAAAAATATAAATTTTTATTTGATACATGCGACATAAATATTTTATTTTGACATATTATCATTTAAACAATCACATGTGTAATATTGTTTTAATAATTATATTGAATAAATTATAAAATTTCTTAATTTCACATATGAATTCTATATAATGTCAATTTTATAATTTTTAATATTTTTTTAAATAATATGATACATATAACATTTTAAATAATAATATGTTAGAATAAAAATCTTATATGACATAGATCGAGCATAAATTTATATTTTTATTAGTGAAAATATGAAATTATACTAATTTAAATATTTTATTGTACTAGTTGCACATCTAAATTAATTTAAAATGTTAATTATACCCTCAAATATTTTAGAATATTAATTATTATTTTAAAATTAATTTAGAGAGCTGGATATATTTTACCTTTTTTTTATAATGTCATGTATGCACAAGGGAATATTGCATTAATAGATGTATACCTTAACCCATTCTCATATTGTTGCTGCCCATGTTTCACACTATAATAGTAGAATTCAATATAGCTTAAGAGCCCATTTAGTTTGAACAAATAATTTAAAAGTGATTTTAAAGAATAATTTTTAGAGAATATTTTTTTTTAAAAAAATAATTATAAAAAAATAAGTATTTATATAATTATTATCAGAATAACTTTTATGATTAATAAATTACTAGAGAGGACATGATGTCAGATGATAATTATATAAAATATAAAAATACAGGGATAAAATAGTCATTATATAGCTAAAAAGCTATTTTCTCTATCTAAAAGCTAGTCCATAAATTTGTTTAAAATTTTAATTTAGTCCAATTTTTTGTTTTAGATATTTAATAGTTATATATTTAATTTTTAACTTAAACTATAATTTGACTTAAAAATATTTTGTAAACTATAGTTTAGAGAGTAATAAGATAGTCACTAAACCTATTATTATGATTATGAGAACCATCATATTTTGGCTTGCGCTAATGCTCTTCATAGTTAGATTATAATGCATTAGAGGCATGCATGTATACGGATTTGATTGTACAAAGAAATAGCAAAATATTAACATTATTTTAATATTCCAAACAATTTTATTTCAACTTGATAATTCTAAAATCTGTATGTATGAACGGGCTAGCAAGGGAATATAGTTAATGATGAATGATGGGTATAGGGAAAGTGGATAATGAAGAAGAGAAAGAATGCATGTGGGCCCCATTCTACCTGCAACCATAATGACGTCTTTGGAAGACTTTGGACTCTCTCTCAGGGGAGAGGAACTTTTAACTCCAGATTCCCACTTATATAACCCTTACCTACCTTCCAATTTTTACGGTCCCTTGATTCAAACTACTTCACTAGTTTCTATTGTTTCATGATGATATTCTGTTGCCCAGTCCCCAGATATTCCTTTTCTTAATCTTTTTTTGACAAAAATCATATATCATCCAATATTAATGTAATTTAATTTGAATTTGGGTCAGGTTGATTTTTTTTAAAAAAAAATGTAATTTATTTTTATATACAAAACTTGAATTCAAGATCTGATTTTTGGTTTGATATAGATATGTGAAATCTTGTTATCACCCAGTCTAATCATAGTTATTGTGTTTTTTTTATTAAAAAAAATAATTGGAAGACAGAGAATAATGAATAATTAGGTAAGTTTCATAAACTCTGGTTGTTTCTTGAACTTCTCTGTTTGGATATGTTGTTGAATCTACATTGAAATATAACCAGCAACCGTGCAGTCAGTAGCAAAATAATGAAGCCGTTGAACATATATTGATGATATATCAATTTTGATATAATTAGGGTTTTGACTCTATACTACCATAAGTTATGACACATACGTGCACTCTAATTATGGCCGTAACGGTAACTAATTCTCTACTCATCATATGCTGTTTATAGGGTACGGTAATATAATAAAATTTTTTATAATTTTTACAAGTTATATTATTAAATTTTTTTATATGAATATATAATATTATTTATTATTTATTATTGTGTTGATTTATTTTTATAGGTTATGAGAATATTTATCACTAGATTAAACAAATTTCTTAATTAAAGAAAGTAAGATATATATTAAAAAGGAGGCAACTTTAAAAAAAAAAAAAGTAATTGGAAGGGACTTTATGGGTCACTTTTATTATAAGCAAGGCATGTGATCCTTTCAAAAAAAGGAGAGCCATATAGACAAGTCCACGAAATTGATGATAGCTATGGCCCAAATAAAGGGGCAATTATTTGACAACGTGTTACCTATAAAATTTCATAAATAATTTGTTATAATTATTTTAATGAAGTAAACATCAAAGCATTGACTTAGCTTATATTCATGTTTAGACAAAAACATGTCTAATTTTCAAAATGGTAAAATGTCTTTTTCTTGACAAAGATTTCTGGTAGCTGAAACATAGGATGTGTCACAGAGTATTGAAACCCTAGCATTCATCCTTTTTATATATATATATAAATCCAATTTTTTTTTATGTTTTGTACCATATGCTAAATTTTAAAGGAGAATGTCCCGAAATTTAGTTTAATTTCAGTTATAGGATATCTTAAAAATTTTCATGAAAGATGAATTATAAATATTGGTTAATATAACTGTAAATTTGGGATTATCAATTGCAAACATGGGTTGATATATGTAGTTGTAAATTAAGGATTCTCAATTTATGAAACTTAAATGTCTTATGTATAACTAAGATTCTTATATTTTGCAATGGCAGAATTGACATTTACAACTTATTATCTTGTAGCAAATTTTTTGGGACTTAATTGTTATTAAATTAATCCGTCAACTTATTAACAAAAGATGTATCAATATTTGAGGTTGCCTTCTTCTGAGATATATGTATGTAGGAAAAAATATATTTAAGTCATATACTAAAAAAATAATTGTAAAAAAGTCTTTAAAAATTATCAAATTACCGTGAATTCCTATTGGACTTGAGATTAATTTTTTTGAATTATTAAATGACAAAATTATTCTTAGAAAAATATCTCAATTGTTATTTTTTCTATCCTCACATTGTTATTCCTTTCTTTAGAAGTGGTCATTCTCATTGTTTGAGTTGTTATTTTTATAGAATTGTATTCTTATTGATTGAGTTATTTTTTTACAAAGACAATTTCATCATTTCACAATTTAAAAAAATTAATCACAGGTATCATGGGGTTTTATAGTAATTTGATAATTTCTTAAAATGTTTTTGCAATTAGATTTCTTGTATGCAATTTAAATACAATTTTTCTATATGTGTGTGTTCTTTTTTTTTTTTTTTTATATATACAAATATTTTTAAAAAAGGGTTGGGTTCACCCACGATCTAAAAGTAGGATAAAGTCTCTCTTCTTTTTAGATGATATCAATATCGTGTAGGGCGAGCCATCTATTATTCTCATGCCTAAACCTAGGCACTTATGAGATAAGATGTCTCATAAAGTATTGTTACTAGAATCAGAATAAATTGATACTTCTCATAGATCAAACGTACTCCAAATAGTCACATATCTCACTTAGTATTTGAAGCCATATATGTATCTCGCCTCCCTCAGCCTATATTAGCTTCCATTGATTTCTCTTTGTTCCAAAGCTTCAAGGAGGTCACAAGCCTTAACTTCTCCCAAGGTCAATTTTCAAGAGTGATAGATACTCAAGGTATAATCTCATGGCATTATTTTTCTTTTCAGGATTTTATCATGAAATCATGGTATTGTTAGCAAAGAATAGTTATATTTTTTTATATATTTTATTGTTTTCAATTAATTTAACTAACCTTTTCAACTATGTGATTCAGTTAATTATTTTTTATTAAAAAAACAGAAACGGGGAGAGTAACTAGAAGCCCATCGTTGTCTCATATTTGTTTTCATCAATCTCATGTTCTGGTTTGTCCTTCATATTAATTTGTCTTGTAGCTGATGTGTTCTTGTTCTGTTACGTTAGCTTGCTTGTGTGTTTTTATATTCGGTGATTATGGAGGCAAGTGTGATATGATATATGGAATATTTTTTTTATACGAGTAGAATATATTTAATCATTTTATCAAAAAAATATCGTCCTTTATTTTATTGTTTTTTTTTATAGACTACAATCTCATTATTTTTAATTAAAAATATGAACAAAACTTAGTCCAATTAGCCAATAAGATATATCTGGATTAAACCGCCGTTAGCCAACTAAAACTTCTGATATTTTGGTGGGCTATGGGGTGTTTAAGAGGACTTTTGGGATTAAGTGCTAATGCGTGAAAATAATCCATGTAGCAACCTCTTATTAGCTCATAGGACATTTTTTGTTAGGATAAAAATTTTAAAAAAGGAGTTGGGCTCACCTAAGTAGGATAAAATCTCATTTTTTTAAATAATACTAATATCAGAAAGGGTAAAACTCATAGAACTTATTAAATACATGAGGCGCTTGACTTTTATCCTAACAGTATAAAATGCCTTTTTTCAATTTTTATAGAGAAAATGATAGATTTTTTTTTAAAAATAATAAATATCAAAATAATACATTATGTTAATACTTTAGTATTTATTATTTTCTAGAGTCTTTTTTATATCATTTTTCCTTGTTTATATTGAATAAATTATGACAAAGAATTCCACTACTATAAAAAGATCATTTCTGCTATTTTTATGCACCTACCTTTCTTTGGCTTTTGCTTCTAGATAAAGAGTATACATACGTATCCATTCTGAAATCGTGATTTATGAAAAAGATAAACTATTTATGTTGTAAAGTTTATTTAACTAAATCCCAATTAATATTTAAAACAAGCTGATAATAAAAAAATTGCATTTCACTTATTTTCTATACAGTTTTGGCTAATCTAAGCAACTTGGAAGTCCTTATTTTGAAGAGCAATGACCTTAGAGGATCTCTTCCATTTCAAGGTACGCAAGTCGATCTCAACAGATTCATCATCATTTATTAATTACATGAACAGCACTTTGAGTATTTTTTCCCCACAGAAATATGTAAACTGAAGAAGATACGTGTGCTGGATTTTAGTGACAATGCATTCAATGGTTCCTTGCACAAGTGCTTGGCCAACTTGACATCTCTCCAAGCCCTTGATCTCTCGTAATTTCCTATCGGGAGAAATAACAGCGTCTGCCATAGCTAGCCTCACATCTCTTGAGTACTTTTCTGCTATGTATAACTATTTCACAGGCTCATTCAGTTTGAGTTCCTTCACCAATAATTCACGCCTTAAGGTACTTTCACTTCAAATGTGTACCAATAAGTTTCAAGTGGATACTGAAAGTGAAGTTGTTCCTTCATATCAATTGCAAGTTCTGGACCTGGGAAATTGCAAAGTGAACTCACCAAGTGGAACCTATTATCGTCACAACCTGCAAAAGGAATAATCAATCCGAGTTGCATCCAAGGACACTGTCCTTAAGAGTTATTCCGCGACAACTGGCAAAATGAAATGATACTCCCTAGGATTAAACAGATTCTTCTTGTGGAGACAAGAGAACATAATCTAGCGGAAGGAAATAAACTCATAGAGAAATGGGCAGGAGAGAATGAGCGTTATTAGATATATATCTGCAATATTCTTGTGTGCTACTTTTACAAGCATGAAGAGGCACGGAAATATCGGTTGAGTCCGTAAGGGACGACCTTTTGACCGAACCAGTGCGATGCCTATTGGACGGTAAGGTCGCATCTTTCCGACGCCAACGGTCCCTTTCCCAACAGCCATAATGCCAACGTTAACAAAAGGAAACTACTGTTAACCTTTCAAATTCATGTAGATTGTAGGGATTTGGAGACTTTCCGTTTAGGTACATTAAAAATATTTCTGGATAAACCAAAATATTTTTTACAAAAAGTGCCCAATATCACGCTCTATCTTGCGCGTAAGGGGAAATCGCCGGATTTCAATTGAATTTTCCATTGATGGCCCATTGTCGTGCCGCAAGCACACCTCTCTTCTAAGCCCATTTACTAGCCCACAATTATAACTTATTATTTATACTCTTGAGCCTTCATTCTCCCAAGCAACATGAGATTTTTAGTTTCTTTAACACACCCACTTTTTCACAACAGAACCTTCCCCGCCTTTCTGTTTTATCAACATGACTTGAAATATCTTGATCTCTCAAGTAATGATTTTGTTGGAGTGTTCCCAAACTGGTTGATTCTCAACAACACAAACCTCACGTACGTCTTTGATTTTATGATAAAGTCTCATTTGGAGTATGGGATTGCAGATTTGCTGAGTATGATATGACAATAATTCCTTTAGATTTCTATTATCAGTATGCTCCACTTCAACTTGAGCTGTTTTTTTGAGCAAAATAAGTATTTTATGACAGCAGTAGCCAGTGGACTAGAAGTAGAATTTATGACCAAGGATTTGCTGCAATCATACAAAGGTAAGATTTTGAGTCGTATGTCTTGAATAGATTTGTCAAGCAATTAGTTAACTGGAAGCATCCCTCAAGAGATTGGATATCTAAAATCGCTTCATGCATTGAACTTATCTCGCAATCATTTGAATGGTTCAATTCCAAAAAGTTTCCACAACCTTAAAGACATAGAGAGCGTAGGCCTTTCAATCAACAACTTGGATGGAGAAACCCCTACTCAGTTACAGGACTTGTACTCTCTTTCTGTATTCAATGTGTCCTACAACAATTTGTCAGGTAGAGTGCCTAATGGTGGACAATTTTCAACTTTTGATAATAGTAGCTTTAAAGGAAACCGATATCTCATTCGGCACAATAGCAATAGAGGCACCACGGTACATGAACCACCACCACCAACTGCTCTCAACAATGACACAAAGATGAATCTGTAATAGATTTCACTTCCTTTATTTGGAGTTTTTGTGCATGCTATGTTGCTGTGTTGGTTGTTATGGCAACAGTTCTTTGGATCAACTCTTACTGGCGAAGGTTGTGGTCTTATTACATTGATTCATGCCTCTATAGATGTTTGTATCCATATCTTAAAGATGCATTCTGGTAGAATTCACAAGAGTTTGAATAAATTGGACAACATCTTTAGACTTGTTGACTTGTGCTGTAAGTGAACATTTATGTCACTTCACCTCATCGTAAACCTGTGTTGTTGCATTATAAGTACATGTGACGTTTAATATACTTTGTTTTATCGTGAGTTGTTTAAACATATAATGTGTTGTTGTACCATTCAAATTGGTATTGACTCTGGTAGAAAGCATTAAATTCTACATGGTATTCTACATACATTGTAGCAGAACCTTGGATCATAGATTTTTAAGCTTTTCATGGTTTTGTTGTAAGTCTAGCACAATGTTCAAAATGCTACTTCTATGACGTAATTTTTCTAGGGCTACACAAAGACCAGTATGGGCTAGGTATGGCATTAGCCTATAGTCTAATTCGGTATGTTTTTCAGGCTGGAATGGTCCAGTTCAACCCAACAGGAAACTTGATATCTATCGGGTTTGGTAGACTAGACTGGACTAAATTGGATTTATGGTCCAGTTGGTCTTGTCCAGTCTTCCTCGTTTTATATAACCAAGAAACAAAATAATTTTAAAATTACTTAAAAAGTAGAGCTAAATATGTAAAATTTAATATGTTAATTAGGGATAAATATAAAAGTTATAGGGTCGGGTTGGACTACTCATTCCTCTATATCAATCCGAGCTCGATCTCGCCCCGATATACTGTGTTTAGCCCAATCTTATCTCATTTGTCTAGGTTTTTCTTATTCCAGATCGAGTTTAGGACTAGTTAATCCGGATGGGACTAGGCATACAAGGTTTTCGAGTTCTATGTTCAGCCCTAATTTTTTCAAAGTTGAACTTTGTAAGTAAGTGCATGATTTTTAATCAAACCCATAAGCTAAAAGACAATCAAATAGTTTGTCAGAGGAATTTCTTATCAAACTTGTCAGTGAAATATTTCCGAAGGTTGCAAATGAAGCATCTTTCAAGTACATTAGTAAAACACACCATTACGTGAACAAATATGATAAGAGCTCAAAATGTGAAATCACCTTTCAGATGGCTAAGTGCATTATTGAGCAACAAAATGTTTGATGGATTTTGTCAACAGATAGTATCAAACAAATCATGAAGTAATTGCTACTCAATGATCAACCAGCTTGATTCCAATTCCTTGATCCAAACATGGTCTTGAATAAGGTAAAGCTTTACCATTTTCATCCATAGGCTTTGCCATGCAATCATGCATAGGTGGATAATGAAAACACGGCTCCATCGAGAAGTCTGGTACGCAAGGAGGATCTGGGATGTTAGTGTCTAGTAACTTATGAAGAATCCATGGCTTCAAGCCTCCCAAACCTTGAGCTACATACCCAAAAGAAGATATAGAGCTAGTCACCAATACATCACACATACTAAGCAGATAAATTTCAGTCAAAGCCTTTACATTGTGCATGTTGTCATTAAACTTCTGTTCCTCTTCATGACTTGGCTGATAAAATCCTATTATGTCCCCAGTAACAGTCGGTTTTCTCAAATACATAGCCCTTAAATGCTCGCTGAAATACGAATACAACGATGTTACCAGAACAGATTTTGTCAGGTTCTTCCTTGGAGAAGAAGTTACCGAATCTCTCTGGTCTAGTTCCGGCAATACCTTGTTCCTTAAAGTGCATCTTAATATTTGATCCATTTTTGCTTGATTTGTAGAAAGATCAGGATATACTCTGATTTGAAGACCAATTCTTTCATCTGCCCTAGCCATGTATGCCTGATAAAATCTGCTGATTATTCCCCAAACCTGATTTGAAGGTAGAAATAAGTATCTTCCTAAGTGGTGAAAAACAGTGTCTTTTTCTGGGAACATTTTACTTAATTCTTGACTGAGAGATGGAATTATGAACAGAGAAGGTATGAAATATTGGTCTGATCTCAATATCAACAAGGGAACCTTACTTAGAAGTTGTTGGCTATGGTCACAGTGAAAGAACTTCTCATGATCATCACTGGTATGCTGTAGATTTAGATGTAGAACCAATGGAGAAGAAATCTGCCTTGAACTATTGTTTTCTCTATCCTTCTTTATCATGTTCTGATATGTTTCAATTATATGTCTTGTCCTGTTTCTGAAGGGAAAATCATTTGGCAAAATCCATGATGAATTAGGAAATGGTTCACAAAATAGGCCAGTCATGTCATCCTCGAAATCCACCAATAGAACTCGATCGGTGAGAAGAGCGTATAGGAATGCAGAAGACATGCTCACCATTCTGTTCCCTAAGCCATTAACAGAAGTCCACAAAATGTAGTTACATTCTGCAGAATAATGTCCCTTTTTCCTAGGCCTTATCAGCTCTTTCATGGTTTTGTTGTAGAGTCTGGTATGAGGTCCACACCTTTTATGAAGATCTTCGTATTCGCGAAGTTTTGTTATCAGATAATGAGACGGTCTGCGAGGCGAAGCCTTACGGTATAAGTAGGACTGAAATCTGCTTAAGCATGGTGATTTATCAAACTCAGAAGATAGAAGCCCATCAAGAAGTTTGTCAGCAGTAGGCTTTCTGATAAGTGGGGATGATGAATCCTTTGTTGAGTTTGTGAATGAACAGTTTTTTGAAGCTACAAATTTGTAAGAGAAGATATTGATAAGTTCTGTGGAATAAGAACATTTTACACCAAATTGAGGTAAAATTCTTAGATACTGTATTTACAGAACTGAAATATCGAGCTAACTACAAAGAGTCATGTGCTCATGTTAAATGTGGCATAATAGAAACAAATCAATATCTGATTGAAGTCAAAAGTCAAAGGCTCACTTGTGATGATGCGCCAAAGCGTCTCTAGTTCAACTTAGAATGTGACTGAAACTGATGAAAATATTGAACCTTACTCAAGATAGCTTAATTCATTATATTCTTTTTGCTTGGTATTTGAACTTGGGGCCTCCAAATTAAACCTTCATGAGCTTACCATGAAAACCAATTTGTTGGTTAATTCATTATAAGACCCAAGGGATATAGCATGTAATTAGTAGGGGTGAAAATGGGAAAAAATTGGTAAAAATTTCAGATATATTTAAGTATACCTTACAAATATTGTCAAATCACTCCTAAAAAACTGTCCTCCCTCTTCTGGTTCGAAATATAAGTTTTAAATAATTAACTTATGCAACTCAAAAAGTTAATTAAAATTGGTTATAAATAATACAACACGTTTTTTCTCTTATTTTTTAAAAGACATGTTTCAGTTGTAAATTTAGTTACTGATTTTTTTTTTCGATTTATTTTCCCGAAATGAATATAGTTGGCAGAAAGAAAGGTAAAAATCAGATTTGATCAACAAATGGAGGAAGCAACCAAACAAATATACATAAACCAAGAGAACTATGTATGAATTGGTAAGAAAAAAACATATAATGTGAGAAAAACATGCGAAATTACCTGAATGCGCAGTAGCCTGAGTTTTTGGTCCCAAGTTGTCATGTGTCAAGTTTTGGCCTCTCCCTTCAAATTACTCATCTTTAGAAAAGCTCTCAAAATGATCAAAAATCGAAGGGAAAAAAATATAAAAGTCGAGAAAATATGCGAAATTACCTTGTGAATCTGCATTAGCTTGAATTACTGATCCCAAGTTCTTATGTGTCAAGTTTTGGCCCCCCACTTGAAATGCCTTGTCTTTAGAAAAGTTCCCAAAATGATCTAAAAATGAGTATTTAAAACTAACACCACTTACTATAAGCAAAATTGTGCAGAGAACAACCAAAGATGTTCTGTATCTGTCAGAATTCAGTCCCATCCTCTTCACTGTGATTTGAAGTGAATTCATCTTCTGAAATGGCTCTCCTTTGAATTTCAGTAACTACAACCTTTATTTTAATTAATTAAAGATGCATGGAAATACAAATAAGGAACATTAGTAATAATTTCATTGATAGGACCTTGAAAAAGGTGATTGACCTTTTTAACCACAGAAACGTTATTATAAAACTGAAAGACTACAGCTCATGAATATGTATAAGCCAACAAGTAATGCCAAAGGGACAAGAGAGGGCATTATTGCCAATATGTAATTGATTATTCATTCTAATTATCACTAAACAATACAAATATGAATCAGTAATTCAAGTAAAAGCAATACAAGAGAGCTTGAAAAGTACAGAGAACAAACAAAACGCCAGAAAAGAAGAAGAGGAGAAGGAAGAGGAAGAAGAAGAGACCTGCTTTTGCAAATGAGTGACATCTTGGAACATTCTCATGGGAATTCCATTTATATTTAACTTTCTATAAGAAAGATGAATGAACATTTAATATATGCCGTTTTAATGTAATTATTACATTTCTGAGACCTGTTTATGGTAATATAAGCTAGCGAACACTAATCTGTCTCCCAATATAATTAATCCTAATCTTTTCATTTAAGTCTCTTGGAGCTATTATTCATTTCCTATATGATTTTCTTAAAATATAACATATATTTTTAACACTAGTAGTTAGAGAGGAATATCCTAAAAGACAAATATTCCCTCCATTTCAAAATATAAAGCTTTAAAAAATTTAGCGCACAAATGAAGAAGTACAATTAATTTATTAAAATATTAATCATATTGTCCAATTTGATTTTTTTAATGAATCAAATTTGATTTCAGTTGAATGCAATGAAACATTTTCACATTATTCATATAAATAAAGGTATAATATAAAAATATATCATTAAACGCTGTATTGAACTTTTAATAGGATATATAAAATAAAAAATTGAAAAAAAAAAAGATATTTTGAAACTGAGAGAGAGTGGTAAATTCAGTCTATAACACTATTGGCATCAAATATTATAGATACCCTTAACTAAATAAATCTATTCTTGGATTAACTATAAAGAATTGATTTTACGAAGATAAATATGTAAAAAGAATTTTATACATATATAAAAAAAAAAAAACCAAACGTATCAATCCAATACGCTCCTGCCCCATTAGTTGCTTTAAAAAACATTTTCTTCCATTTAGACTCTATTTAACATCCAATAGGATTATTAGCCTTATTATGTTTTGGAAATCCCTTGAATTGATAGCCTAACGAAGAGTAACAAAGAAAACACACAGACTAAACTAAGAATGTTCTGAGTATTTCAAACTTATGGTGGCAGTGAAGTTCACAACTTCTTACATCTTCGCACATCAAATTTACGTTCCAAAGAAATTACAAATCCCAGGGACCATTTGAACTGCTTTTAAAGGTATGAAATGATACGAAAGATACACGCTTTGCAAGCATATCCCAACCTAAATTTGAGCTTATTTAAGTTCAGAGGCATGAGTTCTCTTAGCCTTACAACCGGGACCACATCTCTTTCCTTTTCTGAACAAATCGTCTTTCATAGAATCACTATATCAGAAGAAACTGCATTTACTTCTTCCACATCATGGCAAATTACTAGCTTTTGCTCTTTAACTCCAGAGCCAATAAACTACATTGGTAATGTTATTCAATACAAATCTCCTTTTGTTGAGGGAACTGTAATGGCAAATATTTCAGTGATCATGTCACGAATTTTTTGTCGCTGAGCGATGAACATCAACCAGCTTCAATCCATTACTAACATCTTCACAATTCATAATATGTGGAAAAAGGGAAGTAAATTTCACTATTCTATTGGCCTTACAGTCATGCTTAGGAGGATAATGAAAACAAGGTTCCATGGATACAGCTTGTAGACATGGTGGATCAGGGATCTGTTTACCATATGCTCTCTGCAGAATCCATGGCTTCAAACCTCCAAGACTTTGAGCAACATACCCAAAAGTAGACTTGGGGCTGGTGATTAATGCATCACACAAACTCAGTAGATATATTTCAGCCCACGCCTTGATGTTATGAGCATTATCTGTCGAATTTTGCTGCCCATCATGACTTGGCTGATAAACTCTTACAACTTCCCCAGTCACAGCTGTGTTGCTCAAATACATAGCCCTTAGTTTGTCGCCGTATTCTGAGTATAAAGATGCAACTAGAATGACTTTCGAGGTGTTGTTCTTCGATTGAGATACTACTGATTTGTGATTGCCCAATTTAGGCAGTAGGTTATGCTTGAAGGCACAAGCTAATATTTCATCGATGACGGTTTGATGTGGAGCTCGATGAGTATTATATATTCTTACTTGGAGGCCAATCCCCTCATTTTCCTTGGCCAAGTGGGATTTATAGAACCTGCTAATAACATCCCATACCTCATTTGATGGGTGAAAAAGATAGCGTCCGAGATGGTGGAAAACAGTGTCTTTTTCTGGGAACATTTCCCCTAGCTCTTGCCCGAAAGATGGAATCATGAAAAGAGAAGGGGGAAAATATTGATCTGACTTCAAAATCAAGACAGAAACTTTCTGTAGAAGACTTTGGCTATGATCACAATGAAAAAAGTTATTATGACCATCATGGGAGTGTTGTAGATTAAGAATTAGAAATGACGGCAAAAACACATTCGAATCGTGTGTCTTGTTCAGTAAGCTTTCATAGGTTTCAATATGTTTCTGGTCTTTGCGATAAGGAAAATTCTGAGGCAATAACCACGATGAATTGGGAAATGGCTCACAAAAGAGACCAACCATATCAGACCCAAATCTGACGAGTAGAACTCGATCCGTGAGTATGGCATAAAGAAATGACGCAGCCAAGGTTATCATCCTGTTCCCCAAGCCATTGGCAGCTGTCCAAACAAGGTATTTGCACTTTGGAGCTGCAACATTTTTGCTAGGTTTTTTGCCCATTTTCATGACTTTGTCAAAGGATTTGGAAAGGGGCCCGCATCGCTTATGAAGCTGTTCATAGTTGCGTAGCCTGAATATCAGATATGACGAGGGTTTATGAGGGGATGCCTTGCGATATAAATAAGATCGATACCTACTTAGGATGATCCTTCATCAAAAGTGGGAGCGAGAAGTTCATGGAGGAGTTTATCATTGGTAACAGTGTCAGATAGAGATGAACCAGTACTCGCATTTTCAATCAATTGATTCTTCTGACCTGCAAATATGGGGAAAAGAGAAGTTGCAGATATTTGCATGAAGATCAAGAAATGCCTAGGCAAATTAGCAATTCAATCAGTGATTCCCCAAAAAAACCAAGAATAACAGCTATAATTATTCAAGTCATAAAGAAATTACCTAGAAGACCTCTTATAGTAATCTCGAAACTAATTATGTCATTTTATATACTAAAATAATAACTAGGAATGACACAAAATGAAAAATTAAGCCATAAACAATGGTCATACCAGCATCTGGGATTGTCTTTTTGGGAATGCTTTCTTCTGAGGCAGGTAAACCATCGTAAGCCTTTTTCTTCCAAACAGTTAAAGATAAAGTACATCAGAATTAGATATAGTAAACTTGAATAAATGAATAAGGACATTTGATTGAGAAAACAAGGAAATAGATTGCAAACAATGGCCTTACCGACCTCTGATCCTGTAATATTCTGGTCTTTTCCTCCGATGGCTTGAGGGGTTACAGCAAAACTAACATCTTCAGCTTCCTTTGAGAAATTAGAAAAAACGTTCTGGGCTCTTTCACCCAGCACATCAGTTTCCGAAGATTCCTCAACGAGATTAGATTTCGAGTTTTGGTTTATCAGAGTAACTATGACTAAAATGGGGAAAGCAATGAAACCCACAACCAAGAATGTTCTGAATCTCTTGAATGCATTTGACTTTGTTTTATCCATTGTGGCTCGAAAATTTCGCAGAACTTCTTACATGACAGCTCAAATTCGATGGCAGTAGCCAACGCCTTGAATGAGTAAGATGCAGGTAGCTTCACAGATCAAATTACTTGCCTAGAATGTACACAATAATATAGCATTTTAAATAATGTAGGTCTTGACAAGATGAGAAGAAGATATCCACCGTGATGAGAGATACTCAAAAAGATTATTATTATTATTTTGGTTTTGCATTTTGCACCAAATGCGATCGGAAACCCAAAAACGAACAGTTTCTTCTGAAACAAGCTAAAAACAGAGGAGAAACGGAAATACTCACATATCCTCACCGGAAGACCTCGTGCTACAAATCCGCAATTTTCTGGAAAGTTCATCAGAGAAAGCCGGAGCTCTGCCGACACGACCAGATACGCCGATTGACTTCTTGTAGAGTGTAGATCCTCAAGTTTTCTTCGTTTTCTTTTCCGAGTTTGATTGCAAGAATTTGGCAAATGGGATCAAAGGAGGGTAAGAAGAAAATGTAGGGTGGCGTCATTCTCCAATAACGGTACAGCACTGTAAATAATAAAATAATCCTAAAACCAAAAGGCCAGAAAAAAAAACAAGAAGAAGAAGCTTTTTAGACATGTGATTGGTTTAGCCAGATGTTTTACCTGTTTGCGAGAGATGTGAGAGCTGACCGGTTTTTCATGTATTTAAATCCTATTATTAATAATGTGAGAACTTTACGTATAATTTGCAAATATTTTTGTAAATATTCTAAATCATGAAATACATTCTATCCATATATTTTTCAAACTCAATTCACTTCATTTTTTTTAATTCCGAGAGATTAATAACAAAGGGTTTATATATATAGACTTATCCTCCACCTAGAGGATGATCAAACGTAATAAAAGGATCATGATTATTTGGAGTCCACTTGGCTCAAACATTCGCAAATTTAGCAAAATTTCTATATATAAAAGTAAGATTAATGTTATAATAAAGTTTATCATAATTAGGAGATAATTGAATCTCTTAAATATAATATTCTATATTTGAATTAGGTTATGTGCATAAAAATTTTTTTATTAAAAGAGATAAAAATCATTTTAATAGTCTCTACATATACTATAAAGTGATTAATATTTAGTTATTGATTGAGGATATTATTTTCGCTCTAAAAAAGAGTAAGATTAATGTTCTATTTTCTGTTTTTTTTTTGTATAAAAAAATTTAGGTATGTTTGATATTAGTCACATACCAAAGTCATGGTATAATTCTAAAGTTTAGAAAGTGTTTACAGAGAACTGAAGAGATCTCTATTAAATAAGCTCTTATAACAGTAATAAAAATTAAACCTATATTCTTACAGAATATAAATTTATTTTTTTATTATTTATAGTAATATTCTACGGGTTGTCTTATGAGCATTGTAGCCTCTTCCATAAAATATCTTGTCAGGGAAGATCTTGTCTTGTGGGCCTTGTAACAAGATTTATTGCGTGCACACAATCTATCAAAACGTCTACTTCCTAGATTCCCTTCAAGTCCTAGAATGATGCCCCTCACTTGAAAATTAAATTGTATGTGCTTGTTTGGGATTCCATTTGGAATCTCAGAACTGATTTTTTTTAACACTTGAAAGTGTTGTAAATGTGGTGGATTTTGTTTTTGGGTGTGTCAAAAACAAAAATTTGTTTCTATAAGCGTCTCAAATTATTCCAATGTATACTAAGTCTTTGTCTTTGTAACCTTAATTTTAATTTTAAGGCTTTAGCCGTTTAGGTGCCAAGCAAATGATCCAATCAAAACTTTCATTGCCACCTTTTGGATTATCCATCGCAGTATTATTTAAAAAAAATTGGAGAAAAGTCTCTCTTTACAAATTTTATTTGATTTAAATATCCAAATATTGACATTTTATAAGTAGAAATTTATAAAATATCGATAAATTTATAAAATATTTTTCATCAAGTAAATTTTTGGTGAGTGATTTTTCTCTAATTTTTTAATGACGTTTAATTTCCTGTACATGCATGGGGCGCCGGTAGTTATTAATATTCTTTTATTTTTGATTCATGCACTTCGTTTTTTCTGGTATAATTGGCAATTGGACATTACTGACGTCACCGCAGAACAGAGCACGTACAGAGTTTTGCTTTATGTGCTCCTTACGTCGTATATGCCTGAAAAATAATAAATAATAATCCCAATGGCTCAACAAAAAATAATATCTAACCAATGATCGTCAAATATTATTATTATTATTATTATTATTATTACTCAGTATTTTTTTTTCTAAATTTCCGCTTCCTTTTTGTCCCGATTTTTAATTTTTTATAGACCTTGAAGGATAATCAACCACGGTGGGCATTTTCTTTCGCTTTCAGTCTGAGATGGCGATAATTCCCAGATATTTCCGTTTTCTCCATAACCACGGCACACTCCTTTATTCTCTTTCTTCTCCATGATTTCTACTTCTTCTCCTCAGCCCAATTCATTACTTCATTCCCAAAGATTTATTAGATTTTCTTCCTCTTCAAATACCCATCTTTTCTATTTCCGTTGATTCTTTTTCCGATTCAAATGGCTGTGGCTGTGGCTATGGCAGCTTGGAGCTTCGGAACTCCCTTCATTGCTAATGGTACCAGAAAAGATTCCGACAAACCCATTTGCTTTGAAGCTTCCTCTAGTTTCGCTTCTCCTGCTTCCAAATCATTCCCCATTCTCCAGAATTTAAGGTACGGAAGCTGCATTTTTGGGGTTATTTTCTAGTTTCGCTACTTGATTGCTCTGGTTTATTCTGAATTGTTATAATCTCATCTTTGTTGATGCTTCTCCTGAATAATTACTGGGTTTCTGAAAGATCCATAAAAAATTAACTATTCCTAATTGAGATTAACAGTCAGCTAAGACTGTTCCATAGTTATGTGTGACAATTGTATCATACAATTTTTGTCAGATTTTCATCTTCAAGAACTACTAGACTTGTTCCTCTGGCAACTCCTGTCACTGATGTGGAGGTATTTGCATATGACTGAGGCTTATTATTGCCTGTGGATAATAAGCTTCACTTCACATTTTCTTATGCTTGATGATTATGATCAGTGAAACTCACTTTTGCTTTTGATTTATGCTGATATATATGAACAGGATGGAACTCAACATGCCATTCCTACTCCCACAGTTATAATTGACCAAGACACTGATCCAGATGCAACGGTGGTGGAGATAACATTTGGTGATCGTCTTGGGGCTCTTCTTGACACAGTAAGCCATCATCATCTTTTTACCTTTTGGAGGAAGCTGTTTTTGTTTACTTGGCCTTTAAATTCAGAAAAAATTAATCTTTTAGTCCTTTGATTCAATTATAACTCAATTCCAAAGCTTTAACTCAAATCAATTCAATTCTTATAATTTTAACTCGTTTGTAATCTAGTATTTGAATTTTAACTCAATGTACTCAAGTTTAACTATTTAAAATATTAATCTCTATATTTAGAAAATAAAATCATATATTTCATAAAATTTAAAAACTAAAATTTTAAATAGTTAAAATTATAGGTCCTATTGTAGTGAGTTAAAATTTTACATTGAGTTTCTACATAGTTAAAATTTATTAATTGAATTACAAACGACTCAAAATTATGTGGTCCAAAAGATTAATTTTTTCTTAAATTCATCAATACATGTTTGATTATATGATCCAATAAAAGTTTTGAAATACGGAAGAAATATATAACTTTTTCTGCATGGTATACAGATGAATGCGTTGAAGAACTTAGGGCTCAATGTGGTTAAGGCAAATGTCTTCCTGGATTCCTCTGGCAAACACAACAAGTTTTCCATAACAAAAGCGTAAGTGCTTCCTATGTTTTTCCATATATATATATGTGTGTGTGTGTGTGTGTGTGTGTGTGTGTTTAGCAATAGCACTTGTGCCTATAATATGCTGTTGGATCTGTTTGCAGTGACACTGGTAGAAAAGTGGAAGAGCCAGAGTTGCTAGAGGCTATTCGCTTAACAATTATAAATAATATGATTCAGTACCATCCTGTATGCTTCCTAAATACTTTCCTTTACATCAATTGAACCATGATTTGGTTTTACTGGTATACACCCGCATGTTCTTTGATTGAAATGGTTCGACCTGGTTGGTCCAGGAATCAAGTGCTCAGCTGGCAATGGGAGCAGCCTTTGGATTAATGCCTCCAAAAGAGCAGGTGATGAATGTTTATAATTTAGCTTTTAATTAAATGTGGTTGAGATGGCCGAGTTGGTCTAAGGCACCAGATTAAGGTTCTGGTCCGAAAGGGCGTGGGTTCAAATCCCACTCTTAACAACATTATAATTGTTTTTATAAAAAAATTAGTTAGAATGTATTAGCACATCCTTATAAATTTTAAATCTCTTTGGTTGGAGGTGCGGGGTATCAATCCCCATACCTCTCACATGCTAAGCAAGCACTCTACCATCTAAGCTACATCCCCGACATGTTTTTATGAGGATTGTATCTAGGTGACACTTTTTAGATTTGGGAGTTTGGGAAGACCACCGATCTAATTCCATGAATATGTTGTGTTAATAAAAAAAAGTGATTCTTAATACAAAGCTTCTTAATGTGATAATTATGTTTGCTTTACTAAAATTCATAGCAATAGGACCAACCTCCTAAGCTTGGCTCTAAACCTTCTAAGATGCCACCATTGTCTTGACATTCTAGCTCCTCTATTTTCAAGTGTGTTTGAGATAGCTGAGTTGGTCTATGGCACCAGATTAAGGTTCTGGTCCGGCGGGGGTTCAAATCCTATTCTCAACAACATAATTTTTGTATAAAAAAATAGGTTACTGTTTTTTATCACATCCTCATAAATTTTAATAAGAAGCTCTCTGGGCCAGAAGCTATATTGGCAGCTTATCTTACACTATCATGACATATATGGTTGATTGAATCTGTCTGATTAGACTTTGAGGAAGTTTTTATGTTAGCCAATTTTTCTTAATTATTGAGCATAAATATAAACATTCATCAAGTTGATTGTAGGAATATTTTTTGTAATCTTGGGCTCACAGAAGCTGGTTTCCAAATTTTTCTATGATTTCAGGTGGACGTGGACATAGCAACCCATATAAGTGTCTCCAATGATGGCCCAGATAGAAGGCAATGCATACCTCTTCTTCATTCTCAATATTTTATAGCTATTCTGATCCTAGCAACAGTTGCATAACTGAAACTCACATGAACAATCTTGACAATACACTCTGTTTTTGCTTACGTGGTTTTTTCTTTAATTGTAATTTTTGCAGTTTGCTTTATGTGGAGACAGCAGATCGACCCGGATTACTGGTAGATCTTGTTAAGATTATTACAGACATCAACATTGCTGTTGAATCTGGAGAATTTGACACTGAGGTAATTACATTATAATCAATATGTGCAAGTTTGACCTTTTTTTTCATAAAAATTAATCCGCAAGTCCCTATAATTTTACATAATTTTTAATTAAATCCATGTAGTTTTTTTTCTTTTTACTATATCCTTATAATTTCACCTAATTTTAATCAAATTCCTATAGTTTATTTCTTATCAGGTTCTTATAATTTTACATGATTTTTAATTAGTTCCCTACTCTTAAGGACGACCCGATTAAAAATTAGGTGAAATTATAAAAATCATATTAAAAGGGAAAAAAAACTACAAGGGCTTAATTAAAATCAAGTAAAACTATAAAGATACGTTAAAAAAACTAACTATAGG
This sequence comes from Leucaena leucocephala, assembly GCA_037074615.1. NCBI lineage: Eukaryota > Viridiplantae > Streptophyta > Magnoliopsida > Fabales > Fabaceae > Leucaena > Leucaena leucocephala. The sequence goes on along the minus strand of CM073557.1, from coordinate 5,978,442 downwards.
AATTTGATTAAAAATCATGTAAAATTATAATGACTTGTGTTTTTCTTTTTTTTCTGTTTTTTTTTTGCTGAAAATGTCCCTATCATCTTAAAATCATTCATTCTGAACATAGGGGCTCCTGGCCAAGGCAAAGTTTCATGTCAGCTACAAGGGTAAAGCAATCAGCCGGCCTCTCCAGCAGGTAACTTAGGATAACTTAGGCAATGTTAAGAAATAAGGGATCTCGAATTGCTTCATACAAATGATTGAGGTTTCATGTGTGAACTGATTTAAACTAATTTCTATCATCATCATCATCATGCAGGTTCTTGCTAACAGCTTGAGATATTTCTTGAGAAGACCATCTACTGAGGAAGCCAGTTTTTGAGTGACTTCCCTTTAAAATGAAAATGTAACATGGAATTGTAGATTGTCATATTCATTCCCTCATTCAAAGAAGCCATTCATAATGTGGAACAATATCTATCTGCAACAATATGCAGAGAAGTCACTCATGTTGAGGAATATCACTGTTAGGACATTCGACCATACCATGTACTCCTCCATTAAAAAAGAACGCATTTTGAATATTTATTTAGTAAAATAAAAATAATAATAAATGAAAAATATTACACTATTAATTATGTCCCATAAAAAAGGTTATTTTATTTCTTAGTAGAGTTCAAGTGATATCTCAAATCAACTGATAATTAAAGATTAATTTTTTTAAGATATAAAATTATTGAAATGGCTTTTATCTTTTACAAAAATCTTTTTTATGCATACAGCTATACTCGAACTTAGTATGTTCTCTAGTTGAAATTAGTATAATGTTTCAAAATGGTGATGAATGTTTATGATCTGGCTGTAGACATGAATACCAAATTGGTTTTTTTTTGTGCATCTACTTGGGCTTACCTCATTTAACTCGAGGACTTAATGGCATCAGACTACTAATCAAGTCATGATATGAACTATTTGGGCAGTAATCCTACCACTTTGTGCTACTGCATTCTTAAATTCAAACTCAATACCTTCAGTCAAATTAGAACAACTCCTACTAGTTAATCTAAGTGCTCCATGGAAATCCAAATTGGTCTTTGCTTTTGACAATATCTAGATAAATTTTACTAAGCTCTTTGGGCTAGAAGTTATATTAGTTGTATTGGCTTATTCTATACTATCATGACAAATGTGGTTGAAGGCCTTGATGTGCCACGAGCTACTGTGTTTTTATTAGCATTTACATTTCTTTGGGTTAAATGTTCATATTGACATAAGCGTAGAATAGTTTCATTTTTCTGCTCCTATTAGACTGAGACAGTTTTGATGTTACTCAATTATTCATCCTAATAACAAGTGTAGACACAACATTTATCAAGTTGGTGGTAGGAATATTTTGTGTAATCTAGGCCTCATACAAGCTGTTTTGCAATTTGTTCGCCCATTTCAGGTTGACGTGGACATAGCACCCCATATAAGTATCTCAAATGATGGCACAGATATAGGTACCCATCCACTCCTTAATATAAATATCTAATTAGGAAGTTAATTCTAATCTTAAATATAAAACTTAGTTCATATATTTACTAACTTGTTCCCTAAATTATTCCTATTGGTACTCCTTGAATAATAATTTTAGAGATATTAGGAGATTATAAATATCCTATAATTTATATATAGGATAAGATATGTATTATTATATTAGTATCTAGGGTTATCTAGAATTATCTATTGTGTATATATATCCCTTTTAAACATCAATAAACAACAAGTATTATTTATCTAAAACAACATAGTATCAGAGCGGTTGGGGGAACCATTTTGAGTTCTCCGAGTTTGTTTAAACTTGTGCTTCTCTGTCAGCTTCACAATGACATAGCGCCCTTCTGTTCCCGACTCCAGATTTGTTGTGAGAACCATCACTTAGTTTTGTTTGGATATACTGGACGATTTGACTGTTTAATAATTTTAGTGGCTCCTAGCGTAGCTACTTGTATTTCTGATTTGCTTGTCCTATTTGTCCCTAGTGTGACAATAATTTGTTCTTCTATTGATCACTTTTTTATGGCTACAACTAATACTATCACAATTTCTGCGATGGTTCTAGTAGTCACTACGATTCCTATGAGTATTGCTATTACAACAGGTAATAAGTATATTGCCCTTGTATCTTCTTTCTTTAAATGGATCATATACTCTAGTATATTAATCACATAACAGGTAACCACTATCTCTTCTCCACTTATACTTCTTATGCCAACCTTTTTAATATCACCATTGCAGACGGTTACCAATCCCGTGTTTTTGGCTCTAGCACTATTGAACCTACTTCTATTCATTTGGAATATGTGCTCTATGTCCCTAACCTTACGTTTAACCTTTTATCCCCTAGTAAACTTACTCGTGATTAAACTGTTGGATCTCATTTTTTCTTGACCATTGCTTAATACAAGATCTTTTGACGAAGAAGATTATTGGTGCGGTGGCTTGTACCAGTAGGGGTTACGAATCTGGCGGTCATTTCTTCCTTGATGATCAGGGGTCTAGTGCGGTGGCTTATACCAGTAGTGTCACTCCTTTTGAAGTATATTGTCGTTTGGGTCATTTATCTTTATCATCTCTGAAAAAGGTTTATCCTCAGTTTCAACATTTGTCGTCCTTAGATTGTGAGTCATGTTAGTTTGATAAACATCATCGTCTTCCTTTAGTACTTAAGTCAATAAATGAGCTTCATCTCCTTTTGAGTCAGTGTACTCTGATGTTTGGGGTCGCTGTCCAGTTAATTCTAAAGTTGGTTTTAAATACTTTGTTACCTTTGTTAATGATTATTTTTGCACTACTTGGTTATATTTAATGAAAAATCGTTCTGAGTTGTTCTCTCATTTTTGTGTCTTTACTGCAAAAATTAAAAATCAATTCAATACTTCTATCCATGCCTTGCACAATGATAATGCCAAAGAATATTTTTCTGAATCATTTTGCTCTTTTATGCTTCAAAACAGAATTTTACATCAATCTTCTTGTGTGGATACACCAGCTCAGAATGGTGTTACCGAAAGAAAAAATTGTCACCTATTAGAAGTAGCCCGTGCCCTTTTACTTCAAATGCAGGTTCCAAAACTCTTTTGGCCAAATGCAGTCTCCACTGCTTGCTTTCTCATTAATCGCATGCCCTCTTCGGTTCTTGATGGTCATATTCCTTACACCACTCTCTTTCCTTCCAAACCTTTGTTTACCATTGATCCTAAGATTTTTGGATGTGTGTGTTTTGTTCGAGATGTGTGTTCTACTGTCTCTAAATTAGATCCTAAGTCTCTTAAGTGTGTCTTCCTCGGTTACTCTCGTGTTCAGAAGGATTACTGATATTTTTCTCCTACTCTTAATTGTTATCTAGTGTCTGCAGACGTCACTTTTCAGGATTCTATTGCATATTTTGATTCTAACACTTCAGCCCCTCCTTTTCCACCTACGAATGAGGATACTCTTTTGGTATATTATGTCATTCACTCATCATCACCGGTCCCAACTCTTGTATTGGCCCTTGGTCAACTTCCTTTATCTCAGGTTTATTCTAGACGTTTGAAAGAGACCATTACTGCTATTACGCCAGATTCTGCCTCGCCATTGTCTACTTCCTCAGCATATCCTATAGAAAGCACTACTCACCCTGAGCCTGTCCTAGTTCTTGACTCATAGACACCTCCTGTCCCAGATCCAAATTCCTCACTTGATTTGCCCATTGCCCTCCGCAAAGGTAAACATACTTGTGCTTATCCTATTTCTTCTTTTATTTCATATAACCACTTTTCCTTTGCTTCTCGTGCCTTCGTTGTCTCTTTAGACAATGTTTCAGTATCTCATTCCCTTCTTGAGGCCTTGTCCCACCCGGGTTGGTGTACTGCTATGGAAGAGGTGATGACGGCCCTTGATCGTACTGGTGCGTGAACCTTAGTGGATTTACCAGCAGGAAAGAAAGCTATTGGGTGTAGATGGGTGTTGACCCCTAAATTAAGGCTGATGGCACACTTGAATGCCTTTAGGCTTGCCTTATTGCTAAAGGCTATGATTAGAAGTATGTTGTTGACTACTCTGAGACCTTTTCCCCTATGGCCTCTCCTCTGTTTGTCTCTTCATATAGCTAGCTGATACGTATGGTTGGGATCTCTCTCAACTAGATATAAAAAATGCATTCTTACATGGCGATCTTCTTGAAGAAGTGTACATGGAGCAACCACCCGGTTTTGTTGCTCAGGGGGAGCGTGGTAAAGTGTGTCACCTTAAGAGATCTATACGGCTTGAAACATAGTCCTAGGTATGGTTTGATAGATTTAGTACTATTATGAAGGACTTTAGTTTGTGCTAGAGTAAGTGTGATCATTCTGTGTTCTATCAGAGAACAAGTACTGACATGATTCTACTAGTTGTGTATGTCGATGACATTGTAACTACAGGGAGTAATACGTCGGGGATCTCATCACTCAAGTCATTCATTAACTCCCACTTTCAAATTAAGGATCTAGGTTCATTAAAGTACTTCCTGGGCATTAAAGTTATGAGGAGCAAAAATGGCATCTTATTGACTCAGAGAAAATATATTCTTGATTTGCTAAAAGAAACTAGAAAACTAAGAGCTGCTTCAACTAACTTTCCTATGGTTTATAATCTTCTGCTTGATGTTGATGGTAGTATATCATATGAAAATCCCGTTGAATCTGTTAAGAGCAAGCTGTTTGAGAACCCATAAAGGTACAGGAAATTGATTGAAAAATTGAATTATCTTATAGTTACTCTTCTTGATATTACTTATCCAGTGAGTGTCTTTAGCCAATTTATGGTCTCTCCAACTGTCCAACAGTGGGAAGCCTTAGAACATGTATTACATTATTTGAAAGGATCTCCAGGTCGTGGGATATTATACAAGAATCATGGCCACATAGATATTGAGTATTTTTGTGATGCCGATCATAGGGGATCAAAGGCTACAAGACGATCTACTATAGGATAATGTGTTTTTATAGGAGGAAATTCAGTATCTTGGAGAAGCAAGAAACAGAATGTAGTGTCTTGATCAAGTGTAGAAGCAGAATACAGAGCCATGGCACAATTTGTATGCGAGATAGTCTGGATATATCAGTTACTGAAGGAGGTTGGCTTTAAAATCTCATTACCAACAAAGCTATGGTGTGATAACAAAGCGATCCTACACATAGTTTCTAATTCGGTATTCTATAAACGAACGAAATATATGGAAATCGACTGTCATTTTATTCGAGACAAGCTCAAGTAGAACTTCATTTCTAAAGGGCATATAAGATCCAGTGATCAACTGGGTGATATCCTTACCAAAACTCTTAATGGGATTCGAGTTGAATATTTTTGTAATAAGTTAGACATGATTGACATCTATGCTCCAACTTGAGGGGGAGTGTAGAGATATTAGGAGATTATAAATATCCTATAATTTGTATATAGGATAAGATATAATATTATTTTATTAGTATCTAGGGTTATCTAGAATTCTCTATTGTGTATATTTATCCCTTCTGAACATCAATAAAAAACAAGTATTATTTATCTAAAACAACTCAAGTAAGGGAGGAAGGGAGGGAGTTAAGGAAGATAATTATAGTGTTTTGGAAAAAAATGTCATATTAATAACTTTATTAATCTAATCAAATTAGTTAAATAAATCCTATATTAAGGAATAGAGGAGTATTATTTTTGTAGTTTACTTTTTAAGGAGACAGCAGGTGGGCCCAGATTACTGGTAGATCTTGTTAAGATTATTACAGGCATCAACATTGCTGTTGAATCTGGAGAATTTGACACTGAGGTAGAGTAGATACAACATAGTCAAGATGGGAATGTTACAAAATGCCAAAAAGAAAAGAAAAGAAAAGAATTACTTCATACATTATTGACGTTTCATGTGTGAACTGATTTAAACTAATCTCTACCATCCCGCTGGTTTTTGAGTGACACATCTCCTAAACAAAAATGTAACACAGCATTGTAGAATGTTACATCCTCATTATTCACAATCTTAAACAAAAGCAACCAACTATAATGACCAAAGTTTTTACTAGGTTTACCGACATGACTCATGGCACAACACTTGGGCCCAGTTTCGTTTGCTATTATGTTTACTTATTTTGGAGTTCTTGATAGGAAATCCTAATAGCAAATATTTAGGATGCTTTTTAAATCAACTTATTCAAAAGTCACGAGGGTCAACAAAAATTACTGGTGAAGAGGATGATCTGGATACAATCCAATCAAATGATGATGGCTCACATTTTTCCAGTTTCTTGATGCACCACATGTCCTCTGCCCATGAGAACTTCCTCCAATGTGGGACTGCCTCTCTAACGGGGTCCCTTTGTCCCAATTCAGTTACAACTGCCCCGCAACCACCATCATCCCTAGCCATGTTATGCACAAATCCACACAAAGACCTCATTAGAACCCTACTATTCTTCCCTTCCATGTGTAATCCATACAAGAAATAAACCCCAAATGGCTTAAACACATCAGGAAATGAAGGTAACCTTAAACATGGCACCCATGAATCTAACATCCTTGTCCCGGCACAGAAGGCGTGTGCTAGTCGCGAAACACCCTTCACCTGTAACCTGAACACTTCCTTTGTATTCCACACACTTAACATGGCAAAATTTGGAGGAATTATTCCTGTTTTTGGATCCCACTTTGAGAGGTATCTCTTGGGGATGGCCATGAAGGTCCCTAAATTGAGCTTGTTAGACAAGATTAACTCAATGTCTTTAGGGTGAAATTCTGAATTGGCTAGTAACTGGTTATATATGGACCTGGCTAGGAATGGAGGAAGGCGAACTATGGCAATGCTCGAACTTATTGGCTTGTAGTGAGCATGAACAGGTTGCACCAGCATGGTTAAAGTTCTGAACTTTGAGTAGCCACATTTTTTTGTGAACAAATTGATGGATGCTTCATTTGTACAATCAGTTGCTATATATGCATACTTTGCCCCCTTCTGCTTGCACCACTCTTCTAAGTGTTCAATTAATTTTGTTCCAATGCCAAGTCTCCTGCATATTTTGAGAGATCATAGAGGAATTAGAATGCAAAAAGTAGGCAAAAACGTGGAGCAAATTCAGAGAAAATAGGTGAGAATAAAATATAAGGCATCCTATTTAATTTCTAGTTCCTAGTTTCTTGAAAAAGGCATTCTTAGTGGGTACATTAATATTTTCCATACATTTGTCAATGCCGGGCTAGCTGTCTAATTGCTTTTTCACTGTTGCGTGATACGAGGAACATTACCTGTTTTTTCCTTGGAATCTAATCCCCCCACCCCTCTTAATATCTTTTTCTGTTTTCTTGCTTATTCTATGATGTCAGAGAGGAATTAGAACCAAGAAAGCACACCACATGTGAAGAGAAGTAAAGAAGAGAATTAAGCAAAACAGTTTCTGAACCCAACACTTGTGAGTGTTTTGGTTCAAGAAAAGAGAACAGAAAATGTTCAGCATTTTGTTTTTTGGCGTAAGCATCTAGTATCCTAGCCATGAAACTTCAAGGGCCGATTCAAGAGCAGTGACTGTCACGTTTCTTTTGGATTCCCTTGGACACTTTCATGGAATGTGCAGTGCAGAAACAGATGGTAGGAAGAAAACTGACAACATATGAAAGAGTGGAAATGGCACCTTCTTGTTTGGGAGACCCTGAGCCCCAAAAGATAAGCTACCTTTACATAAACTGAACTCCCTCTTGCAACTGTTTTAACACATCCCCTTATCACTCCAACAACTCCTTCTTTTCCATATTCTGCAACCTGCTTCAACCACATATACAACACAAGTATTAAGATTTCAATCTCAAACTATGATGTCAATAATGATATGGATATGACGTTAAGTTCTTGTCATATTCTTACAATCCCATAGTCTGAAACATGCAGAGACTAGCTAGCTAAAGGAAGCTTTGGACGGAAATCTTCTAAGATACTGGCTATATACTTTTATATATTTTAATGTGGGATGCTAATGCATATTTACTTTTTAAACCTTAGAATTAGGATTGACTTACCAGCATGATGTGTACTGGGAAGTGACGAATTCGGCATATGGGGTCACCCATAAGGTCTGTGACAAGAGATGGCTTCCCCCTCTGGCCAACCTCACAAAGACTCTCCATTTTCTCTACTGCCTTCTTGTGTCTCTCTTCATCATACTCTCTCACCACCACCACTTGATCGGTTGACTTCACCGTCTCTAATGGCAGTTTTGGCCAACTTTCAGCCGCTATCTTCAGAGACATAGTGACTAAGTAATAACAAGAAACAGGGAAGGAAGGCTAATATTTATGTCCCTTGCTTCTTCTGGGTTATGCTAGTTCAAGGCATAGGATGTATATATAAAAGAACACACTCACACATGTTAAAACGCCCCGGACTATGCTGACGTGGTACCTCCCCAGAATTTAGTGGACCTTTATTCTTTTGGGGAAAAAAAAGAAATATCTAAACTTCTATTCTCTTGTTTCTATTCTATCATGGTCCCTATCTTTTTATCATGGCTGTAATAATGCGTGATCTAATAATAATACACATGGCAATATCCAAATGATGCATTGTTGCTGCAACTATATGCTTTTTCTTTTATTTTATAAGATCATAATAGAATAAATATAAATCAGACATTGCTTCAATTATTGTTGACATTTGAGGTATCTGACCTTATTAATTTGACAGAAGGAAAAGAGAATTCCAAAGGGGGGAAAAGTATTTGTTAAAGGGTCTTTTTCTCTTCACATTCACCTTCACCTTCGTGAAAAGTCAAGAACAGGGTAATCATGACTAAGAACAATGACAGACACAGTAGTTTAGTGTACGGTTTTTCTGCAGTCACTGTAGCTTCCAAACGGAATGTATAATTATTTAGTAGGAAAATTAATCTTTTAGTCTTTATAATTTTAACTCAATCTTTAAATTTTAACTCAGTATAATCTAATCTTTATAGTTTTAACTCTGTTAAATTTTAGTCTTTAAATTTTAACTCATTGCAACTCAATTGTTATAATTTTATCCATTCAAAACTTTAATCTTTAAGCTTCATAAAATATATAATTTTATTTTATAAAATATAAGAGCTAATATTTTAAATGGTAAATTGTAGAAATTGAGTTACATCAAGTTAAATTTTAGGGGCTAAATTATAACTAAATCAAAACTATAAGAACAGAAAAATTACTTTTTCCCCCTTATTTTTATCTAAGACCCATAAGGGTTGAAATATCTCAAGATTTTAAATGATAAAATCTTCTTTCAAGCCTTAGGAAGCAAATCAGTGAAGTTCATATGACTAACTTTCTTTCTTTTTTGAATTAGAAGGGCATACTAATAGTATGAAGTTATAAATAAGATTGAATACTCAATTATGCTACAAAACCACTAGTCTTTCTGTTCTTTGTTAAATATTCTCATTCAGCAGCTGTTATAAAAACATTTAAAAAGTGATTCTCATTAAAAGGCACGTATGCCACTCATTCTTATCCCATTCTTTCTCATCATTATAACAATGGGGATGAGGTGGAAGAAAAGAAGCATAATGGGTTTCACCACGTTTTTTGTTGTTGGACAGTAGTACTACTGTCAGGGATGTTGATGATGATGATGATCATCAACACTTTCACAAACGAAGAAGTTCCTTTTAAATTCTCATCTATCCATCCATGTTGTTTTGTTTGTTTATGTTTTATTAAAAGAATGGTTCCAAATGTTGTGAAAGAAAGCACTAGTGTCAAAATACTAGCTAAAGCTAGAAGCTTCACTGGATCCCAATATTTTTCATAGGCTTAGGTGTCTGATTCCCAAATGGGGAATACTTTTACCCTGCACAATGTGGTCCCAATGTCCTAGAACTTTCCTCTTTCAGAAAGGAAAATTTAACCTTAAATTCTTAAAACACACTGAAGCCTTTAGTTGGAGAGCAAGTTGCCCCAAATGATGCGTACAAAAAGGTGAGAAAAATTAAAGTGTTTTGTCGGTAAAAAAAACTGAGTAAGTGGGAATACAGAGGAATAGTAAGATTACTCGTTAGGCTTTTGAAATTGTGAGGCCAAGTATCATTGAAATGTGAATCTGATCAAGATTTTGTAGCAGACCCTGATTTGCTATTCTGCGAATCCATACAAAACTTAGGCTTATATCACAAGTTTTCCCCATGATGTCATGGCATAATCAAGATCATTGTGCTTTCCAAAAGTTTTGATGATCATCATAGAGTTTAATTTGGTAAATAATGGTTGTGGTTTATAACCTTTTTTTCTCTATCCTTTTTCTCATATCAACTTGTTTGCTTTTCTTTTTAAAGAATCGTTAGGTTATACTTAGTCCATCCTTAGTAGATTAGAGCCTAAACTCAATAAAAGTAGGGCGTTAATAAGAATAAGGAGAAGTATGAGTCAACTGAGGTAGTTTTCCCTTTATGGTTTAAAAGTTAAATCCACGTAATTGCCGGTATGTGATACATGGCATATAGGGATTGAAGGAATCCATCTTGTGATGAGATGATAACTCCTAGAGGAGAACTCCTCTCCCTTCTGAAGCAACTTTCCACTACTTTCCTTCTTTGTGTTATTTGTTGTGTTGCTTAATCAGAGTTTAGAAATGTGATTTAGTTTCATGTGGACGCTTACAATCAATTAGTTTGATTCAAGGTGCCTAAAACCTTACATGGTGTATATTGATGAGAAGCAAAGGAAGAAGACATAGCAATCTATTTAATTCTTAAGATATTGCTATGTAGACAGAATAATCCTTAGAAACGTTATCGTTTTGAGGTGACTCAAATTATCTGTTAGTTATAATCCACCTATAATATTTACACCATTTTCTTCCATCCCTTTCTTCAAAGTAAGAATTTGCCAAAGTTATTCATGTGTACTAGATTTTAAAATAAAGACATATATGAACATGTAAAGTAGTGTCCCTTTGAATTCAAGAAACATCTCTCTTTTTTCTATTAATATGAACAAAAGAGCTACAGTAATCACTTGACAAGAGCCCTTTCACCCATCCCTTCTCTTCCTGAAGGAAAAAAAGGTCAACAGAACCATTATAGTGTTGTATTACACTAAAGCTAGGGATACGTTAAATGTTGGAATCGCATTTTTCACAGCCTCAACATCAACATCAATTAATTTCCCAGTCTTTGATGATATTACAGTGCATTTCTTCTCTTCAGCTTGAGGAACAAACAGGTCTCCCTTCTCTTTCGAGCCAAATAACCCAACACTACAGTACAAGGACCAAATAGGTACATCTTAGACTCGTACTAATGTTAGTTGAATCAATGAGACTGAGTATGCGTTAGCGGTGAAATAAAAGATTTTGAATTAAATTGATTTATAAAATGATTTTGAGAATAGATTTGGTTGTAATTGATTTATAAGATTGATTTTGGGTAGATTAAAAAAGCAAAACCAGAGTTTTCTAAAACAAATATCCAAACACCCCTAATTTGGTTGAGGATCTCATAATCGATTTAATCAAAATATGGTGTTTAGATCAATTTTTAGGAAACTACAGTTTTGGCCTTCAAAATTGATTATGAAGGCCGTCCAAACAGGCCATCGTGCTCTTTGGTTCCTTTAAAAATAATTTATGTAATTTATCCACAAGACTATCTAAAAGGTCCAATTTTTTCTTCAAGGCTAAATAAAGGTGTGCTTAAGTGTAATGGTGTGGAATTTAGTTTTGGCTAACCAATACTTTATGTTGTTCATTAAATCACCTGGGTTTCTCACGTGCATGAGCAAGTTGGATAGCTGCTGTGTTTGTCGCTATTACCCCAACAGAGTCATTAATAAGAGCAGCCAACTGAAACCACATAAATGAAATCTCATCAGTAATATATAAAGACCAAAATAGTTCTAAAAAAAGCCTATTGCTCTGTCTCTTATATCTCAATGCTTCCTTTTTAGTTTCTTAGACTACTTTCTATTTGAACAAGAGACATGTAATGTAGTAAGTACCTGTCCTGGGGTAGTGATGAAGACTATGCTAGCATCTTCTCCAATTCCTTCAACCACTTTTTCTCTCTCTTTCTCATGTGGAATCACAAAGACTGGCCTAAAATCCCTGTTAACAGGTATAAATATTATCATTAATGTTTTATCAACTCTCAATAGGGGACCAAAACCTAGCAATTATAATTCACTGTGATGTCAATACCAAAGGCAATACAAATGCAGAATATCAGTCGTATTCCTTCCCTTAAAACTCATACAAGAGCAAAATAGAAAAGTGCAAGCTTTTTTTATCGGTTAGATTTGTATTTTGAATATGCTAATGCAACTAAAGAGTAGTACTCCCTCTGGTCCATATTATAAGTCACCTCTAACTATCTTATCGGAACTAAGGACAAGTTGTTGACTCATTAACTTTGACTGAAAATAAAACATTTTCCATATTTAAAAACAGAGAAACACTACATCGGATTTCAAGTCTTCTCCTAGCACATTGTAATACAGGTAATATTTGAAAAAAGTTCCTTAATAATGCACCAAGTGACTTATATTATGGACTAATAATTTCTTCTAGAAGGCACCCTATATTTGGGATTGGAGGGAGTAGTTTATAACCACTTCGTTAAGGACCAAGAAAGTGCTTTAAGGATGGATGCAGTGAACATTATGAAGAATGGAACATCCTTGCTTTCTATCATGTCATATGATGAGAAACAAAGATAAAATATTGCATATATATGGCCAAAAGCTTATATCAATGCAAGGATGATAATTTTATCATCAACCCTAAAGTTCAAGGATAACCTTCCTCACCTCATCTCCTCAACAATCTGAGCCCATACTTCAATGGGCAACAAGCTATCAGTATCACCCTTAGACTGCATGGAGGCCTTTGAATCTGATTGTATCCCATGAATTACAATATATTTCCCTTTCTCTGCTCCTGCTTTCTTGTATTTCTCCTCCACATAATCCTTCAGCTTCCTTGAAAGGGATACTCTAAGTGGTGACACAGGTTGCCTTGGGACACTGCGAAATGGTCTTCCCAGCCACTCAACCATCTGATGATACCTACACCAGCAAACTCATTGGAAGCAAATTACCAGTTATAAACTGCCTCAACAAAATTTTGCTCAGCTAAAGCAATATTCTTATTACAAGGCAAGTTGAAGGCATAAAAACCTAACCAAATATCTCTAAAATCTTAGTGCTCTCCTATATACTACTCACATATTAAAGCCTCCCTCTGAGAGATTTAGAGTATCTGGCTTGAATGTTTCGGATAGAAGTAATCCTGCTCCTGCAGCATTCACATTTGGGTACACATAGCTAACTCTATCCCGAGCTGTTGTCATAAACAAAAATGCAGCATGGCCAAAGCCTGCCAATTTGGTGGATAAGATCATGTCATAGTACCTATTCTGTGGGCACAATACAACAATACATTACTATTGAGAAACCCTACAAATATGTGTACGCTAGGAGCTTTCTTATATGATTCCAAGATTTGATGCCTTTTGTGCATAATATTTGGAACTACGAATGATAACATTCTTCAGTTCATAATTTTTGCAGCCTGCGTGAATAAAGAGGAGTGCTTTTATTTGAGAATGTGTTGCCTAGAAGACCTCTGCTCTAAAATAAAGCTAAAGCTCATTAGACTTGTCAGCAAGGAAATTCCGTTCTCAAGTTGCTTTAATGGAATATATTTTTCAAATAAAAAAAATTGACTTTCAACAATGACATGTATTTTGAGTCAAACTCCCTTTTAACTATCCCAAACTCTACATAAATCAGCATTGGTTGATAATTAAAATTTTAGTTTATTATTCCTTCCTTACTAAATATAAAAACTAATTAAAAACTATTTTTAATAAATATAATATATTGATTTATTTTATCTTTAATATTTATTATTTTTTTAAACTAATTTATCTAACTTATAAAATAATATATTATTATAAAAGAATATTTTAGAGAGATCAAATTTATTTATTATAATTAAATAATATAGTTAGATTTTTAGTAAATATTTAGTTTAGCTTATTTTAATAGATCTAGGAGTTTAATTTGTCTCATAAAGCCAATGATTTAAGTGATTTTTGAGTGTTTCCAAACACATTATCTACTTTAATTAAGTATCTAATAAATTAAAAAGAGGAGAGTAACATTAAGATTTAGAAAAATGCTAACCTTGAGAAGTCCAATCATATCAGTGTATTCAGCAGGCTCTGGGAAATAATCATCAGGATCATAGACATTTGCCCACCTTACATTCTTATTCAACTCATACGTCTGCTTCCCCCTTTCTGATGCCAACACATCAATCTGAATACCAGGATATCTATCCTTAAGCATCTGAATAGCTGGGAAGAACAACAAATTCTCATAAACACCCCCAGATATCACACAACAGCACCTCCTCACATCTCCTCTCACTTTCAAAGCCAAAGAAGCTATTTCCACAGAATACCCTGCAGGAAATTTCAAGAACCCGTATGGACTATTCGGGTCATCCGGCGGCCTCGGATCCTCTTCCTGCTTCCCATCTGAAAACAAGGAGCCATACTCCATTGTAGGGTCCTCCCCATCATCAAATGGATCAAGCCATGGGTTCTTCCTCTGGGCGTTTGTGTGAACGTGGTTTCGCCTGGTGCTGGAATTATGGGTTTTGTGGTCGAATAAGCTCAAGAATGGAACTTGGGTGGAGTTAATGGAAGGAATTGAAGGTAGGTTTGTGAGGAGAGGTGAAAAGGCTTTTGGGTTTGGTAGTAAATAAGTGACCGCCATTGAGCTGAGAAAAAAGGTAGTACCTTTGTTATGCTTATGCTGGTTTCGTTAGTGAGAGTTGAATTGAGGAAGATGTGTCTTTTGCAATTTCAATGAGTGGACCAGAGATGGATAATGTGGATCATGAACTTTTCTCGCCTGTGGGAGTGTAGTCTTGTTATCTAACCAGCCCCGTTAACTCAATTGGCGAAATTAGTTTTTTTTTTATATTAAAGAACAAACATTTGGAGTTGTTTTTTTGGGGACAATTGGAGTTTGGTTTTAGACACACTTTAAAATATGTCAATAAAAATTAGTTACATTAGTTAAATTAGAACTCGGGCTTTTTTTCACATCCATGAGGCTTGAAATTGTTTACTAAAGAAAAATCAATAACAAATTGTCATCTATCATTAAGCTCCCTAAAATCAAAACTACCATAAACTCTTGTACATTGTCCTAACTACTGTCCATTAAAATCCCCATCAAAGAAAAAATCTATCTTAAAGATAGCACCTTATCCAAAGTTTATGTTAAAGATATACTTCTGTCCTTAATCTTTTTTAGCTTTCACCCTATATTTCTCAATACATGTACCATTAATTGCCTTCTTCCGTGTAGTGTACCAAAATTTTCTAGATTTTTTCTCCAATTAATATAGTTTTCTAGATTTTAAAAAATTTTATTATTTTTAAAAGTTTTTTCTACTAATATTTTTTTCTCCTTAATTTTCTTCACATCATAACATAGGATAAGAGTATAATAACTATTATTCATTTAATACTACACTTTTATTATAATACAATGACTCAACCTAGTACATATTTATAAAAGATTCAATCGAATTTTATATTATTTATCTATCACCTAATATAACCCTCATCTAGAGGTGGGAAAACGGGCTGGCCCGCCAAAAACGGGCTAGCCCGCTTTAGGGGCAGGCTGGGACGGGGCGGGCTGTGCAGCCCGCCCCAAAACGGGCTGGCATTTTGCCAGCCCGAGCCCGCCCCGTTTTAGGGGCGGGCCAGCCCGCGGCCCGCCCCTCTTTTTTTTTTTTTTTTTTTAAATTTTTAATATTTTTAAAAAATTATTTTTAAACTTTTAGAATACTAATACAAAATTTCTAATGTTATATTAGTATAATTAAAATATAGTTAATGTTATACTCTTAAAAATTTTTACTTTTTATAAAAAATATCAAATTTTATAGCTATAAATCTAAATAAATATTAACATAATATTAATCAATTATAATATGTCAACACATATTAACAAATAGGTAATTATCTTTACTAGTATTCAATACTAAAAGTATTCAAAGTAATATTTAGGTAAAATAAATAATAATATTAAAAATTTAAAATTAAAAAAAAAAAAAAAACGGGCTGGCGGGCTGGGCGGGGCGGGCTGTGCAGCCCGCCCCAAAACGGGCTGGCAAAATGCCAGCCCGAGCCCGCC
Source organism: Leucaena leucocephala (assembly GCA_037074615.1). NCBI lineage: Eukaryota > Viridiplantae > Streptophyta > Magnoliopsida > Fabales > Fabaceae > Leucaena > Leucaena leucocephala. Next base: position 5,962,224 of record CM073557.1, on the reverse strand, counting down.
CCGTTTTGCTGGAAAACGGGCCCAACCCGCGGGCTGGGCCCGTTTTACCAGCTCTACGGCCTCATCCTTTATATACGTTTGAGATGGGAAATAAAACATGGGGAGACTTGTGTATTTTTTTTTAAATATAAAAGGAATATGTTTCTAGTTAGGGGAAAATTGAAACGTTATCTACTCGGGGACCAAGCTCTCAAGTGACGACAACTGTATTTGCCGTTTCACTATAACGAAAAAGAGAAGGGGGGGAACGGCCATAACATTCCATCACTTTTTGGCCGGACAAATTTGTCCTTTTTGTCAGAGACCTGTTTCCTACGTGGCGAGCTATAAATCGTGAATTCTAACCTTTAGTTTCTCTCTCTTCCCCTGCTTCTCTCTCTCCCCCCCCCCCCTTTCTCACAGTCCACCTTTGATTCGATGCTTTCTCCACCAAGCTTCGCCCTCAGAATTTTCCTTTGAAACTGTCAAAAAGAATTTCGCTTCACTAACTTTTTTACTTTTTCCCAGTTGTTCTCAAGGGAGCCATTTTCGTCGCCCACAATTTAACGCTCATAGCTTTTTCGGCCACAAAATTTTAAAAAAGTTTTGTTTTATGTATTGCATTTGAAACTTGAAACCCTCCTTCCCGTTAGGGTTTTTTGTCATAGAAACCGCGCATTAAATTCCCAGTATTTAACTTCATGAGGCAAAACTTTCGAGCTTAGAGTAGTTTCTCTTGGGCTATATATTTTTTCAATTTTTTGTGTGCAGCCTGGAATTCGAACTTCATATTCAGCATTGACTTCAAATTTCTTGAAGAGAGAATTTCTCGCAATGTCGGGCCCACCCAGAGTTCGATCCATGAATGTTGCTGATTCCGACCCCCGGCCGGTGCTTGTTCCCGCCGGAAACAAAGCTAGGACCACCGACGCACGGAAACCAGCTTCGAAACCTGTCAAGAAACCAGAGCAGACGGTTCAAGAACCTGAGGCCAAGGAGAAAAAGCCAGCTATGCATTCAAATCCGCAATGCGTTTCAGTACCGACGATTTTGAAGCGGCAGGATCATCATCAAGCCGTACTCAGTTTGTCAATGAACGCTTCCTGCTCATCTGATGCGTCGTCAACGGATTCATCAACTCACAGTCGGGCGTCGTCAAGTGGGAAGGTGGTCCGGCGTACAAGTGAGTCATTGAAGAAGAAGAAGAACTCTGGTCCGAAGTTAGAGAGGCGTGAAAAGGTTGGAACAGATAATGTGGCTGTTCCTGATACTGTATTGGTAGATTCAACTGATAGTTTGGAGGGCAAGAAAAGGTGTGCTTGGGTTACATATAATACAGGTATCTTGGTTCCTTGGCATTTATTTAAAGTATTGTGCTTTCCTTTCTTTTTTTGCCAACAAAAGTTTCTAGTTGTTGATATCATTTGTTTGACGTTTCATTGGGAGTTTGGGTAATTTAGAGTTGGGAATGAGTGCCAATGACACTTCTCTTCCTTATGGACGGAGAATGAGGACAATTAGGTTCCTAAGAGTTAGACGTGAGTGTAAAGTTGCAAGTGATCGCCATATGGAAAATGAGAAATTTTACTTAAGGCAACGATGATTTTCATGTCTCGCTTCTATGTCTTTTTATTCTGTAAAATATGGATTGTTGTTCCTTTTACATAACATGATCCAGCTTCACCCTGCATAACATCAAATAATATCCCTTGTTCTTCTAAAGTATTTATTTATCTAATAAAGAAACAATATTGTCTCTAAGTAATGCATCGATGTCATTCACTAACTGCGGTCACTATATCACAGTGCACTTTCTGCTGTTCTTCCCAATTTAAGATCAAGAGGTGCATTTTCAAGCTCTTAGATGCTATGATTATCTATTATATGCTCTGACTAATAATAAATTATGGATATTAAACTTCATAGTCTACATCAGCATTCAGTTTAAGCAACGAGTTTTGATGATCTGGATGGCAAGATCCCTGTAGTTAGTTGTACAGTATTTATAGAAGGGCCAGCTATGTCCTGCGATACTGGATCATCTTGCGTTGGGTTTTTTTGTCATAGCAGATTTAGCATTTTGTCCTTTTATTATAGTCAGTGGTTTTCTCAGAATAAGTGAATTATATTTGAGATGTCACATCACTTTCTTGATGTCAGAATTATCGTACATTGTTTATCTATCTCTCAGTATAAGATTAATTTTAGTAGTCAGTCCCTGAAGTTCTATGTTTTGCAACTTTTAAGACTGCTCGAGGCAACGAACCGTGCCCTTGAAGGTTGATTTTTGTGCACAGAAGCCATTAGTGTCCTCTTGTCTTGTTTATAGTCCAACTGGGATGATTTCTCATTTACAAGCAACTTTTCTAAATGATATGGCAAAACATATTAGTCAGATCTTTCATTTCATAAATCACTTGTGCAGTTATTCCTTGGTTTTCATGCAAGAAATTCCAACATTTGTAAGCCTCGAGTAGGAGGATGAATAGAAGTGATAAGGATGAAGTTGGAAAGCTGCAGAAAATAGTTGTAGTGTGATGGACTTAACTCTTAAAGGAAGAACTGGTAACATATGTTAATAATCCATTGATCTTATCATCCATAGAACTTGCTAACCTCTAGGGTTATAATATCTTATCAACCACATATTTGAGTAATTAACCTCATATTCCCTTACAATTCAGCTTTTTCTCAGGTTAATTTGGCGGCATCCTTTGCCCTTAATAGAATAACTAAATATCTGATTTCACTGTTTTCTTAATTGGGAGCTTGCTATATAACATCGTGGTTGCAGATTCCTTGTACTTATTTAATCGCTTATTTTCTTTCCATTTTGTCAGAACCAAATTACGTTGCTTTTCATGATGAAGAGTGGGGAGTTCCTGTCCATGATGACAAGTACGCGTGGTTTGTTCGCGTGGTTGTGCAATCTTTATGCTTTCAGCTTTGTGGTTCAAACAGAGTCTCAATGATTCTATGATTTCATGCAGGAGACTGTTTGAGTTGCTCAGCTTCTCTGGAGCTTTGGCTGAACTCACATGGCCTACCATCCTTAGCAAAAGGCAGTTATTTCGGTAAGAATGTCATTTGCTGAGAGATTAAGCAAAAATTATTGCGGACATATTACATATCATATTATATTCTGAGACGTTACTTATCAAATAATAGTTTTGCTTCCAATTGGCTTTTTAGTAACCAGGTAGCTTTTATGTGGCGAATGCATTTTAAAATTTTGGGTTTCTTTTTGTCGCATATGACATGTCTGAACACAGTGAAGTCTTTTTGGAATTCGATCCAACCGCTGTTTCACGAATGAACGAGAGAAAGATAACTGCACCTGGAAGCCCTGCCACATGTTTGCTTTCAGAAATCAGGTTACGAGCCATAGTTGAAAATGCACGTCAGATATGTAAGGTAACTTACTTTCATTTATCCATAAGTCTACCTTGTATTTTACTGAAGTAGGGGAAAATTAGCCCTTGGATTTCAAACTTTTCTGTTACTAATAACAACAATAACAATAAGCCTTATCACTAATTAGGATTAGTTACATAGATCAAACAGTATCATTGTATTAGTATCATTGTATTCTCTTAATAATCAAGTATTTAGCTAAATTGTTAATTAAAAGATCCCGCGATTTCATTGAGCATTACCTATTGAGAAGATGAATGAAAATGAAACATAAGGAAAACCTGCTCCATGACCCACAGATGAATGAATCATAAATGATGCCTAGATTTGTAATAAAACAAGATGTGAGAACAACTTTTTTGAAGTTGATTAGTATGCCATGTCATGCAGGTGATTCATGAGTTTGGGTCCTTTAACTCGTTCATCTGGAACTTTGTGAACCATAAGCCGATAATCAGTCAATTACGATACGCCCGGCAGGTACCGGTCAAATCTCCGAAGGCAGAATTCTTAAGCAAAGACCTCGTGAAGAGAGGGTTCAGGAGTGTAGGACCAACAGTCATCTACACGTTTATGCAAGTCGCTGGGCTAACAAATGACCACCTTATCAGTTGCTTCAGATTCAAAGAATGTACAGCCACCACCGAAGAATCGGCACAAAAAGACGGCTCCCTCCTGGTTTCTAAGGTCAATGACAAAACAACTGAGGACCCCACAGAGGTAGGTTTGTTGCTTGCTGTGGATAAATTAAGCTTCACGTCCAAGTAGAAGGATTGAAAATGAAAGGCTTTGGTTTGGTTGACGGTGTTGACCAGGCTTTTGCTTGTATGGCGAAGGAGTGTACAAATCCAATATAAAAAAAATAGCTAGGAAGAACTTGTATCTAAAAAGCGCAACGACTCTGGTAATTCAAGTTCTAGTGTATTAAAATATTACTGAAATGGATTTTACTCATTCTCGTTTGTCTATTCTCTTTTCTTTTTTTTTTTTGTAATCCTTCCTTTGCATTATTAAATCTTGTTTTCATCTGCTGACGGCCATGCTAGTTTGGATTTTATCTACGTCGTTTCTCTTCAACAATTTCATTGTACTTGTGTACAACTCCCACTGGTCATATTTATAAGAATCTATTAATTGGTCTTTAATACAAAACCTTTTCACAAAATTTACAAGAATATTATAGAATTTATTTAATTAGATTAAAAAATTATTTAAATTAATTAATATAATATATTTTTTTAGAATATCATAATCATTTTTATTAACGCTTCTCACTTATTTGATTATTGTTGAAGGAGTATTAAAAAGGATAATTTTAAAAAAAATTGATAAATATATGAAGTATATTTTATATTTATAATTAAAATTAATTATCCAATTAAATTATATATTAAATACTATAGGAGTATCTAAAAATGTTCTTGTGTCTTTACAATGGCTTATACCAATTAAAGGGTGATTTTATAAACTTATAAAAGTTTTTAAGGTTAATACAATCTTTGGTTTATAAAATTTATACAAATTTTAGTTTTAATCTCTTAGGGAACAAAATGATCTAAATTTTTATTAAATTATAGAGAATAATATTTTAAACAGAAAGAAATTTAAGGGACTACAAAATCTATTATTCAAAACTTAAGATACAAAAATTAAAATGAGGGTAAATTTAAATAATCAAAACTTGTATACCTAAGTTTGTAATATTAAACTAATTTTAACTAATTTTTTTTAATCTTATAGAATTGGTTAACAGAGTTCTATAAAAAGGAGAGCAGGTAGTATAAATATCAAATTGTCACACTATACTACCAAGGGTCTTATAATTTAATATAGCGTGTAAACTCCTCTTTAAAAATCATGGCATTTAGATCATTAAATTTAATTTGACAGTTCACTAATACAATGGATTGTTCATTTATTGGAGAGAAACTGTTGGCTGTACGAGGACAACTCAAGCTGTGCTAAAACCAGTTGATGGTTTTTATGACATGTCAACATTCCCTACCTAATCGGTGATCTTGAAAATACAGTACAGCCTCCATTTTCGGTGCTTCATATATTTTTTAGGGTAAAGGATATCTAGCATTTTTAAATTAAATTTAAATTGATATCTAGTATTTTGAATTAAATAAATAATAAAAAATTTTAATTTTTATATATAAATTATATATAATATCAATTTTAAAATTTATTTTATAGTCTTATTTAAATAATATAACACATATAACTTTTTAAATAATAATATATCAATACAATCAGACAAAAATTTGTGTTTTTATATAAAAAAATATATAATTATATCAATTTAAATATTTTAAGGTATTGGTCATACCTCTAAAATTAATTCAAGATGCTAATTGTACCATTAAATAGTACTAGTTATACCTTCAAAATTAGTTTAGGTTCTAATTGTACTATTAAATACTTTAAAATATTAATTATTTTTTAAAATTAGTTTAATATGTTGGATATGCCTAAATTCTATTTTATATTCATCACCTAATCTAAGGAAATAAGCAATAAAGTGTTGCTCGTACAAATTCCAGACATTGACCAATGTCTGGGTTGGTCCTTGGTTCACAGCAAACCCAAACATCAAATAAGGAAGATTAAAAAATCTGACAAATGAACAGTATATAATAATAAATTTTAATATAAAAAATAATAACAAATTGATAATATGTAAGATTTTTTTTATGATTATATTTTTTAATTCTATATCTCAATATTTTTTCTAAAACAAACATAGTAGTAGACAAGGCGATGCAATGGTACAATTAAGAAGGAAATCCCACTTGAACTTGTATACCGGATGAGCCAAGTTGAATGTTTTTACAATGAAATGTTAATAATTCATCTTAGATTATGCCTAAACAGTCAAAAAGTTTAATGTTTGGTTAAGATTTGCTCAAAGCATCGGAGACACGCAAGGCAGAAAAAAAACCTTGTAGAAATACGGATTCAACCACCCTTATCAGTTTGTGGGCCGACAATATTGTTGTTAGATGTTACGGGCAGGGGTAAGGAGAGACAATTCAAAGAAAATAAGGGATTTCTAATAGAGATCACGGCAAGGATCTCACCAGTTTTCTCTAAAAGACCAGGGTAGGAGAATCTCCAATATGAATAAACTCTCTGAAAAGATACGTATCTTATTCTGGAGGCTAGTGAGCCTTTATATAACAGATTACAAAAGAGAGGATAATGCAAAAGCACAAAATCAGGGAATAATGCTAACGTTAAAGTGAGGCCCACTTATTTCGCAACTAGAATTTGTCAAGATAATACTAGAAATATGCTGAAGCCGTTTACTGCATATCTGAATTGTCGCTGCCACGTTTTCCTTTCCTAGAGTAAGTCAAATTGAATCTGTTAGGTAGCGTATCATTACTCCCCTTTTGGAAGAACGACTTGTCCTCAAGGCGAAAATGGAGAAATTGGGAAGCAATGGAGTCATAACTTTCCCATGATGAATCCTCTGCGGAGCGGTTTTCCCATTGGATTAGTAGTTCCAAAATCCTGTGACTGGTCCATCTGTGTGTTATTACTCTTGATGGAGTTAACAGTAGCTCCATATTGGATGATAAAGGCAATGGTGCTGGAATGCTGGATGGAGGGTGACCGTAAACAGGACGGAGTAGGGAGACATGGAAAACTGGATGGATTTTGGCGTCGGGTGGTAGTTCTAGCTCATAAGACACTTTCCCCACCCTACGTAATACCTTGTAAGGGCCAAAAAACTTTGGGGAGAGTTTTTCAAATCTTCTTTTGGCCAAGCTTTGTTGACGGTAAGGTTGAAGGCGCAGCCAAACAGTATCACCTGGAGCAAATTGAAGATCTCTGCGATGTTGATCAGCATGTAACTTCATGCGGTTTTGAGCTTTTAACAAATTTTCCCGTAGAAGTTTGAGCATATCATCTCTCAGTTCCAATTGCTCTTCCAATTCAGCCACTGCAGTTTCTCCCCTGACATAGGGAAGTAGGGGAGGGGGTTCCCTTCCGTATACAAGCTTGAAAGGAGTGTTCTGCGCAGATGTATGGAAGCTTGTGTTAAAAGAGAATTCTGCCCAGCAAAGGAAGCTACTCCATAACTTGGGTTGCTCATGGGTAAAACATCTCAAGTATGTTTCTAAACAGCGATTCACCACCTCAGTTTGTCCATCTGTCTGGGGATAGTAAGCAGTGGACATTTTTAAGCGAGTTTGACTTAAATGGAAAAGCTCTTGCCAAAATGCACTTAAGAAGACAGTATCACGATCTGAAATGATGGATCTAGGCATACCATGCAACCTGACAACTTCCTGGCAGAATAATCCAGCTACCGAATTAGCAGTATAAGGGTGGGATAGTGCAAGGAAATGGGCATATTTGCTAAGTCGGTCAACCACCACCAGAATGACATCAAAACCTCTTGATTTAGGTAAGCCCGTGATGAAATCAAGAGATATATCCTCCCAGATGCGTACAGGGATTGGCAGGGGTTGGAGTAGGCCTACTGGTGCCAGAGTTTGATATTTATTTTGTTGACAGGTGGTGCATTGCTGTATGAAGCGTTTTACTGCCTTTTTCATGCCCTTCCAGTACATGTGTGCACTAAGTCTCTTTAGAGTTTTTAGGTATCCGTTGTGCCCCCCAGTTGGTGTCGCATGTGCTTCATCTATCAATTTAGCCCGTAGAGAGCTTCCTTCTGGAATAACCAGGCGAGATTTATAATATAGCCTGCCATTGATGAAGCTGTAGTTGGATAGTGGATCTGACTTATGTTGTAAATTCTTTATTATTGTGCTTGTCACAGGGTCATCCAGCAATGCCTGAGGTATTTGATTTATGTCCTCCACCATAGGAATGACTATTTGCATCAATTCTGCTTCTTGTGGTTTTCGAGAAAGGGAGTTAGTAGCTGTATTGGCCTTTCCTGATTTGTACACGATGGAAAAATCAAATGGGAGTAGCTTAATCAAGAGCCTTTGTTGAGTGGGGTTCAGTACTCGTTGATCCAGGAGATGTTTGAGACTGGAATGGTCAGTCTGCACAGTGAAATGACGGCCCAGCAAGTAATGTCTCCACTTTTGAATAGATAAGACCAAGGCTAAGAGTTCCCGATCATATGCTGGCTTGAATTGGTTAGCAAAAGAAAAACCCTTACTAAAGTATTCAATAGGGTATCCTTCTTGCATTAACACAGCACCTACCCCCTCCATAGATGCATCACATTCAACTGTAAAGGAGATTTTGAAGTTTGGCAGCTTGAGTACAGGGGTAGTTGTCATAGCGACCTTCAACCTGTCAAGTGCTTGTTGTGCCTTGTCCGACCATTCAAACGCCTCTTTCTTAGTAAGATCCGTGAGAGGCCGGGCTAGTATGCCATAGTGTTTTACAAACCGCCGATAGTAACCTGTAAGTCCCAAAAACCCACGTAATTCCTTCACATTTTTGGGGATAGGCCAGTTCAGGACTGTTGCCACTTTTTCTGGTATAACTTCCACCCCTTGATTAGAAACAATGTGTCCCAAATAGTCTACTCGAGTCCGCCCCACAAAACACTTTCACTTTTTTGCATTTGCAAAGAAGGATTGTTACCTGAAACACAAGACGTAGGTACTCCAAATGTTGTTGGGCAGTTGCACTATATACCAATATATCGTCGAAGAATATAAGTACAAATTTTCTTAGAAAGGGCCTAAACACATCATTCATAATGGATTGAAATGTTGCTGGGGCATTCCTAAGGCCGAATGGCATCACTACAAATTCATAGTGCCCCGAATGGGTCCTGAAAGCAGTTTTATGGATATCAGATGGCAGCATACGTATTTGATGATACCCAGAGCGTAAATCAATTTTTGAGAAATAAGCAACCCCATGGAGTTCATCTAATAGCTCATCGATATTAGGAATAGGGTACTTATCTGAAATGGTAATCTGGTTGAGACACCGGTAGTCAACACATAGACGCCAAGACCCATCCTTTTTGCTAACCAGCAGCACTGGACTGGCGAATGGGCTGGAACTGGGTCTGATAAACCCCTTGCGCAATAATTCTGAGATCTGTGCTTCTATCTCATCTTTCTGAAAATGGGGGTACCGATAAGGCCTGGAGTTGGGTGGTGTAGAATCTGCCAACAATGTGATGGAATGGTACTTCCCACGAGCAGGTGGTAAGGACTCGGGTTCTGCGAATACTTGACCAAATTCATCAGAGATGGTCTGGGCGATCTTTGTACCCATCTCGTCCTCTGCTTCATGTGTTAACACTAGACTTTGGAAGCGTACCGGCGAGTTGGTCTCCTGCACTACTCCTTGCAACTTGTATTTCTTCCCAGCCACCCAGAAAAGCATAAACATCTTGTCCCAGTTGGCCTCAACAGTATTTAGTGATGCCAACCATTTAATCCCCAATACCAGATCAGAACCACCGAGGGAGAAAGGGAAGAAGTCCTGCTTGATGATTAGATCAGAAACTTTTACCTCAAGGTTTGGACATAAACGATTGCATTGGACGGTACTTCCATCCCCAATCTGTACTCCAAATATTTGGACGTTCTGGACTGGTAGGCTCAATTCCGCCACCAACGTCTCCGATATGAAATTGTGGGTGGATCCACTGTCCACCAAGATCAGAACGCTTCGTCCCTTTACCGAGCCTTTAAGTTTCATTGTAGCTGTTGAAGACTTTCCAAGGATTGCGTTGAATGAGATTTCGGCTTCAACACCCCCTAGTGAGGTATCGTTGTCATCCTCCGCGAGTGGCTGTATTAATTCTTCATCTTCCTCGGTAATCTCCATGAGTGAGAAGCTGGAATTGCAGCGATGCCCAGGCCGGAAAATCTCCCCACAACGGTAACATAGGCCCTTATCTCTTCTTCTTTGTCGCTCAAGCTCGGCGGGTGTCTGCCTCATCGGGTTACTGCACTGAACCAACGCCTTTGACGCCGCAGGTTCTGTTATTGAGCTTCTGGGAAGAGTTGGGTAAGGACGCTGTTGAGAAGGGAAGGTATTGGGCTTAGGCCCAATAATTAACTTCAGTTTATTCTCATATTCCAGGGCCAGACTAGCAGCTCTATACACCGTCCGAGGTCTGTGCAGGCGAACATCTGCTTTCAATTCTTCTCTAAGACCATTTATGAAGGCACCTAGCAAACAGTGTTCAGGCCAGTTTTTGACTCGCGAAGACCTGCGAGAGAACTCAGAACGATATTCTGTCACTGTTCCTGTTTGGCGAATGCTACAAAGGTACTCATCTGGATTTTGATATTCTGGGGGTCCATAAGTCTCTTGGAGAGCCTTCACAAGCTCATCCCAGTATACTATGGTGCGTTCATTGTTCACCCAAGAGAATAAATCAAGTGTGTCGCCCTCCAAGTACATTGAAGCGATATCTACCTTCGAGTCTTCTGGGGTATCGTAGTTCCGGAAAAAATTTTCTGCCTTCAATATCCAGCCTCGTGGATCCCCACCGCCAAATCTGGGGAATTCGATTTTGGTGTAGGGCATTCGGCGTCTAGCGGATGTTTCAAGGTCATCCTCACTATCAGGTTCCCAATGTGAGCGATGGGTCCCCCTGCGGCTTTTCTCAGAAGCAGCCTCAAGAGAGGCTACTCGGTTGGCTAGTGCTTCAATGTTCTCTAGTCGCGCAGCGATCGTGGTGAGAGGATCATTATCACCTGCAAAAAGGGTTTGGGCAGTCTCAGGTGGGTTGGTATGATGTGAAGATCTTGTTTCAACCATGGTTCTGATACCAAATTGTTACGGGCAGGGGTAAGGAGAGACAATTCAAAGAAAATAAGGGATTTCTAATAGAGATCACGGCAAGGATCTCACCAGTTTTCTCTAAAAGACCAGGGTAGGAGAATCTCCAATATGAATAAACTCTCTGAAAAGATACGTATCTTATTCTGGAGGCTAGTGAGCCTTTATATAACAGATTACAAAAGAGAGGATAATGCAAAAGCACAAAATCAGGGAATAATGCTAACGTTAAAGTGAGGCCCACTTATTTCGCAACTAGAATTTGTTAAGATAATACTAGAAATATGCTGAAGCCTTTTACTGCATATCTGAATTGTCGCTGCCACGTTTTCCTTTCCTAGAGTAAGTCAAATTGAATCTGTTAGGTAGCGTATCATTAGACCCACGTAATCATTAAATGGATGAAACTAAACATTGTTGCTCATAAAAGTTGGTTTAATAGATAAGGATTCGATTATCCTCACAAGAGCTGGGAATTCAAATTTCATCACAAACATGAATAATCTATGAGTATCTCTGTTAATACTCTTGGACTTCAAACCTACTCTGAAGAATTACAGTGTAAAAGAGAAGGTGACTAATTGATCATCGCAGAATTACACAGTAAATATAAAAAAGACAAGTTCTTCCCATTTTTGGGTAATTTTTGGTAGCACCTGATAAATTGGGCATCTCTGTTTGATTTCTGTATAGATGCAGAAGAAGAAATCAGAAATGGCTGAACTGAGCTCATTTAGCTCATGTTTAATCTCTGCCCAACTAGCAATCCTGAGTGTAAAAGAATCAAATTTGAGGCGTATCTCCCAATTCTCTCTGCTATATTTACATTGCGGATCCTATGCTGAGAAATTAAAAACTAATCCAATTTTTGGATTTCTTGATGACAATCTACATTACTAAGCTAACTTACACTTAAACTTAAACTTATCTTTCTAATTGTTGTTCAACATTCTTCCTGAGATGGCTGCTAAAAGTGCTGATCTGAAATTCGGATCCTTTGTCAACGAGGTGGCCATCTGTTCCACCAAAACCTGAGGGACTTCAGATGAGTCTTTCTTTGGAAGTGAGTTTGTGGATTCAGGGAAGGATTTGGACCTTTTCATGTCAACTTTAACTTTTGGAGGAGGAGGAGAAGGCCTCATAGAAGACGATGAACTCGGTACTAGGCCTCGGCTTGAACCCGACCCTGCTGCCTCCATTTGAGAAGGCTGTTGATGATTATGCTCTCCTTCATAAGTTGCCACCACAATGGATTGATCCTCCACACTTCTTTGAACCTAAACAACCAAAAAAATATATATACAACACTTAGCATTCGTTTTTCAACTGGTTGATTGGATTAGCTTATTTTAAGTAATTTTATGCTTTACGAGGTAATTACCTTCTTTTTGACAGGGCATGAGGGAGCAAAAGAGCATTTGAAGTATGCTCTTGGACAAGGGTTGTCTCTGGTCACCTTTTGCCCATATTTCCTCCATTGGTATCCATCTTTCACAATCTGGAAACAGAAGAAAACAAGAAATATTCAGTCATTTTGATGAAGAATCAGAATAGTGTTAATCAAAATAATTAAGAGTCATGATCTTTTTTGGCTTACAAGGGTTGTATCAGATGGTGGAGTTCTGACATAAAGTTTAGAGATTTTTGCTTTGATGATCTCATGCCTTGGTTTCTTGCTTGATTCTTCATCAGTTGAACTGCTCTCAGAGTTATTATTGTTTCCACCATAAACCCCAATTGGATTGCTATTATTGTTGTTATCATTGCTGCTTTCAGATTTCCTCTTCTTTGGTGGGCTCATCTCCTTTTCTGAATTATTATTGTTGTTGTTGTTTCTCATATATTCAGATAAGTTCCTCAAAGTATTGTAATTCTCACACATCTCTGTCAGCATTTCAGTCAGCTTCTTGTTTTCTGCACTCACCCTCTTCAATTCCTCCTCCAGATCACCACCACTCGTCTGAAAATTCATCATTAAGCTTTAATCGGACTTTACACAAGTGAACTAATTAATTAATCAGCCAAAGATATCAGTCAAAGTTTGCTGAACCCAGAAGAAGAAGAAGAAGAAACTAACCTCTTGTCTTGAAGGAGACGATGACTTCAACTCTAATGCAAAAAAGTTGCTTTCCACCTCCTTTTTCTGAACAACACACAGCAAAGATTTCCCATATCATTAAACATTCTAAATCCGAGCACGAAGACAGAAGAAGATAAGTTTGTTTTTACTTACAGGAATATCTTCGTTGACTCTGGAACTAGGGTTAAGGTTGAGGTCCAAGGAAGTGTTAATCCATGATGAATAATCCATAGCAGCAGACAACGTCAAAAGCTTTCCTAATAAAGGAAATTGAACCAAAAGACCTTGTCGCAGCGAAACCGAGAAGATGAAAGTATCCAATAAACTCAAATCCTCGAACTTTCTGCAGTTCTGTGAGTGAACAAAGCTCGAGAGAGAAGAAGGTCGAGATGAAGGAAAGTGATGAGAGGGAAGAGAAGCGTAAGAGAGAATGAAACTCCAGAGGCTAAATGGAACTTTGCTGGCACATGGACTAAATGAAGCAGGTCTAGGTATTTATTTATAGAGTTAGTGGATAAGAAGAAACGTGTTGAATCATTTGTATTTTTATAGAGAGAAGAGGCCCGAATCTGATTTTGCTCGGTGTGCTTTAATTTGTTAAAAAGGAATATCCTTTGGATGTGGGCATGTCGGTGAGCAGTTTCTGAGTACTCGACAAAGAATATAGAAGAAAAGAATAGGAGCAATTCAAAAGTCAAGCACGCCTTTCAAATTCAAATGACTGTTCAACATAGTAAATAAATATAGTACAAACTTGTGGATCCAACTGGGTTGACGTGTTTCCAGGATGCATATACAGAATCCAGTGTATATAATCAACCGGTTTGGATCTTTGGATCTAATAGTGGAGATTAGTCATTCCTTAGTGAATTAAAATTAAAATTCCCATTCAAAAAATATTCATATTTTTGTATATAACAATGTCTTAAAAAAAATTTAAATAAGAGAATATTGTGTGTCTAGCGAACAAAATTATAGTAAAATCTTATATATAACCTATTTTCAACCACTTTATTGGACTTAAAAATTTGTTAATTTATTAATTTTTTTAAATTAAAAAAATCAAATTTACTCCTATTAAAACATATGCATCCTCCCATACGTTCTTTGTAGACTATAAATAAAGAGAGGGTAAGATTGACAAATAAATATTACGTGCATGTTTGGGAAGAATTAAAATTATAATTTTAAAAGGGATTTTGATCCAAATTTTAGCTTAAAATTTTTTTAAAACAAATAGTTATATTTGTCTAAAATAACTTTTGGATCAAACTATAGTTTTTGATAAGCTACTGGGAATAACTTTTAGAACAGAAAAAGAGCTTACAGCCTACCCAATTACTATTTTACCCTTAATTTTTCTTATATTATTTCTCATCTCTCATCTCTCTTCTCCACCCTCTCTCCTCTTTTCTCTCTTTTCTCCACCCTTTACCCTCTCATCTCTAATCTCCCATCTCTCCTATTTTTAATAAAATCTTATTATTTTTGATAATTTTTCAATTATAAAAATTATTTTAGTAATATCTATCTAAATACTAATTTATTTATAATCACTTTTTTTCACAAACTCTTATTTAAAAGTCTTTCTCTAAAAGTTGTCCAAAAACTATTTTTTCATAAGTTATTTTCTAAACTCTTATCCAAATAAGCTATATATTATGAATCATAGAATCCTCTTAAGATGTGACTTATATTATAAATTAGAATGAATAATGAATATATTACTTTTATGGTCATTAATATATGATTATTTGACTAATATAATTAGAATAATAAAATTAGTTAAATTAATTAATAATAATATTTTTTTAAATATTTAAATTATTTTCTTTAACTTTTTGCTTTACTTCCTTATTTGATTATTGTTGAGAAAATATCATTAAAAATAATTTAAAAAAAATAAAAAATATATTTTATATTTAATATCAATATTAATTCCTAAATTATGTTATATATTAATAATTAAATCAAGAGTATATATTATACAATAACTTATATATATAGCTTGTTGATCAACATGGTTATTATTAAATGTTTCTTTGAATAATTTAATGATTAATAGTAGAAAATTAGTAATTAAAGCAAAGTGATTATCTTGAAAACTCAAACTTTTATATTGACCAGAAGGCAACTTAATTTGTCTTAGTCTTAGCTACGTTATAATTATTATTTTTTTGTATAAACGTTATAATTACATTAAATGTATGAAGTCGCCAGTGGGGTATTTTTGTCTGTGCGTTGGGCCCTTTTGTTTCATTATTCATCACCGTTACAAATCTCAAACATTTTTCACGTGCCATCTATTATTGTTTATTCTATTTTCTACGCGCTTCACACCCACATTACTCTCTAGGGCTTAACTCGTCAGGTATAAATACATTATTATATAATATATTACAAAATAAATATATATTATACTATATATAATAATAATAATAATAATAAGTTGTATCAATGCATTTTGGATTTCCTCGAGTCAAAATGAAATTTGGTTTGGTCATATTTTCCTATCATTATTAATATTACATAGTTGACGGAATTAATTAGTTGATTAGGTTTCCGTTATGACCTTTAACTTCTCAAGAACAACGTGTTAACGTATTGAAGTTTGACATAGTTTATAATATTAATTTTGAAGTCTTTATTTACAAGTTATTAAGGATAATCTTGTATATACTGAAAAGTCAAAATAGATTTATATATATATATATATTATTTATACTATAACAAACTTTTATTATTAATATTTTAAAATCCATTTGTTCCGATCCGATTTAATACAAGTATATTAAGCATAAAAGGTAATTAAGTAATCAAGTCTTTCCCAATTATTAATTGAATTAATGAAATAAACTCAACTTTAAATAGTTTGAAAAATACATATATTTATGTGAATCTTGTTAATTAGCCAGAAGATTTATTATAAATTGTTAATAGTATTTCTATAAATATATATATTAATATTTATTGGCATATTTATAAATGAATAGTTGACCTAAACATACATTTCCCCGTGAAAGAAGGTCAGGAAAAAAGAAGAAGATTGTTCCAATGAAAGGCATATGTCTCTTGCTAGAAGTCAAAAGCCAATTTGCCTTCTTTCTTAGGTGTTTGAATGTTTCTATTAGTTCTTCCTACTTCGATTTTAATTAAATAATGCTTCTTCGTTGGTTATTAGTTATTATTACCTAAGAAAAACATGCCGTGTACTATGTTTAATTGGCCGATAAAATAATTAACTGTCAGAGATTAACAAATAATAGAAAGTAAAAGGAACGGTCAAGAATTGACGCGTGCGCCTGGTGGATCAGAATCATTTTTGTGCAGTAAAGATTATTTTAATTAATTATTTTATATTTGGTTTAATTAATTGTGTGGAGGCTTGATTAATTATATATCTCATACGGTAACAGTACTCTATGTATGGCCTTTCAATCTGAATAAGACCTAACATCCACCGGCGCCAAATAAAATGAATGAGTCAGACGCTTTATTAGTATACCATAATTAATAGTTATTTTTAAAATATATATAATTATTTAAAATATATTTTATTTTTAAAAAATATTATTTTATTATTATTTTAATTATAGTATTTGAGAAAGTATTTTAACTTTTGAATATTTAAATTCATATTTAATAGTAATTGATAGATCGTTCTATTCGATATAAGTATTACTTAAAAAAAATAGAGACTTTATCTTATTCTTAAATTGTAAGTGAACTCAACTATTTTTTAAAATTTTTTGTATAAAAAATAATATATCATGATTAATTAAAAAAAAGATAATTAGAGTAATAATTTTTCCTTTTCACTACTAATTAATAATGGACTAAGTTGTATTATATTATACTAATATGATTCTAATTATAAAAATTAGTTAATTTTTTTATAAATTAAATAAATAAATTAATTATAATTAATATTATATTAGTTGAATAATTTAAAAAAATTAAAGATTATATATTTATTTTAATGGATTAAATTTGAGTGATGGTTGGTCATACTTCAAAGAATTTCTGTATTTTTAGATTCATCTTGTAAATTCTCTTTTTAATTTTGGTACGGCACTTTTAAAATGAAATGATCCTTCTATTCAAAAAAAAAAAAATTGAATGAATGAAGTGAAAGTGAGAAATGAAGAGATGAGCAGTAAAGGTCAAAAAGTGGTCAAATTCATTGAACTGAGACTTTCACTGTGAAAACAAGCTGGGAGGCGGCGTTCCCGTTGAACAATTCTATCAACTGATGGTTTCCTCCTCTGCCGTCAATGTCCAAGTCTCCCATTTTATTTATTGTAAACTTAAAAATTCTAGTCTCCAATCTCTCTTATCAATCACGTGCCCTTGAAACTTTATACTTTTACTACTCTACTTAATTTCGTTGCCTCCTCCCTCTCTCTCTCTCTCTCTATATATATATATATATCTTTTTTTTTTGGCCAAAAACTTCATATATATCCAAACCGTATTGTTTGCTCCTTAGTTCTTTAATTATGTTTTTCATCCCTTTTTAGCATATATATAACTACTCTTATTTATATCATGTATCCCCAAATTTTAAGAATATTTTAAAAGTGAGAAAATGCCTTTTATGGAATTTTATTTATTTTATTCATGCAATAATTTTATGTGTCCCGTGGAATATAGAAATTGACAAAACTTAAATTAAATTACTTATATTTATTAAATTAATTTTTTTAATTATATTTATTATTTTATTATTGTTAACTATTAAAATACGTATATACTCTTATAATTTGACTTAAAAGATATAAGAAAAATTGACCTAAGATTTATACCATAGAAATAATCATGTTTATAATTTATTTATATTTAGGGTTATTTTATTATTTAATAAATATGTATTTTATTATCTGAAAATAAGATATGATTAGACATTATATTTTTTAAAAAAATTAAAAAAGTATTCTAATTAAAATTAATAAAGGCATGCATGCATTGACCCTTTTTCTGTGTGAGTGGGTGGCTCATCATGTGCTCAACTGCTCACCCATACTTGACTTCAAATCTGGCTGAATTTGGTGGGTCCTTTAATTTCTGTCTTCTTTGCTTGTTTTTGAACACGAGCAACGATTTCAACAAAACAATTAATTGCGTGTGCGTGTGCGTGTGTCCTCAGCAGGGAGAAGCCTACTAAAATCAATATTGGAGTGGAAGTGTTCATATTTGGCTTCATACGCAATCCACTTGAAGATTCATTTGTCATCTTCCCTCGTCCTTTTTTCAAACCCACCTTTAATCAACAAAATATTATTAATCTTTTCCTTTAATTATAAACTATTTTTTTGGTTGGCAATAAAAATTCGATGTCATCCTAATACAGAGATTGTTAATTGTTCGACAATTAAGGAATATTTTGGTTTTCTAAAATATATTCCTTTAATCATATTTATAAGCTAGAAATAAAAAATATTTTTAGTTATATTTATAAGTCACATAATTAAATATATTTAAAATTAAAAATTTATTAAATTTTAAAATAGAATTAGTGAGGTTTAATTTTTTTTAGTTCTAATGAGACATGTTAAAAGTATTTTATAAATAAAATTAAATGAGTAATACATAAATATGTCATTTCCTCCTTTTATTTCTTACCTATTTTTTAATTCTTATGCAGTGCATATGTTGTGCCACTTCAATTTATGATCTAGTAATCTAAACTCTGTAAAAGAGCTTCGGGTAACTCAACTTGATCCACACCCAATAGGTTATTCTCCCTCTTTTTATTATTTTTTATTATTTTCTAAATGTATCTATTGTTCATATTCATGCGAAATTTAACATAGTTTTTTATACTAAAATTTAAAAAAAAAAGGTTAAATTGATCACCTACGATCTAAAGATAGGGTAAAGTTTTTTTTCATCTTAGACGATACTAATGTCGAGTAGGACGAGTAGTTAATTATCCTCAAATTTAAACCTAAACACTTAAAAGTTAATATATATCTCTAAACGTAATGACTAGAATTACAATAAAGTAATACTGATCGTGAAGAGTCTATACACAATTCTCCTAACTTGACATTGACTATAAACCATATATAGACAGAAATAAGATTAAAAATTTAATTAGGTATAACATCATATGTTAAGAATTTCTTTATATATAAAAATTTAAAATTTGACTATACCGACCAACTTGCTTAAAACTAAATTCTCAATTATCTAGTATTTTAATTAACATGAGTTAGCATTTAACCTACCCATAATAATAGCCTCCACTATGTACTATTTGACTGGTTGGAGTATCCTGGGATTTCAAATTGAATAGCTCTTTCTACATTTTTTTTCCTTTTCATTTACCAAACTTGAATCCAAGGCTTTCTCAGAGGATTGACTAACAATAACTATATTAAAATGTCCTTAATTATATTAAAATATTATGTTATGTCTAATAAAAAAATAAAATAAAAGATTATAACCCATGAGCTTCACCTGACACTATTACGATATAAAATGAATTATGATGTATTAAAATTTAAAAATAATCATTATTTTAAGATGGATATGGGAGTGAATTAACATATATATATATATATATATATATATATATATATAATGTATAGCCTTAACATGTGAATCATGCATGACGTAGATGACGGCTTTTTTATTTATTTAATTATTTCATTTATTTTTCCATTAGATTTGATAACTTTGACTATAAACAAAAAAAAAAAAGGAAAAGGAAAAGAATGTGATATAACTTAATATTAAGGATGTCGATGAGCTTTAGTTTGGTTCGGTTGTGAAACAAAATCAAACTGAATCCGGCCAACATGTGAAAATGTGAATATATTCAATTCATCATGTTTTGTTCGATCAGCTTTGACTGATTAAATTCATGTTAATTATATTTCTTTTTCTTGAAAGGGAAATTAAAACTTGTTGCAATTCCTGGTTTTGTTAAATTTAATTTTTTGTCCACTATTAAAAGTAAAATATTAACATTGACGGGATTACCAATTAGTACAAGCTCAGATGTAAAAAGGGTAGTTTCTACTGATGCGAGGCCTTGTTATTAAGAATTTATAAGTATTTTTAGAAGCGCTTTTTAAAACTCAAGGTATATTTTTTTTTGCATTAATGAACTTTAAAATTCAACTTAAATCAACTTTTTTATATATAAAAAAAACATAGAGTAGTCCGCTTAAAAGAAAGACTTACATATCATGTTTAAGATGATCATCCATACTCAGAGCCTATTTAGATAATAATTTAAAAAATAACTTATAAAAAAAATTTAGACAGATATTAGAAAAAGAGTTTTTAGAGAAGACCTTATAGAAAAAAATGGCTCTGAATAAATAAATATTTGTATAATTATTACAAAAATGACTTTTACAATTAAAAAATTATTAGAAAGTGTATGATTTTATTAAAAATATAAGATATGAGAGAGGGTAGAGAGGAGAGATAATATAAGAAAAAGTAAGGGTAAAATAGTAATTTGATAGTCTATAAGCTCTTTTACTATTCCAGAAACTAGTTTCAGTAGCTTATCTAAAATATTAGTTTTAAACTATAATTTAGCCTAAAAGTTCTTTTAGATAAATATGACTGTTTGTTTTAAATTTTTTTCTAAATTAAAATTTAAATCAAAAACCTTTTTAAAATATTAGTTTAAGGTTTCCCACACATGCACTCAATGTTTTAATGGTTCAACCGATTACACTAGCAGTAAAATTGAAAATATAATAATTAAATAAAAAATAATAAAAAATATTTATATAGATATAATATAATTATATAGATGTAAGAGGGTTAATACTTTTTTATTTTTTAAGCTTTTTTTGCATCAAACTCAAAACGTTATGAGAAACGGTTCTTATTATCAGTTCTATTAATTTCAATGACGAATCAATATCTAACTGAGCTAAATCATAAGGACGTTTTTCTAATTCGAACTAAATAGTCTAATTTAGTTATTTAATGACAGGTCTCAAACCGTTAAAGAAGGCAACAATATAATGGGGATTTTTCTGTAATAGGTGAAAGCATAACAAATCAATATAATGTGAAATGCATTATCGTCTACCTACTAATTAATTATTTTATCACCAAAAAAATGATAAATTGCAAAAATCCAAGAGACAATGGAGGCTCAAGAGATTCCTACAATTCCGTTGAAACGATCCAACACGCACGTGCGCATGGAGCCACGAGCATGTTACACGTTCTATTTTCCCTTGCCTCTCTCCTTTCATCATGCATGATGTATTATTTCACTTTTATACTTTTATTCCAACTACCATAATTCATTTAAAAAATATCTATAATTATAATATTACCCAAAAGTATATTCTTGAGTGGATATAATTTATCTTCAACAAATTTAATTCTTCTTTAATTATGTATTATATTTAGTTATATCTATATATTTTTTATTTTATATATAATTAAAAATATGAGTCACGTTGCTAAAACGAGTTATTTTAATTTTGTAGTTGGAATTTTTCAACCATTTTTTCAATTTTTTTATTTTTTTATAGGAATTCTAGTCTTGCTTTGTCTTCCATTCATTTAATTGAAAAATTCATATCCACTCGCTACCATCAATACAAGTTAGACACCAATGGGGTCAACCTGTGAAACTTTAAAAAGCTACGTGTTTTCAATATATATATATATAGAAAGAATATATTTCATATCATCTTAACTGTATGTTTGGATATATTTTAAACTGAAGTTTTAAAAAAAAATTTGGCCTACAGTTTAGTTTAAAAAAATTAAAATAAATAATTATATTTGTCTAAAAGAATTTTTAGACTAAACTATAGTTTTAAATAAGTTATTAGAAATATTTTCTAAAATAATAAAAGAATTTATAATTTACCCAATTACTATTTTACTATTATTTTTTCTGACACCCTCTCTTCCCTCTCTCCTCTCATTGCGTCTGGTCATCGTGCCGTGAGCATCACTTGGAAGAGCCAAACCACGGAGGAGGAAGACGACATCGCCTAGGAGACCTAACACCAGAGGAGGAAGAAGATGTCACATCTCGCCATAGAATCTTGACTCACGTCTCATTGTGGAAAGTCGTTGGCCACTGGTCTCACTGTAGAATGTCGCTATGCATCTTTGTCTCACTGTGGAATGGTGTTGGTCTCGTCGTGGGTTGCAGGAGGGAGAAAAGGATTAGTTTTAGCTGGGGCGTGGGTTGCAGGAGGGAGAAAGTGAGTATTGATCCTTTTTTTTCTCATATTATTTCTGATAATTTATTAATTATAAAAATTCTTATGGTAATAATCACCAAAATACTCATTTAACAAAATCTTTTTTTTGCAATAAGCTTTTTCTATAAACTCTTTTCTAAAAACTATCCAAAAACTCTTTTTTTATAAACTCTTTTTAAAAAATATCAAAACGGACCCTAAATTTATATAAGTCTCTTGATTTTGTTCACTTAAAGTTTTAACGGTATAATTAAGGGTAATATAGATTCAAGTCTTGACGCGAACCACACGCCAGTTGAATTGGAATGAAGGTTGGAACTTACCGGTCCAAATATTGAAATTTATATCCAAAGTAATTAACTAAATGGTCAATATTATAAAAATAAAGAAAACATATCAAGAGAGATTAGTGATAGAGAAACCAATAAGACAAGAGAATTAAGGAGGGTAAGTATATTATATAGCCCATCTTACAAATCAATTAGTACACCCTCATCATTTGTGATAAAGAAACTAATAGAAGGTACGTAATCATCAATTTAAAAAATCTAAAAAAAAAGTTAAGTTATTTCCTATATTAGAATCTATCATCATTATATGCTGTTCATTTGTTGTCAGATATTTTTGTGATTATATTTTTTTCTTATTACCTCATAATAATTTTCTCTAAATTATATTACAAGAGTAACAAATAAAAAATAAATCTACATAATTATAAAATATATAATATTTGAATTGTGTGTGTATATATATATTAATCATAAAAAAGTCCTAAGAACCCTTCATGTTTTAGGTTATCTAGTTTCAAGTAGAAGGTTATGATGAAGATCCCCTCCTGATATTCCAATATTTATGTATCATAATAGTCGTACTCCAAGTAGTGATATTGAAGGTCAGATTAATTCAAGCCATGCATGCATGTAGAACCTTATCATATATGAAGTACGTCATATAGCTAATTATATTATTATTCCAAGCACGTGAAAGAGAACCTGGAATATACGTAGGTAATTAAAAGCGATACCTAAAAAGGTCAGAAATTAGGTTAATTACTATTTGGTCGGAGAATGAATCAAAAGAATGCATGCATATAGCTAGCTTCATTCATTCCTGTCTACGTCCAATTAATTTTGACCAACATTATTTATCTATTATTCTGGCAAAAAGGGTTTATATATATTCCTTAATGCAAGACCGTTCATAATGAAGTATTTATTATGAGCTTTTTTAAAAAAAGAAAAAAAGAAATTCCTTTCATAAATTAAAACCGCATATTCTCCTCTCTTTTTCTCTTGTCAATGTTGTGATTAATTGTGGTTAATGTTTTAATTTTAATTAATGATAGTTTTGGAATGTTATATACTGCCTGTGGTTCTAAATGTAGGCAATGGAGGATAACTAATCTACATATTTTAAAGAAATTAGTTAAAATAATAATTTATAATAAATATATGTTAATTTTTTTAAAAAATATATAATACTCTCTTTAATTATTATTTTTATCCATAAAAAAACTTATTATATATATAATCAATAGAGATATTTTAAAAAAAATATATAAATTTAGAAAATAAAATAGATTAAAACTTATATTTAAGATTAAAATAAATCTATCAACTATTAATTTTTTTTAAAAAATATTAATTAATTTTAACTGCCACATCTCAAATTATCCCTACAATATGTGATTAATATTGTGGAGATTTTGGTCTTACTTCAAAAATTGTTGCGATTAAGTCTATTGAGTAGTGGTAGCTTTAGGGCAGCTTGACTTTGTAAAAATGAGATGGTCCCCAGGAAAGACTTAACAAAATTCACATATTTTTCTTAACAACCAAAGAATTCAAAAGCATGCCACACAAGCATAAAAAAAAAAGAGCACGAGGTATTGACTTCTCCATGACCAAAACAACAACCTTATCATTATTTTCTCTCTGTCCCTTTCTTTTGTCGGCCTCCGGTCAACACGTTTAATTTTATAAAATCTTTCCCATCATCGTCTATCTCTAACGATAATAAGGTCTCCAGTCTTCCTAATTACTCTCTCTCCCTCAATCTTCTAATCTCTATTTTTATATCTTCCTTTTGCTTATGTAACATTCAAGTTACTTTAAGACTAATCAACCTTTTCTTTCATTTATCTCGCCTACATGCCGGTGACCATATATACTTCTATTTTTGGGAATTTTTTAAGGCTTTTAATTATTATTATTATTATTATTATTATTATTACTACTACTTTGCAATATATGAATGGCCAAAGGTTTTGGATTTTTTATTTTCATATTAATTCATTAATTCGATCTATGTGTACGTGCAAAAAGCCAATAAGCCCTTAGTTTATGACCGTACAAGTGCTAATTGCAATATTATTGTTTAGTTAATCAAGAATTTAGTCAGTGTACGGCTTTGGACACAACATTAGTGTGAACTTTAATTATTTTGGTCTCCACTGTGATTTTTTTATTGAATATCCTAGTAATTGCCAAAATCTCTCATTAACTTAATTTATTCTTTTTTTATACAAAAAAATAAATAAATTATATCTTAGGGTCTTATTGGGGTTAAGGCATGCCTCTATATTTAAAAAAATATTTATAAATTGCCCACTAATAAAGTCCTTACATTGACAGTAAGATTTAAACTTACAATATTTTAGATTATGAATAAATTATTTATTAATTATACTAATATTTATTGATATTTTTTTTGTTTTTCATTCCTTTCTTATTATATAAAATTTTTATCGATAATAATATTTGAATTTATAATTTTATAAATTATAGACAAATTTATTATAAAAGTTCGTTAGCCATAATCCTTCTCTTATAGGATCATGTTTTATTCGATGGACTTTGATATGGTATAGAAGAGACTGCTTTTTGTAAATATTTTTGTAGCAAGGTTCAATGTTTGTAACTTTTTTCTGTCTAAACCTTGTTTTAAAATTTATAGTACTACAAGTCGTAAGTTTGACTTGTAACAAAAGTCTTCGTTTTAGCGTTTTGCATACAAAAACTCACAAAATCAGTTTCTCAAAATGCCTTATTCGAACGACGGCTAGCTATAAAATGGAGAGAGTTTTTATTATTATTAATACTCCTTTTCTTAGTTAGTAGAAGTTAGATTTATTTTTAAATATAAAGTCTTAATATTTTCCTAAAATTATCTACTAAAATTATAATTTTTCCTAATATATATCTATATGATTGCAATATCAAGGATAATTTAAATACACATGATTAAATATAATATTTTAAAAAAAACTAACATATAATTATTACAATTAATTAATTTACTTAACTTCTTTAATATACCTAAATTAATTAAGTAGATCTTATAATTAATAATAAATATTATATAAGGGTAATATCGTCATTTGATAAAGAAAATAAATACCAAATAATTTTTTAGGGACGGAAGTGGGAATAAGATATTTTGAGAAATCAATTTGTGTTTGTAGGTATTTGAGTCTTTTTCCCTAATATGTATGTTGTTTGTGTTGTCGTTTTGGGTTTTATGGTTCATGTGTAATTTTGTTTTCTTTTGCATTGTGCTTTGTACCCGTGACCTTTTTGAGTTTTCATGGAATATTTAGCCCCTAAATTTATCAAAATCGTACTTATATTAATTACGTACCCAAAAAAAAGTTAAATTCAAATTTTTAAATAAATAGTGACAACAAAAGTCAATTTTAGTATATGCCTATAAGGTTAGTGAGAGAAGGTAGGAATTAATATGAAGTTAGAATTTAATTTAATTAATAAGAGTAATTTTAAAAATCATTTAAATTTTATGATTTTAACTATTTTTATTAATGTGTAAATTAGTTTTTTTTTGTAGAAGCTAGACTTTACCATAATTTAAGATATCATATTTAAAAAATTTAATTATTTATCAATTTTGTCAAACTTTATTGATTGAATTAGTTTTTTTATTCAAAAAAATTTATGTTGGTTCGGCATCAGTTTTCTACTAAAGTTAATATATAACTCTAAAGTTCAGAGAGTATTTATAGAAAATTTATAAAAGTAAAAATTAAATTCACATCTTTATAAAATATAATTTCATTCTTTAACATATGTATTAACTCTAAGGTGAATTAGTTAAAAACATAGGGAATAGTTTCAGGCTCGTTAAATAGGAGCAAAAAAAGTGTTACAAGTAGATTTGTTTCGATGGGATTGATATTGGCCCAAATAAGAAGATTGGGCCCACTCTGAGCCCAAATATGAATAAATAAATAAAAGCCATATTAACGATCTGGTCCAACCCACCCCGTCAGCCCGGTCTTCTTCGCGGCTTAGTTCTCACCGGCGGCTTCTATCTGCGTTGTCGATCTCCGATATGCAAGCTTCTCGCCTGACAGGCAAGATTCTTTTGTTTTAGGTTGCCTTCTCTAGTTGTGTTGATGCTTTATCATATTAATGCTTCAATATGCCCCTCATATTTTCTCTTTTCAAAACCTCATTTAATCCACATTTTTTAAGATAGGTAAAGTTAGAAAAAAATATTTTAATTAAAATATATTTAATAAACTAACAGTGATTCTTAGATTTTTGTGAAATAGTTGAAGGTAACTTATACTACTTCTTGTTCTTTTTATAAGGAACAATCTCTCTCATTGGGGTGATTTTAAATATAAAAAAAAGTTCTTTTTATCTGAAATTTTAAACTAATATTTCTATTTTTACCCCAATTAAACTGATCCATTTCTTATTTTTCTATAATAAATTTTCAAACATTATCTCTCATCCACTCCTTTTATAAACAAGGATATAATTGATGAGAGAGAAAATATCTTACACATTTATTATTTTTAACTAATATTTTAAGTAGCATGATTTTAGTAATTGTTCATTAAAAAAAGGACAGGGGGAATATTGTGGACCATACAAAATACTTTAATATTCAAATGATTTCATCTTCTTATGTTTGATTGGGGGGAGGGGGTGTGGAATCTATTATGAAGTGACCAAAATAAAAAGAATCTCATCTCAAGTTTAGTTTCATCCTAGTTGTCTAAGAGAATCATTTCATTCAATTGATATTCTTATTGAACTACTCTAAAAAAAAGTGTCTTCATGTAAGCTTCAATCATCCAACAAAGAGAACCCTTTTTATTTGAGCTAAATTCAACTGAATGAAACCTACGTAACAGGTACAGATAAAGCATAATATACTGAAATAGATATTGCAAAAGATATGATTTTCTGGTTTGTACTTTATAGGGTTTTTTTAAATAAATTTTTAGAAAGGGGTTATGTTCACCCACGATTTAAAAGTAGGTCGAAGTCTCCCTTCCTCCTAAATAATATCAATGTCGAGCAGGACGAGTTGACTATTACCCTCAGACGTAAACCTAAATACCCAGGAGTTAAGATGTCTCTCCAAACATCGCGATTGAAATCACAACAAAATGATACTTCTTAGGATATAAGGGGTTACTTTATAGGTTTTATTGAAATGCAGAGATGTAATCTGTTTTTTGGCGACAATAATTAATCATACAAAAGAACTACTTGTATAACATATTTATTTGCTGACCTTCCATTTAGGGCATAGGATTTTGGTTCTAAATTAATAAACAACTTACATAATGGTCATGTATGTGTTTGTCCCTTGTTGTCATTATATGGGTTATTTCATTTTATTAAAAAAATTAAAATATGATATTTTGTTTTTATTTTTGAGATTAAGCTTAAGTATAAATACATATGTTTATGGTCTTAAAAGCTCATCAAATAAAAGAACAATGTGTAACAAGCTTCTTTAAAATAATTAAGTGATATTGTTGAACTAAAACGACTATAATTTACTGTATTTTTATTAGAAAATTTGATAACAAAAAATGAATGATCATGTCAAGAAATATTTGAAAAAAAAATCTTAAAGTTATTTTTAAAAAAATAAATGTAATTATCATATATAAAAAACTTCAGTTGGAGTTAGAAGTCCCCCCCCCCCTAATTTTTAACAATTTAAAACCCCTCACCCTCATTTTTAACTACTTGAAATATAAAACACACAAGACACAACCTTAGAAGTTGGTTTCCTAAAAGTAGGAGCTGGCATTCTATCCTAAAAAAGTCGAGGAGTACTAGTTAACTCGATTTAAAAATTAAAAGTTTTAAAAAAAATTTAATATTTAAAAAATAATAATTGTACTGAACCTTAAAAGGTAATAACACAGATCTAATGAGCATTTTTTTTAAAACAAAATTATGTTTAGAAGGTTGATATGGTATTTTCCATAAATTTGATATTGTTAGCTTATCTCAATTATTGCAATAATATGATGACATTCTAATTTTAAAAAAAATGATAGAATTTTTTTTTAAAAAATAATAAATTTTAAAATAAAAATATTACTAATAATAGATCAAGTATTATTAACAATAGATATAGCATTATTAATACAAAGTTCTATATTAATATTTATTATTTTTTAAAGTTTTTTGTCATTTTCTTTATAATTTTTTGTCTTGAACTTGATGAAAAATCTTTTAAATTAATTCTTAAAACATCCAAAGATGCTTCAATTAGATAACCTAGGGGCAACTTCTGTTGGGTGGCTAGTCAATGCATACATTTAAAATTGTTGGCATTTTCCTTGGGGTCAATTTTGAAAAAAATAATTCATATAATTAGACAGATAGATGAAGATAATGTTATTTCGTGGTAAGGTACTTTTTGAATATTGAATTGGAATTATGTGGGGCATGAATCACGTTGAGATATACCATCTCAACCTTTAATATAAAAATTAATTAATTAATTTAAATATATTAAAAATATTAGATAAATTAGTTCATTATTACAAATATAATATATATAATACTCCTATATATAGTAATTTATAAATTAATTAATTAAGGCTTCTGCGATCTCCCCCGAGTATCTAACTGTAATTAAATATGTATGTCACGTGGTCATATGTTCCTAAATCCTAATTTGTGGGGGGAAAAGCGCACGTTTATGATTTGTATAAACATTGATGGACGCTTTTACCACTCAACCACGAAAAGTTTCATTTGTTGCGTTTGAAATAGTGTTTTCCTTCACTCCATCACCACTGTTTCAATTCATTATTAAACGAATTAGGTCTCATTTTTTATTATTATTATTATTATTATATGATATTAAATTGCAAATTGGAAATTTTAGTATTGCACACAAAATAATGTTTATTATTTTTATATGATAAAGGAGGGTAGTATTATCCACGCACACATGTGTGTGTGGATTGATACTTAAATCATGAATTATGATGGATTACATATATCTAAATAAAATATATTTAATTAATTTAATTATATTAAAAAAAATTAATTAATATCCCATATTTTTTTAAAAATACTATAATTATCTTTTTCAATTCTTTTCATCTCTTTTTTATTTAATTATTTTTAAGAAAGTATCAATAAAGATAATTTAAAAAAATAGATAAATATATAAGATAAATTTTATATTTAAAATTAAAATTAACTATTTAATTATATGATATTCGAATGAGTACTATTTATAAGTTCTATATAAATAAGGTTAATGCTTTCTTTTTAACGTTTAATCAAATTTTAGTTTTTATATAATTTTAAATTGTTTTTTGTCTATAAAGATAAAATTAAAAAACTTAATTAATATATATTAATATATTACAAGGGGAAAAAGTGTGAAAGTGGCTAAGCTCCAACTTGGGGCAAATTAAATGAAGGAGAGAGCCAAGTTTTGTGAGCAATTGGTTCATTTCTAGAGCACTCCATAAGTTTCTGAAGTGAATGATTTATGCAAAATGAATGCTTCCAAGATAGGGACTTGAAGTGGCCATGGCAGATTGGTGTCCCGAATTTCTAAGCAAATAATTTGATGTCATTTATATTATTAAGATAAAATAACTGTGTCTATCGTTTATAGATTCAATTAATAAAAGGGTAAGACATATAATTATTTAGAAAGTATTCGATCTCTGGAAAGTATCACTTTATTATAGTTCTAGTCAAAATACTTGAGAAAATATCCTAACTCTTAGGTATTTAAGTTTATGTTTAAAGGTAATAGACGGCTTGTATTGACCGATATTAGTATCACCTATGAGGAATGGAGATTTCGTCCTACCCTTAGATTATGGATGAAACTAACCCATTTCTAAAAAAATTTGTATAAAATAAAAGATAAAATAACATTATTTTGTTTTGAGCCAATGGATAATCTATTAATCTAACAGTTACAATTTTGATATTCCATATTTGTTTTAAGATTAACTTATTCAAGTGAAAAGGGTTAAACATTGGACAAAACTTATGTTAAGTAATTTATATTCATTACATTAAACTTTTAGATAAATTTATAAGTAAATATTCACATCTTAATAACTAATAATAATAAAATAAAAAATATTTATATGAAAATTTATAAATTCTAAGTTTAACAATTAATAATAGTAAATTAATAAGTGGTTATATAAAAATT
The DNA here is from genome assembly GCA_037074615.1 of Leucaena leucocephala. Taxonomy (NCBI): domain Eukaryota; kingdom Viridiplantae; phylum Streptophyta; class Magnoliopsida; order Fabales; family Fabaceae; genus Leucaena; species Leucaena leucocephala. The sequence goes on along the minus strand of CM073557.1, from coordinate 5,931,330 downwards.
AATAAATCTTAATCTATATTATATATAAGAACTAATATAAAAATTTTACAAGTATTTATAGATGAATTTATAAGTATACATATTTTAACAATTAAAAATAATAAAATAACAAGTATAATTAAAGAACTTAACTTAATAGAGATAAATAATATTACCTAAATTTTGTCCTTAAACAAAGCCCCTTTATCCTATTTGAAAGGCAAAAATGTGTTTTGTAATCTTTTTTTATAAGACATCACACTAATTATTTGTTATGATTTAGGAAAATTTTTAAGGATTTACTGTACTTAATATAGGAAAAGTATGAAACTTTTTTAAGTTAGTATTTAGACAAAATTATTGAATTTTAATATTTTTTTTGTTTTTGGTAAAAAAAATGTTAAGAGTGATTTATAAATAAGGTAAGAAATTTGTTTTGTGAAAAAATTAAAGAAAGGCAAAGAAAAAAAAAACAGAGAGAAATTATGAGCCGCAATTCTACAGAGGAGTGAGTTGGGGATGAAATCTAATGACAAAATATATAAATTCATATAACCAGGATTGAATTTAATTAATGTTTTTATGTTTTGTTTTGAGATGAAGCTGAAGTATAAAACTACATTTATATTGTGAAACTCAAGAATAGAAGAAATATGTGCAACTTGTTTAAAATAGTGATGCTGGAGTGTGAGAACTATATATTAATTAATATTATTTTTTTCTTTAATATAAAATATAATTAAAGAGTTAATATTGATCATAAATATAAGATTTATTTATCATATTTATTATTTTTTTAAAATTATTCTTATTGATATTTTATCAATAATAATAAAATAAAGAGAGAGATTGGTAAGTTAAAAAAATAATTATGATATTTTTAAAAAAATAATATATTAATTAAATTAATTAGTTTTTTTTTAATTTAAAAAATTAATTAAATATAGTATATATAGAGTATTATTTTGTATTAGTTTTGTGATACTGTGGCAAGAGATGCTTTCATGTGAAGGAACACCGAATGATTCTGTAACAGCTACTAGATTGTGTTGTCTGATCGTCGTTTCCTAACATGCTTTGTTTTTGGTTGTACCACTTTCTTCCATATGATTTCTTTTGCTTTTTTCGCTTGGTCTCCCCCTCACTCATTTTCCAGAAACCCTAAACCCTGAAATTTCAAATGATATTAAATATGCAACGTCCACTGAAAAAGATTCATATTTTCATGTGATTAAACCACGACGAGGGCAATGGTACGTTAGGACATGGAATGTGTTTTAGTATACATACTTATCAAAGTGATGATGAACAGCTTTAGCAGATTTAGATAATCTATATCTAATCTTTTTATCTTTATTTTTTAAACCAATTATTTTAAAGGGTATATGATTTCAAATAAAGAATATCAATTGAAAACAAAATAAACATACATCATTCAAATCAAATCTAGATGGTTTAGATTTATCGGGTGTTTAGAAATATATAAAACCTATATTTTAAATTTAGGTTTTAGTAAAATTTAGATTTTAAAAAATTTTAAAACAAATAGCTATATTTGTTCAAATAAGTTTTTGGACTAAACTATAGTTTAAACTTAAGGTTTCAAATAAATTAATCATAATAACTTATGGAACAGTAAAAGAGTTTAAGAACTAACCGATTACTATATTATCCATATTTTTTCTTACACTATCTCTCATACTTTTTCTTATAACATCTCTCATACTTTTTCTTACACCACATCTACTCTCTCCTCTTGTATCTTATCTCTCTTTATTTAATACTCATATATTTTTTTGTAATTTACCAATAATAAAAGTACTACTCATTTATTCAAAACTATTTTTTTCATAAGTTTTTCTCTAAAAATCCTTTTCTATAAGCTGTCTATAAATCTTTTTTTCTTCAAAAATCCGTTTATAAAATTCTATTCAAATTGGCTTTAATGAGTTAAAAAATGTTTATCAAAATAATTAGTATCCAAACAGAATCTATCATGTCTCGGAACTTAAAAGAAAATTACAAAAATACTTATTAATAAATTTTTTATATTAACATTGAGATTTAAATTTATAATTTATGGATTATTATAAAAAAAAATTCAGCAAGCCACCGCACTTTTTACTAATTCGACATAATCTATCCAATTAAAGGCTTTGCACAATTTTCACGAAGGTAATTGCCGAACTGTAATTATGCATGTCACGTGATTGTGTTCTTGTTTTTTTTTATGTACTTAATTTATTAGAGTTTTATCTTAATTACATTTAAATTTGACCTGTATCACATATTTAGTTATGATAGATAAATTTTTTAACAAAATATTTTTATATACGTTAAAATTTAAATTTGATATTTTATTTAAATAATAGTAAATTATTTATTATTCAAATAAACCCGTTAGTGATTGTGTTCTTCGTTTTATTCCTGGCGGAACTGTCACGTGATTGTCTTTTTTCCGTGGCGGACTTTGGTTATGAGATTAGCTAGTACATTTGATCTTTAATTTTGATTATTCAAAAAAAAAAAAAAAAACAAATCGTAGCCTTTTCCTGTGTACGATTTATATTTGGATTTGACTAAGTGCCATATATTCCTAATTTTGTGGCAAACATGTAAATGTATGTTCTTTATATAAACATATTAATGATGTACACTTTTTTTTATCGTTAATTAGGCCACACAAAAAGGTTCATTTGTTACTTACTAACATTTGTACGAGGCTTGCTTGTGTCCTTCATTCCATGACTTCTTCCATTAATAGATACAGAAATGATCCGGTTTATGAATCATATGTTTTCATTATCCATAGCGTATTTAAAAAAATTATTATATCACTTGTGATTGTTCTTGAATTCTTGTAAAAAGTAGAAGAGATCAAATTAAAAAAATTAATAATAATAATAATTGGATTTACGTTCTCATGTTCTTGCCGTTCCATTAGGTCATATGAGATGTTTTGTGTGGAATCTAAAGACGGTCAAACTTTTCATAGCTTATAAATATTTTAATTTACTATAAATTTTATAATATAGACAAATTAAACTGGAGATAACTTTCCCTTCGTTACATATTATCACGTCAAGTTCTTTTAATAAAATAATTATTCACATTTTTTCTAATAAAATATAAGGCTCCAAAATTTTTAAAGTATTAATACTCTATGTGTGAAAACATATAAGTTTATTTTATATAACAAAATTTTTAAATAGAATTTTTTTGCTTATTTTCTCTTAAATATATCAATTTTATATTATATATAAATTACAGTTCGGCCTTATTTTAACTTAAAAATATAATTAGTAAGCCATAATTCAAGAGGTATATATCAAATATGTGGATTAAAAAAACTGAAATAAGAATATTAGAATTAAATATTTTGTATATTAAAAGATGAGGGGGTTGAGCAAAACGTTAATCAAGGTGATTAGGCAGGCATCAGGAACCTAATCCAGATGCTTATGTGGCTGATTACATTGATGAAAGTCCAATCTCATAGCTTCAATTATTTATTTAAATATTGCACGCCTTATTCTCCAACATGGTTTGAAAACAATATAATTTTGTTCACCCTCTTATAATAATAGCCACAATTATTTTATCTCTAATATTAAATTATTAATTTTGTCCAAATTAGGTTTCTAGTTTCGTCAAAAACCCTAACGAAACTGATAATTTATTCAAACGTCAACAACTCCAATGAATGAGACAGCAGAGAGCGTGGAAACAAATAAAAGGGACTTAGTAGAATAAAACAAAAACATTTTAATTAATTACCCGAAATATAAATTATTCATTGAAGAGTTTTTCTAGTATAAAGTGTAAATAAATTATTCGGATTATTAAATTGCGTTTTGTTCATATACCCCTCCATTAGAATTTGATATTAAAAAACTGTGAGAAAAAAAATTAGAGAAGATATAAAAAAATAATCCAATTTATTATGGAGGGATGTCAAGGATTAATCACATAAATTTTAAAATAGGTATAGTTTGGTAACAAATTTAATTGTCCAAACTATATTTAAATTCATGTTAGTATTTATATGAGTAGCTAGTAGTATTTATATTTGGCATGGAATTGTATAATTAGTATAATCTAAAATGTAAGAATTAATTAGAGAATTTATTTTAATTTTAAATATAAAATTATAATCCACTTTATCAATTATATTTATTATTTTTTAAAATTAATTTATCTAATTTTAAACTGATATAAAAATCTAACATTATACCAAAATATTTTTGGAAAATTAATTTTATCATATATGAATCTTGAGAATGGAATAAACGACCGTGGAAGTTGGAAATTTTTATTTGTTTATAGTAATAACATAATTATTTCACATTGTTTTTGTGTTGCACTAGATTCAATACGAGTGTTTGGCAAAACAAAAAAAAAAAAGAAGATTCAATATGAGTGAAATAATATTAATTTAAATATTTTTAATTAGTATACATAATTTAATTGTTTCACATCGTTTTTAACTGTATAAAAAAACGTATACATTTTTTAACATTTAAAATTTACTGAAATGTGTTGAAAAATATTGAATGAATAGAGAAATTACATGCAACCTTATAAAAATAAGAAGAGAAAATTTTAAAACGACCAAAAATATAGAAAGAGGGAAAAATTCATCGTATATAAATAATCTTATACGGAGATTTCATGGAAATTTTATATATCATTGTTAATTTCCATGGCCTACCAAAAACAACTTAATTCTAAAAAAAAAATTAGAAAATATATTTTCAATTCTTGAATTTTAAAAAGAGTATCATAATATATAAAAAGACATATTGATGATAAGTACTAATTTAAATTTTTAAAATTTGAAAGAATTGACTAAATTTTATTTTTCTTAAAACCCTTTTAGAGATAATTTTATATTTTCTTTTAAATTTTAAAATCATAAATTAATATTTATGATTAATCTATCATTTTATATATAATACTATTTTTATAATTTTAGAACTAAAAAATATTTTACGGAGATTTCCCCTTAATTCTATCACACTTAACTTTCCCTAATATGAATATTTAATTCATAATTTATAGGAATGACCAGTAAAAGTTTGAAATTTCAAGTTGTTAATGCAGATTATGGAACACAAATTAACCCCTCCACTATTATTTTTCTTAAGAATGGAATATTTTTATTCCTATGGCCGATTTAATGGAAAAGATATATTTGACTTGATTGAAATGGGACCAACTAGATTAAAATTGAATGTCTAAATTGTATTTTACTTCATTGTCAACTCCCCAATATTTTTTATTTTTAATATACGGAGTATTAAAATATAAATAATTTTATAAATACATTTTTAAAATATTAAAATTATCAAGTGTTGAATTTATTATACTGCCAAATTAGTTTTTTGTTGACACATGATACCTGTCAAATTAAATTTCATGTGAAAAATGAGGATGTAGGGCCCACCGAAGGTCAATCCCAATTCCTTTCCACTTAGCTGGAATCCACTCCCACCCACCTCAACTCACCCTCTGTCCCTTTTTCCTTTTCTCTGTCTCTTCTTCTTTTACCCCACTTAATATTTTCAGCCATCTAATTACATTTAATTTAGGCAGTTTACATTTAATATCTTTTTTTATACAACGAATCAAAATATTAAAGATATAGAATTAAATTTGAAAACTCATGCAATCTATAACTCTTCCTCAATTATATATAAATTATCTTCAACTATTAATAAAATAAATTTATACATAATTAAAATAATTATATATTTTTAGACAACAAATTTTGCAATGTGTAATTTTCAGTGATTTTTCTTTCTTTTATTTTCTCATCTCATTTCAACTATAAAATTAAGTTTAAATGGCTTAAAATTAATAATTTATAAAAAAATTCTTTTAAACTAAAATACAAGTAAACTTGAATAATTTAATTTATTTATTTTTCATAACTTAAAATTAGAATAGTAATTTCATAAAATATTAAATATAATTTATGTAAATATAGTCTTTTAACGATTAAGATAACATGTGAAAGGAAAAAGGAAGTGAAAGAATCTTAAACGGCAGGCAAGACATCCTTCAACCCAATATAAGCCATTAATTACACTTCATTGAATTAATTAAAATTTTTAATTCATTAGACATTAATTACAGGATTAATTAACCGTAACGAAAAAAAATTAAAACTTTAATTGAATACTTAATCCTAGAATGTGCGCGAGAGAAGAGTAGGTCCAATTAATGAGCCTCATGGCCCCCACGTCAGCTCACTCTTGTTCCCAAATTTTATCCGTATTTATTTATTTTTAATATTTTATATATTATTTTTAGCTCACAGATATTTCTGCTATCCAATTTCTAAAAACTGTGGCTTCCAATCATCGTTCGCCAGTGTTCCCATCTTCCTTCATTCATTCTCGTCTCTTTCCTATTTTTGCCCTTCCCTAAACCCTATCTTCTCTCTGGTTTTTTCATGCACCATGAGAATCTTTAGCCCCTCCAAAGCCTTCTTCCCCATGCTCTGTATTCGTCGCACCCCTCTCTCCTGGAAAAGATTCATTCTTTTCGATCTGGGTCTCTCCCATTTCTCCATCTTCCTCCTCTCTATCACCTCCTAGTCTCCTCCATCTCCTTCTACTCCCTCTTTTTTCCCCTTCCCGGCCACATGGCCAGAGTCAACGAACAGCCCCCGCATCAGAACCAGAACGACTCTCCCCGAAGCATTCTGTTCAACAAGTACGAGATGGGGAGGCTCCTGGGTCAAGGAAATTTCGCGAAAGTCTATTACGGCAGGAACCTTGTAACCAACGAGAGCGTCGCGATTAAGGTTATCAAGAAAGAGAAGCTCAAGAAAGAGAGGCTTATGAGGCAGATCAAGCAAGAGGTATCTGTGATGCGATTGGTTCGTCACCCTCACATCGTCGAGCTCAAGGAAGTTATGGCTACAAAAGGCAAAATATTTCTAGTTATGGAGTATGTTAAAGGTGGAGAATTGTTCTCCAAGGTTGCCAAAGGCAAGCTTACAGAAGATGTCGCCAGAAAATATTTCCAGCAATTGATTAGCGCCATTGATTTCTGTCACAGCCGTGGAGTCACGCACCGTGATCTGAAACCTGAGAATCTACTTTTGGACGAGAACGAAGAGCTCAAGGTTTCCGATTTTGGGTTGTCGGCGTTGCCGGAGCAGCGTCGATCCGACGGGATGCTCATCACGCCGTGTGGAACTCCGGCTTACGTGGCGCCGGAGGTGCTGAAGAAGAAAGGGTATGATGGATCGAAAGCTGATATTTGGTCATGTGGTGTGATTCTCTATGCTCTGCTTTCTGGGTATTTGCCATTTCAGGGTGAGAATATTATGAAGATTTACAAGAAAGCATTCAAAGCTGAGTACGAATTCCCAGATTGGATTTCACCGGAAGCTAAGAATTTGATCTCTAATCTTCTAGTCGCCGACCCAGAAAAGAGATACTCGATCCCAGATATCATGAAGGACCCATGGTTTCAAATTGGGTTCATGAGACCAATCGCGTTTTCGATAAAGAAGGAGCCGGGTTTCGATTTCGACGAGGAGGAGAATAATAATGATGATGATGAAGTGAAAAGTCAGAAAGAAGGAGGAGGAGAAGCATCAGCAGTAATAAGATCAGAGAAACCATCTCGACCATTTTACAATGCGTTTGAGATAATCTCATCATTATCAAATGGGTTTGATCTGAGGAGCTTGTTCGAGACACGAAAGAGGTCGCCGTCGATGTTCCTGTCGAAGCTTTCGGCTCCGACGGTTGTGGCGAAGCTGGAGACGGTGGCAAAGAAGCTGAATTTTAAGATCACAGGGAGGAAGGAGTACAAGGTGAGGATGCAGGGGGAAACAGAGGGAAGGAAGGGGAAGCTGGCCATGATGGTGGAGGTGTTCGAGGTGGCGCCGGAGGTGGCGGTGGTGGAATTCTCCAAGTCGGCTGGCGATACGCTCGAGTACATAAAATTCTGTGAGGAAGAAGTGCGGCCCGCACTGAAAGACATAGTCTGGAGCTGGCAAGGAGATAGTACTAATAATAATAACAGTAGTCATCAAAATTAATTTTTTTGGGTGTTTTTCAAAGATTAAGTTAGATATTTGGAGGGTACATATAGTAAAAGGTGTCTGAAAATAACAAGAATTTGCAGAGTACATGGGATATATCCAATATGGTTGGGATGTAAAAGTGAGTTTTTCCGTTGATGGTGTGTGGTGGCTTGTGGATGATGAATGAATTAGGTGATCTTCAAGGCTTGTTCTGATGATAACTACGTATTTGAATTAGAAAGTTGAATCAAGTGTTTGGAACTTGAAAATCACAGAACATGTTTGAAAATGGGTGATAAAAACCAGGGTTGTTGTTCTGAATGAGAACTTTTCTGGGGTCCATGGTGATTTGGTGTTAAAATAATGATTAGGATAATATTGTGGAGATGACGAAGGTTTCCACTTTAAGCTTTTGTTGGGTCCATTATTAGTCCTCCACATACGGAAAATATTGAGTCTATGAAGGCTTTAGAATTTAGATCAGTTATGAGTGAAACAAAGCAAATGGGAGATGATATTATATAATATTAAAACAAAACAAAGGGAGAGAGTAAGTTGGAGATCAGCTTCTATTTCTATTTGTAGTTGTTGTTTTTTCTTATTCCTTCATCCCCACTCTCACTCTATAAGTCCGTTTAGATTAACGGTAAATAATTTTGATTTTAGATTATCGTAATTTTTATAAGTAACACTGATTATAAATAATATTGATTGATTAAGATTTTAAAAAAATTACCCAAATATGCTAAATGAGTTTTATAATCACTTTTTTTGGGCTCAAACAGACATATTTGAGCTCTCACCGCTAAACCAAATAAATTCTATCATAAGAAATTTCATCAATCAGACAACGTTATTAATTGGGTGAAACAGTGGTTTAAAGGTTGGTGGTTTAATCCTAGTTGAATTAAAGTTAATTCAATTATGATAAAATAGTATGATTCAATTAAAATATTCATATGTAATCTAAAAAATAGTATATTTAAATAAAAAGACATCAATTTACATATAAATAGAGTATTTATATATAAATTATATACAATCCAACAAAAAAGAATTATCACGGTATGAATTTGATATATTACTATTTTTTATTAGTTCAAAATGATGTTGTGTTAAGATCAGCAAGAGGAGAAAAATATAAAACCTAACCAAATTGATCTATCCAAAACTTTTGATTAGATTAATTAAAGAAATAGTTAATTGGTTTATTAGTTTGACCACCCGATCAAATTAGATTTTAATATCATAAAAATTAGCATAGTTTTTATATCTTAAAAAATATTATTAGATAGTAAAAGATAATAGATAAGTAAACCAGAAAATTTATTATCAATCTTATAGTTAAGATTGGGAAGGAGTTGAAAGATACAGCGTGGAGAATCTATGCATAACAAATGGCAGCTTTTGCAGTCATATTATAGCCCAGGAAAGAAAATCTTATAAACTTCACTTTTTGACTTGTAGTATTTCACTATTTTGGAATCATATTATTTGGGATAGTTCCAAAACCATGTTTGGACATACGTAACAACCTTCTCACTTCTGTCAAAACCACGTTTTGCCACCTCTAAAAGTGATATGATCAGAGTTATTAGGTGGGGATAAGTTTTCTCAACAGAATATTCACTTTAGTGAAAAGTGATGGCCTTGCTTGTTAAATTTGGAGGATAAGACTACATACACATTTGGGAAAAAATAATAGGAGCATGAAGAAAACGATGTGTTGAAAAGGAGAAGAGAATGAAGCAGAGGTGTAGGTGGCTCCAAAACAAGAGGCTGTTGAATTAGTAAACGTGATTCCATCAGTTTAGTTAATAAGCTGATGTGGACCAATATAATGGGAGGCACAAGATTTCTATCTTCTCATGAAGCAGTGTTTGGTTATGAGGATATGATATATGAGAAAAGAGGAATTGAGATTGAAAGTGGATAGGAGAGTTGTATTATCAAAATCAACAGCCCAGAGGGGGAAAAGCAACAATAATAAGCTGAGTCAGATTAGAGTCATCAGATTGGTGAAGGTGGGAGGCAGAGGCTCCCATTCCCTTCAACTTGCACTCAACTTTGTCTCAACTTGCTTCTCTTTTGATGCTGACCATCCCCATTTCTATATTTATTATTCCCACCACCTAATTCATTCATCATCACTATCATCTTCTCTTTCCTTCCTTCCTTCTTTCTTTCTATCTAATTATCTTCCTTTGATTCCTCTTCTTTCATTAGTTCATACAAATTCTTATTACAACTAAAGGTAAATATATTATTCCTCTCATCCTTAAATATAAGATCTATTTAACTAATTTAATTAGATTAAAAAAATTAGTTTAATTAATTAATATATTATATTTTTGTTAAAACACCTCAATCATCTTTTAAAACTTCCTCACTCTATTTCTTTGCTTGATTATCGTTGAGGACTATAAATATGAATCATTTAAAAATAAATAAATATATGATGATTAAGAATTATGTTATATATTAAGTTGCAGAGAGGAGTATTGTTTTATGGTAATAACTCATAGTCATATAATATCCCTCAATATATCATGCTTGTTTCTTTCTTGAATGAATATTTTATCATTATTTAATAAAAACTATTAAGATTAAGAAAGAAATTAAAATGGAGAAGTTTGGACCAGATACAATGTAAAAAGGGTGAAGAATAAGGTAAAGTTTTGGTTAGCGATAGAGATATTAAAAAGAGATTAGAGGCCTACTTTTACAAGCTTTTCAACTGGTGACATGGAGGATTAAATAAATTGAAAAAGGTGAACAAAATTTAGCATTATATGTCAGAATCTGTGTTGGCAAGATTGAAAGAGCTCTCAAAAAATGGAAAACACTATGTTCAACCTCACTGTATCCCTATTAAAATGTGCAATTGTTTAGGTGAAGAGAGTGTGATGAAATTGTGGGAAACACTGATTAAACATAGGTTGTGATAAGAGATTTGCATTTTTTTTTTATCAATTTGAATTCATGTTGGGAAGGTATATATACAACAAAAGCAATTCATTACCAAGGGGATTAATAGAAAAATACCAGAGTAAAGTAAAGGACGTACATATGATTTTCATTAAGTTGGGAAAAGCCTATGATAAATCATATCAAGAGAAGTACTTTAGAAGGCTTTGAAAAAAAGGCCTGCATCGTGTTATGTATATCAAAGTTATATAAGATATGCATAAGGTGATAATAACTAGTATACAAATACTTAGAGATGAGATAAAATGACTTTCTTACATTATGGATAATCTTTGAGCCCTTACTTGTTTAACATGGTTATGCACATTCTAAATGAGCTTATATAAAAAAAATCCCTAAATGTATATATATATATATATATATATATATATTGTTAATGATATAGTTCATATAGTTGAGTTAGGAGAAAATATTAGTTCTAAATTTGAGCTATAAAAAAAAGGATATTTGAGTAGAGGGATTTCTGTTTGAATAGAAATAAGAAAAAATATATATGTACTGAAAGTTCGATAAGAGGCAACTTATTATAAATGATTTGGAGGTTGACAAAATAAGTTAGTTAAAAAAATTTCATGATAAAAAACTAAAAGCAGAATGGCATAAATAAATCAGTATATAGAACGTGTTTGGAAAATAAAAGCCTGTTTGTGCGAAAACCATATGTTTTGGTGGCGAAAGCAAACATGTTCTACAGCTAGTGGTAATAACAACGGGCACTGATAGATGTTTATCTTCTTTTGATGGGCACCAACTAATTAATCTATTCTTATATATATTAACCATGTTTTGAAAGTTCATCGAAACGGATTTGAATCATTTATCATCGGCCAAGTTTTCTTGCCGTGTTGTTCATTGGTTGCTGGAAAAATAATGTCATCAACCTGTAAGAAGTAAAAAGATGACAGAGAAGGTTTTGCTTTTATAATATATATATATATTGATTGATGATTATTGATGATTGATGATGGATGACATACTAATGATTTGACATTGACAAGGATGGGAATGCTAATGATTTTGATAACGTAAAAAATGATTTTGTTAAACATTTTACCAAAGAAATTTGTGTTTGGTTAAATGAAAATAATATAGAAACTAGAAGGAAATGGATCAAAACACCGTAACACTTTTTAGAGATATCTAACGGAATTTAATACTATTAAATTAATATTATATTAGTATTTAATTTTTAATTTAAAATAAAAAATATATAATATATCTAACAATATGCAAATGATGAGAATATAAATTTCCTTGTAATTAATTCCTTCAAGGACTGTATAAATGGAAAAATTATATGTGAAAATGGAATATGATGATGTTTTGTGTAAACCAACCAAATACACACTATGATAAGATTCCATTCCTTCTCCTTTCAAGAACAAAAACAATTATTATCACTAATAGTAATCCAATTGAATGGAGGAGACTCAATTTTTCTTAAATAAAATTAAAGATCGGAATCCCATATTATATATATATATATATATATATATATATAAGTTATATTCGGGGAGATATTTCAAGTTAAATAAGATAATCCTTAAATTTAACTATATACTCCCTCCCTCCCTCTAACTTTAATATAATACTAAATTAATTAATTAATTATATTAAATATAATATTATTTTCTTAAAATATTTATGTCTAATATTATATTATATATCAATTTATAATTAAGTTAGATATATTAATTAATTTAAAAAATATGATAAATATTATATAAAAAAATTAAAATTTTATATTTATAATTTAATTTAATTTTTAAATTAATTATTATATTAAAAATTGGAGATAGTATATAATATTTGATAGTTGTATAAAGAATAAAAAGTATATTATCTATCATACCAAATAAAAGCATTATAAATGAGAAGTTAACGCTAAACATCAAAGAATTGTGGGGTCAACTTTAATTTGTGATGGGTAGATAGGGGCCTTCAGAGGTGAGAATACGACAATAGTTTGAAAAATCAGGATTTGATGGGTCAAAAATATAAATCTAATTAAATCTGAAAGAAATCAGGAAGCTGCCTAATACAATTATTAAAAGCAAGTTACATATCTTGAGTTGCCCCAAAAAAATTACACATCTTTACCCAAAAAAGCCATTATGTGTGGAATCACAATTAAATGCTACTGTTTCAACCATGAGTAACAAATTTCAGGGGCTAACAAAAAAAAAGGACAACAACAGTTTGAGAAATAGGCCTCATTATATTAAAACATTTTAAAAATATAATTCACATTTACAATTAAATTAATAGAAGCACTCGTCTTTTAATAAATCATAGTTTCAATATCTTGTATATTCTAGATAAAAAATACAGACAAACTGAAATTGCCTTGATAATTATTGTATAAGAGTTTATTAATATATTTATTTTTGATAAAAAATTAAATTAATTTATTTCTTTAAAATATTTTGTGATATCATTAAATATATTTTTAATTCTGAAATAAGCCAAATATATGATACACACGTATGCAAAGATAAGAGTAACATTCACATTTCATCAAATTTTTCAAAAGAATGAAAATTATTGTTTGGCAGTTGATGAAGGTTGGTTCTTTTTTGGTAGAGGTTGGTTCTAATAGTAAAAATAGGACTCATGCCCTATAAAAATATATCATAAAGCATATATTTATTTTAGCCTGTCTTTGACTTAGCTCACCAATGACTTACCCTTCGATCGGTTAAAGCATTTGTAATTATTATTTAGTTTTTGAAATCTTAGAAAAAAGCAACATATTATTTTAAAGTGAGATAAATATATAAATAAAAGATATCTTAAAATTAAAAATAGAGAAATTTAGAAGATATGAGAAGAAACTATAGGTAGATAAATATATCAATCATACAAGATAAACAAAAGTGAATATGGGCTACCATGGGAAGCTATTTCCTACATCATTGCACCCTTGTCCTTCAATCATGAACCCCATTATTGCCATCACCTCTCATATTATTTCAGATGTATGGATTATTTTTTTTTCAAAACTAAAAAAAAAATAAGAATGATAGAAATATTACACGTAATGTGTATTGATGACTTGATTGATAAGATCGAAAGCAAATGTTTTGTTGTTGTTAGGATTGAATAAAACATGGGTTTAAATCAGATTAGGAGTCATTATTGGATCACTCATTAGAAGAATCCAATAATAATGTCATGTGTTAGAAGATAATATTCAAACATAATTCATACATTAATTAATTTATGTGGCTTGTATGGTGAGTTAATTATATGATCTTTTAAACTAAGTAATTATATTGTAACATTTTTTAAAAGAAAAAAACAAATTTTATTTCTTTGATCTTATTTATTATAAATTATTTCTAATAATTTTTATATAAATTGATTTTTTTTTTAATTTTTATTAACTATACTTTAAAATTTAATAACTTTTTAATTTTATTTTAATTTAATATATATTATACTTATTTTGTAAGAATAAAATTAACACCATAATAAATTAAGAATAAAATTATATATTTATATAAAAAAATTTAATGATGTAACTTATAAATAGTATTAAATTTTTTTTATATAAATATGACTGAACTTATATTTTCAGGAGTAAAGAGAAATGTGGACATTACAAGAGCAAGCAGTGAGTAATAAACGAGGAAGGCACAGATACATAAAATAAATAATAATTGTCCTAAACCAGAAAACTTGTTTCCAACATCTTCAATAATTTCTCACATTTTCTTCCTAAATGTTTTTTTTTTGTTCTTTTATCTGTAAACTCCAACATTTTCTTTTAAAATTTCCCTCTCTTAAATTTATGTGCTACACCATATTTGGCTATACCAATGCTATAAATACTTAAAATTTTAATGTATTTTAAGTGCCTCACTCCATAAAACATAGTTTTTTTTTTTTTGGAATATGAATGAGAATGGAAATGGGATTCGATGAAACCAAAAAAAAATAATTAATGTTATGATTGATATATCAGTGGGGGATCTATAGTTTAAGTCACATGTCCAAATGTCTGAAGCCTTCAATTTTTTGCTTTCAATAATACCCTTAATCATTATTCTCCTATCACTATTCATGATGCAACCGTCCAACGGATAGTATTTTTGAACAAAAAATATATTTGATTTATGTCAAATTTAACGAGTCTAATTTTGTATTAACAGTTTTCCTCAATCTTAATTTTTTTAATTAAACTCTTTTTTATATCTAAAATTGATCTAACAGTATAAGATTTAATTATATTCCTCTAGATCTTAAATTCAAATCCCAAATAAGACGATTGTATTAACAAAGGTAGTCACATATCTTAAAACTAAAGTAGTTGATAATTTGAATACATACTAATATATATGATTCAGAAGAAAACTAAATATAGATTAATAGTATAAAAAAATCATCAAATATAGTATGTGTTTGGTAAACTGTCAAATTTAGGTTTGACTTAAAATTTAGGTTTGGAAAAATTTTAAAACAAATAGCGATATTTGTTCAAACGGATTTTTAGACTAAACCATGGTTTAAAACTAAGGTTTCAGATAAACTGGTCAGAGTAGCTTATAGAACAATAAAATAGCTTATGAACTAACCAATTACTATATTACCCCTATTTTTTCTTACACCATCTCTCATACTTTTTCTTACACCCTCTCTCCTCTCTCCTATTTTTTCTTACACCCTCTATCTTTTCTTTTTTACACCCTCTCTCCTCTCATCTCTCCTCATTTAATACTCATACCCTTTTTCGTAATTTACCAATAATAAAAATATTTTTAAAAATAACTATCCAAACACTCATTTATTCAAAACTATTTTTTTTTCATAAACTCTTCTCCAAAAATATTTTTCTATAAGCTGCCTAAAAGTTTTTTTTATAAGCTAATTTGTAAAATTTTATCCAAATATACCCATAATAGCACACATATAGACAGTCAAACTTGTAACCTCACATGGCATATGTCTATTTTTAACTAACTCACATATGAGGAAACATTATGTGTGTTCCTTGATACAGTAAAAGTATATGTACTTTTGTTTTATAAATTTACCTTTAATGATAATTTAGCCTTTTAACATCTAAACCATGCTAATCAATTATTAACTATATTTTAGGTAAACATCATTAATCAAATATCCTATATAATCAGTAAAATATGTCATTTGAAAATATAAATATCTCGTAATAGTAATAGGGTCTCATAAATTAAAAGGGAAAGATAACATGTACATGTTATATATATATATATATATATGGATTGGTGGGAGGAAGAGATAGAATAATGATGCGATCCTGATGCTGCGTGGCTTAATTGCCTTGATTTTAAAGTTTGAGTGTGACTGAGTGAATCTTCATTTTCTTTGTTTAATCTTCTACAGAAAGGACATAATACGTTGTTTTCACCCTCAATGTAAACTGGATATTCATTCCTAAAATATAAAAAAACAATACCACATAAAAGGGGGGAAATTTTATTTTATTTTTTTTGCCGAAAGGGAGTATTTCATTATATGAAAATCAACATACAAACATTAAAAAGACATACACTGAAAATCAGATACAAAACCAGGGACAATAGACACCAGAAAACTAAACAGACACAGACACTGAAACAAACTAAGCCAACCCTATAAAAAAATAGAGTGGATGATGAAAGAAATAAAAATAAAAATCTCAGTGGGAAAAAAATAGAATTCAACCCACGGGAGTTGAATATAATTAATCATTCATAATATAATAAATTTAAATTTAATTTTTTATTGAAAAATGGTATTTATATTTAGTACTCTATAAACCTTCTAATATGATTACTTCTAATAGGAGGATATATATGCGTATAAAAAAAGAAAATATAATTCAATATATAGATATAGAAATCAGATTATGTATTAAGAAGTATGGAGTATTTTGGAGGAGTTGATGTTAATAATTGGTTTCTTGAGTGGTTGAATTAGTAAACTTTTATTGGTAGCAGTGTTAAGCTTTAATTTTATTCTAAATATTTCTATATAGAAACTGTATGAACCCGAAAGTTTTTGATGAATCAATATCAATTCAGAAATATTAAAATTGAATAATAACACCCCTAGTTATTAAAAATATTAACCTGTTAACATTTAACTTTTTAACAATTAGGTGATTTTATTCTTTTATTTTAACATTTTTTGTATTATATTGATTTATGAGAAATTTTCAAATACTTCTAACTTCTTAAAGAAAATTTTTAAAATAAAATTAGATGTTATAATATAATTAGGGGCGACAACAAGAGGAGGAAGCAAAGGAACGAGGTTGATGGAATGGCCACAAGCGTGAACGTGGAAAGGGCTGAGTACGTGTCCCTTACTTCCTTCTTCATGAGGCTACTATGGATTTTTCTGATGGCCCAAGTTATTGTCCTCTTCTTCAAAGGCTCCACAGACATGATCCACCGTACAGCCTCAAGCCAAGTGGGTCCCACTTCTCGAACGTTTTTATGCCACGTGACTCCTTTCCCTCCCTATCAGGAAGATGCCCATCTCCACTTTCTTCAATCTTCTCCGCCTCCAACCCAACGATTCACATCCAAAAGTACAAATATCATCTGTGTCTCTCTCTCATATTTTTTTAAAATTCAAGTTATCTCTCTCAAATTTAGAATATAAAAGATTTTTTTAAAATTTATATTTTCCTAACATTATTTATTATTTCGACCAACAACTTATGATCATACTAAGAAGATGGAAGTTTGAACTCAATTTTTATATAATAGTTCATATGGAAAACCTCGGTTAATTAATAAGAAGGGCATTCTAGTGAGAGTGGTTGAGTGACTCATGGGAAGCGCTCTCTCTCTCTCTAGAGTCTCAAATTATCTTTCTTTAACAAACACACCAATTTGAAAGAGACCCTTAATCTGTTTCAAGAGACATCATAGCATCATATATAATAATAGGAGTGTTTAGACATAATTTAAAAAAATTATAAAAGAAAAACTTTTAAATAACCTTCAAAAAAGAGTTTATAGAAAAAATAATTTTAAATAAATAGATATTTAAATAATTATTATTAGAATGACTTTTTTAATTAAAAAATTATTAGAAAATATATAATTTTATTAAAAATATGATAGAGGAGAGAGTATAGAGGGCATAAAATATAGATGAGAGATGAGAGAAAATAGAGAAGAGAGAGATGGTGTAAGAAAAAATAAACGTAAAATAATAAATATATAGTTTATAAACTCTTTTCCTATTCTAAAAATGAATATCAATAGTTTATCTAAAATTTTAATTTTAAACATGTTTTAACTCATAAATATTTATAGATAAATATAATTATTTATTTTAAAATTACTCTAAACTAAAGTTTAAATTATAACATTTTTTTTAAATCTTAATTTGATAAATTTCCAAACGGGTCCTAGACAATGTGTTCCCATCTCGGCTACAGTTTGAGGCTATATATTTTTTTTTCTTTTTTAATTAATTATCCGATGCTCGAATTAAACTAATTTGTTCATTTTTCTCAAGCTTCTACGGTCTTAGTGGACTCAGGATACTAGGATAATTCTTCCTATGAATATTTTGTAGTCGGCAGAACCTGCAAAAGAGCAACCAATCTGAGTCGCGTCCAAGGACACTGTCCTTAAGAGTTATTCCGCGATAACCGGCAAGATGAAGCGGTACTCCCCAGGATTAAACGGATTCTTCCTGTGGAAACAAGAAAACAGAATCTAGCGGAAGGAAATAAACTCAGAGAGAAATAGGAAGAGAGCACGAGCATTTTTCACTTCTTTCTGCAACATCCTTGTGCACTGCTTTTATAAGGATGAAGAGGTACGGAAGCATCGGTTGCGTCCGTAAGAGATGTCCTTTGGACCGAACCAGTGTGATACTGGTTGGATTATAAGGTCGCATCTTTTCGGCGCAACGGTTACATTCTTAACAGCCATAATACCAACAATCATAAAAGAAAATAACGATTGGTCTTTCAAATTCATTTAGGCTGTAGGAATTTATACACTTTCCGTCTAGGCACATTAAAAATATTTCTGGATAAGCCAAAATATTTTTCACAAAAAGTGCCCAATATCACGCTCTATCTTGCGCTCATGGGGGGGGAAATCGCCGATTTTCAACTGAATTTCCCTTTGATGGCCCATTGTCGTGCGCGTGAGTTCACCTCTCTTCTAGGCCCATTTACTAGCCCACAATTGTAACTTATTATTTATACTCTTGAGCCTTCATTCACTCAAGCAATGTAGGACTTCTAGTTTCTATGACACACCCACTTTTTCACAACATATTTCATCTTACAAAGTCGACTACACTGTAGCAGCTATATGATTATGTTTTCCATGGAAATTACAGCAGATAATTCATAATAATTAGATATAGGTCCTCATGTATTATTTAGGGTCTAAAAATAAATAATTAAGTTCAACTGTTCATAACTCATAAACAATATGATTTTTTTTAAAAAAATAATACTTTATATTGATTATGTATTATGTAACTGCACTATAAAATTTCCTAGGTAATATTGTGATAGCAATGAAACCATTTGGGTGGATTTGCTGAGAAAGCAGGAGTGGTTATTATTATTATTATTATTATTATTATTATTGGGGTTCATGATTAAAAGGTGAGAAACAGAGTCAATTTGGGAGGGGAGTGTTCAAATTCGTTGAGATTGAGAGGGAAATGAAAAAAGAAAAAGACAGATATTTAGTTACCCATCACCACTCTTTCAAACTGGTCGACAAAAACAATAAATTAGCGTCAATAATTTACCCAATTATATATCATGTGGACCGCCTTTAGATAAAATTTAAAAAAAAATTTAGGTAATTTATAAAAAAGAGTTTTTAGAGAAGAATTTATGAAAATAAATTATTTTAAATAAATGAGTATTTGGATACTTATTTTTAAAAGTATTTTTATTATTGATAAATTACAAAAAAATATATGAGTATTAAATAAAGAGATATAAGATATAAGAGGAGAGAATATGTAAGAAAAAAAAGAGAGAGAATATAAGAAAAAGTAGGAGAAATAGTATAAGAAAAAGTAAAGGTAATATAGTAATTAGTTAGTTCATAAGCTCTTTTACTGTGTCATAAACTACTATAACTAACTTATATGAAATTTTATTTTTAAACTATAATTTAGTTCAAAAATCTATTTAAATAGATATAGTTATTTATTTTAAAAATTCTCAAAAGTTAGGTTTGAAGTTTTGTGTGTTTACAAATAAACCCTATATTAACATTAGTATTAATGATAATTGTTATAGATAACACACAATAGTATTAGAAAATATATTACTGATCTTAAATAGAAAAAATAGATAAAAAAATATATTTTAATCATGAATATAATATGATAATATTTTTTTAAAAATTATAATTTTTTTTTAAAATATCTCTATATAATTAGACCTCTTAAAAGGTTTATATTAAAGATAGTTTAAATATATATCATTAAAAATTTATTTTATGAAAATTAATATATAATCATTATAAATAATTAGTTTAATTAATTTTTTTAATCTACCTAAATTAATTAAATATATCTTATATTAAAAATAAAAAATAATATTATTTTTAGTTGTATAAAAAAGTGCAACGATTTTTAGAATAAGGAAATTACTGAAAATTTTTTCCTTGCTAAATTTATTAACTAAAGATACTAAAAATTTATTTGATTATCTATATACAACCTATTTTTAAGTCTTTTTTTAATTATATATAAATTATTTTTAATTATATATAAAATAAAAGATATATATAATTAAAAACATGATATACATAATTGAAGAAAAATTAACATTACACAAGAAGACTTATTCCTTAATTTTGCCAACAATTTTCTCTTAGAATAAAGAAGTGCGTTATTTCAAAAAAAAACTATTAAATAGCTTATTTAATTTAGATATCTAAAAAGAAAAGAAGCTAAGGGGCTATTTCAGGGGAGAGAGTCTCCGATATCATTGTCCTTTAATAGGTCCACCCCCAATATTTTTTTTCACAAGAATAATCCACCCCAATAATTGTCACCACTCAAGATTTTCATTTACATAATGATTTTTTTATACAAAAAAAATTAGATAAATTATATACTAGTATCCCATTAAGATTAATGTGTAATCCTAAAATTGAGAGAGCTTCTTGATATGATCATGGTGTGTGTATCTTTTTGTTTTCTCTCGCTCTAACCCGTTTAACATTAATACTCTTTTATACTTAATATAAAAATTAATTAAATAATTTAAATAAATTAAAAAATTAAATAAATTATTTAATTATAAAAAAATTAAAATACATAATTGATTTTTAAGTTTGCATTAACAAAAAAATTAGCTCACCAAATTTAAAGGTTGATTGTGTAATTAAATATTGACCAAGTAAATTTAGATTTTAATTCTTTAATATAATTATTTTTATATTTTAAAAATAAACCTGATGAAAAAACAGAAAAACAAAAACGTTTCACTTATTCTCTCCCCATCTGTCGTTCTGCCTATGCTCTTTCATATCTTTATTAGGAGTTCATAATTTATTAAAATAAATAAATTGAGATTTTATATTTAAAAATAAATTTAACTGCACTTAACTATCAATTTTATTATTCATATTATCATCTATGTTATCATCTACTTGATCATATATTTTAGAGATAAGCCATATATATATATATATGTGTGTGTGTGTGTGTGTGTTTGTAATTGCATTATTCAACATCAATAAATATATTAAAAAAAATTATATTTAAGTCTTATATAAAACATATAATTATAAAAAAAATTAGAAAAATTATCAAACGATTGTAAAATCTCAGGGAATATATGATTAATTTTTTTAAATTATAAAATGATAGATTTACTATTAATAAAAAATATCTTAATTGTTAATTTTTTTTGCTCATAATTGTTATTCTTTCATCATACAGTTGTTATTTTTATAGTTTAAGTTATTTTTTCTTTCTACAAATCATCTAATACTATAAACTAATTCGAATTTAAGTGTGATCAGGTTTTAATTTGGGAAAACTCCGTAACAGGTTTTTGTTTTTTTGCCCTACATATGACTCAAACTTGATACTTATCTTGAGGGTGTTATCAAGGGATGAGAACAATATTTTTTGGTTAAGTATAAATATATTTTTATTGGATGCAATTATATTAAAAGTATTATCAAATATTAAATGTGAGTATTTATAATTTAAATATTAATTTATCACATTATAAGAGATTAATCCTTTATGCTAAAATTAGCAGTGTTGTTATATGAGAATACTTTTTCTTTTTTAAAAAATAAAGTTTATATAGGTTTAACACTAGTTTACCATCAAGATGAAAGTATAGCCATAGGGTTTAAAGAATACTCATAGAAAATTTATGAGATCACCCACTAAATGAGTCATCACAATGGCAGTGAAAACTGAATTCGCATCCTTATAGGATATAATCTCGTTTCTTATGAAAGTATAACCCTAGGGTTTAAAGAATACTCATAAGAGACTTATGAGATCACCCACTAAATGAGTCATCACAATGGCAGTGAAAATTGAATTCGCATCCTTATAGGATATAATCTCGTTTCTTACTATTTATGTTAACTTTAATTGGTATGAAAATAATTTTTTTTATATAAGGGAGGATTAATATCCAAATTAGAAAGTAACACAACTAAAGGAAAATAATTCTAAAACTCTCTTTAGCTACTATAAACATGTAAATAAGATGAGCAAATTCCAAAAAAATGTGATCCAGATAATGTTTTGGCTTAGCCAATGAGTCTACAACTTGATTATTATTGGAATATAATGATAGAATATGTATCATTAGAAGAATGAATGAAAATAACTGTTTTCTTTGTTACATAAAAGTTTAGGTGAGGTCGATACAGATCTTCTACTAAGACTAATGCATAACTTTATGGCTTAGAGAGTACTTACAAGACATTGATGATATCGCCTACTAAAGTAATCTTCACGATAGTAGTAGGAATCAAACTCATATCTTTATAAAATATAAATTTTTTTTTTACTATATGTGTTAACTCTCATTTGCTATTGAGAACAACTTTTGATCATGGAGAGACATGGACATATTGGATTTGTGGTTTTTTTTTCGGTATAAGAATTTTTTAAAAGGGGTTGGGACTCACCCTTAATTCATGAGCATAGCGAAATATTCGTTTCTCTTAGGCGATATTAGATAGAGTAAACTATATATTATCTATAAATATAAATTTAGATATTTAAGAGTTATGATATTTTTTTTAAGAGTTATGATTGGAAATATAACAATTGATTATGGGCTTCCTCCGAACTGAACAAACGGCAAACCCATTTGTCATTCTACTAATGATGGGCCTGAATTTAAGTCCACATAACACGACTACATCTCCAAATTTGGCTTCAATTTCTCTTCCTTATGTGTCTAATCCATAATCAACTCGTGTTTTTAACTCATAGATAATAGATAATTTATTTTACCTAATATTATTATTATATAAAAAAAAGGGAGACTTTATTATATTTTTAGATCGTGAGTGAACTCGACTATTTTTCAAAAATTTCTATATCAAAAAAACCTTGTGTTTTCAGCTAATAAAAGTTGGTATAGATAATAAGAAATAGACTTATATTTTATAAAAATGTAAATTTGATTCTCATTGTCGTCGTGAGGACTCTTTTAGTAAGTAATCTTATAAGTTTCATATAAGTACTCTCTAAACCCTAAAATTATATCTTAACTTTGATAAGAGATTAGTACCGAATTTATTTAGACTTTTTTGTACAAAAAAAAAAGTCATATTTTTATCCTCAATTGAGTTCATATTTTCTAATATTTCTAATATTTTCATCCCCAATTGAGTCCCATGAAAGTGCTTTAAAAAAACATAAAACTAAATGAGGTAGTTTCTAACCATTTTTATTTTTTATTTTATGTTGGGATATGAGCCAGTCTACTTATAGTAGATTAAGCCCAAATTTACATGAGAATATGTATTAATGGAAAATGAAGGGAACAGTTTTGCTCTTTTAGTTTTTGAATAGAGAAAAATATAGGAGTGGGAGATTATATATGTATTCCACTCTTCTCACTAAGTATAATATTGTTTGATACTCTTCTTTTTCTCTTTGTGTATTCAAGTTGCAGTGCCATTTCTTTATTTTTCTTCCTCCTTCAATATATTTGCTGTGCAAATGTGACTGAGCTTTCTAAACTGTTTTGATTTTGTGTGGGTATTCAATGAATCAAGCAAAGATTCTAAGTACGTCTAAAAATCTTCATTTTTTATATCTTATATTTATATGTGTATAAATAAATATCAAAGAGATTGGAAGCTGCTTTATATAAAAACAAAGAATATGATTCCTAATAGATTTTACACACACGCACACACACGTGTATACCCTTCGTCTAGTTTTTAGCATATCACATCTTTTAAAAATTTTATTTGATCCTTAATATAATATATTTTTAAAAAAATTAGGGAATCATTTATGAATTATTTCTAAAGATACTAGCACATCTAATTGATTTATTTGAGTGAGAAAAAAATAAAAAAAAAAATTAATACAAGATGAGTACATGGTACATAGGTCTTAAATATAAGAAAACAAATAATTATCTCATCAAAATTTAAAAGAATAGATATCCTTCTTAAATATATCACAAATTGAATTTGATGTTTAGACTTGTATCCTATATTTTATGATTCTTAATTATTACTCCCAATTTAATGAGAGACACTCCCACCATCTTATATGGCTTCTTGCTATTTACCTTTTCTTTTCACTATACATCTTAATCATTTAATCAAAATTTAAACAATTTAAATTTAATATTTTTAAAATAATATTATAATAAATTAATAAATATAAATTATGTTAACAAATATTGATTTAGTTAGTAAACTTTAATTATAATCTATAAAATCGTAAGTTTTAATTTTGTTACCATTTTATTAGTGGGTAATTTATAAATTTTGTAAGTATTTTTTGAATCTAGAGATATATCATAATATTAGTAAACTCTCAAGATCTAATTTATCTAAATTTTTTCATTAGAAAATAGAAAATGTTAAAATTTGATCGAAATATTTTTGGAGGAGTAGCATATAAAAGGGGAAAAAAATTAAAAATCACTTTAAAAAAATAAATCTTCCCCATTCAAATAGAAAAGTAAACGTAAAGAAGAGTGTGTAGTGGAGAGGGAGTGGACAAAAACAATAGATGGAGATGGAGAGTATCAAACTCCCAAACTCAAAATTTTGGTTTTTTTCTTATAAGGTACCAAATGAGTTATTTATTACAATTTCTCCATTTTGGTCCTATTAAATATACACTCCCAACAATTAACTTTTTTAAAAAATGATCTGACATACGTAAATTTGAAAATTTTCTTAATTTTAGGATCGAGTTAAGTTAATGCTTTTAAGCTTTTCTTGATGTTCTAGTGGGAATATTGTACATGATTTGTAAATAAAAATCAGAGAAAATGACAAATCAAATCCAGAAGTGGATGAATGTGGGGACAAATTGCAAACAAAACAAGAAGCGGGGACCTAAATTCACTTTAATTTTTTTAGAAATAAAAAACACAATTGTTTTAATCAAATAATGGTTTAAGTGTGTGGGGCAATCACCCCACCTTGCCTTCGTATAGATTAATCACAAACTAAAGGGGTTGTAACTGATAAAAAGTCTCTGCTAAAAAATTTGAATTCAAATAAAGCTATATGAAATCTTTAAACAATTAGCACTATCTATATATAAATATATTAATTCGTTCTAATTAATAAAATATTAAAATAATTTTTTTATCGATTTTTCCTATTTAAAATTGGATTTGCATATAGATTAAAAAAAACTCTCACAAATAAATCTTGAGAAAATATGCTATGACGAAGAAAGCCAGGTGGAATGTAGTCAAAGTGCGATAATGTTGGGCCCTCCACTGAGAGATCTTCTACAGTTCGACGATGACGGTTTCCACAGTACAACCACAAGCTTCATGCCAAGCTGGTCCCACTTCCTTTTCCGTTTTCATGCCACGTGACGCCCTTCGCATCCCAATACTCTTCCCACTTTCTACGGCTCCCATGCTTCTCTATTTATTCGCTCCTCTCTTCTCTTAATTCTATATCTTTATATTTATATATTTATAAATTAGTTAATATATTATATTTATTTTAAATATTATAATTAATTTTTTAATTCTTTCTTGTCATTTTTATTAACTAATTTATAAAAAATGATATAAATTAGTTATTAAGAAAATATTATCAGAAATAATTTAAAAAATTAAAAAAATATATATAATATATTTTATATTTAAAACTAACATTAATTTTTAAATTAGGTTATATATTAAGTATTAGAGTGTATATATATTCATCCCTTTATATTTACCTATCATATATAGACAAAAATATAATATTAATCTTATCTTTAATATAAATTCTATTTAGCTAATTTAATTATATTAAAAATATTAATTAAATTAGTTAATATAATATATTTTTTTAAAAATATTATAACTATCTTCCTTAATTCCTTCACACCTTTTGTTATTTTATTGTTATTGATAGAATATTAATATAGATAATTTTAAAAAAATATGTTAAATATATATTATATTTAATACTAAAAATTATATTTAAGACTAAAATTAACTCATTAGTTAGGTCTTATATTAAGGATTGGAAGAATAGTCAAAAAGTTATATTATCAAATGTGTAAAAAATTTTAAATCAACCATTTTCAAAAGTTAATACTATAGTATAAGGGTAAAAATATAAAAAAGATTAAATTCCTAGATATTATAAAAGTAGACTTATATTTTAGGTTAAGTCAAATCGTGAGAAAATGACATATTATAAGTCGAAGGGTGTGTGTGTGTGTATTAGTTTTAAAATACAGCATATATATTATTAGCAAAAAAATAATGTCTATCATAAAACTATAAAAATATTCTGTAGAGGTGCAGATTTTTTTTTTAATAGAAATATACTGGAAATAAAAAGGTTATGATAGGTTACTTATTTGTTTTTTTATAAATAAATTTTTGAAAAAGAGTTGGGTTCATTCATAATTTAATGGCAGAGCGAAGTTTTTTTTCTTTTTAGGCGATACTAATATTAGGCAGACTGAGCCATCAATTATTGTCAGACGCGATTAAAACTACAATAAAATAATACTCTTTATAGGTCAAACACGTTATAAATAATCGCATATCTCATCTATTCATCAGTTGAATGTACGAACAATTTATAATATGTTACTTATAAAACTAGATAAGAAATATTTTATTGATAAGCATATTAATATTTTGGCAGATTTTTTTCAATTAAATTTTGTTTTCAAATAAGATGAACATCGTAACTGGTGTTTATGATGTTAGAATATTGAACTCATGATAATGTGTTTTTGTTTTCCCAGTTACTTTGGATTATATGCCTCTTTTGCTGCTCTTATAATTCAATCCATGGCAGCCAATTTAGGAGTTGTAACCGGTACTTGATTTGATAAAAACTTGGCCTTTAACTGAAGAAATATGATATGTTCATGTATGTTAATGTTTTCTTTTTCTCCAATTATTTTAATTGTATTTGATTGACGCTTGTAGGAAAACATTTAGCAGAACATGGCAGAACTGAGTATCCTCGGTCAACAAACTTTATCTTATGGATTATTGCTGAAATTGCCATAGTGGCTTGTGACATTCCTGAAGGTAGTTTAATCTTTTATAGCTGTTAAGAATGCTGTTAAAAGAAACAATATTGATATAAACATGTTCAGTAACCAAAGTAATGGATGAAGTCTTCGCTCTCCTTTTCTTGCTTATATTTGAGCTACCTATAGCACACTTAAGTGGAAAAAGGGTAACTGAATTATGGCAGTTGAATTGTGATCTTTGAAACACAAATTATTATCTCCTCATTTTCTTGTCTGTCTAGAACGTTTATTCATATTATCTTGCTTTGTTCCTTTGTCTGTGCAGCGATCTGAACAGCCTTCGCATGAACATGCTATTCAACACACCTGTTTGGATTGGTGTCCTTTTAACAGGGCTCAGTACATTGATCCTATTAACATTACAGCAATATGGGGTAGTGTTCTTTTCCATCCCATATTCGCGCTCCCCCCCCCCCCCAACAATGACTGTTTGACTTCATAGAGAGAATTTTTCATATGCCAAACGAGTCTAGGTTTGTTACTGCATGTTTAATTAGGCAGCATCCATATGAGGTCATCATGAGCCCTTTTTTATTGTGTTGTTTAACAGGGGACGAAACTTGAGTTCTTGATTGCATTTCTGGTGTTCGCAATTGCTGCGTGCTTTTTCGTTGAACTTGGGTATGCGAAGCCTGGTGCTAAAGAAGTTTTGGAGGGTCTTTTTCTACCAAAACTCCAAGGGAATGGTGCTACTGGTTTTGCAATTTCACTCCTCGGGGCTATGGTTATGCCGTACGTCCCTTGCCTCTCTTGCAGCCACTTTTTTTTTTCCTGTCAAATTTAAAAATACATTCTCATGTCTTTGTTTCTTCATATATTTGTGTTAGGCACAATCTCTTTCTCCACTCGGCGCAGGTGCTCTCTAGAAAAATACCGCGATCAGTTCATGGAATCAAGTAAACATCTAATTTCTTATATGAATGCCGAGTCTAGTTTAAATTCCTAACTTTCGTTAGAGTTATGCCTTCTCGAAGTTTACCTACTTAGATCATTGATTTAAAAATCCGTGGATAATTATTGCATATATGGTTGCATCAGAATATATGCCAGAATAATGTGTATTTTTAACTCTGCCATCCTTAATCTCATATGTTACTTTGTTCATATTATTCTTGTTTGAAGAAACCCCAAATTAGGATTTGATTATACGGATGCCTTTCTTCTATCTCTTCTTTTTTTGCTGTGCAGTTCTCACAACAAGATTCTTCAATGATATTTAAATTAAGCTGTGCATTGAGTTATGCTTTACGGTAAGAATATGCGTAATCACCCGATGCCTTTTAATCTAAAAGATTGAAGCATATTGAAAACTGTTTAACTTTGCAAATGCCAGAAGATTAGATATAAGTGTTCTATCATAATAAAGCAGTATCTGATACCATTCTGTTTCCTTTTTTGGGCTACATTTTTGTTTTGACAGGAGGCATGCAGATTTTACATAATAGAAAGTGCCTTTGCTCTCATGGTGGCTTTCCTCATAAATGTTTCCTTTATCTCCGTGAGTGGCGCTGTTTGCAATTCCTCGAATTTGATGCGGAAGATCAAGTGAGCTGTCAGGATTTGGACTTGAACAAAGCCACCTTTCTGCTAAAAGTATGTGGAGCACAGAGAAGCCCACTGGTGCTTTTGTGTAAATTATATTCCCCTAATCCTTAATATAGGAGTTAATTGACTTTTTAAAATAGATTAAAAAAATTAAATAAATTAATTATAAGAGTTAAATGACTAATTTAAATAATTTAAGAAGTATATAATATGAATTCGTCTTCAAAATTAGATATCGTCATATTTAATTAATTTATTTAATTTTTTTAATATATTTAAAAAAATTAATTAATTTATATTAAAGACCAGAGTATTATTATAGTGTGTGTTATGGATAGATGCTTAAACTTTATGCATACTTGCTGATTTGTGTCACACAGAATGTACTCGGTAAATGGAGTTCAAAACTGTTTGCGATCGCTTTGCTAGGTTCTACTATAACAGGAACATATGCAGGGCAATATGTCATGCAGGTATAAAATGCTTATGAATATTACTTACTTCACAGTAAGAGCTGGCCAAAGCATTGTCATATTGTGCCATTTCTTTCTTGTTTAGCCCCATTTTTTTTTTTTTTGCACTTTCAGGGATTTCTTGATTTGCGATTGAAACCATGGATTCGAAATTTTTTAACTCGTTTAGCCATAGCCCGTAGTTTAATTGTCGTGGTCATCGGTGGTCCTGCAGGGGCAGGGAAGCTCATAATTATTGCATCTGTAAGATATACTTTCATTAACTTCTCTGAAATAGTGTTAATTAACTTTGCACGTAGAAATATGTTAGTCTTTGCGATGATGTACTTTGTGCTAAAGCCTTATTTGTCTGTTTATCAGATGATCTTATCATTTGAGCTTTCTTTTGCTTTGATCACGCTCCTCAAGTTCACTAGCAGCAAAACCAAGATGGGCTCACGGTAAATTACCACAATTCATGTGTCTTTCAAATTATGGTAATAACTTTAGGGTTTAGAAAACATGCTGCTGAATCAAAGGACCAAAGTTTCTTGTACTTGGCATCTTGTTCTGATATTATTCTGGATTCACTTTCATTTCTGGAATTGCAGATATCAGTTTTGACATGGATCATAGGTTCGCTGATAATGGCCATAAATATTTACTACTTACTGACGGGCTTCATAAAGTTGCTTCTTCATAGAGATTTGGAAATTGTGGGTAAGGTGTTTGTGGGGATTTTAGGGTTTTCAGCCATAGCCGTATATTTGGCCAGGATCGCTTATCTGGTGTTCCGCAAGAACAAGAAGGCAACACAACTTCTGGCACTAACAACCCCTGAAAATAGGCAAATGGAAAATGAACAAGGCAATGGATCAATGTATTCTCTCCCAAGAGAAGACATAGTTAGCATGCAGTTGCCTCAGAGAAGTAACTTAATTGGCTGATCTGACTTAGAAACTTTTAGATTTCTCAAGTAGGATTTAGTTTAGATTATAGTGGTTTTAGAAACATGGATAAGTGAGGCTATGATGTATCATTATCAAAAAAAAAAAGAAAAAGAAAAAAAGAAATGGAGGAACTCCTATGAGGGTTCAAACAAGATATTTAATTATTTTAAAATAATGATAATTAAGAAGTTAATAATAATAAGTTTTAGTATAATAATTAAAAATAAGTTTATGCTATCTAAGTTTTTTAGTGAACAAATTTATTATTCAGGACCTTATAAAAAACAAAAAGGCTATGATGCATCACTTTATGAATTGGTTTGCTAAGCTTTTCTATTTTTTGTTCTTTTTAAGTAAATGCCCATCTGTTAACCCTTGCACAATGTCAGTCAAAAATTGGAAAATAAATTTTGGGCTTTTTAGGAATTTGGGGCTGGGAATGCGCCTTATTATTAGAGTTGTACATAAAATCTGTAGCCCAATATACTCTATTCAACCCAATAAATATAGGATAGGGTTGGGCATTAGGTTACAAAAAATAACCCATGTATTTTTCGAGCTGGACACTGAGCATAGGGGCTGTCATGCCCTGTCCTGCCCATGAGCACCCTTTTTTTTATTATTTTTATTTTTTCTCTATCTTAGAAGGGAGAATATGATAGCTATTAGTAACTATAAGGTAATTTTAGAGAAATAAGTAGTTAAGTAGGTAAGTTGTATATTTTAATATTTATAACTATACTAATTTTTTCTTCTTTTTTTAACTTTGTTAATTATCATATAATTACATTATAAATTATAATTATTTATTTTATCTTTTTAGATACTTTATCTTTGTCAATATTAGGGAGATTGATGTAAAGTTATAATTACAAACTATTTAGATTTTAACGCTTATTTTTTATATGCAATGGATATCAAGATTTTAATTATTATCTTTGTTCTCTTATTCTTAGTGAATTATAGATATTATTTAACTCTTGAAGACACATGAATATGGTATTATTTTAGAAGTTCATAATTACAGATTTTTTTCACAACATGAGCATGATATCAGAACTTGGGCATACCTAACCCAAAATTGTTAGGACTTTTACCTGGCAGGGCCAGGCATCGGGCTGTAAAATATAACTCATATATTTTTTAGGCAGGGCACCGGACAGAAGGGCTACCCTACCCATACACACTCCTACTTATTATAAAATGCTCTGAGATGAAATGACGCTGTTTTGAATTTTTAAACATTTTTTTAAAAAAATGCATGATTTTAAAGCATTTTTCTTTAAAAATCATTCAAAAAAACTTTAAAATTGTATTTTTCATGCTTTTAAAATATTAAAATGTCATTTATTTTATATAAAATATATTGAGAGAGAAAAATTGGGAGGTTGGGAAATAGGGATTAGAAAAAGACACTTTAGAGGTCTCAAAGCCTTTTATTATTATTATTTTTAAAATTAAAAAATAAATATTATTGAATAATGGAAAAGAAAGTAATGGAAAAGAGGCTTTAGAACATTCCTCGTGTAAGGCAGAGAGTGATTGGAAAAGAGCAGTATGAAAGAAAAGATGCCACTTTATTACAGAAGAAAAGAGAGGTGAGCATGAAGCCACTTGGGACCGAAAGCTGCCCACTAAACCCACTCAAATTATTTAAGACAATTTTTCAAACGTTTGTAAATGACTACCAATCATTTGTAAACTTTTTTTTTAAAAAAATAAATTTGTAAAAGAAATCAATTACCGTATTTTAATATTTAAATTTAAACTTAACCTTTCTATCATTTTCTAATTTGAAATGGATGAGAGTTTGTCACATGGCCATTGGTCAACCATTAAGTTTGAGGCAAAAATGATATATATATTTTATTTTTTTTAAAAAAAACAAAAATGAGATGCCTAATAAAAGAAGTTAGGAAATTTTAATTCTTTTTGTGGATGAGTGAGAAACAATACACACCACTCAATTTTATACAGAGAGAAATTTTCAATAATTTAGTTAATTATATTTTTTTTCCGTGAACAATTCATCTATTGCCTTTTATTTAGTATAATATGAAAATATTGTATGATCACCCTATATTTTTCATAAAATTTATTTAGAAATTATCATTTTATCCTTACTTATCAATTGATAAATTAATGTCTTCCTAATGACAAAGGCAAGTTATCACAATACTACCAATGTTAAGATACGTTGCCTCAATTAACAAGTTAATATGCTATTAAATAATAAGTCAGGATATTATAATTGACAAATTAAAATATAACAAGTTACTGTATAATTAATTGATAAGTCAAAACAAACTCATATTTTTATATTTATAATAAATCTTTTATGTATTTTTTATAATTTTATATCAATTTTATAATTTCATGAGAGTCGGTAGTAATAATTGGTATTTATTAAAATATAAGTGTTTTCTCAATATTTAAATGTGATTACAAGAAGGCTTTGAATTGTATGAGTGTATTACTGATTATTTTAAAATTAAGTTGACGTCTGAAAATAATTTAAGAGCAGTTATAAAGTCAATCATGATCTCAATATATAGTCATTGACATATAGTAATTGATAAGGTTTTATCCTTATTACCACATCCCTTATTTAAACACAACGTGAAATGTCGGCAGTTTAATGAGTCTCATGTTCAAGTTCCACAAGAAATCAAGAAGCAAACTAAATTGCATTCCTTGCAAGCTTGGTTGTGAACAATGGACTTTATAGGATTTATAGATATTTAGATAAGACAAATCAAAAGATAAAAAAAGTAAAGTAACACTAATAATATCATGATTTTATTTTTTATATACGTTCAATATCATAATCTTATTTGTAGTATAATTTTATCAATAATCTTTTTAATTTGGTATAATTTTACCTATAATTTTATTTTTTAAATGACAAAAATTGTACTAGATTAAAAAGATTATGGGTAAAATTATGTCATAAATAAAATTAAGATATTGGTCATATATCTATATATCTATATATATATATATATATATATATGGGTGAATTAGACATCACATCTTAACTCAAAATTTTAAAATATTAATTTTGTGGATTATCCCACTTATATACCTCTTCTTCAACCCAATTTTATCCAATGTGGGACTTCTCCCACTTTTTTACATTATTAAATCTAATCCACGCACATTTGACATCCAAAAACTATCCCAAATACTGAGAGTGAATGGACATCTGTGATAAATAAATTGGTACATATAGAAAAGTTGGGATTCTGATCCATAATTAGTTACATAATTGACAAGAGCCCTTGTATGGATTTACTAGTTTTTTTTAAAAACAAAAACCATTCCAAAGGAATTGTTCTAATACAGATATGAAACGTTTTCTATCTTAAATATTTTCAATATGGACCCATATTGCCAAAAACTGCTTCTCTTTATCTTTAATGATAATTAATAATATTTTTTTTGGTTACATAATTAATAATAATATTACTCACTAACTAATTTGCCCCTTCCTTAAACTTTCTACAGGACAAGAGGTGTGAAATGAATCCACTCTGGACCGAAAAGCAACCGACCACAATTATTAAGTAAAAAAGTTAAATTTCAAATACTTTTAAGAACAATGAATCATCTGCAAATTTTTTTGTTTAAAAAAAAAATTAAAGTTCTTAAGAAAATATTTAATCAAATTCTGTCATTTCCCATTTTCAAATGAATGAGGGTTTCTTTGACAAATAACAAAATGAATTGAGACTTTCTCACATGGCCATCTAATAGCATACACTTTATTATTTATATTGTATAATATGAATATATTAAATAGTCACTAAGTTTTTTTTCATAAAATTGATTTAGAATATAACTTGTTTGAAAGTGATTACAAGATGGAGGAGTGTATTACTAGGTTATCTCATTACTAAGTTAATGATTGCAAGTAAGTTAATAGCCGTTTTAGAGATAATCATTAATCCCATAGTCATTGACCTAATATTTCATATTAATATTGTTTATAGTTGAATTGATTTTGACGTTTCGATCTTAATCTCTGTTCGTTTCCTCATAATCAAGAGAAGTACTTTTAACACAACGTGGAAATGTCGTTACTTTGATAAGTCCATGTTCGAGTCCCACAAGAAATTTATAGCAAACTAAATTGGCTTACGTGTTAGAAAAAGTAAAAGATAACACATAAGCTGATAATTCGAAGTTAAAAGAGAAACCAGACAAACACAAACGTTGTTGGAATATGAATAAGGAAAACAAATATATTGATGATTACCACTGTTACACAGAAGAACCATTACAAGGAATTATCCAACACGTTCACATAATTCTATCTTAAAATAGTAATCTCAGTAGCTTCATATGGATCCATCAGATTGCTAAAAACTGCTTCTTCTTCATGTTTAATGCTAATATATAATAATAATAACACTTGGTACGTAGTAACTAAATAAAGTGTCTAGGATTTAGTCTGAACAGATTCTTCTGCTTGCTTGGTGAGAAGAGGAAGATGGCCTTTGTCCTGCAGGCTCTTAACGGTGTCGTATAGACACTGATGAACTGTTGTAAACTCTAATCCTAAATCCTTCAGCCTCTTGTTAGAGAATGTGTAGGGTTTTGCTCTCGGATTCTTCTCGTCCGAACATCTGCTCGTAGCCATTTATAAAAATTATAGTTAAAATTTCAACCCATGTCAGAGGGAAATGCAGTCCCAATTTCCAATAAGGAAAATCAGTGAAATTTTCTTATTTTAAAAATAGATTTAATATATTTTCATACATAAAAAATATCAATATTCGAACACAAATCCTTCTTGTCAATAAAATTTTTAAATAAGAATTTTTTACCAATTTTTCCTTTTAAATAAATAAGGAGGTTCATGACAAACGAATGTATCCACCAAGTTTACAAGAAGAAAGCATAAGCGTGATGTAATGTTCTTAGGAAATAGCCACAAGCTAATTGACCCCTTCAACGCAAATGGAGTCAAAATTAAAGTAAGAATGAAGAAGAAGAAGCACGCAGACCATTAAAATACTGAAAACAGACAAGTGACGGGGGCATTGGGTTAGGTAAGGAGCTATAGGCACCATTTGGTTAGTATTAAAATGGAACAAATGATAGTTCACAGGCTTCATTTGGTTTGAAATTCAAACTATATATCAAAAGACAAAGTTGGTGTACCAAAATAGACCACCATTTCTAGGTATTATCCATATCCACATAATTTTTTTTTAATGTTTTCAGATTCCAAAAATAAAGACAAAACAAAAACAACCAGAAAGAAAAGTGACATGAAAGCCAGAGGATGATGATGGCTTCCCATCATATCAAGTAGTTTGCCATTTTCCAGCTACCCCAAGTTGGGATATCCCAACATTCCATAGTGTTACTGATGAAGATTAATTAGCCTAACGTTACTTCCTTAAGTTATCATTAACTCAAATTTCATCATCTTCCTCCTCACACAACAACCTATCATTATTTGCCACTTGAACAAGAAAACCAACAAGATAATGTGACTTACTTGGTAGGAGTTGGATATTCTGGGAAGTACTTGGCGAGGATCTCGACCAGTTCTCCACGGTGGAGGGATCTCTCGGAACATAAATAACGACCGGAGGCAGAAGGAGTCTCATAAACAAGAACATGGGCCAATGCAAC
Source organism: Leucaena leucocephala (assembly GCA_037074615.1). Classification (NCBI taxonomy): domain Eukaryota; kingdom Viridiplantae; phylum Streptophyta; class Magnoliopsida; order Fabales; family Fabaceae; genus Leucaena; species Leucaena leucocephala. The sequence continues at coordinate 5,895,004 of CM073557.1, read as the reverse complement.
ATCCTTAACATGTACATAAGCCTGGGTGGCATTTGCATAGGTCTTAGCAGAGCCAGTGAGATACTTGAGGATGTGAATTGTGCTTGCATTTATGGTGGATTGAAGCAATGGTCCCAGCACCAAAACTGGATTCACCACAACCAAATCCACCCCTCTTGCTTTTGCCTCATCCCATGCTGATTTCTCTGCCACTGCCTTCCCATAGCAATACCAATTCTGCAAAATCCATCCCTCATATTGTATCCATGAGCATGAGCTTAGCGCAGAAGTAAGATTGCTAATATGTGACATGAAAGTCAATGATTCAAATCCTCAAGATAAGGTCATGTGCATCTATCCTTCCTAGAGAGACTAATGCACTGAGCAGCCTTTTTACTCGAGTTTCAAAATGAACGTTAGGGCAGCCCAGGTTCTATCAGATGGAGTCTGGGGAGGGACATATGCATATAATATTACTTCTAAAAATAGAATTTAGAACTATTGTCTCTTGATTGACCTCCAAGATCACGTGTCAACAAAATATTAGGGGATTTATGATTGAGAAGAGAGGGGGTAGGTTGGAAGTATATACCTTTGTGTTCTTGCAATAATCCAAATTGCTCCAGCAAGACTCATCAACCACCTCATCAATGTTTCTGTTGGGGTCCATGTAGACTGCTCCAATGGATGACGTGAACACTACTCTCCGCACTTTCGCTTCAGCAGCTGCGATGATCACATTCTTTGTTCCATTCACTGCAGGCTCCACCATCTCTTCCTGTATCATTTCATACTAACTTTGTTATTCTCGCATTAAATGCATTCTCAAAGAAACTGGGAAGGTTCATTCACAGACATGGATTTTATATTTGTTTTGGCAATGTATGGAGAAGAATATAATTTCTATCCTTGTGAGAAGGAAACATTAGTGGCGGGACCCACCATGCACCCAACTATGAAAAACGAAATGGTGCTGCTCCTACTGATAATTATTAATGATTTCATCATTTTCTTTTTTCAGTGCATGCTCATTTTTCTTTTCTTTCCCATCTACTACTTTCTCGCTCAAAACCGTGAGAGAGAGAAAATTGATATGAAGACCAGGTAGAGAGAGAAGCTCACGGGGTTGTCTGTGACGGGAGAAGCCGTGTGAATGACGCCATCACAGCCATTGATAACAGCTTTCACAGACTCAAGATCAAGAAGATCAACCTTATGAAGAGTTAGCCTCTCCTGTGCTCCTTCCAACTCTTTCAAGTGCGCGTTCTTAGAATCATCTGATGATCACAAGATTTCACAAACATCCATTTATATATATAAAAAAAAGAACAAAAACATGGATTTTGATTTCATTAAAGATCGGTGGCATCCATATAAACCTGGATTTCTGACGGTGCCTCTAACAGTGTAGCCTCTCTCAAGGAAAAGCTTGACAATCCAAGAGGCGATGAAGCCACCGGCGCCAGTGACGCAGACGGTTTGGCCGGCACCTGATGAGGCAGCGGTAGGGGTGGTGGCGGCGGCGGCAGCAGGCATGGTGGCAAGTGTTAAGATTATCTGTAAACAGAGACGATCGAATTCGGAATGGGAAGAAGCGTGTGATACAGTAAAGAGGGTGCGGGGGTTGGTGAGGAGGAGAGAGAAAGAAGGACGAAGTTGGAGGGGGAAGAAGATGATCTGGCTTGACGATAGAAAGTGAATCAAGGCATGGCTTTTTATAGAGTCCACCACAATTACCAACCCCATTATAATATCATATATTTCTCTTTTTCTCCACCATTTTATTATTATTATTATTATTCAAACCTCGATTTGTCGCTTTATATAGAACTAACCCTTCATATCCAACCTGTTGGTTATTTTAATAGAGTCAATCAGCCTAAGATTTGGTGGACAAACTGATTAGACAGAAATAGGCAAAGTTATATGGCTTAGATTGAATAGTCTTTATGGCTTCCCATATTGTTTGTTTGGTGTATGCTAGTTTCTTTTGTTGCAAGCTATCTTTTGTTTTTGAGGTTGAACACCTTCATCAAAATTAAATATTTAATTTTGTATTAATGACTGCCAAATTTAAATCGATTATAACACGTTGTTCTCCTTTTCAGGCCGAACAAGCTTTTCCCACCCAATTTTTTTTCTCTTACAAATATTATTTTCAATAAAACTAGGGGTCAGTTTGGAAACTGATCAAACTAACTAAGATTTTAAAAAAAATTAACTTAAATTTTAGTTTAAAAAAATAAAATAAACAATTATATTTGTCCATAAGTGCTTCTAAGTTAAACTATAGTTTAAAACTAAAATTTTGGATAAGTTATTGAGATTAATTTCTAGAACAGTAAAATAGTTTATGAACTACTAAATTATTATTTTATCCTTACTTTTTTTACACCATATCTTCTCTCTTCTCACCTCTTTCTTCTCTTTTTTTCAGTATCTCTCCTCTCTCCTCTTTCTTATTTTTAATAAAATTATACCTTTATAGTAATTTTCTAATTATAAAATTTTTTCTGATAATAAATATCCAATCACTCATTTATTTAGAACCATTTTTTTATAAACTCTTCTCTAGAATTCATCTTTTAAAAATTGTCTAAAAACTCTTTTTTTTATAAATATTTTTCTAAAATTATATCTAAATATACACATACTAGATAGATTTAGATGTACATTTATTATGCTTTTATACTATACTTAGCCCTCCTAACTTCTAAAACAATCTTAAGTTTTTTTTAATCCAAAAACTCGTTTTTATTTTTGTTTTCCTTATGATTAATAGAATTTGGCGTGACTATCTATTTATAATATAATTTACACTACTAGGAACTCTTATATTAAAAGGATCAAAGGAAGTATTTAAAAATATAGTATGTATAGTTAATAAAACAAAAGAGTAAAATACTCTAATTTCTCTTATATTTTTTAATTATATGGATATTTCCTCTATGTTAAAAATATTCACTTAAGTTTACATTGTTAATTTCTTTAATAATATTTAAAACTTCTAAATATATATATTTTTTAATTGTAATTTGTATTAGAATACATTTTATTTTAAATTTATTCTCTATTGTACCAAATTCCTAACTTTCTTTAAATGATGTGTCCAAATACCCGAAAGAAAAAAAAGACATGATGGATATATAAATATAACAATCAACTACTGTTAGATATATAGAAATAGAATCTCAATATATATATATATATATATATATATATTTGTATACCGTATCGTTTTAATTTTAAGAGAGATTTATAATCATTTTTAAAATAGAGATGGAGTTTCTATAATTTAGAAGAATAATGTGTATTTACTCTAAACAAAATACAAATGGTATATGCTAGTAGCAAATTTATGCCTTATAAATAAAGTTTCTGTGAGTTATTCTTTTAATTAATTTTAATCGAAAAATATGAGAATAATATTTATACATAAGTTGATTTTATTCTATCTTTTTACTGGTATGATTTAAAGGAAAAATTATTGTGGAATTTTATAGATAAACAATTAATTACTAAAAAGTGCAATAAAAGCTAGCAACATAATAGTAATAAAATTCAGTATGCAAAATGACAATATATTATAACATACTAATAATTTAAGAGATTTTTTAGTAATTATATTATTTTTGGGAAACTTGCACACTAATTTTCTCTTATTTAAATTAAATAAAAAATAGTATTCAATATATTTAGAGTATTAGATAAATTGTCTAATAGCCACTCTTCTTTATCTTAACAACATATAATAATAACATATTTAGAGTACACGTAAATTGTCTAATAACCACTCTTAGCTTCTTTATCCTAAGCTTTTCAACATAAAAGAATTATAAATTTATCAATATGTTCAGCCGTGTGTGTGTGACGTGTGGACAAAAAAAAAAGGGATTAGCAAATTTCTTGTATTGAGAGTTTTAATTTCCCTAACTTCTAATCCAAATGACTTTAGATACTTAGAAGTGGAAAGAAAGTGATTAAGAAATTAAAAAAAGATTTGATAAAAAGAAACAAGTTTCATCATTTTAAAGCCAAGTCTCACATTATGGCGAAAAACAAGAAAACAACAGCAGAGAGGCAAGTTTCATAACATGTAAAATATAGAAGGCTAAAAGGGATCAATTAATAATTAAAAAATTTAATTGGGACTTTTTATAATTTTCCCTATAAATTATAGAGAAGTGAATGTGTTGCACTTTGTTTTTTTACAAAATAAAATATGCATTCTCTCACTATTATTAGAGAAGAGATGAAAAAACGGGGAAAATATATACACACAATCTATTAATTAGTAATAAAATAAGAAGTATACATGGTATACGGTTTTTTTTATATAAAAAAGTGGGATTCAAATTATTTACTATCTAATCTATTGTCAGATTATAATGTGTGTTCTAGAAGAGCAAATATCAGTTGAGAGTAAAAAATTTAAAAGGCAATTAACAGTGTAGTTAATTAATTAACGAGGGATGAAAGTACATTTCATGGGGCTTGTACTACTAGGATTTTTTTTATAAGGATAGTTAAAAGTGGTTTTTTAAGATGATTTTAGGAATATCGTGAATTTTATAGGTAACTTTTTTCGGGCTGTTTTTAAAATATTGCTGTTAATTGTTTAATTTTTTTTATTTTGTTTTATCGATCTACACCTACCATCAATTACTTTTGTCACACTCATCAAAAGCATCATATTAAATTTAGAGAAAAGAAGTCAAAGATATGGTAAATAAACTAAATATATATAAACTTCTTCCATTAAAGCTCTTTGAGCTATTTCTAATAAGGTCTATCTACCAACACTTACTATTAGTCACTATAGTCAACCTCATTAAAAAGTTTAAAACCTAGTAAAAAAATTAAAGATTTAGAGAAAAAGTTATAGATATGACAAAAAAGTTGAAAATCTAAAAAAATTTTGCTATTAAAGCTCTCCAAGCTCATGATGTATTACAATTTATAAATAATAAATAAATAAAAAAATAATAAAAAGGAATAAATGAAGAAGTTAAAAGGTGACTTACGACTTTTATGATAAAGAATGATGATAGATACAACAAAAGATGACATTAATGATTGAGATTGGCATTGAAACTAAAGAGAAAACACTAAAAAATAATTTTTGTCAAAATCTATAGTGATGGAGAATATAATCGAGATTATATACGGTTATGAAAAATAAAATTTAAATCAGTTATATGGTTTTTAAAATTTTGTAAAGACTTTTTACTATATTTTTTTAAAAAAATTGTGATTAAAAGTTTAATTAAATTATTTTTAACGACAATTTTTATAAAAAAAATACAGTTAAAAACTTTACCTGCTAACTTTTAACAGCTGTTTTTATAAAAATATAAAATGTTATTAAAAATTTTTAAAAATAAACTTATTTAGGAGAATGACACTTTTTTTTTCACGGCAATTTTTCTTATAACATTTTTAAAGTAATATGTAACAAGTGATTTTTCTAATTCTTACTAAATAAACTGTAAGTTTATATAATATTTATGATTGTAACATAACTGTATTAACGATTCTATGAGTTTGAATATATTTTTTTTCCATGAAGGATTTAATTTAGACGAACAAATCTTATATTCTTAACAATTAATACAGTTTTTTTTTCACAAAACCGGTATTTTTTATTTTTTTACAAAGTTCAAAAGACCTAATATACGAACCTCTAACATAATAATTCATGTTTTTTTTAAAAAAAAAATTGTCTTCACTTAAGGTTTGTTAAAATGAGTGCAAAGGCATATTTTGACTTTGATAAATTTTTGGATTCAATTCCCGGTATTAAAAAATAAAAAGGTTGTGTATATACTATGTTACTATGTTCAACTAAATTTGACTTCTCTATCAAAAGTTTTCCTTTGATATTATTCTAATACTTTACTTAAATAAATGCGAATATTCTGAATTGGGAGCAGGTAATATTATTTTTTAAAAACAAACATATAATATGAAAACTATTACAAATTGCATTATTTGAGATAGAGAGACCATATAGGAGTTCTTTTTAATTTTCAACATAGGAGGACCACACGTCGTTGTGTCCATTTCTTTTGTTCGGCCTACAATTCATGTCATATTTATGTTGCACAATTTTATATTTCATATTTAACCCTCGTAAATGAATTATTTTAATTTATATGGACAAGCGTTAGCTAATTATTTTTATTTACAAAAATAAATATTAACAATATGAAGTTATATATTAGATTAAACTTATAACCTCTCACTTTTATAAAGAAGAGCTAGCCTTTTCTATAAAAAGAATATCTGAATTTACTTTTCTCTTCATTTTTTTATTTATAGTATTTTTATCATTGACTCCACGTTCAATAGTTGAGATTTAATATCTATAACAATATTATTATAATATTATATAATAAATAAAATTACGTAAATAAATTTAAAAACTATACCCTTGTGGACTGTTAAAATCAAATTTTAACAATTTTAATTTTAATAATATATTTTTACTATTTGATATTATTATCAAAAAAATATTATAAAATATTAAATTACAAAGATTGAAAGTTGATTTAATGATAGAGATAATGGGCCTGTTTAGTTATCCTTAAAATTTTGGTTTTAAAAGGGTTTTTGCCTCAAATTTTAGTTTAGAGAAATTTTAAAACAAACAGTCTATTTGTTCATAAGTACTTCTGAATAAAACTATGGTTTTAAACAATGGTTTCAGATAAGTTAGTAGGATTAGCTTTTAGAACAGTAAAAGAGTTTATCAGCTATTTATTTACTATTTTACCTATATTTTTTTCTCCCACTCTCTCCTCTTCTTTCTCCTCTCTCACTTCTTCTCCTTCGACGTCAACTCGTGGCTTGCGACCCTTAGTGTCGTTGTCACTGTCGCTCAGAGAAGATGCAATAGTCGCTGTCGCTGCACAGAGAGAAGACGCGGTGGGTCATTGCTCGCCATCGTTGCTCATCATAGGTCGCTCAAGCTGTAGGTCGCTATCGCCATTGTCGATCTCCTCTCACGATGGTTACTTAAGTTGTGGGTTGTTATCGTCATCATCAGTCTATGCTCGCGGTAGTCGCTCAAGCCGTGGGTTGTAGAAGATGAACAATGCTTATTGTTTAATTTTATTTTATATCTCATATATTTTCTGGTAATTTACCAATATAAAAAGTTACTCTAAAAATAATTATCTAAATATTTATTTATTTAAAATTATTTTTTCCCATAACCTCTACTCCTAAAGCCCTTTTCTAAAAAATTTTAAAATTTTTTTTTAATTTTTTTTTTAAAATTTATCCAAATATATATAATAAATTAAGAGTGAGTGGAGCTTCGAGGACTGGAGAAGAAGGTAAATAGGTACATTCCTCTCATGCTTCAAAATTAAGATAATTTGATATTTTTTTTCTTAAAAGGAAGAACTTTATAAAGAAGTGGGGGTGGGTGAGAGAAGTGGGGAAGGAACCTTCCTACAAAGAGAGAGGAATGGTGTGGTCAATAATCAATACAAAGTAGCAGACTGCTTCTTCGTGGGTAGTTTGGTGATTCCATCCACATTTGTCTTCTTCCCTTTTCTCATTCAACCACCTTACCCCACCAACTCTTACTTCTTCTTTTTTATTTTTACTTTTATTTCTTTTCTTTTAATAGTTTGTCTTAATTTATGCACTCCCCCAATTTCTTTTATTTGATTTATTAACAGCCTCATGTACCACCTTCTCTCTATAATAACACCCCTTCTAAAGTATTTTCATGACGATCCATATATTATTATATATAAGATTCTTTGTTGAATTTAGCCAAGCATTTATAATATTTTTTTTCAAAAAATGCTTTATTGAAAAGTGACAGTCATTTAGCTTTATGTAAGGTTTGTTTTTTAGAATACTTTGTTTTTCTAAAAAAAATAGAACCATTAACTAATTTTAACTTTTTTTTAAATAAAAAGTAAGAAAAGCTTTATCTTTTTCAAATATCTCTGAAATTTAAAAAATTTCTCCATAAATCCTCTCAATTTAATGTCTAAATTCCTATATTATATTTAATATTTTTTTATTACAATTCCCACTTTAGCCACTTCTAAAGTGACATTTAGTGCTTGTTTGGGAGTCAATTTTAAAAATAGATTTTAGATGAAACCATGGTTTTGTCTTTTTATAGCCAAACAATGTTAAAATTTAAAAAATAGATTCTGGGTTTCAAACCATGGTTTCATCTTATAAACTGTGGTTTGAAAAAATCGATCAGAGCATTGCTTTTTCAGAAGGTTTTTTGTCTTCTAACGGTTGGCAATTACCGTTGGCATTTATTATTCTTCTTTTCCTTCACAACTTTCTCTTTTCCTTCACAACTTCACTTTACCCTGTGCTTACTTCTCTTCTCTTCTCCCTGCGCTTCACCTCCCAACCAGCGCCGCTCAGCTTGCCTCGTGAGGAATCTAGCCCGTCACTGATTTGCGACTTGCGGCTCAACAGTTCGCGTCTCTTCCTTTTGCCCCTACGCTTCAGTTCTCATGCTCTTCTCCTTGCGCTTCACCATCCTGACCAGCGCGGCTGAGCTTGGTGAGGTCTTGCTGTCCCGTCGTCGTGCGTTTTAATAGTTAGCGTCTCTGGTCCAAAATCTTCGCTTGCTGTGCCGTCGTGTGAGAGTCGATCTCTAAGACACCCTGCTTCCATTGAAATCCAGGCTCTTTGGCGTGCTTCTCTGATTCACTGCTGCCTCGGTACCGTGAAATTTCGCCAACTATTGAATTCCTTTCTCTAATTCCTTTTGTGTTAACCTTTGGGGGTCATTATAATTCTTGTTTTTTGGGGAATTAAGCCTGTTCTTGCTAGCTGGAGTATATGTGGAGGCTTTTCCTAACTATCGGCTATCGATTTGTGATTGCGTTTTCTAAAATTGTTCTGTTTCTTTTTCAATGCCTTGTTTCTTCTTTATTTCATTGCTTACTGCATCTGGTTACTGCATGTGCAAGAGGTTTGACTCCCATTGGGGACTGTATTGTATTTCCCTCTTTGTTTTCCCCTGTAATCTGTCTGTAATAAAAACCTGGAGGCCTTCATTTAATAGGGAGAAGATCCTGTTTTGTCAGTGTGCAGTGATGATTCACTCTAATGCCATTTGTAGTTGATGCTTTGTTTGTTGCCATTTGTATGCTTCCCTTGCCTTTTTACTCCGCAGTTTGCAAGTGTTTTTTGTGTGGCTTGATTTTGATGTTCAGCAGTAAATTATATCCCCGACATGTCCAATTGGTTTCTGTACAACATGACTGTGCTGTAGAAATCTTGCTATACATTGGATTGTAGTATTTGACCGGGTAGTGATGACTTGCTAGTATGTACATTTTTCTTCTTGCTCGATAGCTCTTTAGCATTTGATTTTTGCAGATTATATAATAGAAATTAATTATTTATAACTTATGTAGTACAATGGTAAAGGATAAATGTAAAGCTTCATGGGATGCTAGCACCAATAAGGTGTTCATTGACCTGTGTATCGAACAACTTCGCAAAGGTGATAGAAAGGGTACTGTGTATACAAAAAAAGCATGGGCCAACATTTGTGATAGGTTCACAGCAAGCACTGGGAAATTCTATGAGAAAATGCAGTTTAAAAACAAGTATGACTCCCTACGAAAGGAATGGCAGATGTGGAACAAATTGATTAATGAGACAGGTGTAGGCTGGAATATGGAGCTAAATACGGTACAAGCGGAAGATGAGTGGTGGGAAAAGAAAAAAATGGTATGAAAATGATATTTGATGATACGCTCTATTTTCAACCCATATCACATATAATTGTCATTTTTGATTGTTGTTACATGTGTAGAAAAATCCACAATATGAGAAATTTATAACAAAAGATCTCTCGTTTGGGGCGGAGTTAGATGAACTGTTTAGTAATGTGGCAGCCACAAGGCCAAATGCATGGGCACCATCATCCATGACACTTCCAACAGAACAGACAACAGGATACGACAATGATGATAATATAGATCTGGAAGAAGGGTCAGGAGATAGCGATGAAGTTTTGGTGGCTCCAACTAGCATAAGTGGGGATATGAATCGAATGACTTTCAATATATCTCAAGGGACCAGTAGTGAAGGTAGCGTGAGGGGGAAGGAGCTATTGGGTGGAAGCGGCTTATTAGGGGTTAGGAAGAGGAGTGGAGGGATGAAAAAGAAGAAGAAAGGACCTGCATCAGCTAGGATAGCATATGCACTAAGTGAAATTGTTAATTTAACTAAGGCAGAGGTCGAACATGCTCACAAAAGGGTAGATGAAGCATCTGCTAACATACCATCTATTACAGAAGTCATGACACACCTAAGCCAACTTGATGAAGTAGTCGCTGATGATGATTGATTTGTACAATGCGCAAAACTCATGCTAGATCCTACAATGAGGGAAATGTATGCTTCACAAATGGGATCGAAGAAGCAACTGTTACTAATTTTAAGGCACTTATGTTATGGAGATTGAGACATTAATGTTATGACTATTTATGCATGCGTGTTGTATGTATGGACATATTAATTTATGTACCCGTTATTGTATGTATGGACATATTAAGTAACGAATATCTAAGACATTGATTTTGCTTTTTTTTGTATTATTTTCTTTTCATTTTTCAATTTACGATAGTCATTTAATCATGATCACTTTATTCATTGACATTAAGAAATCTAAAATTAATTTTTCTGTGCACAGGTTAAACAAGTATGGGGAACGATAGTGAAAAATTGACACAAGCTTGTAAGCGGCGAGTAAAGAGGATGAAACAAGTAGGCATTTTGGTTGGTAGTTATGCGACACAGTACTTGTCTAAATAACCAATACGCACTAGTGATCACACAGGTAGCAAATGGGTTGATGAAGTATTATACGGTCATCCGAAGCGTTGTTTTGAACAGTTCAGAATGGAACCACATGTGTTCATTGACCTTTGCAGTGAATTGCAGCAACACGGGCTTCAACAAAGTCAGAACATTGGAATACATGAAAAGGTAGCGATCTTTTTAAATATTGTGGGACATGGGGAGACTAGTAGGATGATAAAAGAAAGGTACCAGCACTCAAGAGAGACGATTCACAGACACTTTCATGATGTCTTATTAGCTTGTTCTGGACTTGCAATGTCAATCATCAAACCCCAAGATCCAACGTTTCAAAATGTGCATAGCAAAATCAAACATGACCCTCGATATTGGCCATTCTTCAAGAATGCGATTGGAGCAATCGATGGCACACACATTCCTTGCATCGTCCATGCCAATGAACAAACGAAATATATTGGTAAAAAGGGGTTCACGTCGCAAAATGTAATGGCAGTTTGTGATTGGGACATGTGCTTTACCTTTGTCTTGGCTGGATGGGAAAGCAGTGCACATGATGCCCGTATATTCAGTCATGCTTTGACAACTCCTTCCATGAACTTCCCTCATCCGCCTCAGGGTATATTTGTAATATATTCAATTAGTTTCTCTTTATTTGCGAATATAAATATTCAAAATAATAACTTGGAATACATGCAGGTAAATATTATTTGGTTGATGCTGGTTATCCAATGCTAATTAGATATCTAGGTCCATATCGGCGTGAGCGTTACCATCTCCCTGATTTTTGACGGTCGTCTAGATTGATTAACCCTAATGAAGTGTTTAATTATGCTCATTCAAGTTTAAGATGCACAATAGAAAGAACTTTTGGGGTATGGAAAAATAAATTTGCCATATTACAACGCATGCGCAGATATGACTATCAAACACAAGTGAAGATCATTTGTGCAACAATGGCAATACACAATTTCATTAGAAGAACCTCTATTACTGACCCTGATTTCGCACCACAAGACCAAGATGATGATAATTCACTGCAAGATGATGATGGTGATCAGGACTTTAACTCTTCACAGATACCTTTATCCATAACTTCCTCATCTGAAATGATCCGTTGTCGTAATTTCATACGAAATCAACTTATTTATTATAGACAAAACTAATAGTTATATATTATACATTTATTTGATGCCCCTGTAACATCAAAGTAATGAAATTTAATTTTCCCCAATTCGTTCAACATCAAATCTTCTTGTTAATCAATTGTATTATATGTTTTTTATTTCTGTATATATTAATGTATTATATAAATTTTAAAATTTTATACATAAATTAAATTAAAAATTACTATTTAAGTGAGGGAAAAATTAAAATTAAGGTTAATATTATAAATTTTTACCTTGCTCAAACAATAATGTATATGTATTAATTTTTAATCATTTAAATAAAGAAATTTAAAATTAAATTTATTCTTTATGTAATTATCATATTAGTTTATGTCATTTTTAGTAAATTATCTATAGAAAAGCGATTCTGTTACTAATAATCCAAACATCTCCAATTTTAAAAATCATTTTTTCTCAAAATCTATTTTCCAGAATCTATTCTTCCCAAAATCTATTCTCTAAAAACTAATTCAAATATACTCTTACCCAGTTTCCTAAATTCTCTTATACTCTTTCTGTTCCCTCTATTTCCAAATAGATGACAACTTCTAGAAGCATAATTAATTATTCTAAAATATAATTCATATTGTACTATTAACCATTATTTTTCAACTGTACACGTGTCTCTTTCAATGTGAAGCGTATAATAATGTGTTTTAGGAACTAGTACGGTATTAGTGAGTGGTTAAAATGAAAGCAACTGATAGTTTTCTTTCGAAAAATAGAACAAAGATTAAAAAGAAAGCTAAGTACTGAATAGCAAGAATAAAATGAATGGGACATACTTTTGTAAGGACTCCGATATATGCGGAAAGTCGGCATCAGAGCTTTCAGTTCAAAGTCTCAAACTTTAGAAATGGCTTAGTGGGTCGGTTCTGTTTGTTGCCAAATAATTAATCGAATAGTCTCAAAACAACAATACATCATATTCTAAATTTAAATTAAATCGTACACATAAAAAATATTTTATTAAAAAAATAAAATTTATTTTAGTTATCTCTTGTCTAAGAAATATTAATCTCTAAATATTATTTGGAAGATAACGCTTGAATTTTTTTTTTTAAAAAATACCTTTTAATGTGGTTTGAACTCTAATGGAAGGGGTTAATCATTCACAACGTAATAAATTAATATTAGAATTTTTATTGAGAGAGATACATAAATTTAGTGTCAGATATTATTTTAAATAAAATTGACTCTAATAGGAAGGTAACTATACGTAACAAAAACAATTAATGATACCTACTTTTTGTGATTTTTCCTAAATACTTCTTTGTCTTTAATTTAAAAAGTTACTTAAAATAATTTTAATAAATTAAAAAATAGATAAATTATTTAATTATAATAAAAATAATATATTAAATTATATATTTAATTTTAAAAAATAATAAATATTAAAGATACAATAGAGTATACTGTAAATCACATGTTGTTTTGTCAAAATTTTAGGTGAAAAGCTTGAATTTTGAATCCTCATTTTCACATATTTTTCTTGCAGTTGTTAAAATGGAATGCAGAATCTTGAGATAGTCAAGTAACGTGTGTTTCAACGAAGAACCTACTACGGCAGCCGCACATACGAGGATTACTCCGTATTTTGATTTGACCCAAACCAGATCAACGGTCAACAACCCCTCCCCGCCAATTCCTGTTTTTGCCTTGCTTTACGCGTGCTTCATCCATTCTCAAAATTACTCTTATTAGCATTGACTATGCCTCCTATGAGCCACGTGCCCATTTTCTTTATTCATTCATTTGTTTATTTATTGCACATTAATCCATATTCAAATTCCACTTGGTAAGAGTTTCATTATTTTATTATCCCAAAATCACCCTGCCAACTTCAAAAGGAAATCTCAATAAATTTAATCGGGTTGATATTTCTGTATGTATGTATGTAGGAACATATAATATTGAATAAATTATAAAAGAAAATATTTTTTAATTTAGTGAAAATCACTACAGCTAAACAATTATTTTGAAAATAAATTCAAAGGATTGATATCCAGAAATAGGTAAAAACGCATGATGGGGGGAAGCCAAGAAGAAGGAAGTTGATGGAAAGTGCATTATAATAATAATAATATAAAGAGGAACCTTGAAGATGTGTCTGAACATGAAACTTGCGGAGATTCTTTTCTTCGGATTTGAATTCACTTATTTCTTAATTTACTTTATTGTTTAAACTAATAATGAGGAAAATTAGAGAGGAATGTCATATTCCTCCTTCAGAATGAGAAATTAACAAATAGAACATTGGAATTCGGCTTCTCTCCTTTGTCCAAACCCATATGGCCCACTGACTTTTTCTTACGCTCACATATCCTTTTCCCGACGGGAAGGACTTCTAACCAAGCAGGTTACGTTGCCCTTTTATAATATAATAAATTAATATTTAAATTTTTATTAAAAAAATATACTATTGTTTAAGAGTCCATCTATATTTTGAATAAAATTATTTTTAATAAAAAATATAATAATATATAATATTTGTGAGTGTAAAAGTACTTCCTTTTTTTTCTATAAAAAATATATGTAAAAATACCCCGGATGTTCTATCCTAATATTATAAAATGTGTATAAAAAATATTAAATTTTGTTAGTTAATAATTAGAGAGTGAATTTTTAACTAAAAATACTGAGTTGGACATAGATATGATATAATTGTGATTTAACTAACATTATTCTTTATTTGTCAATTAATATTAATTTGCTATTTTTAAAAATATTTTTTTAAAAAAAGAGCACAAGGTTTTATTCCCTTTTAAAGAAGATATAGTCTTATCTATTTGACCTACTCTAATATCGTGGCCTAGACACATGGACAATAATGAATTGAAGGACAGTTTAAAGCTTCATTGGTTAGGAATTTTAGAGGGGAGGGGGGAAAGGGAATCTCTTATCTCCCCTCCAAAAGTGGAGGTTTTTAGATAGGAGATAAATTTTTTACCCAATTATAACTAAATTGCCATTTCTTAATTTTTAATATTCCAATTGTATCCTCAAACCTTTTTTTTTATTTTTCTCATACCTAATTTTTTTAAATTGCTAAAGCTTAATAAACATAATAAATTATTTATATATTATATTAAAATATATGATAATTATAAAATTAATAAGAAACAATGTTAAAATTTTATCATATTTTTATTTTTTTAATTTTATTATTTATATAAATGAGATAAAAAATTTTAAGATTCATAAATTAAAAAAAAATAATTTTAATATAAATATTATAAATAAAGAGTAAATAAATTTAAATAAAAAGATAATGGTATATTTATCAACTTCTAATTAACTCCCATTTTCTCCCCTTCTGAATTAAACAAAAAATATCATTAATTAACCTTCACTACTTTTCTCTACCCTCTTTTAAATTAACCTAATTTATCCTCCCTCAGTTAAATCAAACAAAGCTTAAATTCCATAAACAATTATGATTTTCTTGTATCAATCATCGGTTTAGTATTCATTATTATGGCCGCAACTGATGTCGGAGATAACAAACCCCACCAACGTAACTATCAACTGTCTTAACAACCAACAATTATATATGTTTGGTATTAAATATATATATATATATATATATATATATTTCTTTTTTTATAGATTATTAAATTCTAGACAAAATGAGTGGTATCTTGATACAAAAGATAATGCAATTTTGAAGCCTTCTTGTTTTTTACGATTTTTAGGATTTTTCTTTAAAATCATAAAAAAATTCAAAATTACAATATTATTTGTCCGTCTGATATTAAAATGTCTTCAATTTTATATAAGATCTAATATTTTTTTATAAAAAAAAATATTTAAGAAGTTAGAACGTTTGAAGGAGTATTAGAGAGTAGAGGTATTAGAGACTCATTACCTAATCGGCTCACCCAAATTGATTTCCTAACTCCCAAAAATCAGTTCCAGACAAAATGGCCCGTTTGTGTAAGGGTATGCTGCAAACACAACTAGAGGTATAACTTTATTTATTTATTTTATTTTATTTTTATAAAAACTTTTAGAGAGTAGTTAAATTCACTTATGATCTAAAGGTAGAGTGAAGTCTCCCTTCCTCCTAGATGATACTAATGTCGGGTAGGGTGAGCCATATATTATCCTTAGATATAAATTTAGGCATCTAAAAGTTAAAATGACTCCCTAAACGTAGCGATTGGAATTATAATAAAATAATACTATCTAAGAATTGAATATACTCTAAATAATCACATATCTCACCCTTTAGCTATTTAAACCTATAGATAATAGATAGAGGTACCACTTTATGAATTGAATGATAGATCAAATTAGTTATTTAGGAAATTTTCAGTATAAATTGACTTATTAAGAAAATAAAGGAAAATCACAACTAAATACCTTTAAAATAAAAAGTCTCAAATCAATAACTCCAATTTACATAATCTGAAACATTTTATGATAGAGTTGACTAATAATGTGCAATAAATGATTAATAAAATATAGTAAAACAAATGATAATACATTTTGACCATATCTAAAAGGCCATTGTTTCCAAATATTTACAAATGCTTCATTGCCTATTTACTTCAACTTATTTTTAAATTTCTATTTTTGTACTCCTATGCTCTATCTTTAAATTTAATAAATTTGATTAAATTAAAAAATAATTAATATAACATTAACTGAAACACTCTAATTAATTTTTTAATTTCCTTATTCTCTCTCGATTATTGTTAAGATAATATAAATAAAAATAATGAGAAAAAATTGATAAGTACAAAAAAAAAAAATAGGAGTACATGTGAACTAATTTAGGATTATACAAATTGAAGTTAATGATTTGTCTTTTTAATATTTTTGAGGGTATTCATTTTGGATTTTCAAAAAACCACTAAAAACAAAAGAATGAGTCAGTAACCTATTAAACTATTCGTTTGAACGAATCTCTGCTAACTTTCTCAAATAACTCAAGCTAATCCAAATAAGTGAGATACTCCATTTAATTAAGGTCGCTAGTATTTGATAATTTAATGCTACTCAACACGAACTGCAATTTAGCATTAGGGGTATTTATAAAACCCGTGACCTGATATACCTATCTGAGTTAATGGAAAAAAAGTCCTACTTAACCCAATAAATATAGGGTAAGTCGGACATTAGATTATAAAATATAACATATATTTTTTTTGGGTTAGACATTAGGCAGGGGGTTGCTCTGCCCATAAGTACTTTTTATTTTATTTTTTTTACTTTTCTCCCGAGATGCTACACTTATAAGAGAAAATATGATAGATATTGATAACTAAATGATCATTTTAAAAATACGAGTAGTTAAATAGGTAATAAGCTGTATTTTTTAATATTTATAATTATATTAATTTTTTTTTCTTTAACTTTACTAATCATAATATAATTATATTATAAATTATAATTATTTATTTTATTTTTTAGATACTTTATCATTATCAATACTTAAAAAATTAATATAAAATTACAATTATAAATTATTTAGACTTCAATACTTTGTTTATATGTAATGAATTTCAAAATTTTAATTATTATTTTTTTATTATCTTAGTTTTAATAGATTATAGATATGATTGAACTTTTAAAAATATATGAATATGATATTATTTTAAAAATTTATAATTACATATTATTTTCTACAACATGAGTATGATATCACAACTTAGACATATTTAGCCCGTCCATGTTCAACTTAAAATAGTTATAACTTTTATTAGATAGGATCATAGTCTATATTTTTTTTAAATAGGATATTTAGTAGGGATATGCTGTCCAGCCATGAACACCCTTATTTAGCACACATGACGGCCACAGCCTTAGAACTCGTTACAGATACGTCAGTCTCCGATTCTGGGGAATATCGTCATCCTCGTCATTTCCAAGATAAGAGTATTATAAAATTATAAACATAATAATAACAAAATCTGCGTATATAACTAGAGAGATAGGAATAAGAGTCAATTCAAAATTGTAGTGATAAGAACTTAAAACGGCTATGCATGTACTAAGGCTATCCGGCAAAAATGACCCCCACCATTTGACTCAGTGAGATTTAACATGCTGCAAAACAACGTTATAGGCTTCATGTTCCTCTCCAAAATCCTGCAAGCAGCCACTAATTAAAACACATAACAAGTAGCAACACAAAATGCCGCAAATCAACATGTGCTTCTATGCCCTATTCAAGTTCATACCTTGACAACCACACACGAGCAACCAACCACCTTTCTCGCCTTCCCTTCTGAGTCGATCTTACACAACTGACACGTGACAAGGATGCAATCTCAGCGACCAAGTCTATTATTAGCAAAGGATCATAGTAAAGATAGAGTTAGCTGTCACTTACACCGGCCCACTCTCCGAGGGTTTTTGCGCTAGGAACTGTCAACAACCTAACGTTGTGATCAATGCAGAGGGCTTTGACGAGTTTTACATAGTCAGGTTGGTCACAATCCTCGGCAAGAACGCAGAGCTGCGCAGAGTGCTTTTCAATGACCTTTGCGCCTTCGTGAAGGCCACAAGCAAGACCACCATAAGCCAGTGATTTTCTCAGCACAAGCTGCAATGCAGTCATGATGTCCATTGGCTCACCTACAATTGGTGCAGCCGTCTCGGCAGCAACAACAGCCTCTTCTCTGCAAAGGAAACAATTCATAAATAGTGAGCAATACATATCAGACCCTCTTCTTCATCTTAATGAAACCAGAACAATGTTGACAACTGAAAAACTTTTAATAGCCTATACATGAATTGGTCTCCAGCACTCATAAATATTTAATACACAAAATTTGTTGTCCTTGGTTTTTACTCTTGGGATATATGTTCAGGGATGTTCAATCCATGTGTCGGACTGATCATGTTATAATGATGAAAATAAGGTATAAGTTCGAATCTAAATATAAGCCATACAATTTCTCCAGAAAGCACATGGCAATATTCTATGAACTATAATAATCTGTAACACATTTCTCACATCAAATGAAATGTCATCAATCAATCATAAGATACAGAGTGGGATTACCCACAAAGCATAACAACTTAAAAAAAGGCATGTCCATACGATACAGAATATATATTAGACACTGGTATTAGACATAATATCACATTAATTGACAGCTTGAAAAATTTGTGAATTTGTGACCAGTTATGACATGGCCTTATCAGGGTCAATGCAATGTTACATGTCCAACTCAGTACCCATTAATTCAAAAATAATAAGAATTAGACTATAAGATCTCATTTAAGAACTTGCAATGCTTCCTTTGGAAAAAAAAATGAACTGGAGATAGCAAAACAATTATCTGATCACATGAAATAAAAGATATAATATAAGGATAACTCTTGAAAGCATGTCATCCATACCCTGACATTTTCTTATTGGAAACTGAGCTCTATTTCCTGCACAAGCAAAAATAAACAAAACACATTAAATCCATAATACAGAGTTAGTAAATGTGAAACAGCACTTTCAAGATTAGACTTGAGTTTTCTTTTTGAGCTAGGTTTACGTGTCTAACTACAAGGAAAAGGGAGATAACAAAATCAGCACCAACCAACTCAACTGTAGCAGGACAAATCTAGAAGAGACTCCTTCTTTCTGGAGAAGGGATTTTTTAAAAAAAAAAATGCAACACGTATAATTAATCCTGTGTTTTGTATATTTAAAGGCTAGCCTGGTTTCTTGATCAGCATGAAAGATTTATGATTCTACCTCCCATCTCCCTTCTTACTTTTCAAATCCCACATGTTCTCCTTTTTGAGAATCTTCAAGACATACCCACCCCTCATTTACAAGTGCTGCTTTCTCCTAGCTCTATCTTCATTGTACCCACTCCTCATTGGCAAGTTTTCCACCTTACCACCCACACCCCTACCCAATATTTATCTTCTCCTTTATAACTCTCCCAATTCTACATCGTTTTATATTATCCTCATTCTTCAGCAGTTTCTTCAAAGGTTTTTGCAGCACCCAAAGGATCTCGCTGTTTTCTTCGCTCTGGTATGAAGGTCCCACCATGATCAAAAGTCAAAGCTTTACATCATCCCTTTATCAAGGCAACAAAATCTTCTTCCCCATTCTTCCCCCAGAATACTCATCTCGACATTTTAAATCTGTTTTCCTCCAACATATACATACAGACAAATACATACTTACGCATAAAAGTGTGCGTGTGCAGATACCCATACGCGTGGAATAGTTTTTCCCTCTTTAATAATGTTTCTTCTCAACTGCCCCTGAGGCTGAGAGTATAATTAGTGTTTTGTAGATAAATTATTGGCTAAGATATTACTTTTCATGGTTTCAGGGGAGATAATGAGATATCTCCATAAAATTAATTAGAAATGCGGAGAAAGTATTGTTTTGGTGCATTTGGGTTGGGATGGGGTGTGAGCAGGGGTGTCTTTATACCCTGATATAACCAACAAAAGAGAAGATGGGATGAGTGATATATCAATCTCTCTCTCCTCATTTGCCGTCTTCTTTCGTCCATGGAGGACTAATACCCCGTGCACCCCCCCCCCCCTTCCTCCCTCAGAGATCCGCCGATGCCCAGCAAGATCAACACACATATATAGTAAAACCAGAAAATTTTAAACAAACTATATTGTGAGATAGAGGGAAGAAGAAGTTAACGCATTTAAAATGAATATAATACTACGAAGAGAATAGAAGCTGACCCGAAGGATGAGTCCGGCGAAATGTTATGGTTTGGGCTGGCGAGGCAAGAATGAGACGCGCACAATAAGCTAGAGATTTATCAGACCATAAACCCTAATTTTGAGCCTAATTTACCAAAATGTCCCTCACAACAAGTTTCGGATTTTGGAAAAAGACCCAAATGTCGCTCTTGTATAATAATTTTTTTGTGCAAATTTTTTTTTAAAAATAATTAAATTTATCTACTATTTAAAGATAGGATTAATTTTTTTTATAGGACAAGGTTTTAATTATACTTAAATATAAATCTAAATATTTAAAAATTAAAATATATTCCTAAATACTATGGGCCTATTTAGATAGAATTTTCATGAAAAAAAAAGCTTTTTGACAACTTTTAAAAAAAGAATTTTTGAAGAATAGTTTATAAAAAAAATATTTTGAATAAATGAGTGTTTTGATAGTTATTTCTATAATTATTTTTATTATTAATAAATTATAAAAAATATATTAGTATTAAATTAGGAGAGATAAGAGATGAGAAGAGAGAAAGTATAAGAAAAGAAAGGAGAGAGAGTGTGTAAGAAAAAGTATGAGAGAGAAAAGAGGATATAAGAAA
Source organism: Leucaena leucocephala (assembly GCA_037074615.1). Classification (NCBI taxonomy): domain Eukaryota; kingdom Viridiplantae; phylum Streptophyta; class Magnoliopsida; order Fabales; family Fabaceae; genus Leucaena; species Leucaena leucocephala. The sequence goes on along the minus strand of CM073557.1, from coordinate 5,873,760 downwards.
AAGTAAAAGAGAGAGTGTAAAAAAAAAATAAAGGTAATATAGTAATTAGTTAGTTTATAAGCTATTTTACTGTTGAATAAATTACTCTGACCAATTTATCTAAAATCTTAATTTTAAATTTTAATTTAATTCAAAAATTTATTTAAATAAATATAATTATTTATTTTAATTTTTTTTAAATTTAAATTTTATCTAAACATAAATTTTAAATTTAAATTTAGGCTCTTCTCAAATATATTCTATAACTAAAACCACTTTATTTATTTGGCAGAGAGCCTTAGGGCCCATTTAGTGGGATGAACAGTTTTTCTTTTAATATTGAAGGGAATTGATTGAAATATCATCAAGCGAAAAGACAATAGTGCCCCTATTTCAAAACACCTACCACCATCAAGCATTCTTCCATCTTTTGATCTGCATAAGGATTTATCAGGACATGTAAAAAAATTCATTCTCAACATTTCACAAGTCATTCGTCGCGAGAAGCATCTCACAGGTGAATCTCAGTTACAAAAGTTCATAGATCTCAAAGATGAATGACAACTAGAATCCATATTTAAACAATAAGATAATCAAACCAAATCTAAGACCACAAAATATAGAACAACATGCTGTGAGATTAAATACGTACTCTCTGTGTATATATATAAATTTTGTAGAATGCCGATACTTTTTATATGTACAAATATATTACATCTTATAAATATCGTGGCTGCTTCTTAATCTTATATTACATATACTATAAATATATAGATGAGTATATACACCGACTTATATATCTAATCTAATTTAGCTTCTTCTTCTTGTGAAAATTATGTTTTGTGGGTATATCAAAAGAAATTAAAATCCTATATTGTTTAGGAGAGTTTGATCAAATGTGTATATAATAAAATATAGTCATGGGCTAGTAAATATATTTAGAGAATAAATGAGTTTGCGAACATGATACAGGTTATCAATAAAAAATTTAATTAAAATTTAACAATTTTACCCTTCACGTTAATTAGAGCATGATATTAAACATTTTTTATAAAAAATATTTTTAATTTTATAAAAAAAATTTAAATATACTTAAATAGAAAGTCATCAAATTTCTACCATCAAAATAAAATCTAGAGGATTTTAATTTTTTTGTCCTATAAAAGTAGCATATAAATTACTCTTTTTCTCCTACTTATTTTTTTGAGTTTATTTATTTCTACTAGATTTTATTTTTTTATTATACAAAAAAATCTATTTAATTTTAAAAAATACCATTTCGTTTTGTTAATTTTTATGAAATAACTCTAAATGACATTGTTTTTGAAGTTACTCGGATTATTTGTTCTTTATTTACAAGTGTCGACGCCTACACATGTGTGGGTAGTATGTCTTCAAAACCTTTAAAGCGTGCACAGTTCTGAAAGTCTCCTTCTTAATTATCGCAAGTTATTAATAAATCAAATTTCATCAACTGTTAAAACTAAAATAGAAAAATCGATAAAAAGTCTTCTATTGAAAATTTGATCGGTAACTTGTCACAACAACATTTTTACTGAATTTTCCCCAACTTTCCCAAATCTAATAACATGTAAATGAATAATTCATAAACTTATGAAATTAAATTATTATTTAATTTAGGATAAATGTGTAATTAGGATCCCAAACTAACGGCATATTTAGTAGGATGAAAGATTTTTTTTATGAAAATAAAAATAAAAATAGAATTAGGCTAAAAATAAATTTTAAAAATTTATTTAGTATGATAGAATTAATGTATATTTTTTTATAATTTAAAGTAAAATAGTCAAAAATATATTTTTATAACTTAAAAAGAGTAATAATTATCTATGAATTTTATAATTTAGATAAAATAATTTAAAATATTTTACTTCTATTTCTACCATCTTATTTCTTAACTTTTTTATGGAATTGAAGAAGGAATAATTAATACCTTAAAATATTTAAATTATTGTAATTTCTCCTCTTCATTAACAAAAACACAAACTTTATTTAATATATACAACATAATTTTTTTATTTTGATATATTATTTAAAAAGTTATATGTGTAATATTATTTAAATAAATTGCTCTAAATAAACCATAAAATTTCTCATTCTTCATATATGAATTTTATAAATGTCAATTTTAAAGTTTATTTTTTTAAAATGATATGATATATATGATCTTTTAAATAATAATATATTGAAATAAAAATCTTATATGATATGTATCAGCACATATTTTTATTAGTAAAAAGGTAAAATTATACAAATTTAAATATTTTAAGATGTTAGTCATTTTTTTAAAATTAACACCTTTAAATATTTTAATATATTAATTATTGTTCTAAAATTAGTTGAATTAGTGGAGAGATTCCACAAATTAACCCCTTCCAAAATATGTAAAGCACAAACAGAAGATGGTGTATTCCACATCAATAATTCAACAAATTTGCAAAGCACCAACAAAGATGTTGGTTTTCATATATAATATTCCCTTACAATTTTATTATCAAGAAAAATATGCTTAAAGTAGCATATAGGAGCTCTTTTATTTTTTAATAGCATTTGACATTCTAATTTTATTTATAGCTCATCCAACATCTTGATAATATTTTTTAATTACATCTAGCATTCTTGATGTTATTTATCGTTTTATGCTGTAGCTGCACAATAAATAAAATTAGATTGTTAGAAGTTTAAAAAAACCACAATTTAAATGATAAATATATCATAAATAAAATTAATATATTAAATATAATTAAATATAATATTAAAATATAGGATGCTACTTAACACATAAAATATTCATGATATTACGGAATATTACAATTTGCTGTATTATTTTTAAGAACGGTTTGTTTCATGGACAACATTAATATTTAAATAAAAACAATTCATTACCTTATATAAACAAATGGTATATGGGTTCGTCATCAGATCAAAATCAAAACTAATCATCCTTAATAAAGAGGAAACGGCAAAGAAAAACTAGTTTAACATAACTTTATCTGCAACCAGAATCATTCACTAGGAGTGTGCATAAGCAAGGTTAAACAGGATAGTTCCTCTATCCAGTGCCCTACCTAAAAAATATATGGGTTGTATTTTACAGCCCGATACTCGGTAAAAGCCCTAATAATTTTGGGTTGAACATGAGCGGGCTAAATATGGGCGGACTGGACAGGGGTTGTTTAAAGTTTATCTTGGGCACAGGGGTTGTTTAAAGTTTATCTTGTCTACTAGTTGCATTTCTTAAACTGTTTTCAAGTTTATCTTCTCTACAAGTTGCATTTGCTTAATTCTAAAGTACGTACCCTTTTTTGACATCGAAAACAGAGTTCTAAATAATTTCTCTAATTTATGCTCTATGTTTATGTCTGATGTGGACTAACACTGGTCCTTCTGTTTCATCGCCATCGTCGGTTGGGTGAAGGTATGAATGAATGGTAGAGAAAAATGCACAAAAAATAGATGGACTGACCAAAATTAATAATATTATGAATGGCATAATCATTAAAAGATCCTTTGCCTATCAAATATGCCAATGTTCATCACTGAGATTCATTAAACAAGTCTTAAACTTGTTATGTTGGTACATATTTTAGCCATAAACTGATCTATCTTGCTGATTGCCAAAGTAATTCATGAAGTTGTGGGATATATCTGAAAATACCATATATCTGCATATCTGCACTACTTAGTGCTTGTTTGGCATCGCGATGTGATGCTAAACTAACTTTCTATTACGAAAAGTTATTTTAGCCCAATATATAATTTTTATTATAGTTTCAGAATAACCAACTTTTTGCTAAAAAAATTGCTTTTGAAATAGTTTTTTCTGCTTTTGGGCTATTCTTTAAATTTCAACTTTTTAAAACTAACTTTTAAATAAATTTATATCAAATTAACTGTTTTACAAAAGCCTATCTAAACATAAATACATTATATTATCTAACTTTTACCTCGATTTTAGCTTGTAAAAGTTAGTTGAAATAAAATTCACTTTTATTGGCATTAAGCTAAGCAAGCCCTTAATATTGGTAATTTATTTATTGCCTTCATAGATTGAATCTCACCATAATCAAATGAAATTTGATGTGGTAATTTATTCCCCCAAAACACAGTTTTGACCAGCTATTCATGTGGAACCTCCTATTGTTGCAAATTGCAGTGCATGCAAATCCATGATGCTTTCAATATATAAACTAAGTACAGACAAAAGAAAGTGTTTGGGAATTCACATGATTGATTACTAAGAAACAGAAAACGGGTGGTCAAGAAGGAGAATGAAGTTGCAGTTATGTGATAGAGAATGGAAAACTTCATTAAAGGCTCTTGAAAGTGCCATATTCAAGACTCCTTTCAGTGTCACACGGTCCACTTCTGAAGCCATAGCTATCATCTTTTCTTTTTTCCCAGCACTTTCAGCCACTAATTGCCTTTTCTCTCTCTCTCTTCCATTTGGAATCTTCAAGTAAAGTAAACAGCTTCTATAGCCTATATATGCCAACACATAGTTTAAACATTCTCTTCACAAAGAGACAAACATTTGAAATCATAATCTCTGTTCTTTTTTTGGTCTAAGGAATTTTTACCATAGGAGAGATGGGCAATGAGGAAACTCCAGCAACTCCAGGGACTTCTGGTGCTTCACTGTTTGGTAAAAAATCAATTCTCATGAACAAGTGTCTCAGTGCTAAAGAATGGACCTTGGAAGAAGTAGGCTTAGCCAAAGTCTCTTGCTCATTGCCTCCCCCTCCTGTCCCCCTAAGAAGAAAGGTACATCAAATAGAGATATATGATAAAAATTTCACCTCATTTATATTCTAAGCTCATTTTTTCCTGGGAAAATGAAGAAGAAAAGGGCTTTCTTTTGCATGGAAAAATTGGAAACTAACACTGATCCATTCTTCCTTGATGTGCTAATATTGACATTTTGGTGTCAAAACAGGTAGGAGCTGAGTTTATAGGAACTTTAATTCTCATGTTTGCTGGTATTTCCACTGCTATTGTGAACCAAAGGACGCAGGGTTCTGAGACTCTCCTTGGCTGTGCTGCCTCTACTGGTCTTGCAGCTATGGTCGTCATCCTCGCCACCGGTCACATCTCTGGTGCTCATCTCAACCCTGCAGTCACCATTTCCTTTGCTGCTTTAAAGCACTTCCCATGGAAACATGTAAAAACCTTTTGTCTTAAATCTTACATCCTCTTTTGTTTAAGCTGCCTAGTGCTTACCAAAGCTAAATTTTAAGTATATATTGTAGGTTCCTGTGTATATTGGCGCACAATTTATGGCGTCCATAAGTGCAGCATTTGCATTGAAGGGGATATTTCACCCCTTCATGAGTGGAGGAGTCACAGTTCCTTCAGGAGGAAATGCTCAAGCTTTTGCTTTAGAGTTCATTATCAGCTTTAATCTCATGTTTGTTGTCACAGCAGTGGCCACCGACAAAAGAGCAGTGAGTATTATTTTATTCAACAACTCTAGTTTACTAAAATATGACTTACAATCTGAAAGAGGATACCATGATTGAGAAAAAGAAGAAATAATAACTTTTGAGGATGTTCCTTGTTTAAACTATAATAATTTCTTGATGCATCCCCACTAAAATTCAAGGATCATGGAAGTCCACAAATCGTTTTTTTTCCTAAAAAAATTACAGATATAGTAGTTAAAGTAATTGATATTGTCCGTATGATCCATATAGCTGATTTTACCTAATGGGCTAAACCTTATTATTGTTGTTGGTTGAATCCTTATTCCCTTACCATATTAAATTATGCAAATTTATATCGGATCAGTAACATCTCTTTGAGCTTTCCTTCCCTTATTCTCATGTTCAAATAAGATATCTTCTACATACTTAACAATATAACAATAAGAATATCATGAAAAGTGCTTGAACCAAATAATTTCCCAAAGAACTACATGTTTTCTTCTCTTGTCGTTACTCGAAGGAGTCAAACGGGTGGAGCCACTTTGGAAAGAAACAGAAGGGATTGATTGTAAGGACAGAGTCACTCTGCAGTTTCTGTCCCTAGTAATTCCAGGGGGGAAATATTAGTCGATATGAACATAAGTTGCAGTAAAATGTACAGTGTCTGCATATCAAGAAAAGACAAAATATGAATCTTCCAAGTACCAGATAACATGATCTAAACGGTTGAGAGCAAGCATCCTTATATCTAACATATAACAGCTAGATATATCATATCATAATAAGGATAATAATATGGTTGATGCTGCTTTTTAATGCAGGTGGGGGAACTAGCTGGAATTGCAGTGGGAGCGACTGTCATGCTCAACATACTTATAGCCGGGTATGTCCCACCTTGCTATTCAAATCTAATGACAATTGTTGCTTTGCCATCAAGTGAATCAGTTCTATGAATTGCACTATATTATTGTGTTCTATCAAAAACCAATTATTTAGATATATTATTCACTGATAGATAAAAGTTGATGCATAACACTCCAAAAAAATTGTTTTTTCAAGAAATGTCAAATATCAGTATATACAAGGCATGATACTTCAAAATCCCATGCACATACCAATATCCTCGCTTCATAGTGCATGAGATAGTTTTCAACACATGGCCACACAATAAAAACTAACTAGACATGTTTTTTTCATATGTTACACAAAGTCTTAGGTATACCATATTGGTCAGGGTATATATATATATTGATTGATGATTCAAACATTTGCTTCATCATGTATAACAGGCCAGCAACAGGAGGATCAATGAACCCAGTGAGAACACTAGGTCCAGCCATTGCTACTAGTAACTACAAAGACATATGGGTCTACCTCATTGCTCCTATACTAGGAGCTCTTGGTGGGGCAGGGATCTACACTGCAGTCAAGCTTCCAAAAGCAGATGGTGAAACACAAGGAAACTCTTCAACACCCGGAAGCTTCAGAAAGTGACGCATCTGCATGGTCATAAGGTTGTGTTTCATGTTATTATTAGACCCCCAGCCACAAGATGTTTGTGGTTCATAATATAAAATTTCCGCCAAGCAAGCAAAAAATAAATACTGCTTGATACGTCCATTTATTAGACATGCAATACATATATATATATATATATATAAGTCTATGTATCAGTTGATATATTATGCATGTAAAGCACAGTGCACATTTGGCATATCCCACTGTATTAAATCCCCAGCAGATTATCCTAAAGGACACACATAAACACAACTTTAATCCACAGGAAGTGTCATAAGTAGAAACGTTTATTGAAAGAGCCTGTGACTTTCTCCAACCACATGTACCAAATGAAAACAAATACAGTATTTTCACAGCAATGGTAAGATAGCCGGAAGTCATCTCTATCCAAGAAAACACATTGAGGGGAACAAATTTAAGTAAAAACATATTAGTACACATGGATTTTGGCAAGTTATCAAATATACAGAAAAATCTTTCAGAATACACAAATTTTCTACAATACCTACCCTTTCCCGTATCACAGATATTTATGTTTGTATAAATGCAACATAGCCAACAAGGTGATGAGATTATACAATGCGAAATATATGGTAACTGTTTGCAGCTAATCTGGCTGCAAAATAAGCAGATCACAGCTACTGCAGGGAACTGGCATGCAGCAGATAACACCATAGTCATCGTCATTGTGGAATCTGATATTCATGTGATGGTATTCAAAAGCTCGCACTTTTTCCTGCACTATTTTCTAGCAAATAATATGGTTGTTACTTCTCCAATCCATTTGCTTAAACATGATCTTTATGAGGTCGTGTTGAAGCAAATGGAAATCAGATAGAACTTAAGAGAGTGCAGAGGTACATGTGAAGCATTCCCCCCCCCCCCCCACACACAAAGTGTTGCATCTTCATCAGTCATCACAAATGGAGTCTCTTTCTGCGGAACTCCAAGATGATTTTGGAGTTATCAGGAAAGCCTCGTCCCTTGGGTTATATAGTACTGTATTATCTATTGATAGTCTAAATACTGTTCTCATTTCTACTTTGTTTCTATTATAAATGTCAACAGAACTTCCAAATGCTAGAGTTGTAGCAATCTTATAATTAGAGAAGTTCTACAACAGTAAATACAATAAAACTGTTATCTTTTTTACATCCAAACGAGGTTTAATAATCAACGATCTCATTCTCAGCTCAAGACCAAGAATTTGCAAGGATTTGATATTTAATTCTTCTCGTAAAGGAAAACTTCAAGAAACATAGGTAACCATTATTCCTGGAACTAATGATGTTGGAAACATTTGTATATGAATTTAGAGAGCCTTGCCTTAGTTCAAGCAACCATATAACTTAGGATTTTTGAAGTTTTGATCCAGTTCAGCAGAGAGAAAAACATTACAATAGCCATTCAATCTAGGGCACGGTGGCATGGATATAATACTATTCAAGTCGAGAACAAGTGTGATAATACTCTCATAATATAGGCCAAAGTATTTGGCTGAGCATATAAAAAGTTCAAGCCCACAATGAACAGAGGCAGTGATGTCAAGGATATTTAATATCTTGTCTTGCATTCAGATATATATCAACATCTGTAGAATGAAAATTATAAACCAGCCTAGTTCACCCAAAAGAAAATATGTACCATCAATGGCAGAATCTCCCTCCAAGACCCATTTGAAAATTCAGAGTGAATACAGGGTTAACAACAGAGACCAGTATCAATCAGGATATCATTAAATGTGACAACTGTGAAGTTATCCAGTTAAGGTTCTATCATCTCAATTCCAAATACCGCGCCGAGTTGATCTTTTTGTTCCCATGCCATATCTTTAGTTCAGAACCATACAAATAAATAAGACCAAGTATACTATGCTCGAACATACTAAGAAAACTCATCCTAATTGAATTTTGAAACCTTATCGGTCACTTTTGAAATAGTTCATCTTTTGCTGTTAAAAATTTGCTATAGTTTACCTTAGCAGGTAAATCAGAAAACTTAATCTGATCGCATTTTCATGCTCTTCAATCAAAGGAACTCATAATCTAATGGTGTGAACGTCTCCAAGATACCACAAGTTTGTCGGAATGCCTACAAATGCAGAATTGGACAACAAAAATCAGCCTTTACACTTCTGTATATTTTCTAAATTCATCAGCAAGCTTAAAATAAACCCACCTCCCAAAATGCAACAAAATGAATGCGGAACATTTCTCGTATCATAAATAAATTCGGATCCACCCCCATCAAACCAGCGATATCCCTCGGATCTGACTCATTTCTGTGTCGGATTGTGTCGAACATCTGAACACAGAGAGAACGAAAGAAGCAAGCAACACACCAACTACGTCGGCAACCGCATCTCTAGCTGAAGCTCCGGCAGATCGAAATTAACCAAGCTCATCGGCGGCCTCTTTGGCGGTGCCTGCGAGGAGCGAAGCGATTGATCCGATCCAAATGGCGTGGCGGCGGAGGAAGGGGTATCTGGTCAAGGTCGCGATGGTGGTGAAAACGATGGTGAGGGTGAAGCAGAAGAGGACGTGGCAGACCTTATCTTGGGCCAACCACGGGTCTTTCTCCTCCATTCCCGTGGAAGCATCTGCTTCATCTTCGTCTTCAAGCTAGCTGCGAAATCGGAACGCGATGTTATTCAATTCCAATCATCATTCTGAATCAATAATCAATGCAAGAAGCAGTTCATGAACATCAATTCACACCATTAACCAACACTAAAATGATCATTCTAATAATAATAATAATAATTTGGGTTCAGTACAAAAATAACTATGTAGCTATCCCATTGCGGCTGACACCATAAATGAACATGTGTAGAAATACATATGAACTTTTTAAAACGTTGTAAAAATGCCATATCCGTTAACCTTCTAAAACGACCATCCCTCTTTGAGTGGTTCCCACGTAGTGTCCAGGTGTCCATAATATGCCAAATCATCCGAACTTTGGCCAATCACAACACAACACATCATTTAATTTTAATCCTAGATGGAATTCAATCAATTTACATTATTTTATTTTTTAAATAAAAAACTAATTTGAATAAAAAAATTTAATCAATTTCTTTACCCTCCTTTGTCTTTCTTCCTCATCGCAACCTCTCTTTCTGCCCTTCCCCAAGGCCCTTGATCTCCGTCCTCATACTTCCTCCCAATTCTTCACCCAACCAAATTCTCATTCATGGATTATAATCACATATAATTTTGAAAATGGAATTTCATCTTTTAAAAGTGAAAATGAAAAATGTCATCAAATAATTCTAAGAAATTCATTGGAGGAGTCTTTCGAGGATTGATGGTGTTTATAGGTCAAGGATTTTTTAATCCTCAAGTGAAGACAAACGACAGAAGCTGTGAGAATCATAGGAATCGGCCATCCGGATCTGAACTTGTCGGCGATTTTGTACATGGGTACGGCCAATATCGCACCGTCGAACTGAAGAGGCAGATCGCGCAGCGCATGGACTCACGTAGAGGAAACGAGGCAGGCCCAGAAAGTTTAGGTCTTGCTTGACGGATCCGAAGAAGGAGAAGTAGTCCTGGACGACGAGATCAACGTTAGGAACGAAGCCTTGAGATCGGCCATGGCCTTGGAGGTCGAAGCGAAACAAGCAAAACCCATCTGAGTGAGGAAGATTGGGGTGCCTTGAAAGGTCTAGCTGATGTCGTTGCCACAACGGTGGACTATGAAGACAACCGCGTGGAGGGGTGAGTGGAAGCTATGAAGGTGCGAAGAGGGAGAGGGCTCTGAGAGTGGTCATTGGTCAAGGACGATGAAGATGATGAGATTACCTGTTAAGCGTAGAAGTCCTGCTGAGGATGATGTTGATGATTAAAATTAGTTTTTATTTTAAAAAATAAAATAATGTAAATTATAATTAAAAGAAAATAAAAAAGGTTATAAACATTAAAATATCACAGTTATAAATAACAATAAATAAAATATTACTAACAAAATATTTTATTTTAATATTTATTATATTTTAAAGTTTTTTATCATTTTTATTAATTAAATATTATATAGATTAAAATTAAGTGAAGTGTCGTGCTCTGACTGGCCAAATTTAAATGATGTGGCAAATTATGGACACCTAGTTACTTTGAGTGACTCACTCAAAGAAAACTAACAGATGTTTAGTATGGTTAACGGAGATGACATTTTTGTCCTGTTATAAAAAATTAATGTGTTTTTTTATACCTGATGTTCATTTATGGCGTTAGCCGCACATATAAGTGCACAGGTATCTTTCTACTTTAACCCAAATAAATTTTCAAATGATTCATCCAACTTAATTCCATATTTCTATTTCATAAAAAAATTAAATATATTTTTATAAAAAAATTAAAAATAAGTTAAATTCTCTTACTATCTAAAGGTAAATCAAAATATCTCTTTCTTCTATACAATACTAATATCAGATAGGATAAGTCATCAACTACTCTCAAACGTAAATTTAGACACTCAATAACTAAAATACCTTCTTCAGTGCTCACGATTAAAATTACAATAAAATAATATTTTTTTTAGAAAACAAATACGACCTAAATAGTCACATATATCACAATTTTTCAAGTTTTTTTATTACAAAAGATTTGACTTTACTCATGATCTCAAATATTTTTTTTGGCAAAAATTTTAAAAAAAATATTAGGTTTACCTATAATCTAAAGGCAGTACGAAATCTCTATTGTCTCTAAATAATAGTAATAATAGATAAGGCGAGTTGTCTATTATTTTTAAATATAAATTTAAAAATTTAAAAATTTAGATATCTTTATAAATATTATAATTAGAATTATAATAAAATAATATTTTTTATAAATTGAATAAGTTGTAAATAATAATAGTATATTTTAATGATGGGTTCACGTGCTCAAAAATAAATACTCAATAACTCAACATGTTAGTTGGGCCAGACGACATCTAAAAGCCAAGAGCCCAAATCCCTACACATTTTGCCCCTCCAAAATACCATTTCTCATTTTCTCTTATTCCAAGGTTAAGAAATGGTTAAAAAATGATGATGACTTAGTAAATAATTTTATAAAATTTTTATAACTATTCTCTAAATTTTAAGATTGTGTCTTAACCTTAATAGAAGACTGATACTAAACTTATCTAATTTTTTTTATAAAAAAAATAGTGAATAATTTTTTTATAAAGAAACAATATATATATTTACTTTAATAGTTTACGTCTATTATTATAAAATAATATGGTCTATACAAAAATTAGAATATCAATTATTTATTATGTAAACTAAATAAATAACATAATTAGTTTAATGTTACGGTTAATTATATTTTACCATTCAAATCACAATGGATGTATATGGAATTGAGTATTGAGAGAGGTATGGAGGAAAAATATGGAGATGACCTAAATCAAGTTCCAACAAGTAATGGGGAATAGTAAGATTTTATTGTTTAATAGATAAACTAGAGATCTAAGAAAGAAAGAAAGAAAGGTTAATCTTAGGCTCTTTGCAAAGAAAGAGTTCTTTTTTTTGGTTGCCAACGCGAAGAAAGAGAATTACATCATTTCCATCCATCAAAATTTCTGTCTACTTTGTTAAAGACTCTGTGGCCTAATGGCATGCTACTTCTTTTATAAGTGGGAAGTCACGTAGTTAATCTTACTTATATTATCTAGCTATTAGGATCTACCTTTAAATTAAAAAGAAAAAAGAAATTGTGCATATTTGGAAGGATGTCATTTGAATTGAGTTGTGAAAGTTACCTGGGTAAATTGTAAAAATAACTTGGTGTCGGCAATAAAGCTAGCACCATAAGTAAAATTCCTGAATTTCATCAAATTGCTTTGGTAGGTTTAATAGTTTCATCCATATTGTTCAACAGCTGAAGTGACATTATTTTTTGACAGAAGGAAATAGTTACGTAAACCAGAAATCAGTTTGAGAATATTCATGAGAAATATATAACATCCAACCAACCAAGGAATAAATAAGTGCACTTGCAACTCTACTAGAGAGTCACTGTCCTTTTCCTTATACACATCACATCAAGCTCTCTCAAGTCAAGTCTCATGAGCCACTAATTCTCTTATATCTGTATATCACCACCCAAAACCTCACATGATTCATATATATATATAGCTGCCATTTGAATTGTCCAAAATGAAACTACAAATCACTGTTCCAGGTCTCACTCAGATGCTCACTCTTCTCTCTCTTTCACACACACATACAGCCTGTCACGGTGCACCTACCTACCAATATTATGCCTCTTTGAAGCTACATTTGCTTATGAGTAGCTTGTGCGCTTGGCATGGCAAACCTTTTCAACTGAAAATGATGTTTGGTATGATTTTGTGAGCAATACATCATTTGCTTGTAGTCACTCTAAGGTTGAATCAACTTTTCTTGACTTTTATTTCATCATGTCAACCTAATTTTTCAATATATCATTCAAACAAGTTTATTTTAAATTAGATTTTTTATAGAAGTCTGTCTAAACATAAATTATATTACACTGATCAACTTTTCAACCTTTTCCCCAACTCTATTTGGCAAAAAATCAATTGAGATAAAAGTCACTTTTATAAATGTTATTCCAGATAAGTCTGAGCGAGCAGTGGAGATAAGTGGTGAAGTTTTGAGATGGTTGGAAATGGATATTTGCGATGGTGTTGTTGGTGGGGCTGATTTGTTGACGATGGAGAAGTGCGTGGACTTAGCTTGCTTCTGATGACTTTTGTGAAAGAAAACTTTCACAGAAAATAGATAAGCAGGAGGTAGATGTTGGGTTAAATTTGAGAAAAAGCAAAATAAATAGTACAGGAGGGAAGCATTGAATGAAAGGAAGAATGAATGTGCGTTCCAAAGGAAGGTTGAGTTCATTCATTAAAGGTATAGCTTTGGACTTTTAATCTGTGACCAAGAATTAATGAATGACTCATGACTTGCGTTCAAAAGAAAAAGTGTCCACCACATCAATTAGTTTGAGAAGTGAATGAAGGATGCAAATTTGGAAGAATGAGAGTTATCAAGAACACCACAGCTCATCAAATGGAACAAGCTTTGCAATTATTCTCTCTCTCTCTCGCTCTGTGACTGTGTGCATTTAGTTGTCGGCCACAGTCTTAGTCCCCACGAGGAGTCCCTCCGACATGTGGGAATGTCTCATTGGCTTCTCATGTGCACATGTGGGATGTTTAACATCAATGTCACTGAACTAAGTGCTAACTGTCCTTTTCACTTTCCTCTCCACATAATAATACTACCTTCCTTCTAAAGTATTCACACTCACACACACACATGTATGTATGTTGTTGGAGTTTTAGTGTATGACTGTGTGAAAAGAAGTTCCAAGATTGAGGAAGATCGGAGTATACTAAGATGTGAGTTTGGGCTAATAAAAGGATTGAGAAGAAGACTTTTTGGAATTGAAAGTTTTTAGAGATGAACATTGAAACATTTGTGTTTGAATTAGTCAGTTTTATTCTTGCATTAACCATATTTAATGGCCTTTAAATGTTTTAATTACATTAGCCACCATTAATCAATGTTTTGTATCTAGCCTTTTAATTGTCATTTAACCGTTTTTAACGACCATTATATGACCCAACGGTCTTATATATGCTTTCTGCTTATAAAAGTTTATATTTGTTGCATGGTCAAGAGCCACCTAAGATTAGGAAATACCGATCCCCGACCTCTCATCTGCTCTCTCCTACTGCATTTCTATATGCCATTTATGTGCCCTTGTCTGGTTCAATTTTTTTTTAACCAAAACAGAAAGTGTTCATTTAATAATCCTAGGAAGTGCCACCTTTTATTCTTAAGACTGTATATTTAGCCACAACTTGAACCATATATTATGTTTTATTTTAGGTGTTTCCAACATCTGTAAATATGCACACATTTTCTAACTTCTACATATTGAATCTTATAAAAGTACACATGCATGGCTTCTTTGTTGCTACTATATCAAAGAGCATGTTACCTATTGTGTGTAAGTTGTTCAATAAATTGCAAAGTAAATAAAAGACTTTTTTAATTTATAAACATTTAATGATCAAATGGTTAAAGTATTCATCTTTTGTTTATTAAAATTAAAAAAAAAAGTTCTAGAGTTCCTTTTAAAGTATAGACAGTCACTGGATAAAAGATGCCAACTGATATTAATAATTGATGATAAAAATCTCTTAAAGAGAAAAAAGCTTAAACAGCATCAATCAGATAATTGACAGAAATAAAGAATCATCACAGAACCAAATCTTGCATGATATCTCTGATAATAAAGTTGAACATGAAGTGAACGATGAATAACTTTGAGTTTATCATATTCATTGTTAACTATTCATCACTATAGCCTTTAATACTAAAAGCACTACCTTTTCTGACCAATTTTTTGTTTTATACACAAAACCAATCTTTTTCATCAAATGCACACACTTCCACACATGCAGGGGATCCATAATTTGACAGAGATACGTTGCATTATTCTCAAAAACAAAAAATGTACAAATATCTCTCTTTTTTTTTCTGTATTCTCTTTTTCCAAGAGAAAATGCTTGCCACGTTCGATTCAGCATTTGGTTTCTATTCACTTTTTGTGTAACACGATGCTATTATCTTTATCTATAAACTATAAAGAATATCTCTAAAATCCGAAGAAAGTGTTTTCAACAAATTCAAAAAGCTTCATGCTCTCTCTCTCTCTCTATATATATGCCTTTGATGAAGATTATGGAGCTCAACCTAACCTACAATTATATTGATATATAGATTGATTCACCTTTTTATTTTATTTTATTTTATATACAATTAATACACGCCCAAATTGACTAAAAAATAGAATAAAATAATATTTTCTTTCTTTCTTAATCATTTGTTTATGGTTGCCATACAATGATCATACACCTGTAAGTTACAGGGATAATATATTAATTAGATAATATGGCAAACAGACAAAATCCCACCAAGCAAAGTTGCTCAACGACTAATATATATATATATATATATATATATATATATGCTTCCAACTTTATATTTATTTTCACTAAAAGAAGCCTAGTCTAATTTAATCTGCAAGCATCACAGATGTCATAAAAACTGTAGAAATTGAAGGTTTTAATTTGTTCCAAAGAATAAATGAAAGGGCTTGCTTTTTGCCACTAATTAGTGCCGGTCATTATTGTAATTATCTGCACCCACAAAAAAACCCATAAAGATAAAGGCTAATTCTTGCACATGAATCTTATTCAAGTCAAAATATAGCACATATTCATATATATACCACACCCCACAAAATATAGCCCTATACGCAGGAAATTGAGAGAAAAGCCTCCCATTCATACAATTTTTGGAAAATTAATCTTTTAGTTATCATATAATTTTGACTCAGTTATAACTCAACTCTTAAATTTTAATTCGGTGCAACTTAATCTCTATAATTTTAACTTTTAACTCAATTATAATTCAATTTCTATAGTTTAATCATTTAAAATATTAATCTCTATATTTTAAAAAATAAAGTTATATATGTCATGAAGTTTAGAGATTAAAATTTTAAATAATTATATAAAAATTGAATTGCAATAAGCTAAAGCACATTTAAGAATTGAGTTTTAACTTACTAAAAATTATAAGAATTAAGTTTTATAATTTAAAAATTAAGTTACAATTTTTATTTTCTTAAAGCTGAACTAGCATAGACTTCTCTATAACTATTGAAGCTGAAGCCTTTTAATCTGTCAGGTTAATTCAATGATGTCTCAATATCCTTTTGTACAGTAAAAAGAGGTTGAGCCTTTACAGATTACTGCACTAGTTGAAGGAATATATAAACTTCAAAAAGAAGAAAAGAAAACACGGCATAAAATAATGGCAGTTTTATTGAATCTTATTGGGACCTTTAATATAATATCCCTCCTATCCTTAATTTATAAACTAATTGGAGAGTTAATTTTATTAGACATATTTTTTATATTTATTATTTTTTTTAAATTATCTCTCTTGATATTCCCTTAAGAATAATTAAATAAGAGAGGAAGGGAAAAAGTTAAAGAAAATAATTAAAATATTTTAAAAAATACATATTATATTAACTAATTTAATTAACTTTTTTAATATAATTAAATTAGTTAAATAATTTTTATATTAAGTATATTAAGTATGGGAGGAATATCTATTAATGGCATTGAAAGATGATGTCTTACGCCACTACACCTTCTCTGATTCATTGAACATAGAAAAATAACATGAAGGAACAGTACACAGTGGTACACACAATGTCCATTAATAATTCACGGCGAAAAAATACACAGTACTTGGGGGTTTTCCCATATTCTTCTTCTTAATCTGTTCATAGTACTGTGAATGATTATAACTGCGTGAATCTCTTGATGATGCCTTTTCCTATTTGAGGGCAGACACAAGATGCCATGTTCTTGTCACTTTCTTTTCTTGTCATGGTTTTAATCCTAAGCCAACGTGAACGTACACAAGCAACAACAGAGAGAAGGAGAGAGAGAGAGGAAAAATTTAAAGTTATCACTTATCCATCAAATGTGTTGCAGATTTCTTCTTTTGCTTGGTATCACAGAACCATTGTTCAGTCGCTTGAGTCCAACACATTGTGTGGTTGTTGTGAAATGTGTGTGTGTGAGGTTGCAAGCCAGAAAAAGGCTCCAACCTAATCTTTAATATAAAAGTTACATAATTAATTTAGATAGTTTAAATAAATTAATTATATTAGTTATTTGTAACAAATAGTTCAATTTTCTAAGATATCATATTTTATTATGGCTATCATTGGATAAAAACTTCTTTATATGCAATCAATAGAGATATTTTAAGATAAAATTATATAAAATTGGGAGACAAAGTTGATTGATGTCTTACATATATTTAGAACCAAATTCAGCCCCGAACTAGTTCTTATATTAAAGATTGTAAGGAGTATTATGATATGATTAGAAATTTTTCTTAGGAATATTATCCGGGGGGAGATTATTAGGAATCAAAATTAATTGAGCATTGTTGCCTGATTTGTGGCTAAACTTGAGATATGAAGATGTGGTAGGGGACAAAACTAAAAAAAAAAACAGTTTAGGGTTTATAATTATGGAAGCTTACCTAACACTAATTTGCCATGAAAAATTTCAACGATCTCTCACCTAAATCAAACTAACAAACTCTGATATAGAATGAAACAACTAATAGCAAAGGACTTATAATGTATGGTCCCCTCAATGATATAATATACCAACTCTCTTTAGTTTTTATAATTTTTTCTTCCACTTAATTCAGTGCCTAAAGTCTTTCGGTTACTTCTTACTTTGTAGGTCCCCTCTCAGTCCAAAACAAGACAAGGTGTATGCTTTGAATTACTAAATACGGCCTAATACACAAAGTTTCTACTAGGTCAAGTTTAGAGAAAGACATATGTTCGTAGCTTTAGTCCTATAAATAGAGAGATTATTTTTAAATTTAAACCTGTGAACCTCTAGATTATATAGCAGTAATCTTATCATTGTTCTAAAGCTCACCTTCTCATTAGGAATTAGTAAGAAATGAGTAAAAAATTATTCAAATTGTTTTAAGGAAGGTTTAAAGATCAAATATTTGAAATAGATATCTTTCAAGACAAAATATAATTTCCATAGCAATTCAACTTGGGAGAGGGAGGGAATTTGTTTACTATATCTAGGTGTTTTAGGAAATTCGACTTCTACAGGAAGTCTTCCACATTGTGTAGGGCTACGAAGAAGCATAATGGGGATATAATAAAAGAATATTAATGACAAGTGGAGCCCTCTTCAGGGGGAGAAAGTTAAAGAAGTTGGCTGAAATGAAAATTGTTCATTTCATTCATGCTTTTCAGTTTTCTCTGGTTTTTTTATCTTCAAGTGGAACAAAGGACATCAAATTGCCTTCTGAAATTCCTAGAATAGGGTTTGGATTATCATCACTCAAGTGCTACAACAGAAGCATTTTATCATCAAATCAGAAACATTTTTGAGAATCGTGAAATAAGAAACCCATACCAAACAAATGAAAAAGGTAGCTACAGTTTCTGATATAGTATTTGTGAGTAGTGACCTTACCTAGTTCATGATGTCATATCAACCAGGGAGTATCTAGTACAAAAAATCATGGTAATAACATGGAATAGTTGAAGCAAAAAAGAAAGGAAAAAACGCATACTTTATTCCAAATATCAAAGAAACTATTAATCTTCAGTTTAGTTCTGAAATGTTTCAGAGATGTCAAGTAGTTGAGCAGTAGATAGATATGTTGCCAGAAAGCTTGAATGATCTTTTGGGAAAACTGTTCTTGATGCACGTGTAGTTTCCTTCTATTTTTAATTTCATGATATTACCACAATTATTTTCTATATAGGAGCTAGTAATGATAATAAAAAATTATAGAATTTAATGGTACTAACAGAATAAAATTAATGAATTTAATAAAAAGAAAAACCGCACAAGTACTAAAGGGGAATTATTACGAGGTCATAAGAAAAAAAATTAATTACCAAAAGGTCCCAAATAATATAAATTTATTGTCAATTTCTACTGGAACTTGTTATTATTAGTTTCTCAATTATTATTGTCAATCAAAGAAAGGTTTTCCTTATCTTTTTAACTCCACCTCTTCTGATGAACAAAGCTGATGACAAAGACCTTTTCTGGGTACGACTTGACTAGAAGATATCATGAAGTGTGTAATTTAAATTACTTTCTTTGCTAAATTATTATGATGATGAAGAGACTGTTTTTAGTGAATATATAAATTAATAATAGTTTGTATGAAATCATGTGTAATAAGTATGAAAGATCAGGTATATCCAAGCTGCCATTATTGGTTGGTATCATAATATTTATGCTTGTCATGTTATAGAGAGACTAAGTAAATGGATCACGCCTCTTAATAAATTATTCAGAGACAGAAACAAGGGGAAACTAGTTGATGTCTCTCAAGCCTATAATTGTGGGGTAGGGACCTAAAATTAAAGGTGCTGTATATATCTAGCTGAGTACCTCATGGTATGGAATTCTTCTTTCTTTCATAACAAAAATTTCAAGTGAATTAGGTCTCAGAAACTTATTAGGGTCAGAACATATCTTTAAGTTTTAAGACTATTTAGAGAGAAGTATTTATAGATCGTCCACTAATAAAGTTCTTACATCAGAAGTAGTATTTGAACTTACGACCTTATAAATTATTAACTAATTCCTTACTAATTGAACTAATATTTATTCGCTAGTATAGATCTCTAATAATAATAATAATAATATAAAAATTAATTTGAGAGAATGAGAACTGAGTCTAAATCCATTATGATGATGGGATACACAAGCCATTATTATTCAGCAAAAGGACAGAAGAGTTTCTGTGAAGATACTGCAAATCCACCTACTGGCTTGAGAAATTAAAGAGTACCACACCTTTTATAAGACAAGTTCATTCAACAAAAATTTATATAATTCTAAAATTCAAAAGTAAGCTATATCTTATCTTGGATTTTTTTAGCCTCTTGTCATAAAACTATATAGACGTGAATATACCAATAAAAAAAAAAAGAGAGGCCGGCTCCAAGACAAGGAATGTAAAGAGACAAGTGGGAAGACAAATAAAAGTTAGAAAAAACATTTAATGGGGTATGCTCTTGCGAAAGTTGTACATGGGTTTTCCTCATAAGTTCCAATCAAAATGATCTCTCTCTCTTTCTCTCTACATTATATACACTCACAAAAGGATGTCTTATTTTTTAGGTCTGGATATATTCAGACCCTGTAACTGTAAAATAGTGATGGCTACTTTCACAGTAGTAGCATAGAGCACTTATTTGTTGTTACATCAGATACAAATCCCATCTTTCTTGCTGTTAAACCAAACTTCATTGCCCATAAAAAGGTGGTCTTGCCATATGTTTCTTCTCATATGGACCTTCTTCAAAGATCAGAACCGCCATGTTCATCTGAAAATTTGAACCTCATCTCATTTTCTTCAGATGCAGCAGCATGCCCAAAACCCTCAATGGAGAGAGATTCACAAAAAGATCATCAAACACACCCATATGACTCATCAGCTCCTCCTCCTCCTCTTCTACTGAATCTAAATCTCTCTAATGAGGATTCTGCAGATGGATCAAAGCCAGAACTCAACCTCATCAATTGTTTTGATCATGCCAAGTCATCCTTAAACTCCTCAGAATCTTCTTCTCACGAGTTGGAACCGCGGATTTTCTCATGCAACTACTGCCAGAGGAAATTTTATAGTTCACAGGCCCTTGGAGGACACCAGAATGCACACAAGCGTGAGAGGACTTTGGAGAAAAGAGGACATAAAGTTGGAGCTGCAGCATCAGTTTCAGTAGAATTTGGACAAAGGTACACTAGCATGGCTTCTCTTCCCTTGCATGGCTTATATAACAACAGATCACTTGGTATTCAAGCACATGCTATGATTCACAAACCCTCTCATCAAGCTCCTATTCTCGGTTTACCGTGTTTCCATGGTCAAAATTCCTGGTGGAGGCAGCCTTTAGATTCACAACCAGCAATTGGGAAGCTTCCTTCTGCAAAACTGCATATTGGAGATGAAACCGAAGTTTCCTTTTCCGGTGGAGTTTCGAGGTTAGCTAAGTTTTCTCCAACTATGGTGGTGAAAGAGGGAATTGGAGCTTACTGGTTGGGAAGTGTTACTCATGTAAAATCTAAACAAGAGGAGTTGCAGAAGCTTGACTTGTCCCTCAAACTCTAAGTAGCAGTAGTAATCCTTCAATGTGACCTTTTTCTCTATTGACCAAGAGCTTAATTCCTACCTTTATTCCCCTCTCTTCTTTTTCCATATGTATCTTTACTTTCAGCATCTGTAAATGCATTTTGACAACTTATATCAGAGTTGTTTACTTGGCATTACTGGTGAATTCATTCAGAAGTTTGACAGCTTTTGATTATATATCATAACCAATTTAACTTCAAAAATTATACGCCACCAAGCTTTCTCAAATCTCAAGTTTGGATTTTTCATAGCTTTTAACAGTTCAAAGTTTGGATTTTACAATAATTGCCTAAAGTTTGGATTTTACCCCACTTCACTGTTTTTTCCCCTTTTGGCCATGGATCAAGCTAGTATCCATTCAGGAAAATTGAGAACTTTGAAAATAGCTTTCGAAGTTTCTTTCTTCTCTCTCTCTCCAAGAGAAAAAGAAAGACATCCCAAAGGAGGGTATGTGTTTGTTTTGATTCAAGAAATATATGACACTGCTCTTGATGTCAACCTAAGACTGTTTGAATCAAAGTTATATCTGTCTCACATTTTGGGTGACAGAGGTCCACACTGTTTAGAATTTTGGATGCTAGTGATTTTATCATTTCTTTTTAAATTTATTATTCTTATTATTAAGAAAAGGTTGATCCACCAAATGTACTAAAAAATATTTAATGGTTGTGATTGTCACAAATATGGCTTCATGCTTTGACCCACCTGCAGTTGGAGAAATAGACCATCTCTATTGGGATCAAAAGAAGTAGGTGACTCAGGCAACCCATGTGAAAAAAAGCCAAACAATGACCCTCAGCTCTGCTATCACATCAGCTTAAAAGAAATATATATATAGAGAGAGAGAAGGGGGGTTAAACTACAAATTTGCCTTAGAAATTTTTTATCAGCACAAATTTACCTTAAAAGTTTTTTAAGTTCACTATTGCATCGGAAATTTCAAAACGTTCCAGTTTGGTCCTATATGTAAGACCATTTTGACTGAAAATTTTGTTCCTTAATGTAGGTCTACATAGAGGAATATTAATAGATGTCTTCCAATTGTACCCTTATTTACAATGGAGAGGGAGAGAAAAGGAGATAAAAGAAAATGTAGAGCAATACTCATTCTTAAATAAAGGCAAATTTGGGAAAAAATCTTAAATCTAACACATATTGACTTAACTAATATTTCTTAGTATGCAAGAATTAGTTAAGATAGACTTATATATAGGATAAGACTGGTAACAATGTTACTCCACCCTGTCAAAAAATTAATATTGACCATTAATATTTTTAACTATAAGAGACAACATTGCTCTATTTTAATACGTCCAAGATAACTTTCAACCTAAAAAGATTTACAGGGAAAATTTACACCTTAACCCTATATATATATATATAATCAAAGGGGTTTTAAATCTTTAACCCTTTAATCTTGATTACCTTGATTTCTTAGCTAGAAAATATCCTACAGAGAATCCCACAAATTGGTAGGTCCATATCTGCCTGATGTTTACAAGCTCCATAATCTCATGCTAATCATGAAGCATAAATACTGTGAAAGGAAATTAAGAAGGGAAAGTAACTGAAAATGTAGTTATTATGACAGCTAATGATCATAGTAATCTCACACTAACAACAACAACGGAAAAGCTGACGAAACGATAGTGGGATCTATTCTTATCTCTGATGTTTTGCTAAACATAAAACGTTTGAGTACAGACTTTAATGTTTCTAACTGTAGCACTTCGGTTGGGTTGTCTATTTTACTTGTGGTGGCCAGCCTCAGTCCTCACCATTCTTACATTAAAATATTTGTGTGTGGGGAAAGATTTTGTCTTGCCTCTTCACAAAGAAAGAAAATGCTTTAAATGCACCAATTAAAGCATGTGGAGCCATCATTTTGCTGGGACTGGGCGAAATTTTGAAGCAAGAAGAAGTTGCATCTTCCTCTTATAGATCTCATGATAATCAAAAGGAAGAGATTATCTGTCATCTGTCTTAAACAAAAGGATGGGATATGAAAAATTTGAATTGACATCAACATCTCAGTTAGGCTAGTTACACTGTACTTTTGCTGTTTCCCACAGTTTCTCGGCCCTTCGAGTCTTTTTTTTTTTTTTACATAACCATTTTACCCCTATTGGTTTGAATCTTAACCAAGGAGCGAATCAGAAGTTTGCATTCACATATGCATAGCTAAATCGGAAGGGCAAAAATCCAATTTTGCTCCATAAATTTTCAAGTAGAAATTGTGGGTACTCCAAAGCGTCTTTTATCAATATTAGCCTGAAAATTTTAAAAAATTAGCAATATCACCTCTTGCTATTAAAAGTGTTAAGGTTAAATGTTAATTTTTTAACAATTAGTATTAGTATTTTAATGTTTAGGACAATTTTACTCCCTTTTTAACACTCCCAAAACAATATTATCTATAAAAATCTTTTAGATACATGTATCTTCTACATGAAAACTTGGTAAAATTGACTTTACCGACAAGGGAAACATGAGCTGAACATATGTTTGACTTAGATTGTCTAAGTTCAAATTCCATTTAGGCGTCATGAGCTTATTATACTAACAGTTAACCCATTTCAAGAAGATTTCTTAACATCTAGTTTTCCATCTGTATAACCTTGCCTAACACTATTTTAGGAGTTTGACGTGTGGATAGGGTTGAAAGAGGAATTCACACATGCCATTCACGCCTAACTAATACTATTACAACAACATATGTTTATTAGTAAAGTACTTCTTTTTTACCAGAATAAAATTATACAGTAGTTATATATATACACACTGTGTGAAGAAATTTATCTATACTTTCTGTATATAAAAATTTATTATGTCTTTTTTATCAACGAAATTTTCAAGAGTGACTTTTTCCCTAATTTTAATAGCACCTTTGCTAACATTAAACTAGATTGAAAAAAAAAAATCCCAACATGCCATACACTTCACTATTATTATTAGAAACCAAGGACCCTATAACCTAATTTATAGGATAAATGCTCGTAACTGTTAATGCATATCCCATTAAATAAAATATGCATACATATATATACACACACTATCACAAGAACTTTTTTATTACTACTTTCAAAACTTTTTATTGGGTTTAAAAGTATTTTTGTCTCGAAAGTATTATGCCCTAAACATTTTATGAGGTGAATTTTTTTTTTTTGACAATATCACCCTGAAAATTTAAAAATGCAATATTTTTCTCTTAACAATTACCTAAAATTAAGTTTAACTATCAGTTGATTAATATGCTCACGTAATATAATACGTGTCATCCACTTTATTTTTTCAAAATCAAATTTATAAATAATATAAGATTTAAAAAAATACTTTTATCTAAACACTGTTGTTAACAAAGTATCATTTTCAAGAAATTATACTTTATTTAAAAATAACATTATTTTTTTTGACAGGTTGTTAAATTATAATTTAATAAGAGCAATACTTTGATAATAATAAAGTTTAAAAAAATATTTTTTTAAAAAAATATTTTTATTTATAAATATGACCTATGGATAATATATGAATGGAAAGTAATACAATAACTTGATATTACTATTTGTTGAAAGTAATACCATAACTTTGGAGAGCCTGGAATACATATATAGGAAAATACATAAGAAAGCTTAGCAGATTTAAGGGTGAAATTATCGAAACTTGTCGATCCTTTGTCACGTTAGCAGAGAATCAGATTCAAGATTTTAAAAGTGACTTTGCTAACATTAAACTAAACTAATTTCATTATCCACTAATTAATAATCATTAGACACAAGGCAATCATTATTCTAAATAACAAGTTCACGAGTGTAACATTGCATCTAGGTCTCGTAAACCTATAGGACCAATTCAGGCCTAAAACCCTATAAATAATTCTGAGAGAACAAGACAACATAATCCAACGACTTTAAATGTGATTCAACTCATCAAGGTTCAACTGAAAAAAAGATAAAATATATAACTATTTAGATCATATTCAATCCCTATAAAATACCATTTTATCATGATTCTAGTCACAATGTTTAAAAATGCATCCTAACTCTTAGGTGTTTAAGTTTACGCATAAGAATAATAGACAGTTTGTCTTGCCTGATATTTATATCATTTAAAAAAAATAGAGACTTTTTTATGCCCCTAGGTGAGTCCAACCCGTTAAGAATTTTTGTATAAAAAAAACTACTACAGAACAAATGTGAGTGATACATGTAAAGTTAAAAAATTGCAGGAAATACGAACGAAAATGTTAATAAGAATTCATACTGCAAAACTCAGCTTTGTTTGGTGCAGCACATGAAGCGGAAAATGACAGTTGAAGAAATACAAGTAATGTCGGCAATCAATTTTCAGAACAAACTCAAACCACTCATACACCTTTAAGAAGATATCTAACTACATAATGCCCACCACATAAATTAAACTGCCTTCATAATTTAGCAATTGACTATTATTCCACTAGCTTACTATTCATCAATAATCAACTGTCACCGCTTATTCAAGAAAATGCATCCCTCTCAAACTGGGAGTGCCAGTTCTAGGAAAAATAAACACGAACATGCGTAAAGCCCATTGGATAAAATAAATTTTAGGGAGAACTACTATGAGATCTCAATAAAAGAATGTAATCACTAAAAAGTCCTGCAACAAATGAGCAATTATAAATCTGTTATTATTTCCTATACTAGAACTTATTGTATATTACGCACTTGTTGTGAGACTTTTTAATAGTTACTTTTTCCATCTCTCTACCAAATTGAGATTGCAGATAGGAGAAAATTTGAAAGGATGCAAATCTATACTAAATATCAAAATTATAAAAGTGAATGAACATGCATTATTTCTCTCTATTGGTAAATTGCAACATTCTCTGAACTGGAAAAATAACTCTTGAAGAAAGATATGGTGATTCATTGTTTTTGTAGTCCCTATTTTTTGGGAAGAATGGTGGGTGGACAATGAGAGGATGAAGCAAAAAAGCCAGTAACAATGGGTTTCTCTGTTGTGAGAAATTACACCCAAACAACTATTCAAAGAAAGTATGGTCCAATTAAAAAAGAAAATGCATGATACCAAACTAAATATGATCTAATGGTCTATTTCATCTAAGAGGGTAAAAAATCCAACTCCTTAACCTTTATTTCTTCTCAATGAAAGACTTAACCGACTCCATCCATCTAATGAGCTCCGTTTTATTCTTGTTTTTCATGTACTCATGTAAGAAAACAGCAAGTTCATCATTTATACCCCTAGCTTCCAAGAACTCGTAAAGGCTATCTTGCAACGCATCCTCCAATTCCCTGTCGAGAACCAAAAGAACAAGGTATATTAATAGAATTCTAACTCAGCTATCATGTAAAATTTTTTAGGTGAAAAAGCAGAAGTGGAACAGAGTAAATAAAGCCCACTTTAATTCGGGACCAGCATAAGGCTGATTTAGCTTATAATTATCACTTGCACGTACGAACAGCCTTTTGATCTCTATAGTATCTGGCCAAGCAGAACACATGATTTCCAAGTCCCTACCGCCTTCTCCCTTAGATATGTCGACAATGAACGTAATGTGAAGCTGCGTGTCTTCCTCTTTGGTAGATCCAGCACCACCTGAATTTGGAATAGGAACGGCCCCATCAAATGAGCTGACTTCAACTTTAATATCTTCATCACCAAATTTGCTCTTCAATCTAATCCATTGTTCGCCAGGTCGATCATCCACCATAAATGAGCCAAATTTTGTAACAGGCTACAAACCATTAAACAGCCCAAATTACCCCACATGCAAACGGACAAAGATTAGATATTTTTGAGAACGGAAGTGATATGTTTTGTTTAGACTCCCCAAACCTTATAGAATAAAGGTAATAAATTACCCGAAACCATATATAATTGATAAGATAATGTAAGATATAGAAAACATAAAGAGTGAAACTTCATTAAGTTGGAAACCAATCGCCCCACTTCATTCATTTAGAAACAAAAATTTCTCATTCTCATTTCCATCATGACATTCAACGCATTAGAAACAACGAAATAGAAAATACTTTTATCCACCAAATTCCAATATCAAAAAAGCTTTTCAGGGTTGTAATATTTGCTTTCTTTTCTTCTACAACATTCTCTAAATAAAACAAACTTTAGAAGATCAAGTCTCTCTGGGCAAACAACGTATGAAAGGAAGAGATGTGTCTTGTGTAATTTGCCAAAATATAAAAGAATAAATTTAACAAATTTCCCGGAAGCAAGTCTAATGTCTAACAGAAATAAAGACAAAATAAAAGCTGAAATTTTACTTAGAACTCGCCACCCCCTGCATAAAGAAATCGAATATAGTTTGTTAATTCCCATCACAACAATCCAGTGCTTAAAGCAACACTAAATAGAAAATGATTTGATCTCACGAACTCCAAATTCAAAGCAGTCCTTCGAGAATCAAATTGTTTCAAGTTCTTTTCTTACCCAGCGTTCTCTCAGTTGTAAAGCAAATTCCAATGACCCTAATGTCTTTATTCAAAATACATTACAAACCCAAAAGAACATAAAAGCACGGATTAAGAACGAATAACAGGCAATCATAGACAAGGTAATGTTAATTATCAAAAGTAAAACGAGAATGGAATAAACCTGCTTTGGAGGAGAGTTTTCGAGCTCGTACTGAATCTCATTTCGGAGGTATCTTAGGATGTTTCCTTCGAAAGCTGATTTGCGCATCTCGGAGATGTAAGAGTAAGTCCTTCCGAAACAAAACATGGGGTTGTGAATGACGATGTTGGTTCTAGCTTAGAAGCAGAGAATGATAAACCATGTCGTTGATGGTGGATTAACTGGATGAGGGTTTTTCTGAGGGAACGGGAAAGACGATCCATTGACGAAAGCAGATTTCTCAGTGTAGAATGCAAATTGCAAAGAAAGTTGCGAATTGGTATTGTTAAGGGGCAAGGGTTTATGGTCTGAACCCAAAACCCCCCAACAAATTCACGTAAGAAAGGAACTTGACCAGAATTTTATTTCAGTTGTAAAAAACTAAAAAATAAAATTGAAAAAACACTTTTTTAATCCGCACATTTCAATGACAATCCTTTTCCTTATTATACAACTTTAAGAAAAACAAAATCACTTTCTAATCTTGTTTCATATCATCATATATTCCGCTAATTTTCTTATCAATCATTTCATTCATTGCTCTGAAATATAACTGTAATAAAAGAAAAGTAATCGAACACTTTAATTCGATAAAAAATTGTTGAATGAATGTAATATGTGGGTGTAAATTTCAAATATTTAGTCTTCAAATTTTTAAATAACTATTTTCAAAATATCTTTGTAATCTTAGGCATTGTAAACCAAAAATAGGGCTTCTTTTTTTTTATGAACCCAGGAAATTTTAATTAAGATCCAAAGCCTATTAAGTTGGTCAAGTTTTCACAAGATGGAGAATTCAAAACTTTTTGTTGTCACATGGGGGTATTGTGTGTTGTCAAAACTGGTTGATAGATTTAGATTTAAATTATCACCTCAATAATGAGTTTGGGTGTGAATCTTCTTACAATAATTTTTTAGTTTTATAAAATCATCAATTAAACAGTAATAGCTTTCTAAACATATTTATTAGAATTTCATAAGCTTTGTTTAACTAATAAAATTTAATATAGCTGATAAATAATTATATCCTTTAAATATAATATCATGAGTTTGAGTTAAGTCATGTGTATGAAAAAATGCATTGTTAGGAGAGAGAAATCAAATTCAATGATCTCTATATTTTAAAAAGATTAGTTTATAAACTATCGGCTAAAAAATATCCCTATTTTTATTAGAAAAACTTGGTTTATATACTGTACTAGAAAAACTTTTTTTATACAAAAAATTTTAGAAAGAGGTTGGGCTCACCCATGATTAAAGGGCAAGAAGAAATCTCTCTTTCTTCTAGATGATACTAATATCAGACATGGCGAGCTGTCTATTACCTTTAATCGTAAATTTATGTACTAAAGAGTCAATATATTTCTTCAAATACTGTGACTAGAATTATAATAAAATAATACTTTTTAGATATTAAATATATTCTAAATAGTTATATATTTTATTTCTTTACCAATTGAATCCACATACGGATGGATTGTATTAGGAAAACTTAATAGGTTAGGAGGAGTATCATGAGTTTGCTTCCCATAGGTCTGTGATAGTTGTTGTCGTTGGGCTTTGTTTCGTCTCGTTGGTGTTTGTTGGGCTTATGTTTGACGATTATTGCTCCTTTTAATAGAATATTTTCTATTGAGCAAATTTAATCTTTAAAAAAATATTATTTTATTATAATTTTAATTATATTATTTAAAAAGATATTATAATTTTTAAGTGTCTATATTTATTCTTGACAGTAATAGACAACTCACCCTATCCGATATTGATATCACCTAAGAGAAAAAAAGATTTCACCATGCCCTTAAATCGTGGATGAACTCAATCCCTTTTTAAAAAAATTATAAAAAAAAGAATATTTCTAGTGATTATTTGAAATGAGTTTGATCCCTAAAAAATATTATTTTATTATAATTTTAATCATAACGCTTAGAGAGACATCTTAACTTTTGGGTGTCTAAATTTACGCATGAGAATAATAGACAGTTCATTCTAACCGGTATTAGTATTACTTATAAAAAAAGAAACCCCATCATATTCTTAGATTATAGGAAAATTTAACCTTTTTTTTAAAAATTTTATATAAAAAAAGTAAATATTTTCAGTATTAAATATAAAAATTAGCCGATAGAAAACAAAATTAAGTGTGATCTTGCAAATAACATACCCATGCGCGCATGAATGACAAGCCGAAAAGAAATGCTAGTTTGAGCTATATATATATATATATATATATATATATATATATATATAGAATATGTTTAATTCTATACTAAAAACCTTATATTTAAATGGAGATTGTTCTTCATAGTTTTTAACGTAAAACTAAATATACTAAAGAATGGGTCTAAAAATACAAAATCTATAATCCGACTTTGATTATATAATTTTCTTCATTTTATATATAATTGATGTTTTTAAGAAAAATATATACTCATGGATCTAATCATCTAAGACTACTAAAATATTTTTTATACCTTGAATAAAATTTTTTATCTTTTAAATTTATTTTTATTTTAGTTTTAGTTTCTTAAATTTTAATTTATAAATTTTTGTCCATTAATTTTGTTTGTCTAAAATATTATTGGTCTCTATAAAACCTATTAAAAAAACATTATTAGAGTAAAAAAATGTTGAATGAAATAATTTTAAAAAATATTTTTTGCATTTACCATAAAACGTTTCTAACGAAATCACACAAATAAAAGAATATTATTAAAATTAGTTGGAATTATTTTTCAATAAAATTATAACGATTAGTCTTAATTATACCATTTCAATCTATATTAATCACAATATTGAAAAAAAGAGAGAAGGATACTTGCAGAATAGATTTACGAGGGGAAAATTATTTTAGGAAAAGAATCATAAACATTTCGTTATTTTTTGGGAAATGAACCTTGCAAAATAAAATAGAAGAAATATATAA
The DNA here is from genome assembly GCA_037074615.1 of Leucaena leucocephala. Classification (NCBI taxonomy): domain Eukaryota; kingdom Viridiplantae; phylum Streptophyta; class Magnoliopsida; order Fabales; family Fabaceae; genus Leucaena; species Leucaena leucocephala. The sequence continues at coordinate 5,842,490 of CM073557.1, read as the reverse complement.
TAAATCATATTATTATATTGGTAAGTCATAAACAGTATATAATTTTTATTTTAAATTTTATATACCGCATAGAAACTTGATTTACACCTAGTAAAACTAAAAAATGTTCATGCCTTGTAAATCTTAATTCGAAGATTCCAACATATAGAATTTCGTGATCCAAGTACCAACATTTATAAGGACATGTTTCGTCACCCAACATAAGAATTTTAAAACACGTCTACAAAATAGTACTAGAAAAATGAGTCAGCATGTGAATTGTTTGGCAGACTGTCACAACTCTGGAAGGAAGTAGATTTTAATTTTTTTTAATATTTTAAAAATTTATTTTTAATTTTATAAAATATTAATAAAAATTTATAATACTATATTAACATAATAAAAAAATTGATAATATTATATTCTTAAAAAATTTTATTTTTATAAAAAAAATAAATTTTATAATTATAAATTTAAATAAATATTAACATAATATTAATCAATTATAATATATACATATTAATAAATAAATTATTATCTTTATTAATATTTAATAATAAAAATTATTTAAAATAATATTTAAATAAAATAAATAATAATATTTATAATTAAAAAATAAAATATCAGTCCAATCCTAATATTTGTACATATAAAACCTAAGTTAAGCCTCTCCTATAAAAGGGAGTTAGAATTATTTTTGTCAAAATCAACTTTACTGCTTTTCTTTCCCTTTTTCAAATGATTTTTTTTTTAAAAAAAAAATGCCCTAATAGCCTAACAAATCCAAATAATAGGCGAGTAAAAGTAAATTTATTAAACGTATTTTTTACTTCTCAAAATTCACAAGCAAACACACCCTAAGCTAAGGCTTTGTTTGATTTACTATAAAGGAGGGGAGGTTAGATTAATTTAAGGGAGGGTAGGGAAAGGTAAGGAAGGTTAATGAATAATATTTTTTGTTTGGTTCAGAAGGGGAGGGGAGGGGAGGGGAGAGGGGTTAATTAAAAGTTGACAAAAATACCTTTATCTCTTTATTTAAATTTATTTATTCTTTATTTAAAATATTCATATTAAAATTGAATATTATTATTTTTTAATTTATAAATCTTAAATTTTTTTATCTCATTTATATATATAATAAAATTAAAAAAATAAAAAATATGTTAAAATTTTAACATTATTTTTTATTAATTTTATAATTATTATATATTTTAATATAATATATAAATAATTTATTATGCTTATTAAGGTTTATTATAATTTACTATAATTATTATAATTATTATGCAATTAAAAAAAATTAAATGTGAGAAAAAAGGTTTAAGGGTATAATTGGAATATTAAAAAAAACTTAGGGACATTTTAGTCAAAAGGGGGCAAAAGTTTCTCTCCCCTCCAAAAACCCTAACTTTTAGAAGGGAGGTGAGGAGAGGAGACCACAAAAAGACAAAAAGTCTCCCATCCCCTTCAAACACATTTTCTCCTCCATATCTCTTCCCTCTCCTTCAAAACCCCCACTCAAATAAACCCTAAGTAACTTGGAAAACCTGTCCCTCCTAGGACTAGAAAACGAGCACAGGAAATTGCACAACAAAAAGCATGATAACCAACTTTAACTTATGCCTTTTTTTTAATACAAGTAACTTATCTTTTTTATTTGTAACATTAACGATCTGAAAAAAAAAATCATAATAAAAAAAATGAAAAATTATCTATTAATAGTGTAAGTATCTATTTAATTATTTTTACATCTATATATTTATAAATTTATAACAGATTTGCATTAAATTATTGAAAATACATTTTTTATAGGTTAATGTTGTCGTGCAGCATATGCATTCAATACATGGTTATAAAAATAGAAAAATTATATTTAAGTGTCATACAAATAATATAATTGTAAAAAAATCTTATAAATTTATTAAACGACTGTAAAGTCTTATAGGAATATAATTGTTTTTGGAATTGTATAGTAACAAAACTGCCTTTAAAAAGAAATAACTCAAACAATAAAAATGATAACCCTTGAAGAAAAAAAATAACAACTAGGGGTCAAAAACATAATAATTGAGATATTTTTTTCTAGGGATAGTTCTATCATTTTACAATTTTAAAAAAATTAATCATCGATCCTAATAGACTTCATAGTCATTTGATGATTTTATAAGATTTTTCTGTAATTAAATTCTTTATATGAGAGTTAAATATAATTTTTTCTATAAAAATTGATCCATTAAAAAATAGACAATTCTTTAATATATTTGGATGGAGAGAAAAATTAGAAAAAATAATACTAAAAAAATTTATAAAATAATAAGAAAATTTATTATTTTTAAGTTTTTCTTTCTAATATTATTTTTTCTTAAATTTTATTCCCATATCCAAACGAAGGGTAAAAGATTCTAATTAAGTGATAAAACTAAATTAGAAGTAACGTACCAAAAACATCTAAAATACAAGTAATTAACTCAAACTTTCTTTATACTACTAAAAAAAATAAAACTTTTTTATGTGTAAAAAAAACTTAAATGTTATGCTATTATCTACCTGCTTTGAACTCACTTTATTTATTATTAGCTGGTCAAAAAAGGAAAAAAAATCCCTTTTTTATAGACCTCGATCACGTTAACGTAATTAAAACTTTACCCAAGACTAATTCCATTTCCGAATAAAAAATAGTCATATCCTTTTTTAAAAAAAAAACAATTATAATCTAAAAGTAGCCATATTACATCTAAAAAAAAAACATTATTGAAAAATAAGTTGCAAATATTGTCGTCGAAATCACTGGACATTGATCTGCTAGAAGTAATTCAATGAATACTTCCAAACAAAATAACTTAGACAATATTCATTCAGACATTGTCATACAACATAGGCCAAATATATCATGTAGTATTATATCAATTTCATACATGATAAACTAACATAATTTCGTACATACGGACCTTAAATCCTATATAAGGTTATTTGGATAAAATTTTAAAAATGAGCTTATAAAAAAAATTGAGCAACTTATAGAAAATACCTTTTAAAAAAGAGTTTATAAAAAAAAATTATTTTTGAATAAATGAGTATTTAGATAGTTATTTCTAAAAATACTTTTATTTTTTATAAATTATAAAAAATAGTATAAGTATTAAATAAAGAGAGATGAGAGGAGAGAGGAGAGAGGGTGTAAGAAAGAAAATAGAAAGGATATAAGAAAAAGTATGTGTAATATAGTAATTGGTTAGTTCATAAATTCTTTTACTGTTCTATAAGCTACTCTGACCAGTTTATCTGAAACCTTAATTTTAAACTATAGTTTAATCTAAAAGTCTGTTTAAATAAATATGCCTGTTTGTTTTAAAATTTCTCTAAACCTAAATTTTGAACCAGACACACATAGTATCTATTACAAATCAACAAAATTATCATATATATATATATGATTAACTGTCCAATTAAATTAGTAAAAGCTTTTATGATTAACCAAAACTATCAATAAATCGTCAAATATATATACATATATAATTGAAGAAGACTACTACAACAACAACAATAAGCCTTATCCCATTAAATGGAGTCGGCTACATGGATCATACGATGCCATTGTGCTCTATCAAAAACTAAATCCTTGGATAGGTTATTAACCAGGAGATCCCGCTCAATGACCTCTTTGAGCGTTCTCTTTGGCCTTCCTCTAGTCCTTTTAACCGGTGTCCATACTGTTTGATCCACCCTCTTCAATGGCGCATCCCTTGGCCTTCTTTGTACGTGTCCAAACCACCTAAGACGGTTCTCTACCATTTTCTCTTCAATAGGTGCCACTCCAACTCTTCCCCGTATATGTTTATTACGAATCTTATATTTTCTTGTATGTCCACACATCCATCTCAACATCCTCATCTCAGCTACCCCAACTTTATGCTCGTGCTGTCCTTTTAAAGCCTAGCATTCACTTCCATAAAGCATTGCTGGTCTTATAGCAGTGCGATAAAACTTTCCTTTTACTTTATCTGGTACTTTTCGATCACATATAACCCCAGTAGCCTTTCTCCATTTAAACCACCCGACCTGAATTCTATGATGAACATCTTCCAAAATTTCACCGTCCTTCTGTATAATTGATCCCAAATATTTGAACTTATCTATTTGTGGAATAACTTGATCTCCCAATTTGACCTCCAAGTTACTTCTAGCTTGCCTCTTATCAAAATTACAATGCATATATTCAGTCTTACTTCTACTCAGACGGAAACCCTTCGACTCTAAAGTACTTCTCCATAACTCAAGTTTAAAATTAATTTCTTCTCTTGATTCCGCCACCAGAACTATATCGTCTGCAAAAAGCATGCACTTAGGGATTTCCTTTTGAATATGCTTAGTTAGAACATCCACTACTAGATTAAATAAATAAGGACTCAAGGATGATCCCTGATGTAGACCAATCCTTATGGGAAAATTCTTTGTTTCGCCCCCAGACGTTCTTACAGTAGTTGTTACCCCCTCATACATATCTTTTATTGCCTTAATATATACCATACGTACACCTTTCTTTTCCAAAGCTTTCCAAAGCACCTCCATTGGCACTCGATCATATGCTTTTTCTAAATCAATGAAGACCATATGCAAGTCTCTTCTTTTAGTCCGGTACCTTTCCATTAACCCCCTTAATAAATAAATTGCCTCTATTGTAGATCTACCCGGCATGAAACCACACTGATTTTCAGTAATATCAGTCTCTAATCTCAATCTGTGTTCAATTATCTTTTCCCACAACTTCATAATATGACTCATAAGCTTTATCCCTCTGTAATTTGCACAATTTTAGATACCCCTTAATTGAAGAAGACTAACAAGAAATAAATAAAAACACGAACTAATAGTATGAGAAAACACACAATAAAAAAATGTTGAGTTTTTAATTATTTTTTTTAAAACAGAAAGACCAGTTCTGCCTAGTTCACTTTTCCTCACGATTACAGTAAATTTTTAAACCGAACCATAGACCAGTATTCGATCAGATCAGTTAGTCAAGTCTATTTTTGACAACCCCAATTTAAAATAGTTACAAACACTGACATGTTGGTGGCAAATTAAACTTTTAGTACCCATAAGGCATTTATATAGTAACTTTTTTTATAGATGCCTATAATTCATTTAAAAAAAGTAATTAAGATATAATTATCATTAAATTAGATAATTAATCTTTTCAACGTTCCAATGAAAATTTGAGGAATCAACCATATGGAATTAGGAAGGAATAGTATCTTGTGTATGTGAATATTACTGAAGACCCACGTGAGTTCATCGCTAATCACACATGAACCACACCACCAAACAATCACAAAAAAGATTTAGGTCTTAGTGCATGATTAGAAAGGCTTCGAACCATATTTTTTTTAAAAAAAATAGATTAAATTTTAATTTATTTTTTTTAAAAAATAAACAATCATATCTATATAAAAGAGCTTTTAGATCAAATTATAATTTAAAATTATAATTTTAGATAAACTATTAAAAGTAACTTATGAAAGAGTAAAAGAATTGATAGACTATTTAATTATTATTTTATCTTTAATTTTTTTATATATTATCTATTCTTTTTTTTTTTCACTCTCTTTCTTCTATATTCTCTCTCCTATCTCCTCCATCTCTTATCTTTCTTCTTAATTCTCTCTTCTCTCTCATATTTTTAATAAAATTATATCATTAATTTTTTAATTATAATTTTTTAATAATAATTATCCAAATACTCATTTATTTAAAATTATTTTTTCTATAAACTCTTATCTAAAAAATTATTTTTTAAAAACTAATTTTTTATAATTTTTTTTTAAATTTTTATCCAAATATACCGTTAGTTTTTCTAATTTTTCCTATCCTCTTACTTAGACGCCAATCACTTTCATTTTGATCACAATCTCTGATCTCTAATCTCAAAAGCTAAAATTAAACTAGTTCAGTTAACCCCACTTCCATCCACTGTGTGGGCCCCATCGCTCTTTCTCCATCTCAATCATCATTACCTTTCTTCCTCTTTTTTAAATTATTATATCTCCACTAATCACATCTCACCCCTTAAACTATTTATTATAATAAAGAAACCCCACCCTGCGCCATCATTATAGCAAGCGTTACTTCCTTTGTCGTCCCAAGACAGCATTCCTTTAATACTTGTTTCTTTCAAATAATTGGATCTTACATCTACATGGTACTATGATATAAAATAAATTTTATATATTTACAAACAATCAATTTTATAACAGGATATTTCTCAGCAATTTTCACAATACAAATTACTTTTTTTTATAGGGGCAAAGGACATTTTATGGCCTTCTAAAAAATAATGACAAATAAAAATATAAAATTTCAATTGAAAATAATGAAAGCTCCCGTTATCACTATCAATTTACAGGGTCCCCAATAATATATATATATATATATATATATTATTTATAACTCTAGTGCACGAGACTCATAATTTAGCTTGAGAAAGAGACCTGCTCACACTGGGGTATTTTGGTAAATCGCTCCAACTAGGAGGCCATTCATGTACAAACACGGATTTTATATATGGTCATCGCGCTCTGAAAATTACAGAGACGGTGGTGCGACACCACCTGCCGCCGGTTGAACCCATTATCAGAACCTGCTTATTCTCTGCCTTGATTTCAAAATTCACATCCGCTCAAATGAGAGAAAAAAAATATTAAATTTTAATTTCCTTTTAGCCAAAGAAACTTGCTCAACATCTCTCTTTTCCAAAAGTTCTCTGATCGACCGGTGAAGCTTCTTTTTGAAATGAAGTCGAAGTAGCCCAACAAAGCGACGCCGTAAAATGCTGTGCAGGAAAGGTTCCCGGAGACGCAGTTCAGGATCGGTGCCGGTGTACCTCAATGTGTACGATCTGACTCCGATTAACGGCTACGCGTACTGGTTCGGCCTCGGTGTGTACCATTCCGGCGTTCAAGGTTAGTCTTCGAGGTCAAATCACTTTCAGTTTGAATTTGAATTTTCAGATCTGTAATTTCTCAGGAAACTAATAGGGTTTCGGAATTCCTATTTGAATGTAGTTCACGGAGTAGAGTATGCTTTCGGAGCTCACGAGTACTCAACCACGGGAATCTTCGAAGGCGAACCTAGACGGTGCGATGGGTTCACGTTCAGGAAGACGATACTGATCGGAAAGACGGATATGGGAGCCGATGAGGTTAGGCGCCTGATGGAGGAGCTCGCCGGCGAGTACAAAGGGAATGCCTATAATCTCATCACCAAGAACTGCAACCATTTCTGTAACGATGCTTGTATCAGACTTGCCGGAAATCCTATACCAAATTGGGTGAATCGTCTTGCCAGAATCGGTATTGTTCCATCTCAGATTTCAATTTCTGTCGAGGATTGGTGATTTGTTGGTTTGGAACTGTGGATAATGTTATTGATGATTAGCGATTCACTGAGATGCAGGGTTTTTGTGCAATTGTGTGCTTCCGGTGACATTGAACTCCACGAAGGTGAGGCATCACAGAATAGAGGATAAGCACTGTTGTGAAGGAGAGAAGGAAGCATTAACGTGTGAGTCCACTAATAATAATGGTAAAGTGACTGCTTCGAATTCAGCATCCTCGGCGACATCATCTCCCGCGAATTCTGGTTCCAGATTGCGCAGAGGAAGGAGTAGAACCAGACGCCCTCTTCCTCCTTCTTCACCATTGATTATAGTTTCTTCTGCATCTTCTTGATCTGTAACTGTTACGCCCGTTCTGAAACTTTTAGTGTTTTGTTTTTCCTTTTTCTGTGCCTTTTCATTTTCAAATCCATAACAAAAGAAGGGTCAAATTATTAGGTTCTTTTTCTTCCGAACTTGAATTTTGTGAATCTTGTTCATTCTTTATCATCCAATTAGCAGCTTATAAGTCTTATAGCATTGCCAGAAAAACTGGCAGGAATCCCGGAGATAATAATTCATATAAATTGCTTTTGTTTTTTGTTCTTAGGATTTTCAAATTTTGTAGAGACCTCTGCTTTTGGTTGTTGCCATTAGCCATTCCTCACTCATTCACCGACCATAATTTGCTCCTATCCAATTTATAAAAGATCCCTTTAAAAATTTAATTGAATTGCCATAAATACGATAAAGACCCGTTGTTAAGATGTTAATTTTTACTTTTGACTTTAGGGATCTTAATTTATTTTTTATATTTTTAAAATTTATAATTATATTGTCATATTAAGTCAATACATTAATTGTTTTAATCAACATCTAACGAGATTAGATTTAGTAAAAATAAATAAATATAAAAACATGATAAATTGGTGTTTAAATATTGATGAGAGAAAGATGTCTATATTTACTTGATATTATTTCAATTAAAATTATTTTTAAATATATTTAAAATTATAATGTAATATATATTTAATATAATATAATTTTAAAAGAATTATGAATGATCAAATTCAAATTTTAACCATTAACTAAGATAATTATTTATGGAAGTAGATATGTTTATGTTTTTATATTTATTGCATGAATGTTGAAATAAGATGACTAATGTTAATGAGTTATGAATAGTATGAATATGATTTTATTAATTTCATAAATTATATAGATATTATTAGCAAAGTTTTTTTGTTAAAAATTATTTTAATTTAGAAAATACATGTTGGGATCATAATACATTTTTCTGTATGATTTGTTTTTATTTTGAATATTAAAATTTTAGATATTGTTTAGAGGATTTTTTTTTTCTATATTCAATCCCCGTATTTCGTAACAGACATTTATACACACGAAGCGCCGTTCTGAAATGAAATGATCATATGACCTTAATGATGAAGCAGGTTCTGAGCTTACTTCGAGATTGACATTAACATGATCACTGTGTAGACGGTATAGATTTAGGATAATTATAAATAATAAAAATACACGATTTAAATATAGATTTTTCAATTAACTAATTTTAAAATGTAAAATTGTTTAATATAACTATAGTTAAATTAAATTTTAGTGTTATAAAAATAAGAAAGTGAAAGAGTAGAAAGAATAATAAGACAAGAATTTGATATGAGAGAAATGGAAGGACAAGAGAGAATTTCTCATATGCTTGTATATTCACTTGTCCAAATACCTTCTACATAGCCACTATTTATAGGCCACACCTATTAAAGACTAAACATAAGGTTACAAAAGATTAAAGAGGAATAAAATGTCATTAACCATAAGAAACTCCTCTCAAGTCATTCATTGAGGAAGTTATAGGTTTATGGCATAAAGGGAAGAAAGAATCCTAAGAGGAATCCCAAGAGGTATAAGTTTTATGGACATCCACATGTGTAAGAATATTTATAACACTCCCCCTTGGATGTCCATGACAGATATTATGCCTCATTAAAACCTTACTAGGAAAAACCCATTGGGACAAAAACCTAGTGAAGGAAAAAGAGTACACAATATTTATTTATGTTGCCTTATAAAAAAAAATTTCAGGAAAACCCAATGAAAAACAAAATCCTTAAAATAAAGAGTACGTCAAGTACGTGTTTACTCCCCCTGATGACGTTGTCAATTTATGTCTTTGAATCTGCGCATTCCAATACCATACACTAACTTCTCAAATGGCTTAGTTGGTAGTATCTTGGTAAACAAATCTGCAAGGTTATCACATGATCGAATTTGCTGAATATCTATATCACCATTCTTCATAAGATCATGAGTGAAAAAGAATTTTGGAGAAATATGTTTTGTTCTATCTCCTTTGATATACCCTCCTTTCAATTGAGCTATGCATGCTGTATTATCTTCATATAATACTGTTAGAATCTCTTGTTCTGGAAGTAGACCACTCATTCTTTGGATATGTTAGATTACTAACTTTAGCCAAACACATTCTCGACTTGATTCATGAACTGCAATAATTTCTGCATGATTTGATAAGGTAGCTGATAAAGTTTGTTTTATCGAACGCCAAGATATAGCTGTACCTCCACAAGTAAATAAATATCCTGTCTGAGATCTACCTTTATGTGGATCTGATAAAAGTCCTGCATCTGCATAACTAATTAATTGTGATCCGGATTCATTAGAATAAAATAATCCCATATCAATTGTCCCTCGAAGGTATCGAAATATATGTTTAACTCTATTCCAATGTCTTCTTGTTGGAGAAGAACTAAATCTTGCCAATAAACTCACAGCAAATGCAATATCAGGTCGTGTTGAATTAGCAAGATATATTAGTGCCTCTATAGCACTAAGATATGATACTTCTGGACCAAGAAGTTCTTCATTTTCCTCTTGAGGGCGAAAAGGATCTTTTTCTTTAACTAGCGATCTTACAACCATTGGAGTAGTTAATGGATGTGCTTTATCCATATAAAATTGCTTCAATATTTTTTCAATATAAGCTGATTGATGAAGAAACACTTCATTTGTTAAGTGCTCGATTTGTAAATCGAGACAAAACTTTGTTTTTCCAAGATCTTTCATTTCAAATTCTCTCTTTAAACAATCCATTGCTTTTTGAAGCTCTTCAGGAGTTCCAATTATATTCAAGTCATCCACATAGACAGCAATTATAACAAATTCTGATATATTCCTTTTTATAAAAACACATGGGCTAATTGAGTCATTTTTATAGCCTGCTTTCAACAAATATTCACTTAGACGGTTATACCACATTCTTTCAGATTGTTTTAATCCGTATAAGGATTTATGCAAACGAATTGCATAATTTTCTCGAGGATTCTTACATGATTCAGGCAATTTAAATCCTTCAGGGATTTTCATATAAATTTCAGTATCTAAAGAACCATATAAGTATGCTGTAACAACATCCATTAGACGCATATCAAGTCTTTCATGCACTGCCAGACTAATTAGATATCTTAAAGTAATTGTATCCACCACAGGAGAATATGTTTCTTCATAATCAATGCCAGGTCTTTGCGAAAAACCTTGTGCCACAAGTCGTGCTTTATATCTAACAACCTCATTTTTCTCATTTCGTTTTCGCACAAAAACCCATCTATACCCAACTGGTTTAACACCATTTGGTATTTGAACTACAGGTCCAAAAACTTCACGTTTTGAAAGTGAATTCAATTCTACTTGAATTACGTCTTTCCATTTTGGCCAATCATTTCTATGTCTACATTCTTCAACTGACCTAGGTTCAAGATCCTCACTTTGATTAGTTATTTCAACAGCAACACTGTATGAAAAAATATCGTCGACGACTATATTTTTTCGGTTCCACCTTTTTCCCGTAGTGACATAACTTATCGAGATCTCTTCATTATTTTCAGGTACCTGGACCTCTTCTGGGGTCTTTTGATTTGTTATGTCCTGGGTATCTCCTATAAGATCAGCCTCCTCAATTTGACCATCTTGATTGTTTACTCTTTTCTTTCTAGGATTTTTATCTTTGGAACCGATTGGTCTACCACGCTTCAAACGTGGTTTACTTTCATTTGCACTTGCTACTTGTCCTGCTGGGACATCAATTCGAATTGGAGTATTTTCAGCTGGAATATGAGATTTAATAATTCTCTTGGGGTCAGTAAATGCATCTGGCAGTTGATTTGCAATATTTTGCAAATGAATTATTTTTTGAACTTCAAGCTCACATATTTGTGTTCGAGGATCTAAATGAGACAACGATAATGCTTTCCATGTGATTTCTTTATCTAGCTGCTTATTATCTCCCCCTAATGTTGGAAAATTTGTTTCATCAAAATGACAATCATCGAAACGTGCCGTAAATAAATCTCCCGTTAACGGTTCTAAATACTTGATTATGGAAGGAGATTCATAACCAACATATATCCCTAACCTTCTCTGAGGTCCCATCTTTGTGCGTTGTGGTGGAGCAATTGGGACAAATACCGCACATCCAAAAATTTTAAGATGAGAAATATTTGGCTCCTGACCAAAAGTCAATTGTAATGGGGAGAATTTATGATAACTTGTTGGCTTGATGCGTATAATTGTTGATGCATGTAAAATTGCATGTCCCCAAGCTGAAATGGGAAGTTTTGTTCTCATGAGTATTGGTCTAGCAATCAATTGAAGGCGTTTAATTAATGATTCTGCTAAACCATTTTGAGTGTGGACATGAGCAACAGATTTTTCCACTGTTATTCCAGTTGCCATGCAATAATCATTAAACTTTTGCGATGAAAACTCACTCGCATTATCAAGATGAATTGTCTTAATTGCATATTCTGGAAATTGTGCTCTTAATCGAATTATTTGAGCAAGTAATCTAGCAAATGCTAAATTATGTGTAGATAACAAGCACACATGTGACCATCTTGTAGATACATCTATTAAAACCATAAAATATCTAAATGGACCACATGGTGGATGAATAGGTCCACATATATCCCCTTGGATACGTTCTAGAAATGCAAGGGATTCTACCCCAACTTTTATTAATGAAGGTCTTGTAATTAGTTTGCCTTGAGAACAAGTAACACATGAAAAATCTTTAAATTGAAGAATCTCCTGGCTCTTTAATGGATATCCATGTGAATTTTTAATAATCCTTCGCATCATAGTTGATCCGGGATGGCCTAACCGGTCATGTCAAATAATGAATGTATTTTTATCAGTAAACTTCTGGTTTACTGTAGCATTTGTTTCAATTATACCAATATTTGTATAGTACAAACCAGAAGATAATGCAGGTACTTTTTCAAGAACACATTTTTCTCCATGTCTAACAATTATAATATATATATATTCAATATTTTTCTCATCTATAGTCTCAATATGATACCCATTTAGGCGGATATCTTTAAAACTTAATAAATTTCTTTGAGACTTAGAGGAATATAAAGCATCATTAATTATAAAATTTGTCCCTTTGGGTAATATTATCATTGCTCTTCCAGAGCCTTCAATTAGTTTTGTATCACCCGTTATAGTATTGATGCTTGCACAATTCATTATCAAATGAGAAAAATATTTTTTATGTTTGAGTATGGTATGTGTTGTAGCACTATCTATGAGACATATATCTTCATTCTTGTGCCCAATAAAAGAGAGAGGAACATCCATATTCTTCATCAAAAGAAAATAAATGTATCAAAATATATTATTAGTAATAATGCTCTTAAAAGAAGAAAATAAAAGTAAACATAAATAAATCATAAAGCATAACTAAATTAAGATAAAATATAGATAAAACATAAACTAAATTTATTTCTCTAATCATGATTCTCAAAGAAATCAGCCACTTCTAAGTGTGCCATATCATCAAGATCATCATATAGCTCATTGGTATCATCATTCTTGTATGCAAAATTTGCCTCAACATCATCATCTTAGAAAGTCATATTTGCTTCCATGTTCTTTGACTTCTTTTTTATGGAGGCTTGATAAAGTTTTGCTAGATGCTCAGGCGTACGACAGGTACGTGACCAATGCCCTTTCATTCCACACCTATAACATAAATTTTTCACAATTTTTGAGGGACCACCCTTGTCTTTTTTCTGCCCTTCATTATATTTCTTCTTTTGGTGGGTATTTGAATTATAATTACTTCCACCACCATGATGACGGTAATTGCCACGTCCCCTACCACGACCACGACCACGGGCATAAAAATCAGTACGTTCAGTCACATTCGCTTCAGGGAATGGAGCTGATCTAGTGGGACGGATCTCATGATTTTTCATTAACAACTCATTATTTTGTTCAGCCACAAGAAGACATGAGATTAGTTCAGAATACCTCTTAAAACATTTTTCACGGTATTGCTGCTGCAGGAGCACATTTGAAGCATGAAAGGTTGAAAAAGTTTTTTCTAATAAGTCCTCATCTGTTATTTTCTCACCACACAATTTCAGTTGAGAACTTATTTTAAAAACAGCTGAATTATATTCAGATACAAATTTAAAGTCTTGCAGCCTCAAATGCAGCCATTCATAACGAGCTTTAGGCAAGATTACCGTCTTTTGGTGATCATATCGTTCTTTTAAATTGTTCCACAATTCTAACGGATCTTTTACCGTTAGGTATTCAGCTTTTAGCCCTTCATGTAAATGGTGGCAAAGGAAAATCATGGCCTTAGCCTTGTCTTGATTGCTTGCTTCATTTCTAGGTAAAATAGCATTCCCTAGACCTTTGGCATCTAAGTGGATTTTAGCATCTAAAACCCAAGACATATAATTTTTTCTCGAGATATCAATAGCAGTAAATTCGAGTTTCGTCAGATTAGCCATAGATCGAACTAAAATAATAATAATTAGAATTCTGATAAAGTTTATTAGAAAAATATGATAATAAAAACATAAATAAATAAACAATATATATTCAACATAAATATAAATTCAATAAAAGTAACAAAATATAAATGGTATACATAAAAATAAATAAATAAAATAAAATAAATAACTATAAATAACTATAAAATATATATAGTAACACATAAGCAATTAAATAAACAAAACAAAACAATGGAAATAACATAAATAATATAGAAAAAATAATACTACAATAGAAGTAACATAAATTAAATAAGTAATATAAATTAAATAAATATAAATAAATGTAACAAAATAAATTAAATAACATAAAAATACCATAGATAATATATTACAATACATAGAATTAGAAATAATATAAATCAAATATATAAATAGTAATATAGTATAAGTATTTCTTAATATAAATAAGTGAATATTATATGACTGTAGTAAATATATAATAATGCTAAGAATACAAAGAAGATAAATAAATTAATTGAAATATAAATTAATAAATATATAGGGAGGGGGAATTGGAAATGTAAACAATATATAGGTAAAAGGAAAAATATAAATAACACATATATGTAAATATATATAAATAGAGAATTAATCATAATATTGTATCAATATATCAAAAGAAGAAGAAAAATTAGAATAACACAATATTTTATATAAGAATAAAATATAATAAAGATAACCCACACACACATATCTAACAATAAAAATTAAAATGGATATAAAAGAATAATAAATAACGGTAAAATATATAATAAATATATAAAAATAATATTTGCCCATAATAATTAAGATGATAATAGAAAATAAAACATATATGATAATTAGATAAAGAGAAAGCTAATATCCTTTGTACATAATTGAACATAATATTATATGGATTGATAAGGAGTTCATACCTTAAATTTTTCAGAGCAATGTCGTGCTGATAATGTGTTATAAAAATAAGAAAGTGAAAGAGTAGAAAGAATAACAAGACAAGAATTTGATATGAGAGAAATGGAAGGACAAGAGAGAATTTCTCATATGCTTGTATATTCACTTGTCCAAATGCCTTCTACATAGCCACTATTTATAGGCCACACCTATTAAAGACTAAATATAAGGTTACAAAAGATTAAAGAGGAATAAAATGTCATTAACCATAAGAAACTCCTCTCAAGTTATTCATTGAGGAAGTTATAGGTTTATGGCATAAAGGGAAGAAAGAATCCTAAGAGGAATTCCAAGAGGTATAAGTTTTATGGACATCCACATGTGTAAGAATATTTGTAACATTTAGAGAGTACTTTTCTTCTAAATTATGAAGCGAGATGATAATTGATAAGCTTGATCTATCCTCTTAGTCCTACAAGATTAAATTTGCTATTATTTTAAAACGATCAATGTAATCTGTATTCCTTAAATTTGCTCTCATCTATGTTCCTCAAATTTTAAATTATATATTTTAGTTTTTTAAATTTTTTTAATATAAAATATTAATTTCTATAATTTAATTAATATCTAAACTATTATTCCTTGAGTGACTAAAATCTATAATTTAAAATTTGAGGGATTAAAATTAAAATATTTATAAATTTAAAGGATTAAATATTTTACTAACCATTTTAAAAAAAAACACTTATTTTTTCAATTATTGGCCTTTTCGTCCTTCCCATCTCTCACCTTCTAATTAACTATATCAATTTTATATGGGAAAGGGATATGTGGGGTTGTATTGGGAAGTTTTTAACTTTTAACTAATATCATGAAACTAATTAACATAACAGGGTTTTACAAAAAAAAATATTAAGAGTGAGTAAAACGTGAAGAAATTTAGTAAAAAAAATTCTATTTAAAAATTTTATTAGGTATGAAAACTTGAGTTTGAGTATTGATAATTTTGTGTATGGAAATATATTAAATTCTTTTATTTAATACAATTTTTAAATAAATGTTTTTTTACCAAGTTGATAAAAAAAAATGTTTGACGAGGGACTCCCACAAAGTTGACCCATTTATCTGTTTGTGGGCAAGGCTTGAGAAAAATTGACCCAACTCAATTTTCCCTAAGTCAGTAAGTCGGTCGTTATTACAACTACTTTTGACCATCCGCTGCAAATGTGGGCAAACCCATTTTTCTTGTTTCTTTCTTTCCTACAAAACGATGACAGATTAGGACCTTTTAGACCACAAATTGGTTTCTTTATCCCTCCCTTTCCCAGTTTCCCTCATATATATATATATATATATATATATATATATATATATATATTCTTTCTTGGCTTACAATGAAGAGAAAACAAAATCAGAAAGGGCTAAAATCAAAAGATAGATAGATAATAGACACATTTAAAATAAAATGATTTTAATATATTTTTAACATATATTGTGAATATCTTAAAAATAGTAAATGCTTTTAGATTCCTTCATTTATCAACATTTTAAAATTACAAAAAAAGTCAAAGGTAACCGCAAAGGCAGGGAATAAATCATAGTATGAAAGTGGATACATAAATAGGAGAGCAGTGTTCAATATTTAAGTATTTTTAATAATACATTAGTAATACTTAAAAAATCGTAATACATCTACATATACATTATATTCTTACATTTACACTACATTAAAGAAATCATAATACATTTTTAAGTATTTTTAATAATACATAATTAATTAATTAATAGATTAAACGAATCTAATAAATGGCTTATTATTGTCTTTTTATTGTCAGAATAATTAATTTTTCTTCTTTGTATTTTTTTTTTGTTTTTTCTAGGCAATTTCTGGAAGACTCTCTCTCCAAGGCAAGATTTTGATTTTAGTTCCTTAACTTTTAATCATATTGGTCTCTCTTTTAGAAATATATAAATTTTTATTAATTTAAAAGGATTAATATTTTAAATAAAAAAATTTGAGAAACTAAAACTTATTATTAAAAAATAAAAATAAAAATAAAAAATAAATTTAAAAGATAAAAAATTATATTAAGTCTTATTTAAATTAATTGTAAATTTCGTAAAACCATAAAGGCATAAACCCTAAAACTTGCCAGTTATCAGAAATATTCCCTTTTTTTGACTTTTAGATTCAATCTTCCATCTGTTTGACTTTGCGATTCAATTTTCTGTCATCATTCTTCTGATACTAACCCCTCCCACTGCCCCACCCACTCCGAGCAAAGAGGTTCAGACTCCCAAGAGGACCTTGCCGTCCAAGAAGTCAAGGACGGGGGGTTGCAGAGTCCAAGGGCAAAGAGAATGAAGTAGCAGTGTCTTTCAAGAAGACCCTCGGAGAGCCCCAAAAGACCAATTCCACCACCGTGAGTTTTGGTTCCGGGGTCTTTCCCTATGCTATAATTATTCTCTTAGTTGTTCATCTATAATGCAATAAATCCACACTTATTATTTAAACAAACGGATTCATTTTCATTGCATACAAATTTCAATAGAAACATTTAAAATAAAATAATATTAATATATTAATAGTATATATGGCGAATATCTTAATAATATTAAATAATTTTATATTCCTTAATTTATCAAGATTTTAAAATCACACAATACAAACTAAAAAAATGAAAGATAAAATCATCTTAATATAGAATTGGAATTTAAAGTAATTTCAAACAATAGATAGAATAATAGACACATGGCCAATATATTAACAATAGTAATTCCTTCATTTATTAACATATTAAAATTACAAAAAAAGGGGTCAAGGGTAACCACGAATCAGTTGGGGTGCTCGTCATTTTGACACTCAAAATTCAGACTATACAGATTTAATTTTTTTTATCTATATTTTTAAAAAAATATTTTAATAGGTGTAAAATCTTAAGTAAAAATAAATTTCAATTATTATTTTTTAAAAAATATTTTTTTATTTAAAAATTCAGTTAAAAAAAAGTTCAATTTAAATAGTCCAATCTAGATGTAGATAAATAGATAGATAGATTAATAACTATCAAAGCTTAACACAGTTAGTAGATGACTGTATCCTTTAAATATAATATTCTAAATTTGAATTTGACCGTGCATATAAAAAGATAATTTATTGAAAGAAGCAAAACATGTTTCAATATATTTAAATTCTGTGTTTTAGGCTAATATTAAACTTGATTTCCAATCATGATTCACTCCCTTAATTCATTCTTATTGGATCCATACTCTTTTTTTTTACTTTTTTTTTTAATTTATTAATAATCATTCGATCCTTAGTATAATATATATTTAATTAATTTTATTATATTAAAAAATTAGTTAATATAAAGTATTTTATCTAAAATATCATAACTATCTTTATTAATTCTCTCACTCTTTCTTTTACTTTATTATTGTTGAGACAGTATAATAGGGTAATTTGATAAAAAGTTGATAAATATAGAGAATATATTTTATATTTAAGACTAGAGGAGTATTAAAAGTTAAATTTTAATTTTTAATAAAATAATACTTTTTTCTATCTTTAATATAAAAACTAAATAATTTTGTTAATAGATTAATGTAAATAAATTATTTAATTATAGCTAATATAAAAATTAGTTAACTAATTTAGTAGATTAAATAATATATAATATGAATTCATTTTGAGTGGATAGATTTAGTCACAATTAATTTATTTATTTGGTTTCCTTAATTTATTTAAAAAAATTAACTAATTCTTATATTAAGAAATGGAGAGAGAGTCCTATACAAGTAAATTAATAATGAAGTAGATTTTGCTTTAGCTTTACAAGCATCTTGATCTAAAAATAGCAAGACATGCTTTAATGTTAAAGCTTTTTTTGCAAATGAGAGAGAAATCAGGAGCTGTTGCAATGCAAAGGGAAAGGAAATATCAACTCTAGACAATATTGGTGGGGATGATTGGAATCAGGAATTTGTTCCTTGTGATGATGAGTTCTCTAGCATTGATCATAGCAAGGAATTAAGTACTGCAAATGCTTCTTCTATGGATGAAGAGAAAATCAACGGGAAACCATGGGGAAAAGATTGGTGGTGGAGACAAGATGGAACTCATGAATTATTTTTTTTGCTAAGCAAAAGAATCCTCTAATTAGAGCTAATCAAATTTGAAGCATTGTCAAGTATTTATTGTAGCAAAGATTTAAACTTTAGCTACGTTCTAATATTAGTAAAGACTATGTGGGTGGAGTGGATAGGGACCCAAATATGTCCCCATCAAACCCAGATTGGGTAGAAGAAAAGAAGAACATTAATGAAAAGAAGTCCTGTGGATAATCATAAAGTAGATGAAGCAAATGGGCCCCAGTTACAAGCATATCTGTAGTAGGAGATGTTGTAGATAATGTGGTTGAGAAGAAGAAAGAAGCGAGGGGGGAAGAAAAATGGGGTTGAATTTTTTAAACATATTATATATTTAAACTAAGTTATATATATATATATATATAAATAAGAAATTATGCCATTTAATAATCAACCCTACCAACTACGAGATGCTTCATGCCTTCAACCATGCCATTTGTATATGCCCTTAGAGACAAATAATTTCTATGAACACTTTCAAAATCATATTATTAATTTGCACATGTTATTAAAATGGTTTAGCAGGATCTCATTTAAATGGGTTTAAGTATTTTATTGCAACAATCTTGTAAAGGCCAAACCCCAGATAACATGTAAGGTTAAGGGGTACCTAGATCGATGAGATATCCTATCTAACCCTAATAAAAATTTAATTTTAGTTGTTAAAATATTGACTAGATAAACTTTTGATTAAAATTATTAAGGTTGAAATTGTATCATAAAAAACTTTATGGCATTTGGTACACCTAAAAAATACTTCGGGTACTGGGCAAAATATTAACCCTAACATGTATTAATATTTTATTTTTTTTTATAACTTGTGCTTAAACTAATTCACATGATCACTAAATTAGTTTGAAGTATTTAGTTAGGATTAATGGACATCATGAATGGCATCCACTACCATGTAGGCCATACCACCCTACGTAATAGGGCTATAAATGAAATACCTTAAGTCACCGGGAAAAAAATGAAAAAACTTAAAAATTAATTTTTTTTCTCTGATTTTAAAAATTAGGCTTTTAGGTCAGTTGTATGTGGGGGATTGTTGGAAATATTTTAAATATTGTGAAAGGGTGTGTCAAAAAAAGAAATGTCTTTCTGACATAACTCTTCGTTTTGAAAGGGTATGTTGAAGAAACAAGAGTCTTTCTAACATAACTCTTGAATCTAAGGGATATATGTCTAAAAAACATGTCTCGTGTCCTTCCACAGTCTATAAAAGGGGCTTCTTGATAAAAAAGAAGTACAGAGAAACATATAGACACACAGAGAATGACATAGAGAATGATACACCAATCTTTTGAGATTACTTTATCTTTCACCAGTTATGTTGCCCTGTATTTTTACAGGAAGAGTTCGCTTAATCTTGGAGAGAGCCGCTTCTAAATTTGATGAGGAGTCGCGGAATATCTCTTAAGGACAGTGTCCTCGAACGCAACTCGAACTATGAACTTTGTTATTTTGCAGATTTTGCCTACAATGTGAAGAGATATTTCCTGTTTATTCTATATAAGAATTGGATTTTGATGAAAAGGAAAGGAGATGAGTCTCAATCTGTTAAAAGAGTAGTGGGAAGAAGATCAAGAAATTTGAACATGAAGCCATGGAGATAGTGTTGGATTGATCTGAACATACCTTCAAATGATAACTCAAATTGATAGGGCGAAACTTTTGTTGCAGATCCAAGAAAGCAATATAAATATTGTTGCCCATGGATGTCTTAAATTCAAGGGCATGTTCGATTGTATAGTCCGTACCATCAAAGAAGAAGCAGTGCTTGGAGTCTGGGAAAATGGGTTTGATTTCTGGGCTTTTTATGGGGATAACACTCTGCATCGCTTTGATGTATGTATGGAAATATATGATGAAGTACCGAAGCCTCAAACGGATTGCGATGACCTTTGCAAACTGTGGATGGAAGGCTGATAATATCAGTCCAGGAGGAAGATGGAGGTATACACGTATGGTTTCAATTTTCAGGTATGTGCCATTCAAGCGGTTTAGTTTCCAGGAACTTTTCTCACAAAGAGAAATGAGGAAAAGATATTGGTCGATGATAATGGACAATGGAGTAAGATTCTTTTAGCCAATATATAGGTACGTCTATACCTTAATATTTACTTCCATAACCATGATCAAATATTTGAGTGATATGATATGAAATCTTTTTCATGGTCAGTAAATATTATCATCGTAGATATTTTGTGATGGTTTCTTAGTAAAGATGGCTGAATAAATTGTGATTGTTGTCTAAAAATTGTCATTAACGGGATATTTGTTGGAAGTTGAAACGAAAGGTTGTGTGAGTAATTTAAAATCTGAAAATAAAATAGGCAAAAGTGGACCGTTGGAATAGTTTCCATGTTTTTAAAACCGTCATGTTCTTTTGTGATTGTTGTATACATAATGATTTCAGTTTACTCAATTTGCGGTTTTAAATTTATAAATGATCATATATGTTTTATTGAATTAAATAATTCTAGTGAAATTAAGTGGTGAAGATGGATCCGTTTCTTATTTGGCATCATATATATTTGACATATTGATTCATTATACCATGGTCTGAACATTTGTACTATTTATATTGAGATATAATTTGATATTTAAAAGTATGGAGGTGTCTAAGATGTGGGATACCTTATAAAATTTATGAATAAAAAATTATGTGTATGTTAGCCTCATTTTATAATTATGAAGTATGTTATGATCAAATTAAATTGAGGTTTTATTATTTATTGTGAACACTAGATTTGATTATTATCAAAATTTTATGTGTGCCTTAAAATAAGCTTTATGATATAAGCATGAAAATTTAATCATTTATCTATTTGAGAGATAAATATGTTAATTTTTATAATATTATTATTTGTGGATATATATTTATCTTAACATAAATATATATGATATAGATGACATATTGTAATGTTCTATTACTTCAAATCTGTGTTTGAAAGCATGGATGAATTAAATATAATTTTAGAAATTAAAATCATAAATGAATAGTAATGATATATTATGTTGAGATGTATATCTAAATTTACTGTTGAGAGTAATTTAATTTTTCTGTTGCTTGAAACAAGCATTTTGAGTGTTGAAATCATAAAATAATATATTATCTTGACAAGTATTTCAAAGTTTGGTTTTGAGAACCATCATATGAATATTTCTTACGATGATAACACATTATTTAATGGTATTGTTTGTTCGATTTGTTTATGCATAAATTATGAAAATTTGATACATTAATATTAATTCTTGTGATATAGTATATACTATGTGGAAGATTGAGTATAAAAACATAAAAATTCAATCTCATGAGGAGAATAAAATATTTGAGGGGTACCATAATTATTGGTATTATATATGGTGAAATCATGTTATATTAAAATACACGGATGATAAGTGATGATTTATCTTGAGTTTATTACTCTGTAAATTGAGCAAATATAATTACTATCCAAGCAGTGAACATTGATATGCTCTAATAAAGTTATTGAGATACCTTAAAGGCACCATGAATTATAATACACATTATAGTAGATTTACCGCTATATTAGAAGGATACAGTGATGTAAACTGGATCTTAGATTCAGAAGGGTTAAAATCTACTAGTGGTTATGTGTTTATTCTTGGTGGTAGTATAGTCTCATGGAAATCATCCAAGCAAACAATTCTAACCAAAAGGGATTCTGAATTTACTGCTTTGGAATTTGCTGGTATTGAGGCTAAGTTGTTGAAAACATTATAGCAATTGTTTTGATGTAAAACCAACACATAGTGTTGATGAGATGTGTTTGCCAAATGGCAATTACCTTTGTTGAGAGAACAAAGATGTGCAATACTTAATATTGATGAGTTGTGTTTGCCAAATGGCAATAACCTTTGTTAAGGATAATAAAGATGTACAACATTTAGTGTTGATAAATTGTGTTTGCAAAATGGCAATAACCTTTGTTAAAGTGAACAAAGATAAGAAACACTTATTGTTGATGAGTTATAATTACAAAATAGCAATAAACATTGTTAAGAGAACAATGGTGCAATAGTTTGAGATACTATGAGAATAAGCATGCTTAAAATTATGGAGTTATCTCAACCGATTTTGGTGAGGTCAAAAATAGACCTATCGGATCTGTTAACAAAACCGTTGGGAAGAAAACAATTAAATTGTTGAGACATTGAGAGGAATAGAACTAAAGCCAGTTGATAACGACAGCGATAGCAACCCAACCTTTGTGATTGGTGATCCCATGAAGAAGGTTCAATGGGTAAGAATAAGTCGTTTGTTAATTCTATTAGTATTAAATATTATTACTGGTCATTTTCCTATGGTGTATAAAAAAGTGCTAGATTGCATAAAGGAGGGTGAGCAAAAGCTCTTAATGATTTTAAATCTCACGGGATGGTGTATTATGTACAAGATATACTTAAAGAAATCACCTATACGAATGAGGGGTGTGAGCCGCTCCTATGAGATCGTGGCAAAATCTCTAGAGCATTCTTTAAAAATAGGACACGCGCATGGCTGTCTAAAGCGCAAAATTGCGAGGTAAACAGTAAAAATGTGGGGGTATAATATGGCTATTAGTACCTCTGGTATACACCTAAAAAATGTTATATATTAGATATATATGATTTAATTTAATATATTCAAATTATAATCATAGTTATATATTAAATCAGTATATAATCCAATAATTCGATATTGTTAAATGAGTTTAAATCTAAATCATATATTATCCCATTTAAATGAGACATTGGAAAAGTTGTGATAAGGCTATCACAATTATCAAAATGTATATGTTGGTGGATATTTTAATATTCAAATACCAAGAGGCTCTTTGTTAGTCGTTAAATTCGCCAATAGTTGAGTTTTCCAGATATTAAGTTATTCTCTCTCTAAAAAAGAATTAAAGAGAAAATTAAAAGCTTCGGTTAAAATTATTTTAATTCAACCATTATATAATTATAAAAATTGTGTCATGTCTCGTTTTATGTACTGATCAAATGATAATGGCCTTCCAAATTTAAAAGAAAAACTTAGAAAGGAGAATGCCACAGGCATTAAAATGAAACATAAGCTTTTTCAAGAATGATGGTATAAACTATATTAGCAACAAGTAAAAGCATGTAACAACTATGGTATTAAAAGGTAGTTTGCAAGGGATCAAACAAACAATAATTCATATTTAAACAAATGGCCAACAAGAAGATGAGCCAAACAGTAGAAGAAGAAAAAAGAGAGAGAACAGATTGAGCCACATGTGCATGTATATCTGGTTTAGGTGATCTCACAGTTTCTCTTTGTAGTGCCAACAAATCAATAAAATAAAGTTGGCAGAGTCCGATGTAGAATGAACAATCTTGGGATTGCATTCCATCATGGGATTTTTCATGATTTAGAGAGAAGGCTATAATAAAAAGTGATGTCTTCTTCAAACGGTTAAAAAAAGACAGATTCATTCAGTAAACCCTATCATCATCATCATCATCATCATCATCAATGATGGCAGTTCTCACAGCAGATAGAATCATGTTACTTTTGCTTTTCTCTCACCCCCTCAACAAAATTGTCAAGGACCAATGGCCAAGCATGTTCTGGATTATAGTTGCTCATGTCTGGAAAACTTATCTGTGGGAAAAGGAATCTGTCAGAGGCACACTTGAAATAAGAACAAACAAGAACTTTTGTAGGGGAAATGTCGCTTATTTTCTTAAAAAAATGCTTAATTTGAAGAAATGAAGGGTTTGGACAAGCTCTTGCAAATAGAATTAGGAGGGGGGGAAAAGATTGCTTTAAGCAGTTGGGGAAGTATTTCTTTTAGCTACAGGAATAGGTAGACAAGCAGAAACAGAATGACATATTTTTTTTTCTTTTTCTATTTTTTTTAATACAAAGATTACCATCACTCAGTCATTAATTACCAATAGCATATGCAATTATGGTAAATGGACCGATATTGAAAGGAGGCATAATAAGACTTGTAATCATTAAAAACCAAAACAAATAGCTTATCCATCATTACTTTCATCAGGTCTCAACACTGAACTTTTCACTCAACATTGCAATACAAAAAACATTGCACATGATTATGTCTCTGTAAATTGTAATGGTGGAAGGTAATTAGTAGCCATTTTATCGTAAGTTTGATTTACACAACAAATATTTTGTGTATCTGAGTAGTGCATCAACGAGTGCAAAAATAGGCAATAAGAGAGTACATTAAAAACCATAAGATGAAAAGTTGACATTTATGTCGCAGCAAAAGGTAAAAAGATATCTCCCTACGGGATAACTATCAATTAAAATCTTGCAAAGCAAAGGGAGAAAGTACCTCATTGCAAAACCGGAAAAATCCCATCCATTGATCCATATTTATGACTTTGTAGTCACTCTGAGTCTGCAATAATACAAGTATGCAAGAACCTTTAACATATTTATCCTTTCCCTTTTAATTTTAACAAGACTAAGTGGCTACAACATTAGAAGCAAATAAAGGAGGCATCCCTCAGGAATGAATTAACCAGAGAGTTTCTGTAATTTGCTTGTTCCTCCACCTTAATATCTAATTTTTAAAATGAAAAAAATATGGGGGGGGGGGGGGGATGACGAAACAGCAACCATGCTGATACAATAAAACATAAAGGTTTTCAGGTTTTCTTATCTAGTGGACCCAAATGTTTCGGGCCAAAACCCACTATTGTATATGGTTAAAAGAATACAAAGAAACCAACAAAGGGGAACCGGTGTCCCAAGTCTAACTAACTCACATGCTACACAGGGTAAGTGAGTGGAGGAAATACTGAGAAAACAGCATAATATATATGTGCTAGGAGCTGAATAGATAGGACAGGTAAGATTTCAATCTGGAATGAGAGGCTCTGGCCCCTTGAAAGATATGGGTTGTTTTGAGTTCTTAGCTCTTGTTTTTTTTTATCACAGAGGTGGATGGAGTGGCAGTAAACTGAGATTGCAATCAAAGATGATAGATTAGAGTTGAAGAAGGCGCCTATCAGAGAATCATCCATTGATATTTCTATCATCAAGAAAAGTGAAAAAGATAAAAAATCAGAGATTGGTGAAACGTTTGAACTCAGATGAATTACCCAAGCCTTTAATTTCTTCCAACAAGTGTGTGAACATTGAGAACATGAAGTTGTTTGCCGCAGAGAGATCGAGCAAAATGAAGGAAACTCATCTCCTGCCAAACATCAAAACAGACAATAGATGAAAGCTGGGCTTTTGCCATCATGATGCGAAGCCTGGAGAAAAATACAAAGGCAGGAGCTGGCAACTACCTCTGTTGTCAATATAGGCAGAAGAGGAAGAAGATGATATGAGCAAAGAGAAGAGGGAATGGATATTGGATCGAGTCATAGAGGTCAGACCGGGAAGCCTGAAACTGAATTGGGAAGGTAACCATGGGCTTAATTACAGCAGAAGGGTGGCCCAATTACTTAGCAAATTGGGTTCATCTTCAAAGAGTTTGCATTAAGGTTTTGGGGGCATACAGGAGGCTTAGCGGTTGCTTTGGATAAGTGTCTTTGGATGATGCGATGATATAGTGGCATCTGGGGGGGCATTTTTGGTCTTGCATAAAGAATTGAAACTCTGCATCATCTGTGCTATCGTTATCGATTCTCCCTTCTCATGATAGTGTTTTGGCTTTTTTGTGAAACAAGCGCAAGGTTCTATTGAAAAGAAGCAACTAGTCCAAACTTCTTGTTTGCACCTTAAAGACCAGGGAAAACTTGTTTGGGCTGGTATAGAGGAACCCAAATCTGTCGGGCCAATTCCTACTAATTTTTATGGCAGAAAAAATAATAAACCCTCTTATAAGGTTTCCCCAATAATATATATGAGATGGGAGCTGAGGAGAGAAGGGGAATTTCAGTCTGGAATAGTAGAGTCTCTAGCCTCATGAGAGAAAGGGGGTGTTCCAAGTTCTTTCGTAGCCATTGTTTTATTATTCTGTGTTGCATCACTGTTGCTTTAAGCTTTGCTTCTAAAGCTGTTATGTTACAGCTAGTGTTGAGGATTCTATTTTGCTACTGTGAGAGTATGAAAGGACTTCCATGTTTTCTTTCTGTTATTCAATACCACTATGTTCCTTATTGTAAGTCACTTGTACCCAAAAAGTTTGTTCCAAAATGTAAATCACTTGTAAGGAATTTAATGACCATTTTCCCATTTTACCTCTGTTGATTATAATAAAGAGGAGGGGAGAGAGAAGTGCAAATGTAGGAAGAGATGAATGAAATATCCTTGCTTAATAAAGGCAAATGTGGAAATTTCTTTTCAAATTTAATGCATTGCTTGGCATGTGAGTGTGAGGTACAAGTGACTTACAATAAGGAATAGAGTGGTAATATTCAGAAGTTCTTGGAACATTGCATAGAAATTGAGAGAACTGTATAGATACAGATAAAGAAGAACTGAACTAAGAAAACAGAGAAAAGTAACTGAATTCAATAAGTTCCTTCAATCACTAGTGTGTGAGAAACCTGAGAGTATAAATAATGTCCATAAAAAAATCGAAATATTTTCAATAATGATCATCATTATCAAAAACAACAACATAGTAAAAATAGTACTCACCTTTAAATATTCCACAAATAAGTTGACTTGGGAAGGAAATTGTGAACCCAACACAAGAGTAAGTAACTCACAAATGCTCTCTATATCGATGCTTTTCTGCTTCTCTTCTGCCAAAATTGGAAAAAAAAATAGAGATTATAGAAAAGACATTGTGAAGAAGAATAAGGAAAAGGAAAGAACTTTCCTAAAATTAATTTTCACATAAACATCTACTGTACCCGTTAAACAATATCGGAATGCATAAGAATAGAAATCAGAAAGATTTGATGGCCGCAATACCTTTACATGTCAAAGAACAATAGTCATCAGTTTAATACCATAATCGCACATTAAAAATTAAGTAAGCAATTTTCCAGAATATCATCAAAAAATCATAAAAATTCGATCATTATATACCTCCTTTTCTAGATCAGGAAGTGACTTCTTCAATTTACTTATTGTATCAGCCCTTGATGATTTAAGGCCTCTCCTCCACTCATCCTATAAATGATTAGGGTCAGTAAATTGATTTTCAATAGAATAACCAATAGAAAGAGAAGGATCGAATCAAAGACTCCGATTAATGAATATGCACCTAACTTTTAATGTAAATGAAGAGAATAGACAATAGATTTTGATATGCACATAAAAATTTCTCCTTACCAAGTTAAAATATCCTTGCTTCTCAGCTTTCATTTTCCTGCACACATTAGTCTCCATCAATTCCAAAAACGGACTAAAGACGGAGCTATGGTAACAAGGAATCAATAAAAAGTAAGAATAGTTTTACCATGCAAGCATCAATATCCTCACATCAGTATGATCCACTTCCAAATCAGCACAAAGTGCTTCAATTCCCTCTGGGCTGTATCCAAAAATTAATCAGCAATAACATGGATTGCCTTTCAAACTAAAGGGGGAAAATCTTCTACTTTATGCTAAAGTAGGTGATAAATGTCTTTTTTTATTTCTTTGGTCAAGGGTCTAATCCCTTTCGAGGCTTAGAACGTAAAAAGTTTTTATCTCTTCTAACAAGTACACTTCCTGGTATTTAAACTTCTATTCTCCTCCTCATGGAGGTAATACTACTTACCACCTTAACCAACAGCTTGTTAGCGGTAATAAATATCTTTTTGCTCGAAAATAAAAGGTGATATATGTCCTGAACATGAAGGGATTGACACAAAGTATATCCTGAATTTTGGTACATCTAATATTACATGGGAATTTGCTGTTTCTCATTCCAAATAACTCCTGAATGGACTTCAGTACACCTATTATGTTTTTCATACATAGTTTGGTTTAAGCTTATATTAAGTATTTTGCGTTGTATAAGGTGAATATGTGAGAGGAGTTTTGCCTTGTAAAGCGTAGAAGTGATTATTTGGGAGTGATCCAAACACCCACTAAGCTAGATCAGATAAGCAGAACACTGATGAAACTCCCCTAACCACATTAGATGTTCCATAAAAGTTCCATTATAGCAGCCCATAAGAAAGAATTACTTTCTCTTAGATATCCATGTTTTAAATTTGAATTAATAATTCTCAAATAAAATAATGTGAGGTGTATAATGATAACTCATAAATATCAACAGAAAAAAACAGTACATTCTCAGATGAAGCAAACTTACTCAATCAACCCAGAAGAAGCATTGGCATATGAATAAAATAGACTATCAATCCGCTCTGATTCTTTGGAACTTGCTTTACTTGAAGCTGAGGGAAGAAATGCTTATTTAATTATGAACATTGAAAAAAAAACACGAATAATACCTCACTCAGGACTGCTTTATATAGATAATAATCAGAAAATGCTGACAGCTCACTTTATAAACAATAAAATGAACCGATCATAAGTTCATTTCAGAAAAGTGATTAAAAGAAATTCATGGGCATGTTATGTTGCATATCACATAGAAGAACCGATCACTTGCACAAAAACCCAACTTATATAGTTGAGTAATTAATATCATAAATCATTCAATTCAATCCAAAGTTACATTTTTTTTAAAAAAAATAAATAAATGGGCCACATCATAGGCTAGTAGAAGAAAAGCTTGATAATTTACATTTTCTTTTCAAATAATCAGCTGAAAAAATGAAGGAAACTAAAACGAAAGAAGAATGACCAACAGAACGTTCGCATGCATCGAAATACAATCAAACCCAAGGGGAAAATTAGAGAAAAATAATTTTAAAAAAACCATAGTACATAAAATTGAAGACGAAGTAAACAATACACTTAAATCAAAGCTTAGAGCAAATACCTTTTAATTAAACAGAACGACCATGTTTGGTCAGAAAAAAACAAGTTTTGACACCAAAAAACGAGATTATTTGGGAAAAGAGGTGTAAGAGAAATGAATTACCAGAACGGAAGAGATCGGCGGGGGAGGAATTAGAATTGGATTGACCCACTTTCTTGGATGAAGAGCGACGCATCTTCAATAAGAAATCCAGAGGGAAAAACTGAGAGAGAAGGATTAGGAGTAAAGAAACGAGCGAGCGACCGAAGAATCTCCGTCGCTCAGAAATCTGAAATCCTGGAGGGTGCGCCAATTTAGAAGAGGGGAAAGAAAAGCGTAGGATATCTGAGCTTGTACGTCTTCTTAGCGGGTCTCTACGGGCACACAGGTTGATGACGAGATTGATAAGAATACTAAATTGACTCGGGGTTCAAGCCCAGCAGTGAAAATAAAGTCAAATACACACACACACATATGTGTGTGTGTGTGTGTTTGTGCTTAAATAAGTAAAAAATTTAAATAGAATCAATGTAATAATCAATAATAACTATCCGTATCATGACATGAATATTATACCTAAAATATAAAATTGATATAACAAAACATTAGTTAAATTTATGTGAGTGGTAAAGCATGGGAATTATAACAACTATTTAATTAATTTAAATTAATTAAAATTTAATATAATTTTTTTAGCTGAAAAATTAATATTATTTTTATCTTTAATATAATAATTTTAGAATTAATATTTATTAATCTAAATAAATTGAATAAATTAGATAAATTAGTTAATTTTTTAAAATACTATTTTATAACATTAGATTATATATTACCCTAAGAGTTAGATCTAATAGAATAGGTTCCTCATAAATGATGAATTAATGTTCAAATACTTTTGAAAAGATACTTGTATTTAGTATATAATAGTATTTTAAATAGGATTATCTCAAATAAGAGAATAATTTATTTATAAAAAAAATATATTAAAATTTTATATTTAAAACTAAAACCAACATATTATCTAGAAGACTAGTCTCTAATTATAAATTGTAGATATTACTTAAATTCAATAAAAAAAATTAAATTACTAACTGGTTCCTATATTTAGTATCCAATCAATAATATTTTTATGAAGTTATTTAAAATATTTATAATAACTTAAAATTTAAAAATAGCTAGTGTTAGAAGTGGAAGACTTGCGCCTCAATAACAAAAGAGTGTAAATATTTTTTAAACATAATATAGAATTATATAATATTTAATATTTTAATTTTATTTTATATATATGTCTAATATTTTAATCTTATTTATAGTATAATTTTATATATAATTTTAAAATTTAGTAAAATTTTATCTATAATTTCACATATAATCTTTTAAATTTTAGTATAATTTTATTCATAATTTTTTTTAATTTAATATAATTTTTAATACTTGATAAATAAGATTATATATAAAATTATATTAAATTAAAAAATTATTAGTAAAATTATATTAAATTAAAATATTATAAATAAGATTATGATATTGAATATATATATAAATAGGATAAAAATATTAAATATTATATAAATATAAAAATTATAAGATATTTTTAACTGAATCACACCACCGTATCATTGAAGTCACGTGACATGTCATGTGTGCCCCACTTATGGGATACGTCATATGTTCCGCACTGTGCCTTACTATTCTGATACATTCGTAGGTTTGAACCTCGACTTGTGTGTATCGTTTGGACAATTTAAAAAATATTAATTTTGTCATACAATTAAAATAATTTTTAACATTATTTTTATTAAATAAATTAAACCCCAACCTTATATCAATTTCTATTTTCTCTCAGCATAATTATTGAATATGGGTGTGTGTGTATATATATATATATATATATATATAAAGACTACAAATATTGAATGCTCATTAAAGTTATCTGTTTTGTAAAAAAGACTACAACTAAATTTTAAAATGTTTTATAAAATGAATAAGAAGAAGTAATCATTTTATAAAACATACCAAATAAGATTCATATTTATCTTATACAATGTAAAATCAGTTCTATAGATTTTTTTTATTTGATACAAAAATTTTTAGAAAGGGATTAGGCTCATCTATGATTTAAGAGTAAGACAAAATTTTCATTTATCTTAAGTGATACCAATGTCGGGTAGAATGAGTCATTAATTACCCTCAGTCATAAATTTAGACACCTAATAATTAGGATGCCTCCTAAAATACTGTAATTAGAATAACAATAAAATAGTATTCTCAAAAAATTAAACATAATCTAAATAATTATATATCTTATTTTTTATTAGCTAAACTCATTGAGGATTGGTTGTTCCATAGAGTTAATATAAACGGGCACTAATTCTCCTAACTTCTTTCCTTTCATGTATAGACGTTCACACAATTGCCTTTTTAACTCAAGAACGTGGCCTAATGGGCCTTGTTAAAATTATTTGGGTCTCGCACAATAAAGAACTGGGCATGGCAAATTAATTCTACTTTAGCCCAAAAATATTTAAGGCCACGAGCCCACTAGTAGGTCTATCATTTTTGTAATATCATTTTATCTCAATCATTGAGAATATTTTATTCTAATAGAAGGTACTAGTTTCTTATAATTTTACTAATTAAAATTTGAATACCTATTAGAAAAAATATCAATATTTAATATTTGATAATATCTCAAATAAAATTGTCTTCAATAGAATAATACATGTGCTTATTAAAAGAATGAGAGTGAAAGAATTAATTTGAGATAATTAAATATATAACTAGAGATCCTAATGGACTTTCTTAACCTTCTTCTCATGCTTCATTTAGATTCTTTATGATCAAATTCATGTCTTCTTCAAATAATCTGATTTGAAATAGACTTTAGACACACACATATATAATTATTATTATTTTTTTTTTTTGCGTTTTTCATTTCAATTGAAATGCACGTGGTCGTTATTGTTTATATACTTGCTGGTCTTATTTCCGCTTAAAAGGAACAGGGAAGAAACTTTACGAATTAGATTTAGACGCGTGTCTTTATCTTTTAGCCCTTTGTGTTGATCACGTGTACTATCAAATTAAACCAGATTAGACCATTTCTTCTTGTATATATATTCACCTCCTAGATCTGGTCTCTAATGAGTTTGGTATTTTCTAAGTTCTATGAATTTGTGCCGATCTTAGCTAGCTGTAGCTAGCATTTTGATGTGTGTGTATAATAACAACACAAGGAGGTTAGGTTGTTGGACAAAATCTAATTAAAGCTTGCAGGCACTTGGAAATCCTACTGCATCACAATAGTAACAGAAGACTACCTCTCACTAGATATGAAAATAGTCTAAACTTTAGTTCTAACTGACTAGGCATATTAAATGATAATTTAGCTTAAACCTAACCTATAACATGTTATAAGCTATTTTTTCAATATGAATTTAGCTTGTAAAAATATCTAGCATGACCTAAAATCTATTAAAAAAAGCTTGTTAAGCTAAAAGCATAAGGGCATGCTTTCTGGAAAAGAACAAAAAGCAAAAGAAGACACGGATTTTGTGCTAGTAAGCTAAGCTCCTGTGTTTCAACAGTTGCTTTCGTCTGAAACAACCTTGCACGTAATCGTACAAGAAACTAGAATAGGAAAAAAATGCCACTGTCCCTGTTTCCTCAATATCCTCATACGCTGTGACAAGTAAGAAATAATCCATCCATCATTCACAAAATACGCTGTGATATACCTAACAGACTTATTAAAGAGTCGAGTCTAACTTCTTAAAAAATTATACTTTTATAAGTGTGAGCTTGCATATTTATTTTAAATAAATTAGGCTAAATGCAAGCCAGCGACAAGTTGTATGGCTTATTTCCGTCTCTACCTCTTACTATACTAGATGATATATAGCTAAAGTCCACAAGGTTCTAGATCTAAAGGATAACTGAAATCACAAAATAATGTTAGTAGGAAAGATGTTAAGGTATCTTCTAATTGTCAAGAGGGCACATGGATGGCAAAGAGAGAAAGTCATTACAGTCAAGGAACCGTCATGAGCAATTTCTCATATGCGGCTCGCACCGTAGTATGCAGTCATTTTGAGTAGATAACCAATATAATATAAATATCTAGCGTACGTTTGTGCTGTGGTGCTCGAATCCCGCCAAAGGAATAAAAAAAATTCGGATTAAACTATTCACTCGTGTTATTATTTTTATTAAAAAATCAATTAAATTGAAAAACTAATTAACAGATATGCGAAACGGAATCATGAAAAGATAACATTAAAAGCATTTAATTTCAACAAAACTAAAAAATTAAAATGTTGAAAATATGATTCATGGATTTGTCAAGTTGAGCTATAGCATTAATTACTTATGGTACGTACGTTGTGAGAAACGAAAGTGTGTATGGAGTAAAACAAAAGACAACAAACAAAAGTGTGCAACACATGCATGCATGTGTATGAATTAAAAGTCAAAGTCTTTTGAAACATGTAATTAATTGCTCTCACTCTCTCTCACACACATCACTTTCGGATTGTTTAATCTTTAAGGTCCAAACAAAGTGTAGAATTAGACTGACGCATGCATGCATGAATAGTTTGTTTAATTATTTAAGGGAATTAAAGAGATCAAAGCCGGCCACCCAAACCCAATATTCGACCATCAATTATATATAAATACCCACGAATTTTGAATTATGTGAATATAATTATAATTATATTAAATTTTAAATTATGTGTAGATAAATAATGAACAAAATTAATAACAAGTGAATTATCTATTTGAATGCAAGAGTTTATAGTGGGATTTATTGTAAAGTTTTAAAGATAAATAAAGTTATCTGTAAATGATATAAAGTTTAGGGAGTTAATCTGTATTAATTAGAAATTGGCACATGTAAGACATAGTAAGGCTCATTTTATAAAATTTTCATGGGAATTAACTACAAATCAAAGGGAAGATGAAGACTTTTGAACGAGTCATTGATGTTTGAGTGAATGTGAAGCTAAGGGAAGAATTAAAGCAAGTAATAATTAATGGAATAGAAAGTTAATGCTCATTATAAATCATCACTACAGCTTATTTGGAGGATTTACTTATCATTCTAAAAACCCACGCGTAATCTTTACTTTTTTCCCCCTCCACTCATATATCCAACTCTACCTTTTAGTATTGTTGTTGTTATTATTATTATTATTATTAGAAATAATACAAAAGTTTGTAGATATATTTGTTGCATGATTAATCAATGGATTCATGAAGCTACGTACCTCTTGAGAAGAAAGACAATAATTGATAATTAATTAATAACCATAATAAGGTTGCTATGGAATATATATATATATATATATATATAGTTGTTTAAATTTATAATTTTTCCCTTAATTAATACGAACAAAAATTAGGAAGAGATGGGGAATTCACTTTTTAGGGTTCCATATAGAGTATGCATAATCTACAGTACCATATAATGTCCCTATATATAGGTAGCTGTATCTTCCCACCATCATCCTTTGCACTGCACGTGTCAATTCCTCCTCTAACATCTAAATTTACTATCCTGGAGAGAGAGAGAGATGATTTTCATTATCAAGTTCGATATCTAATTTGATCTGAAGTTACAAGAAACAGAGTTATTTATTAAGCATTTTGAAACAGAGATATGCCTTTCGAAACCAATGTTGAGTTACTGGCTTAATGTAACGGTTATGTGCCCATTTAGGTTATATCTAAATTTAAGTTTTTAAAAAAAATGATCTAAATTTATGTTTAATTTTTTTAAAAAAAAATAAATAGTTATATTTATCTAAAAATACTTCTGAACTAAATTATAATTTAAAATAAATATTTTAAATAAGTTTATAAGATTAACTTATATAACAGTAAAAGAGTTTATAGACTACACAATTACTATTTTACCTATATTTTTTTGACTATCTTCTCTCTACTTCTGCATTGCCTCTGTCACCATCATGAAATCTCTTCCATCTGTGCTTCTCGTGGCTATCATTAGGAGGGAGGAAGGTCATCGTGATTGGATGAGAAGATGCTGACGACAAAAAAACAAAAGCTTCATCATGTGTCTTCTCCTCTCTCATGAAATCTTCTCCATCTGTGCTCCTCGTAGCCGTCGTTGGAGGGAGGAAGGTCATTGTGACAAAAGACACTGAAGACAGAAGATGGAGGAAAGTAGAGCGTCGCGATGATAAATAGTAAATAGAGTTGAGTAGGTCATAGTGATGATAAATATTATAATTATTTATTTATTTTATTATATAATTTTTTGATAATTTATTAATTATAAAAAAATTTATTAATAACCATTTAAATACTCATTTACTTAAAATTATTTTTTTATAATTTTTTCTCTATAAGCAATTTTTTAAAATTTTTTTAAAAATTATTTTTTTATAAACCATTTTTTAAAAATATATACAAACGTGTCCTACACGATTCTATTTGTGGCTGAGAATATGTGCGTGTATATAAGTCCTCATAGTTGACTTCCCATTAACCTTAAAAGCACCATAAAATTCTTGTTAATAACATAGTTATTAGCTTAATTGCAAACTATACTAACAACGATGTGAAGTACGTCCTCTATTAATTAAGAAAGGAAGCGAGACTTGGAAAAAAAAAAAAAGTTAAAGCTAATATTTTATTGGTATTCATCTCAATGCATGTCCATCAATCTATGTACATGCAGCTCTCGGTCCAGTAACAAAGTACAATACTGATATTAATATTAATTACTATTAACCCATGTTCAACTCAGAAATGATAAAATATATAATTATTTATATGCATTCGATTTTTAAAAAATATAATTTTGTTATGGTTCCAATTATAGTATTTAAGAAGGTATCATAGTTCTTAGGTACCTATATTTATACTTAGAGTAATTGACTGCTCGCCCTGCCTAACATTAGTATCGTCTAGGAGAAATGAAAATTTCGCCTTGCTTTTAAATAATAAATGACCCCAACCCCCTTTCTTAAAAATTTTGTACCAAAAACTATTAATTAGTACTATTTCAGTCATTAATATAATATCTACTTAATTAATTCGGGTAGAATAAAAAAATTATTTATATTAATTTTTGTAATGATTGTGTATTAGTATCTCTTAAATACAATTTTTAATCATGTGTATTTGGACTATTCTTTATAGAAATCCTCTTAATATATGCAATTATATAGGAATATTTTGGAAAGAAAATTCATATTCATGAGGATAAAATAAATTGAGGTTTTATATTTATAATTAAAATAAATTATATTTTTAGATCTTATAATTAATATTAGAGGTAGTGGGAAATAAAAATCGTATAGCCTATAAATTATAAAAGAGCGAAAGGGATAATTATGAGTCTTGAATAAATTAGCTAATATTTTTCCCATAATTATATGACTTTACTAACTTCTCTGGTGTAATTATATAGGTCCTCTCTCTCTCTCTCTATAACTTTATTCACCACGTAGTGTCTTCTAATTGCCTAGTTTTTCTTTTCTCAAGGAAGGAAGGTTCATGATTATTCCTCTTGTAATTGTGGTTATCGATCATATCATCATTGTTAGCATATAATTGATCATTGTGTTGATTTAATTGAATTAAAAGATAGTGCATTAATTCTCACTAATACTCAAGGGCCTTCTCATGTTATGATACTTGTAAGCGTGTGAGTGGATACGAGTTAATGGCACAAGTTACTTCTTATCACTCATTTGTCCTGATCTCCCTTGTTCTTGGGATTTGCTTCCTATCCCCAATAATAAGTGGTGTTAGAGTCAAGTTTTGCCCTGGACTTATATGAAGACGTGTTTTGAAACCTATAATTGCCCCTACATTTGATTTGAGTCCCAAGAATAAGATTGACCTTAGTTTTGTTCAGGGACTTGATGTTCGTGACGTGGTTCTGAATTAAGATGCGATGTCCTCTACTTCTTATTGCCCATTTGCTCTCTCGCTCCCCATTAATTCTTAATTAATTATCATGATAAAATGCATATGAGGAGGGTTACGTTATAATCAAAATCATGCAGATATAAAAATACAATTATAAAAAAAACATTTTATGTTATTATGACATAGATGATGAGGACAAGACAAAATTAATATAATTGAAGTTATCGTAAATAATTTTTTTATCGTCAATTTGTCTAGTTAGAAAATTATATACCATCCTACTATTACTTGGCTCCTCTACTTACTTACTAACTGTTATGTTTTACGTATCTCACTAATTAATCTTTATTTTAATGCTATGGAATATCGTGTGTCTCAGCTTTTAAGTTAGGATGAAGGACATCAATATTAATTTCTTTAAATCGTCAATAAAATCACCTTGTGCAAATCAATTTAAAAACAAACTCTTTAATTTTTTTTTCTGTTCATAAATATATGCAAAAAAAATTAAAAAGAATTGTTCCTGTTATTACAATATATTCATGAATTTTTATAACAATTAATTAATTACTAAAAATTATCATTTTATTTACAAATTAATTCTGTGTTCAATAATTAATTGTGTCATATATATATATATATATACATATATATATATATATATGTATATGAAAAACACGATCTTCAATCTAAATGCCAATATTATAACTTTATAAGGTTAAAAGAGTTCAATCATTTAGGATCTTGTTTAAATCAGTGAAAGAAATATAGAACGCAATTAATTAATTAATTATGAATATATGTCTCACTTATACCTTGTTGTCATTCAGGCTAATAATAGAATAATGCAACCATCTATTCACTTCAATATATACAGTGAAAAAAATATAAATTTAAGGAATAAAATAAATTAAAATACTGTATTACATTTATCATCAAAACAAATATTTCAACTAAATCCTATATTTATAAAGGGGAGGGAGCAGCATCAGTCTATCAGATAATGAAGGATTTAGCAGCCATAAAAATGTATCTGAAAAAAAGATCTTATAGTTTAAAAAAGATGCACACACACACACACACACACACACACATATATATATATATATATATCTTTTTCGTCCAAATACTTAATTTACGTGAGACTTCTCTACTTTTTTTCCATATTAATCCGTATTTGACTTCCCCACAAAACAAAAAATTGTGTATACTAAAATTAGAATTCAAGAAATTCAAACATCATTTCCTAGAATATATGGGAGATTATCATCGAAATAATCTATGTTAGGAATGTCTTGCTTGTGTGTGAATCCGCACTCCAGCTGCCGGCCTTACAAGAGAATGTACAAGAAATAAAAAAAAAACATTGGAAGCTTTTAATTTTGTCCTTTCATTGTGCATAGAGACCCCATCCTTAACAGTGAGACCCAACAAGAGTAAGTAGCTAGGAATATTTTTAAATTTATATTTATATTAATTATGATATATTTTTTTTATAATATGTTTCAGAAAAAGATAGGTATAAGGATTATATTCAACTATATGCATAGAAACCTTTAAACCATTGACAGGGATATGAAGCTTGTTCATCAGCGATTTTTAATTAAACACAATCAGCTGATAATCTTCTTTAGGATGTTGGAAAATAACATACGAGCATTTTTTTTTTTAATTTCCAGTTGATAATCAGTTAGTAAATTAATTAAATTATATACGATGTTAAAGCATAAAAATTATATACTTAATGAGAGAATTTTGTAATATTTGTTATTCTACTTGAATTATAAAAATCATTAATTTTAATTTATAGAATTTCATAAAATTTATTATTATTTTTGTTTCATTTTATATGTTTTATAACACCCACATTTCTATAAATGAACTTTTATAAATTCTATAAATTAAAATTAATGGAGCAAAAAATAAGGGCTCAATTCAAATAAACTACAGAGAACTAATTTAACATTGAGGTAAACTATAACAAGACTTTCATATTAATATTTTAAATAAATATAAAAGTTATGTATTTAAATATGAACAAATGAACAAAATCCAAATATGTAATTTGCCACGTGTCATGTCCACTAACTACAAAACAGCCTTATTATTATTAGTAGCTAAAGGCATGCCATATGCCATCTCCTTCAAAATGAAGCATATTGGATTATGAAAGACAATTATGATTATGAATTAATGTTATTATTATTATTATTATTAAAATAAGCGGCTACCCTACATATGCATTTAGATTATCATCATCATGATTAATGCCCTGTCCTACCTACTAATTGCTAATCTTGTATACTGATTTTTGTCTGAGGCACATGATCTTCTCCAATATATTCCCACTTAGATTATGTTCATCCGTATAATTGTATTCCATATTTATTTTTGTATCATTTTGCATTTTTTTTTAAAAAAAAAAGTATATATGAAAATGATTGTTACTCAACCTAAATTCGTATATCTAGCAGTTATCATGTGAACATGTGCGGGTGATAATTGAAATTTGAGATTTTTATCAGTAAAGTTCAATTCAATTTCTTACCGTGTGATTGATGGTTCAAACCGGGAGTCAATTTAGGATTGTAATTGTCATAATTAAAATAATATATAAATAAAGTATTAATGTGTATATAATATATAATTAAGCAAAATAGAGTTACTCAAAAGGATAACTTTTTTATGTTTAGTATGAAAAAAATAAATTGAATTTTAATATCATGGGTATTACTAATCATATTACTCATTAGTTAGAGTATATATCATCAAATTCAATTAATTAAGAGTTATTCTCTCAAAGATGGAAAAAGAGATAGAAATTATTTCAAACAAATATTAAATATACTAAGTACACCTTTTTTCCACATTAAACTGAATACAAATTAAAAAAATTGCTTGAATAAAGATTAAGCACATTATAATTTAATTATTTTATTTTTCTGTTTGGTAATTAATCTTTATCCCAGACTACTGCCAAACCATATAAAACCAGTATCAATCTAGTAACTATTATCTTAATTATTTTAGTATTTTAACTTAGAAATGAAGAAAATAAAAGGCAAAAATTTACATTAAATTTTTTGCCTCCATTTCGTCAAGTTTTTTAATCTCACTTTACCATGTGTCCTATTATTTTTAATATCTTAATTTAATTTAAATACACATGAAAAAAAGAAACATATGTCCAAGTATAATTGGAGAACTTAAAAAAATTGATCTAAGGATTTTGACGTAAGTATAATCCAAAATAAAATGTATACCAAATCCCCTTATGGTTGTAAAAAATATTCATAATTTCTCTTACAAAAAATATTCGCTATTTTTATTTTTTTTTATAAAGAATACAATGTATAGTTAAAAAAAAGTAAGAAAATATAAGAATTTAAACAATGAAAGAGAAATATATCTGTTTATTTATTTTTAAATTAAGAAAATCTAGATTTTTGTTGATATTGAATTATTCATAAAAATATAGGAAAATTAAGGACTTCCTTAGAAGTTATATTATCATTATGTTTAAAAATGATTAGTTTTTCTAGCAATGAAGACTCCGTAATGATCACTTCTATACAGAAAGCAAAATCAGTGCCATCAAGATTCAACATTTACTCATTTGTGAAACTTCAATATTGCCCTCTTAGAAAAACACCTTCGAGGGACATGAACGTGAAGAAAATAGCCATTGTAGTTATGTAACAATGAAAATGGCATCAGTCATTATACTTAGCTAACATAATGATTCAATGATTAATAGTCTAATTATAGTTAAATTAAAATAGTTTAATCATAATTAAAATAATATAATTTAATTAAAAAATTATATAAAAATGTATATATAACCCTAAAAAGAATAATATTTAAATAAAAAATATTAATCCACAAATAAATAAAATATTTATGTATAAACTACATGTAATATATTAAAGCAATCTAAAACACACACGTAATAATTTGCTATATTTTTTACTCAAAATAACATTTTAGGTTTAGTAAGAAGAAAAAAATATAAAATTTAATTCAATAAATTTATCTAAAAATTTTGATTTGAGAACCGAACGATTGAGTAATTCAGTTTATTGATAAAGATTAGATTTTAATGGCATGGGGGAATATTGTCATGCTAACAATAATTTTCTTCATATATAAAAAGTTTAAATCGAGACTTTTCAAAAGATATTATAATTGATGTGACTCTATAAACGACAAACAACTTAAGTAATTATTAAAAATAAATATTACATCTTCTTTTTAATATAACATCTAATTTATAATATTTATAATAAAATTTATTATAAACTAAATTTTATATTATCAATACATATAAGATTTTAAGATTTTATTAATTTTTTTATATCTTAAATTTAAATATTATAAGAGATATTTATATTAAAAAATATCTATAAATTTTAAAATTAAAGTAGTTAATAATTTGATTTTTTTGATAATATTATTTTAAAAAAATTATCAGCTAATAATATAAAAAAATTTATATTAAAAATTGAGAGGAGTATTAGTGAAAACCGTGTGTGGGCCCCATTTTTAAATTGATAGAAGAGAAGGCCGCAAATAATGGGCCTATATAAATGTAGGCCTCCCCTCCTTCGCTTCAGTCATCTTGTTCTCTTTCCAACAGAGTCTTCACTTACACGTTTCCTCTTCTCAACTCTGTCCGAAACGTTTCTTTTTCAATTAAATCATGGCCAGACCCCAACAACGCTATCG
The DNA here is from genome assembly GCA_037074615.1 of Leucaena leucocephala. NCBI lineage: Eukaryota > Viridiplantae > Streptophyta > Magnoliopsida > Fabales > Fabaceae > Leucaena > Leucaena leucocephala. The sequence goes on along the minus strand of CM073557.1, from coordinate 5,799,777 downwards.
AGGAGTCCGCCAGAGACACTGGGGCTCCTGGGTCTCCGAAATCCGCCATCCTCTTCTGTAATTCTCTCTCTCTCCTCAAAAGTTCTTTTTTCTCTCTCTCCGTACTCTGTATTTCAGAAACTGACAAAACGTTTCTTGTGGGATACAGGAAGACAAGAATATGGCTAGGGACGTTCGAAACGGCGGAGGATGCGGCGAGAGCGTACGACGAAGCGGCGAGGCTTATGTGTGGAACAAAGGCAAGAACCAATTTTCCGTTCAATCCCAATGAGTCACAGTCGTCGTCTTCCAAATATCTCTCTGAAACTTTGAAGGCGAAGCTTCACAAGTGCCACATGGCGTCGCTTTCTCTTCAAATGGCTAATAAACAGAGCCAGAAACAGCCACAACAACAACAGAAACCTCAGAGGCTTCACTATAATGAGAATAACAACCACCCATTTGCCTCCAGCAATGCCGTTGCCGGAACGAGTTCCGACGGTGGATTCCGGTGGCCGGAGATGAGACCTGAGGAATCCCAATGGGGGGTAGAAGAAGGCCAGGGAGAAGAAATTGGACCAGTACTTGAAGATGATCACATTGAGCAGATGATTCAGGAATTGCTGCATTATGGCTCCATTGAACTCTGTTCTCTTGGCTCTGCCTAGCCTCCAAAGTTATGCTTTTCTCTTTTTCAAGACAGTCAATTTAGGTATAATCATTTTGAGGGGTTGCTATCAGTTCTCCAAAAAAACCAAAAAAAAAAAAACTCATAATGTATAAACAAAATTATTTATAAATCTAATAAAAAAAAGCACTTCTTTATATTGGAGAAACTGATTGCAACCACTTCAAATCAAACTATACCTAAATTTTGTTAACTAGAATGTAGTAGTCAATCATTTAGAAAAACCCTAGTATGAAGATGATGAGTTGTAATATAAGTATCCGCATATAAAGATTGTATTTTGTTCATCAGCTTCCATTCTTGTCTATAGAGAGAGTGAGTTTTAAAGTAATGCTAAAGTTACAATTATGTGTGACATATCTTCCCTCACCTAATGGGATCTTTATAACTAGGACATGCTTCCATTCTTATTTGCAGATTATTCAAAGTAATGATAAGATTATTGCCACGTGACCTAGATAAAAATATATTATTCTTAATGATAAGGTTATAGGTTTAAATTTTGAAAATTAGTCTCTCTAGTTACAAGGGTAAAACTGTATACATATCCTTCCTTATACTCTACCCAGTGGAACCTGTGGGCTAGACCACTCTTTTCATTCTTGTTTGTTTATACACCGATAAAATGGGGGTTGTCATGTAACAATTACTTGATCAAGAGAATACAGAGAGAAGAAACTGGGCTCTTGAGTCTGACAAACTTTGACCATTACTTTACTGCTAAAGATTGAGGAAGAATGAATTATTGGGGCAAAAATTTTGGCAGTAGTAGGGATAGTGGAAACAGAGGAAGAAGAATAGTTTGAAAAAAGAAAGAAAGAAAGATCAGAAACAGTGTTTATACCAAGTGAAAATTAAGGAAGGTGCAAATAAATATGACAAAAGTGGAAACAAAATTTGGAGCGATCATCATGATGATACATCAAGCTTTGCTTCTTCAGCAAATAAACATTCTTGTTGCTTTCTCACTAAACTTTTCTCAATTTTAATTTCCTAGTTGATAACAGACCAGACGATCCACCTTGTTTTTTTTAAGTTATCTTTAGAATTCTTCTTCTTCTTCATCCTTAATCGTCTCTCTCTCTATTTCTTTTTGGGGATCGGAACTTTTGACCCACATTACTCTTTTTTGCCCACTAACCACAAGACATATCCAATTCACAACCCACGTACCACTCTCCTTTTTGTATAAAGATTTCATCATGTGTTTGATAGTGTCTCTCTTCTCTGTCATTTTCCCCTTCTACTCAACGACACTAAAGTAATTAAATTCCAACTTCTTTTGACAAACGATTCATAGAGAGAAGGAGTTTGTTTCAGTGAAGCAATTGGCTAAACTTGTATACAGTTCACATGGGGCAAGATGTAAAGGCTATGTCTATCTATCTGAAGGGGGCAAGCCTTAACTGTTTGATATTATAAACAGAATCGAAGTCACGACCTCCTACTAACAAAAAAAAAAAATACTTTCATGCCAATTAACCACAATGCCATTGGACTGTAATAAGGGTTTTCAAAACTAAGAATAAAGAAGGAGGAATGGTGTGTGTTTGTGGGAATTGGCTTTTTGGGAAATGTAATAGTTTAAGAGGTAACAGATAAGTGACAACTTCAATGATGTGCATGGAGGTTGTCGTGCATGCTTAGAATGAAGACCTTGTTTTTGTTTCCAACATAGTGGACCCTATCTGTCCCTTTGGCTTCGCAATCATTCCAAAGTCTTATATTATCGTTTGCTCATAGTAAACGCGTACACACACTCACAATTAACCCAGTTTGAAAACATTTTACATGGCAAACTTTGTACCTAATTTTGTTGATACTTAACAAAATTACATCTGCCTGCCTGCCTTATACTTGATGTCCAAGTTAAGACTAAGCAAATACTAATAGTTTGAAGTTATAAATATAATCAAACTCGTAATCTTTTATTTACAAAAAAAATTCTATACCACTAAGCTATAAAATTATTGACAGTCGTTTGTAATTCTATATCATGTCAAGTGGTGATAACAATAAATGTTATGGTGGTACTTTTTTTGGTGGCCTCAGTGATTTTGTGTTGCTCTATTGGTTTTAATGTTCATTGTGTTATTTTTATTCAGAAAAGGTTGGGCGGGACAACGTTGTACTATTATAGGCTCATGCTTAATGATTGTTTAAGCATGTATGAGAATTGATGTTGCCCCCCACAACCAATAAAAGAACAAATTTGATGAGCCTAATGACATGAGCATGAGAACCATATATTCATAGTAGCTGAATCATCTCTTTTTGATATATGGCATGTTTTTGTCTCAACACCATCCCCATACTTTTTAGCAATGAGTCTCGCTTATCGGAATGGTTATTAAAACAATTGAAAAAGTGGTCTAACCGTGGTTAAACTGATGGCAATCCAATCATATATAATTAAAATAATATAATATAGAACTCCTAAAAAGAGTAAGATTTAAAAAAAAAAAGGAAACATTAATCTAAGAGTAAATAGAATATTTATGTAGGAACTACTTATACTTCAACAAATTAGACTTATTAAAATATAAATATGATAGACTTTATTTTTTTTTAACTGGGAGAAAAATATATAAAATCAAACATAATTAATCTATCTAAAACTTTTAATTAAATCAGTCAGAAGATTAATTTATTAGTTTATTAGTCTAATCGACCAACTCGATTTAAGTTTTATTAACATGAAAGATAGGCTGTAGTTTGTTTTTAAATCTTATAATGACTAATTTTTTACACAAAGTAATGAGCTAATAAGATGTTAATTAACTCTGATTTACAAGTTCAGCAGTATACTTTGGGGGAAATGACTGGGTTCCTTGACATCTGGAGATTTTAATGATTAACGGTGCGGGTTAATTAATTTAATTAAAGATAGTCAAAAGCCAATTATACTATCCACATGGGATCCATTGCCCCAATATCTAAATATTGATCGGAGACTTGTCTTTCTTTTTTAAGAGCACAAACACACACATACACTTCCAACTTCAATATTATATTGGATCAAACGAAAGACAAGACAAGTAATTCATGTTTAAGGACACTTTTTTTTTTTTTTGTCTCTACTCATGAGAACTACTGAAACGTTTTCGTATATGGGCACTGGAAGTGTTTCATGAGACAAGCATTCTCAGACACCACCACATGGGAAATCGCGTTATCCAAACAGCAAAACCTCAATTTCACATGGGGCTTCATATATATATATATATATATATATATATATATATACACACACACAATAGCAACCGTTTTTGTTTTCTGTATTTAATTTGTTTTGTCTCTTTTTGTATATGTTCATGTTGTGTCATGAGATGGAGAAGAATCACTATACAGTGTATTATTCTGCCTTCAAGGAAGAATCACATGTGAAGTTTGTTTGGGAATTGATATATATCAAAGAAATCCATATGAGCACCACTCTATTACCAGTTCAACTACGAATGCTTCATCTGTAGGAGATTTGTAAGAGAGATTGATCATACTAATATTTCTTTTAGTTTTTTAAACCCATCACTTCAAGTCCCTATACCTTTAATAAGCCAGTTTTGATTTATTCGTTTCCTACACATAAGACATACTAGTCCTGATCAGCAGCTCCTGTCAATTAACAGTGTTAATTAACACTACATTAACAAAGTTAACATCGTATCATATCTAAGTTTCTATGAAATCATAGGACCAACATTTTGGACAATATAAGGGAAAAAATAATAAAAAACAATATATAAGAACTAGAATTAGTTCAGGGAGGTCCTGTATTGAATTTAACTTTTTTTCGAGCTCTTATGCCATCACGTGATAATAATAAATGACATTATTAATCTGAACAGATTTCTGATATGAATTGAAGTCTTCGATGATGTCTGACAATTTGATTCATGTCTGTTATCTACTGTTTGGAAAATAAGGGCTTTATTCAGGAACTTTCAACTTCTTGAAGATAAAAAAAGTCTTCGGAGTCAAACGATTTATATATAGTTTTTAAGATCTAATTATACCAGAATTGAAAACAAATAGTTACAAGATTTTGGGGAGATTAAAAACTTAGATGATAATACTAAAAAACAAAATTAACAACCGTAGAACTAGAACGAGAGTCGAATGTAATAAACAAAACTTTTGTACCCAATCCAGTTTTAAATAAATAATTCAGTAGTTTAAAATACTATGAGATATTATCAAACTAAAAATTTTATGAAAAAAATGGATAATGTGTTATTTAAATTGTGAAAATAACGACAACACCAATTCAAATTCACATGGGCATGGACCTCAAATTCACGTGGCCTTAGGCAAACCATGTATTCTTATTCAATGAAACTTTGGTTATTGGTTATACGGCTTTGAATTTTTCAATCTTGTCAATTCCAAATATGGGTTTGTTAGTTGACAATTGAGCTACATGTCTCCAAAACAGTTCCATAGTTATTTTGTTTTTTCTATTAATTAAACTTGTCTATATTTGCATATATTGAAAATTATATATATATAGCTAAGTACAATGAACCACAAAGGCATCTTTCACTTTATGGGACCCACAGTTTATCAATAATACCCTAAGCTAATACTAATTCGTATGGGCAACATCACACTTCAGTATGCATAGGCAATGATATTATGCAAAAATTATAATTATAAGGCATAATAAATATTATAATTGACTGAGTCTATAAGGGTACAAGTAATACTTATCTATCACCGCTCTAAATCATGAAATCAACTCTACTCTTAGACATTAATAAGGTGTTAGAATCATGGTATTAAAACCTAATTGAGGTTTCAAACCTATAAATCCGTGAACTGGCTTCTTAATCCAATTAAGCAAAGAACTTCATCATGTTTGTTTCATCTTGGTAGGTACTTCAAAAAAATATGGTTATATATAAGGTTCAAAACTAATTTTACCTCAAAAAACAAATTTTTATATAGGAATTGTGGGTATTTTGAATTTTTTTGGGGGATAAATATTTGCCCCCAAAATGTTAAAAAAAATAATATCACTCCCTAATTGTTAAAAATATTGATAATTAACATTAGTTCTTTAATAGTTGGCATTAGTTTTTTAATTTTTATAGTAATTTTATTTATTTCTTAACACTTTTAAGATAATATTGATCCATAAAAAATTTTGAAATACCCATAACTCCTACGTGGGAACTTAAAACAAAATTTAAACCTATATGACTAGTAATTAATCATCAGTTTGTTTTTTTGGGGAAAAAAACTTCCGTACCATTTTCTATACTCCAAAAAAAAATACAATCTCTCCTTTTTATAATTTTTCATATAAGATAGTGATTGATTAGTATACTTTTCAGAGGAATTGTGAGACCATAACTTTAAATTTCTAGAGTACTCATCAGTGATTAATCGGTTTAATCCTATATTAGTTTTAGGGGCAACTTGGTCGGGCCCCACATAGAATAAAATCTAAGTACACTTGTTATTGATCTTTTGATTTTTTACAGGCACACTATTCTCCTATTGAAAATAATATAAGATACTTTTAAATACTAAATATGAAGATTTTTTATTATATTATATATTTATATTGATATTTTTTTATATAAAAAGTTTTAGAAAGAGGTTGGGATCACTCACAATTCAATGGTAGGACAAAGTATCCATTTTTCTTAAGCAATACTAATATATAGTAAGGCAAGCTGTTAATTATCCTCAAGAGTAAATTTAGGTACTTAGGAGTTATGATATATTTTCAAACGCTATGGTTAAAATAACAATAAAGTGATACTCTCTATAAAGATAATTTTTTTTATTGCCTACCCAGTTTACCGGAGCTTTGCCCTAACTACATCTGGATCCAACCCGCATTGCATACTAGGATATGGTAGGTGAGTCTCACAATGGGGATTTTTTGTATACGCTAAGGCTCGAACTCGAGACATCGTTTAAGTGATACCGAGCTATTTACCACTCAGACTAACCCCGGTTGATTTTCTATAAAGATAATTGATATTGGGTGTGTTTGGAAACACCTAAAATATAGGTTTCAAACCTATATTTTGGTAAAACCTAGGTTTTAAAAAAATTTAGGCTTTTGAACTAAATCATGGTTTAAAATCAAGGTTTCAAATAAGTTGGTCAGAATAGCTTATGGAATAGTAAAAAAGTTTATAAACTAACCAATTACTATATTACCCTTATTTTTTCTTACACCTTCTCTCTTTTCTTTTCTTACATCCTCTCTCCTCTCTCCTCTTATATCTTATCTCTCCTCATTTAATACCCATACTATTTTTCGTAATTTACCAATAATAAAAGTACTTCTGGAAATAATTATCCAAACACTCATTTATTTAAAATTACTATTTTTTTTATAAACTTTTCTCCAAAAGTCCTTTTCTATAAGCTGTCTAAAAGCCCATTTTTTTCATAAGCACGTTTCTAAAATATTATCTAAATACACAAATTGTTATAAATTTTCAAAGATGCTTCCTCTATGGCCCATGCACAAAATCAATATATTTCCTTTATAACTTTAAAAAGGGAAACTTGGGCCATTGAACTATAGTTGCGTAGCTGAATACTTGGGCCAGACCAAATGGCCCATCTTCTCTAGGCCCAAAAGGCCGATGCTAATTGTTTTGGATGTGCTTACTTAACATTTATCTAGGATAGAATACCCATTGTCTATGGGTTCAACTGGCGAAGGGGTAAGATATATTACTATTTAGAGTGTGTTCGAATCCTGGGGAGTACTACTTTGTTGTGATTCCAGTCACGGTGCTTGGGGAGACATCCTAACTCTTGGGTGTTTAGGTTTACGCCTGAGGGTGATAGACGGCTCACCCTGCCCGATATTAGTATCGCCTAAGAGGAAGGGAGACTTCACCCTACCCTTAGATCGTGGGTGAACCCAACCCCTTTCCAAAAAATTTTGTACCAAAAAAAAATTAGGATAGAATCCTTTATAAAAAAAATTAGGATAGAATCTAATGAAAAGGGTCCATCTCTCACAATTTGACAAATGAAGATTTGAATCTCTACAAACAGAAATTGACACTTATACATGTATGTAAAAAAGTTCAAATTTAACATGGGGTGGTTACAATTAAAGTTACTGTTAAACTCAATTAGATAGGGATAGAGAGATAGTGACAATAAAAAATATACATGACCAATCAGTGGCATAATTTTGTCAGAGACACAAATGAAAAAAAATAAACTTTTAATTTGATTTATTTTTTAAAATTTTAAAATGAGATGAATGATATTGTTATATGATTAATTGCCATTACAATCCAATAATATCCCATAATCCATGTAACTCATTATTTGTTGAGATAAAACCTATCCAGTGATTTTTTCCTCTAGAGTCTAGTGGTAGAATTTAAATATTTTTCTCACATCATTTAACTTTTAAGTAGGTTAATTAAACATATTTATTTCATTATATTTTCTATAAATACGAAAAGGCGAAAATTCAGTAAAGAGAAGGATTATGATTCCTTAAATAATAATTGAGAAGGTTAAAACAATGTCATTTGCCTAAAAATTATTTTAAAATATCTAATAAATGTATTTATTAATTTTCCATCAAAGAAAAAAAAGCATGAATTCAAACGCATACTCAAACCTTGAAACCTTCAAATATAAGTAGTTCTAATACCTATGAATAAACCATCAAAAGTTGAAGGCTAGCCTCCATGTCCCAAAATTTCTCTCTTGCCTTGTTTGTCTTACACTTGTGTTCTTGATGGCCCCCCAAGTCCTACCACTACACAATTAAATAAAACTAATATGTTGTTTTTTTTAGCTATTTTTGAGCTTATTTAGGTGATGCGGCAAACAAAAATATTGATGATATTTGTTTATAGGTGATTAGGGTATATTTTATATTTCCCCCCTTCATTTTATTGAGTTTTAACCTTATTTTGAGTTAAAAAAGTAATAATATGTTATATTTGTGTTTTAGTAACTGTTATATTAAATCATATAAAGTTTATACATAAACGTTCTATTTACTTATATATTAATACTTTTTTATTTAAATATTATATTTTTAAAAGTTATATAAGATTATTTTTATATTTTTTAATTAAATTATATTATTTTAATATAGATGATGATCTGTCGTCTAAATGACCCAGTCATTGACGAGAAACGGATGAAGAAAAATAGAAAACAAGTTATTGGTTACAAAAAGAGACAAGTGTGTGATAGAGATAAAAAAGAGAGAGTGAATGGAAATGAGAGATTTTAGAGTGAGAGAGAATACAGCTCTAATGAATAGGGCAACTCTGTTATGTATATATACGACGATCCGTTGAATGTGAAAGCTTAACTTGAACTTGTTCACTAACTATATCATCTGTATAAAAAAACAAGCTTCTTTAACTTACTTGAATAATCAACCATGGCGGGCCTTGAAGAAATCAAGAAAGAGAATGTGGATCTTGTACGTCTTTTTCAATACAACAGAATTCAGATTTTGATTTCTTACATTTGATTCTTCTTCTCTGCGAAATATGTATAAGAATGCCTTTTGTTTGTGACGCTTACAGGAACGAATACCGGTGGAAGAAGTATTTCGGGAACTAAATTGTACAAAAGAGGGTCTCACAAATGAAGAAGGCCAAAAGAGATTGTCAGTATTTGGCTACAACAAGCTGGAAGAGAAGAAGGCATTCTTATTATATATTAGTTCATTTTCTTATTAAGTCCTCCATCTGTTTGATGAAATGAAAACGCTAATCATCAATGGCATTCATCTTGAAAACAGGAAAGCAAGTTCCTGAAATTCTTGGGATTTATGTGGAACCCTCTATCATGGGTGATGGAAGCTGCCGCCCTCATGGCCATTGCATTGGCTAATGGCGGGGTACGTAAAATACTAATTATTGAATCTGGAAACAGCTTCTACGCTCCCCGACCTCACCTGGGGGGAGGAACCTTGTGCACTGAGCTGCCTAACTCTGTATATGTTGATTGAAAAATTGTAGGGCCAACCACCCGATTGGCAAGATTTTGTTGGAATAGTTGTGTTGCTGTTTATCAACTCCACAATCAGCTTTATAGAAGAGAACAATGCAGGGAATGCAGCTGCAGCACTCATGGCAAATCTCGCTCCAAAAACCAAGGTCCGCCGGGATGGAGCGTGGGTTGAGCAGGACGCTGCTATATTAGTACCTGGAGACATTATAAGCGTCAAGCTTGGAGATATCATCCCTGCAGATGCTCGTCTCTTGGAAGGTGATCCTCTCAAGATTGATCAATCTGCACTTACTGGTGAATCCTTGCCCGTCACAAAAAATCCAGGTGATGAAGTCTTCTCTGGTTCCACTGTTAAGCAAGGTGAGATTGAAGCCATTGTCATTGCCACTGGTGTACACACCTTCTTTGGTAAGGCTGCTCACTTAGTGGATAGCACCAACCAAGTTGGACACTTCCAAAAGGTAAACAAACTAGCTCTCTGCTTCTTTTTTCTATTATTTAGATTAGCTTTTGCAGAATAGATTTTGAATATTATTATGAACCTTCATCTTATTGTTGCGGTTGAATTTGAACTGTTGAGTAGGTGTTGACAGCAATTGGGAACTTCTGTATTTGCTCCATTGCTGTGGGGATAGTTATAGAGATTGTAGTCATGTACCCAATTCAGCACCGCAGGTATAGGGATGGAATTGACAATCTCTTGGTGCTTCTCATTGGAGGGATTCCCATTGCCATGCCGACAGTCTTGTCTGTAACAATGGCTATCGGTTCGCATAGACTTTCTCAGCAAGGAGCCATCACCAAGAGGATGACTGCCATTGAGGAAATGGCAGGCATGGATGTCTTGTGTAGTGACAAGACTGGTACCCTAACATTGAACAAGCTCACAGTGGACAAGGCTCTAGTTGAGGTAATTATATGGTTCAAATTCCCTAAGATGGTCACCTATTTAAGAAGAATTGTTCTGATTTTCTAATCTTTCGCAGGTTTTTGAGAAAGACATAGACAAGGACATGTTGATTTTGCTTGGAGCTAGGGCCTCTAGGGTGGAAAACCAGGATGCTATTGATGCTTGCATTGTTGGAATGCTGGGTGACCCAAAGGAGGTATATATATATATATATATATATAAGTTTGGGAATCTGAGAATATTGCAAATAGCAAACTTGGAATATAAGAAAAACTTAAACTTCACATAGTTGAATTATAAATATATTAATTGATTTAGTCACAACTTAAATTGTTGCTACAGGCTAGAGATGGCATCCAAGAAGTGCATTTCCTTCCCTTTAATCCAGTGGACAAGCGTACAGCCATCACATACATTGACTCTGCAGGCAATTGGCATAGAGTCAGCAAAGGTGCTCCAGAGCAGGTAAATAGATAGATGTTATAGTGCATAACGACTTATTAGTTCTCTTGTTTCCTTGATGAAAATTTTCCATAATTTTTTGTTTCAAATTCATTGCAGATTATCTCTCTCTGCAATCTCCGGGGTGATGTGCTGAAAAGATCTCATGCCATTATTGACAAGTTCGCTGACCGTGGTCTTCGGTCTCTTGCTGTTTGTAGACAAGTAAGTAGTGGTTGCTTGCCATGCGAGCAATGATGAGAGTCAACTAAACTTTGTTTTGTGTATGTGGTTGTATACTCACAGGAAGTCCCAGAGAAGACAAAGGAAAGTGCAGGAGGACCATGGCATTTTGTTGGTCTCTTACCTCTCTTTGATCCACCAAGACATGACAGTGCAGAGACCATCAGAAAAGCTCTTGGACTCGGAGTCAATGTGAAGATGATCACCGGTGACCAACTCGCCATCGGTAAAGAAACCGGTCGCAGGCTTGGCATGGGAAGCAATATGTACCCTTCTTCCTCTCTCCTTGGTGAACACAAGGATGAGTCTGTTGCTGCTCTTCCCATTGATGAGCTTATTGAAAAGGCCGATGGCTTTGCTGGAGTCTTCCCTGGTAAAGAAATAAAATCATCCAAATCACTATTATTGTTTATTAACTATGCCATTTTCTGCTTAAATCACTAATGGATTGTGTGAAATGAATTGAAGAGCACAAGTATGAGATTGTGAAGAGGCTGCAAGATAGGAAGCACATCTGTGGTATGACTGGAGATGGTGTGAATGATGCACCAGCCTTGAAGAGAGCAGATATCGGAATTGCAGTTGCTGATGCAACCGATGCAGCTCGAAGCGCGTCTGACATAGTCCTAACTGAACCGGGTTTGAGTGTGATTATCAGTGCAGTGTTAACAAGCAGGGCTATTTTCCAGAGGATGAAGAACTACACCATTTATGCAGTCTCCATTACAATCCGTATTGTTCTGGGATTTATGCTCCTTGCTCTTATCTGGAAATACGATTTCTCGCCTTTCATGGTTCTGATCATCGCTATACTCAATGATGGCACCATCATGACCATTTCCAAGGACAGAGTGAAGCCATCTCCAATTCCTGATTCCTGGAAACTCAATGAGATTTTCGCTACTGGCGTCGTTCTTGGTGCCTACCTTGCTGTCATGACCGTTGTCTTCTTCTGGGCCGCTCATGCATCTGATTTCTTCACGGTACATAAACAAAGCTCTAAACTTTCCTTAAAATAACCAATACGTTCTATAGTACTTAACCAAATGCAATGAATTATTATTTGCAGGAACGTTTTGGAGTTAGATCTATCAGGCACAGCCCAGAAGAGCTAACAGCAGCTGTTTACCTTCAAGTGAGTATAGTGAGTCAAGCTCTCATCTTCGTCACTCGTTCAAGGAGCTGGTCTTATGTTGAACGCCCCGGTCTCTTGCTTCTCGGCGCCTTTCTCATTGCTCAGTTAGTGAGTCATCTCAACAACAAAAGGAAAAATCTTTAGCACGGTCTTTTTTACTCTTGAAAATTATAGTTAACTTTGCTCTAAATTTTTGTTCTTGGTTGATTTTATGATCTAGATCGCGACCTTATTAGCCGTGTATGCAAACTGGGAATTCGCAAGGATTAAAGGAGTTGGTTGGGGGTGGGCTGGTGTGATTTGGCTCTACAGCATCATCTTCTACATTCCTTTAGATGTCTTAAAGTTCATCATCCGATATTCATTGAGTGGCAAGGCCTGGAACAACATTACTGAGACAAGGGTATTGCTATCATTCTTGTATTTGAATAGAAAACATTGAAAAGATCAAATCTTCGACATATGTTTTTGGATCTTCTGATGATTCAGGTTGCTTTCACAAGTAAGAAAGACTATGGAAGAGGGGAGAGAGAAGCACAATGGGCTGCAGATCAACGTACAATCCATGGTTTGAATCCTCCTGAAGCAGAAGATATCTTGAAGGACAAAACAGATTACAGAGAACTCACTGAAATTGCAGAACAAGCAAGGAAACGTGCTGAAGTTGCAAGGTAACAAAAACTAATGAACAACTGAGAAATTCCTGTGTTGAATTCAGTGTCTTCCTTAATTTTAAGGTATTGAATTGTGTTTTGTTGCTGTTGTGAAGGTTGAGGGAGCTTCACACACTGAAGGGGCATGTGGAATCTGTGGTGAAGCTGAAGGGACTTGATATTGAGACAATTCAGCAGCACTACACTGTGTGAAGGAATTGCAGCAAGCAATGATTTGCTCAATAGATATAAGATCATAGGAAAGATTATTATTATTATATTCTTTTCCTATTTTTTGTCTTCATTTGGTTTTATAAGCTGCATAAGCTTTTTTGGAATAATCCAACGGTAGGAGATTGTGAAAGGCACAATCAAGAGTTGGAGTTAAAGAGACCAAATGACTCTGTTGCTATTGTTTCTTTATTATATGAATATGAATATTATATGTATTCTATTCATAAGTTTAATGAAATAAGCTATTCTCAAATCTTAAGTTGTTCTCCTGTTTCTTTTTTGTTTAGTGTCTTGTTCGCTAATTGAAATAAGCTAATAATGTGCGAAAGTTTTTTATAAAAATACTAGTTGAATTTTAAAATCTTAAATCAACAATTCCTCAAAAAAATGTGTTATTATTTATTTATCAAATATAGTGAATAACTATTAAAACATAAAAATAAACTGATTTAAAAATTTAAAATTTAAATGATATTTTTATGAGATTTTTCCTTATAATATTACAAAATACTAAAATATTTCCCACTTTTTTTGTACTTAAGTATGGTTGACAAGTGGGCAAAGAATTTATTTAATATTTAATTGTGCTTTTTGGGTCAAACTTGCCCGTGACTTCATGTTGAATGTTGTGTAGGAGAAAAAGAAAACTGGCGCCTATGCTTAATAATATTTATCAGAATTGATCAAATTAATTTTGTTAATAATTATCGAATATTCTATATAATACGTTTAGAATGAGAGAAAAATAAAAGTAAGAGAATACTAAGAATTTATTTTTAAAATAATAAAAATATTTATTATTTTTATAAATTTTTCCTCTTAATATTCTTTTTTTCTATTTTTCTTTTTATTTAAATATAGAGCATGTATCCTTTAATATATAATTTAAGTATTATTAATACATAATTTAATACATAATCATTATATTATGAGAATTAACGAGTTAGTTTAGTTGTAGAAGATTTTATAAGATTTTTTCTATATCTTGAGTCAGATTTTTTTTAAAAAAACAATATTTGTGCAGGAATGTAAAAAAATAGTTTAAAAAATTAATAACACAAGGAGAAGTGTAAAAGAAAAACATGTAGGGCATATTTGGTATAATAGAATCAGAAGTGAAATTTTGTATTTTCCTTGTTTAGTAAGATAGAAATTATTTCTACTTCTAATATTTTAAATTATTTTAATTCTATCAGAAAAGTTAAGAAATGAGATGATAGAATTATAAATATAATATATTAAACTATTTTACTCTAAGTTTTAAAATTTTTAGATAATTTTAACTATTCTCAAGTTATAAAAAAATATTTTAGATAATTTTACTCTAAATTATAAAAAAAAATATACATTAATTATATATCTATTTTTATCTTATCAAACAAATTTTTAAAGTATATTTTTAACCTAATTATATTTTTACTTTCATAAAAAAAATTCCATCTTACCAAAAGTATCAGTAAAGCATATTTGATGCAAAAAAAATAGAAGTGAGGAAATGAGGAATAGAAGTGGAAGTAAAATTTTCTATTTTTTTTATTTAGTATGATAGAAGTCACTTACACTTCTAATATTTTAAATTATTTTAATTTTATAAAAAAGTTGAGAAAGAAGATGGTAAAAGCAAAAGTAAATATTTTAGATACTTTTACCCTAAATTATAAAATTTTTAAACAATTTTAACTATTATCAAATTATAAAAAATATTTTCAACCATTTTATAAAAAAAATATATCACTTATATACTCATTTTTATCTTATTAAATAAGCTTTTAATACATCTTTTAAGCTTCATTATATTTCCACTCCTTCTTTTATTTCCACTAGGGGTGTGCATGGGTAGGGCTGGGCAGGACAGCCCCCCTGCCCGGTGCCCTGCCCAAAAAATGCATGGGCTGCATTTTACAGCCCAATGCCCGGCCCTGCCCAGTAAAAGCCCTAACAATTTTGGGCAGAGTATGAGCGGACTGAGCATGCTCAAGTCGTGATGTCATGCTTATGTTGTAAAAAAAATTTGTAATCATCAATTTCTAAAATAATACCATATTCATGTGTCTTTAAGAGTTAAATAATATCTATAATTCACTAAGAATAAGATAACAAAGATAATAATTAAAATCTTGAGATCCATTGCATATAAAAAATAATATAAAAAATAAGCGTTAAAATCTAAGTAGTTTGTAATTATAACTTTGTATCAATCTCCCTAATATTAACAAAGATAAAGTATCTAAAAAAATAAAATAAATAATTATAATTTGTAATATAATCATATGATAATTAACAAAGTTAAAAAAAAAGAAAAAATTAGTATAGTTATAAATATTAAAAGATACAAATTTCCTACTTATATTTCTAAAATTACCTTATAGTCACTAGTAGCTATCATATTCTCCCTTTTAAGATAGAGAAAAAATAAAAAAAATAAAAGAAGTGGTGCTTATGGGCAGGGCAGGACAGCCCCTATGCCCGGTGCCCAGCCCAAAAAATATATAGGCTGTATTTTGCAGCCCGATGCCCGGCTCTACCCGATAAAAATTGGGTTAGGCAGAACATTTTTCTTACAGACTGAATAGAATATAACGAGCTATAGACATTATACAGAGCCCTAATTTCTACTTACTCTTACTTCCAATCTCAACTCTATTTCCATCCTACTAAACGCTATTAAGTTTCCGTGGGGGAAGGTGGCATTGATAGCGAAAAAGTACACATACAATTACGCATTGATAGCATGCCAATCCGACTCCATAGAAAGGCGTAAATTCCAGTCTCTCTTCTTTCTTATCTCCTTCCCATGCATTTAATCTTCTTCTTCCTCCATATTTATTAGATCTCAACTCTGTTACTCCATTGATTCAGCATGCCACTGAAATGAAGCCAAACCTCCTTATTCTCGCTCCGCTCTCTCTTTTTCTTCTTCTCTCTTCCTCACTTGCACAAGAGAGCCTCCAAAAACAACTCCTTCTGGGAAGATCTAGAAGAGCTCCAAGAGCCAGACATGGCGGCGGAGGAACAAGAGCAAGAGGAAGAGGATTCAAGTGTGACCCATTTTATCTTTATCTTTTTGGTCTCTGTGGTCGCTGGCCTTTTCCTACCTATCCTTCCCCTGAAAATCCCTTTCAGCCACTGCAACCACCGTCTCCTCCCCAGAATCCTCCACCTCCTTTGGTTCCTTCGCCGCCTCTGCCACCACGCCTTGTCCCATCTCCGCCACTAGTTCCTTCGCCGCCACCGCCTTCCCCGTCTCCACCGCCTCCTTTGGTTCCATCTCCGCCCCCTCCCGTGGTTTTTCCACCGTGGCTGGTCATTCCACCACCGCTTGTCTTCTCTCCCCCACCATTATTTCCAGATATACCAGAAACGCCCATACTTCCATGGCTATCACCTCCTCCTGATATATTCACCGATCCTCCACCGCGGTCACCGAGCTTCGTTTTTCCATCGCCAGATTTCCCCTCCGGTGGTTTTACCCAAGCACCGCCCCTTGTCCCTGAACGTCTGCCGCCGGCTTCGAAGAGCTTTGTTCCTGCCCAACCGTCGCTGCCGCTAGTAGTGTCGCCACCTTTTCCGCTTCCACCGCCGCCTGCTGATTCACCTCCCTTCAGAAACTGAGATTTTGTGTCATCCGCAAATCCTCATTTTGTGTCTATAATACTGTTTAGGTACCATAGTATATGGATCCTGGATTCGTATCCACTCTAATCTATTACATGTACTTAATTACTGGCTAATATAAAAATTCAATCTTTATATAATATATATGTCATTTAAATTTTATCATGCATTTTGAGCTTATAGACATTAATAATATTCGTAATTTCTTTGTAATTGAACAATTTGCAGTACAGCCTTATTATTATTAGATACATTAGTAATAAATAAATATCTAAGTTATTAATATTGAAAGTTATATACGTAATTGTATAAAAATTCTTAAAACTTCGTGAATATTTTAACATAGTCAACAAATAAAATATTTATAGAAAGTTATATGTATACACCATTTTTCTTTTTCCACCGCTTATGCAATGCTTGTGATTGATGCCTGATAAATCTATTTTCTGGTTTTAAGTTTCTTTTTGTGATTTATTCTTCTTCTTTTTAAAATAGCAGATCTCTGTATTTATTCACACGTGTGTTGCATTTGGCAAAAAGAATAAAAGAAAAAAAATAATTAATGTCTGTTTTCGCAGCACTATAACCTTGGTTGTAAAAAGGATTATGGACTAAATTTTATTTAGAAAAAATTTAAAATAAATAGTCATATTTATTTTAAAAAAATTTTGAATTAAGCTATAATTTAAAATAATTTTTTAGATAAGTTAATGAGAATAACTTATAGAATAATAAAATAATTTATAGACTTTCTAACTACTATTTTACCTCCATTTTCTCCTCTCTCCTCTCTCACTCTTTTATCCCTTCTCTTCTGTGCCGTCTGTTGTTGCCTTCTTTTGGAAGAGAGACAAGGGTGATATTCTCCGTTATCACGGATAGCTGGTCGCTCATGGTCACTATTTGATCGTCATCGAAGGTCTACAAAGGTTGTCACTCGTGGTTGTTGCTCAATCATACTAGCAGGTCTGTAGAGGTTGTTGCTGTTAGTCTTTGGAGCTAATTTCTAGTCGCTAGTGGTCTTTGCTAGTGTTCACTCATATTATCTCATAAATCATCACTCTTGTTCACTGTACAGGGATGATGAACAATAATATTAATTATTTTTTATCACATATTCTTTATAGTAATTTGTTAATTATAAAAATATTTTTAATAATAATTATTTAAATATTTATTTATTTAAAATTATTTTTTATAAATTCTTTTCTATAAATTTTAAAAAAAAATATTTAAAAATTATTTTTTAAGTCATTTTTTAAAATTTTTTCCAAAAATCCTGACTTACTCAATGCTCATTCTTTGACCTTCGTTTCCTGTTTCGTTTTCTAGTTGACACATGTAGTACATGACTCGGAATTATGCTCCTTCCCAAGTGCCAACTGTCATCTCTGCCATCAATATAATAATCAAGCTAGATTATGTATAATTGTATAAATAAAAACTTGCACATAACTATACAAAAAAAATAACTTTATATAATTATAAACTTTTTATATGTTACTATATAATTATATACATATTTTTTTCCACAACTAACCCACACCCACCCATTATACAGTACTCATTCTAGTTATTTTTAACTCATTTATATATATTAATAAAAATAGTTAAAAATATTAAATTTCTCATAAAATTCAAATGGTTTATAATATTATTTTCACTAATTATACTAATTTTTATTCTCTCTTATAAGCATGTATTGAAAAAAATATTTAATGGACATTGTAACTAATAAATTCTTATAAAAAGATTTTAAAAAAATTATGGTTAGAACTCTTCTAATCCTTAATATAGGAGTTATTTAATTTTTTTATTAATTAAAAAAATAAATAAATAAGTTATTGTGACCAAATTTAATTTGTCAAAATAAATTTATATTATATATTATTTAATCTATCTAAATTAATTAACTAGTTATTATATTAATTATAGCCACCTACTTTATTTGGTTTATTTAATTTAGTTAAAAAATTAATTAATTTTTATATTAAAAATTAGATGAGTATCTTATAATAAGAACCAAGAGAGTACTTATAAAGAAATTAAACTCACAAAATCATACTTTAAAGAAAAAGACTTAACAGATGCGCTTGGTGTATAATTAATTATATATAATTATATACATATAATGAAACTTTAATAAAAATGTAATAATTGTATATTACTTGATACTAATATTTCATAAGAAAATTTAGATGTTAGATACTTAGCTTTATGTATTTAAGATATCATTTTTAGATCAGTTATGACATATATGTGAACCCTTTTAATTTTTTACTCCTCACTTAACAATTACCATGCAATTTTTTTGTTATTCATAATTTTAAATTTAAACGCTACTCTATTTTGATTGGGAAAAATATTATTCAGACTTTAAATTACTTTAAATTTAAAAAATTTCCCCTAAATTTTCTTAAAATTTATAATATTTGTTTAAGCAGGCTAGCTCTATGATTTTCCGCCTGTGAAGTTAATATTTACAACGCTTTCGTAATAATTCAGTGTTACATATGTATAATTATTTCTGTAACAAAAACAATGTATAATTATTTGAATAAAATAGTTACCAATAATAATTTATACATTAAAATTTAAAATGTCATTGCAATTAAAGCTGGTAAAATGGGTTCAACCCATTTTAACTAGTGAGCCTACTATTTTTTTAATTATTAATATTATTATTTATTTTATTTAACTATTATTTTAAATATTCTTATAATCGAATACTAGTGTAGATATTTATTTATTGATTTATGTTGATATATTATAATTAATTAATATTATATTAATATTTATTTAGATTTATAGTTATAAAATTTAAATAATTTTTATAAAAAAAAATTAAAAATATAATATTGATAATTTTTTTATTATGGTAAGATTACATTAGAAATTTTATATTAATATTTTTAAATTTTAAAAATAATTTTTTAAAAATATTAAAAAAATTTAAAAAAATGTTACAGGTTGGCTAGCTGTATAGCCCGCATCCATTTAACCCGAGAATTATGACGGGTCAGGCCAATTTCTTAACTTTAATTGTAATTAACAACTCATATCATTCGTACAAAAAAAAAATAGAAAAAGTGATGTCATAGATTAGATGTATATGATGGATTAGTTGTACATAATTAATAATTATTTAATTATACCAATTCAGAACAAGTTACTATAATGTTATAAAATTATTAATTTCTTGATGGATAAATTTTAAAATTCTTAAACTAATAAAAGAACATAATTATATGGTAGTTTGTCAATAAACTCACCAATAGCCAAAAAGAATTAAATATAATTTGGTCAATATCAATTGAAAATAATTCAAATTTCAGGAGCGGAATGAGATAGAGTGGTTCAATGATGACGACTAAAGATTCCATGCTTTTTCTCAAAAAAACAAACAAACACTAGAATGCTTTTTCCTGTTTTTTTAATTTGTGTTCTCAATATTTTATTCGATAATAAATATAAACAAACTCAGTTGTTTTTAAAATATACCTATATTATACGCTTTTATATTCATAACATATTATAATTATTTTATATTTAAATTTAGAAAAAATCCCATAAAAATTTAACTTGAATTTTAAAATTTTAAGTCAATTTTATTTATTACATTTTAAACTACACTTATAAGAAAATAAAAAACAAATTTTTGTATGAATTTTTAATTTAGAATTTTAAAATTTAAATATTATTTTTTTAGTATTTTCTCTTAAACTATACATATATATTCATATTTAAATTTTTTTTCATGGTTATATTTTGTCAATAGAACTTAAACAAATTGAAATTTTCTAAAAAATATTTTACAAAAATATGTAAAGCAATTTATAAATTTTTTAAAATAAGTGAAAATTCTTTATTTAAAAATTTTATTTGTTAGAAAGACTTAATTTTAAATACATGTATGGTCTATCTAGATAAAAGTTTAGAAAATGACTTATGAGAAAAAATATATTTAGATAGCTTATAAATTCTTTTACTATTTAAAAAGCTAATCTCAGTAATTTATCTAAAATCTTAGTTTTAAATTATAGTCTGATCTAAAAATATTTTTAGAAAAATATGACTATTTATTTTAAAATTTTACTAAAGAAAAAAAGTTATTTTTTTTTTAAATTTTAGTTATAATTCTTTCCAAACATACTGTATAGAAATGCTGTCTATAAAAAATATACTTGATTTTTTTACCAGTAAAAGTTTCAAATAAATATATTTCACGATTTTCTCTCATTAAAATGGCAATTATTTGTTAAATGCACAATAATGTTGAAATATAGGGATATTAATTTCTGTAATATTCACGGGAACATGAATGGGGGACCCTGGGAAGATACTGGAGGACGTGGCCCCATAACGAACCGGAATTTGGATGTTTCTCATGTTTGATTTCATGCTCACGCGCTCTCAAGAAGGGGGGATGTCACGGGTTCTAGTTAAGTGGGTGATGATGGAGATCAGGTGGTTTGGGTTCGGTGGAGATTTAGGGGGCGAAAAATAGACCGACAGAGAATGAAAAAGAAACTTGATTCCAATTTTTTTTTTAAAATAATTTTGTGAAACTCAGCAAGTAATTGTGAAAAGCGGAAACAAAATTAAAAGTGGTAATTACTAAAAGAGCAAAAAGAAAAGGTACAAAAGCTTGCATCTGGGCATCTCTCTCACGGAAAAGGGAAAGTGCAGCGCTGCTTCTTTTATCACTCCTCCCCCCCCAAAAAAAACAAAAACAAGTGTTCCCATTACTCAAAAATTGAGTAGCTTCGTAGTGTTGTTGTAGTTTAGTAATATAAAAATTGTATTATAATTTTAGATTAGTATTGTATATCTCTCTAATTTAAACAAAATATATTCTAAAAGTATTTTTTTTTGTAGCATGAGACTTAAAAGATTTGGGTCTAAAAAAATTGTTTATGGTCAAATAGTTCTAAAATCACGTAAACCACGAGTCTAACTTCTAATTAGACGAATAAAAATATAAGTGTTATAAATATTATATATATATATGTGTGTGTGTTGATATCTATAACTTTTAGTTATTGAGATTTTTTTTAGGATTATATTTTCTTTTGATGTTACAACTCATAATCTTCTCAATAAATGATTTAAGAAAAAAAAATTATTATTAATATTATTATATTTATCTTTATTCTTTTAAAATATTAGATTTAATCTTTAATAGTTAATGTCTATAAATAGATATCATACATAATATATATAGAGATGTAGGTAATACAAGTTCAGTCGTGCTGTTTGGAGAGATATCATAATTTTTAAGTATTTAAGTTTATGTTTAATGGTAATATATGACTTTCTACTTGATAATGGTATTGTTTAGGAGGAAGAAAAATTTTATCTTATTTTCTTTTGATGTTACAAACTCATAACCTCCCAAATGAATGATTTGAGAGGAGCTTTTTTTATTGTTAATGTTATTATATTCATCTTTATTCTTTTATAACATTAAGTTTAATCTTTAATAGTTATGGTCTATAAATAAAAGTCATACACAAGGCATATGGAGATGTATGTATTACAAGTGAATAGAGAATACTCTCTTGTCTCCCTTCTCAATTCTTGTCTTATTATTTCTCTTTTCTCTAATTTTTTTATTTTTTCTTATTTTTATAATAATAAAGATTTAATTAAAAAAATATGTAAAATTATGAGGATTTGATAAAACAAAATAAATACGATGACTTGATTAAAAATATGTGAAATTATAAGGGTATGATCAAAAGGAATTGAGTAAGGACCTACATAACATGCAGATTAATTAAAATAAAAAAGATATATGAAAATTGAGTCTGCAAAATTAGGTGTTGATCTCGAAAATCCAAACTGATATATAAACACGCATAAAATCTTTCTCAATTTTATTACTATGTGTGCTAGAGAAGTGATATTTAGTGCAAAATACATGGCATGGAGAGCCTTATATATTATATAAGGGTCCTCATTTTCTTCGACATTACCCCATTCAAAAACATATGGTTCTTTTAATTGCTGATGCATGCAAGCCACTTAATGCTCTTTATTATTATTATTCCTATTTCCTTTACATGGTTTTATCATAATTCTTTAATTAAGAAATGCCCAATTTTAATTCATAAGCAAACAAGTCAAAAAAAAAAAAAAAAAGGAATTGAAGTCGATCTGTAGCAAGATATATGTTATATATATACACGCACACGCACACGCACATTGAACGTGGAATTTCAGGAAATATTCTAATTTGATCCCTATCTTGCTGCGAGAGTCATCCCCGTCCCACTTTCAGACCCACTTTATTCTTACGACGTGGATTCACATAGATTAGTATATTAAAATATTATAAATATTTTTTAAACCTTTTTTTTTTAAATTTTGAGTTCATATTTAGACTCATCTGAGCTCTCAAGGCATGGGGCTGGCAATTTATATTAATATAATTTTTTTAGGTCGGGACGAGAGATTCAAACTCCAAACTCTTGATCTAATCATTTTTGTCTCAGACCAATGCTACATTGGGTGATCGGAATGTCTCATTTGATACAACTTTAAACCACATCTCTCTATTGTCACATAGAAGAAGAATTTACTCAACAATATTCTTTGTCTATTCTAATTTCAGTAGTCTTCTTGAGAAGGGATATGAAACTTACTACTTTAATCTTTTTCTAGTTGCTCCTTCTATTAATATCAATTTATATTTTTTGTATTCTTGTCTATTATATCAATTTTAATCGTATAATTGTTTTCATTTTATATAATAAAATATGAATCCTCAAGACTCAACTATCGTAAATCCTTTCACATAAAATATATTATATATTTTATTTTACTAAGATAGGTATACAATATCCTTTTATCATATATAATAGGTACTTTTAGGTATTAAATATGTGTATTTCTTCTTAT
Source organism: Leucaena leucocephala (assembly GCA_037074615.1). Lineage (NCBI taxonomy): Eukaryota > Viridiplantae > Streptophyta > Magnoliopsida > Fabales > Fabaceae > Leucaena > Leucaena leucocephala. The sequence goes on along the minus strand of CM073557.1, from coordinate 5,776,003 downwards.
AAATAATTTTAGGCAAAAAGATAAAAAAATCTCATTTAAATTTCAAAAGGACAAATTAGATTTCTCAATATTGAAAAAGTCATATTGGGCAGGAGACTCAATCTGTCATTTATAAATTTATGTGTAAAAACTAAATTAGCCTTCATTTTTCCAATGATATTTGTATATTTGACAATACGATTTACAACTTTGCCAATAGTATTTATAACTCTCATAATGATATTTGAAACTGGGAGAAATCCAATTTTGGCAATTGAGAGAAAGACTGTAGCTGACACTAGGTGAAGTTACAAATCCTATTATAAGAAGTTACAAATGCTGTAGGTGAAGTTACAAATCCATTTGGTGAAGTTACAAATCCCATAGGAAAAGTTAAAATCCTATTAATAAAGTTGTAAATTCCATTGGAAGAGTTGTAAATACTATTAATCAAGTTGAACACTAAAATACTATTACAAATCTCATTCTTTAATAGAACTTTACAAAAATTGAATATTGAAAAGTGATTAACTAAACAAGAACATCAGTCGGTCAATAGTTGAAGTTATTACAAATAACATTACTTCTTCTCTGTTGTGGGAGTTGTAAATATCATTGCGGAAATTGTAAATACCATTGATAAAGTTAAAAATCCCATTATAAAAGTTATAAATTCTAGTAGTAGTTATAAATATAATTGATAAGCTTGTAAATACTATTGGCAAAGCTGCAAATACTATTGTGGGAGTTGCAAATAACATTGGTAAAGTTGTTAATCCCATTGGCAATGTTACTTCTTCTTTATTGTGGAAGTTGCAAATATCATTGGCAAAGTTATAAATACCATTGTGGGAGTTATAAATACTATTGACAAAGTTGTTAATCCATTTGATAAAATTGTTTCTTCTCTGTGGTAGGAGTTACAAATATCATTACGGAAGTTGTAAATACCATTATGGAAGTTGTAAATACTAGTGGGAGTTACAAATGCCATTGATAAACTTGCAAATACTATTGGCAAAGTTACAAATGCCATTGACAAACTTGCAAATACTATTGGCAAAGTTGCAAATATAATTGTGAGAGTTGCAAATACTATTGATAAAGTTACTTCTTCTCCATTGTGGGAGTTACAAATACCATTGTGGGAGTTGTAAATACCATTGATAAAGTTGTAAATTCTATTGTAGGAGTTACAAATATTAGTGATAAAGTTGTTTCTTCTCTTTTGTGGGAGTTATAAATACCATTGCGAGAGTTACAAATATTATTGTTGAAATTACAAATACCATTATGAAAGTTATAAATACTATTAGTAAATTTACAAACACTATTGTCAAAGTTACAAATACTATTATCAAAGTTACAAACACCATTATCAAAATTATAAATACTATTGTCAAAATTATAAATATTATTATAGGAGTTATAAATATTATTATCAGAGTTACAAATACTATTAGTAAAATTATAAATCGTATTGTCAAACTTACAAATATCATTAAGAAAGTGAAAGTTAATTTAGTCTTTACATACAAATTTATAAATGATAGATTGAACCTATTGCCCAATCTGTTATTTTCAATATTAAGAAACTTAATTTAGCCTTTTAAAATTTAAATGGGATTTTGTTTATCTTTCTCTCATAATTTTATTTAAGATACTATTAGCCAATGGCCACTCTATATTTCTTTTTTTAATATAAAGCTATAAGGGGATATGATTTTTTTACTATTCATTTAAAGCTGCATTTGGTGGAATCAAACAATGCTCCTTAACTTTCTCATCCTTTTCTCCCATTAGATCATTAACTTTCCCATTTTGTTCTTGTTTTCCCTCCCAACTTCTTATACTCTTTCCTCTCTCGCTTTGAAATATATTATATAATCAGCAAGTTCAGAATTTGTGTTTTTTGCATTTGTATATTATTATTATTATTATTTATATTATTATTTATAATAATATAATAAGTATATTGAGGGGGGAAAATCACAAGGCAAGTATAGGTCTTTGTGAAATAAAAATTCAACATTTTTTAAGACGTATCAAAATCCATAACAATGGTTTAGATTCAATGAAATGTAATTGATTTTCTTTAATTAAAATTAAGGTTAACATAATCATTTATCATTTATATTCGAGACATTAAATATAAATAGTATTTCCAATAAACCTTCAAACCTTGACTAGTATTATGTAACCCAAATGAAAGATAATTTGCCAACAAGAAGGTCTAACTAGTTAAATAAAATGCATATCATACTTTATAAAAAGATTAAATTTAACCAATAGTTAGATCTATAAGAAAATGTTCTATGACGAATTAAAATTTAAATATCTATAAAAATATATATTTATATTTAGTGTCTAAGAGTGATTTAAATATAATTATCTCAATAAAAATATATATATATTTAAAAAAATATCCAAATTTAAAATTTATCATAATAATTTAGGTGAGTTTAAAATTTTATCAAAAAAGGATACAATTTTTTTTTAAAAAGATTAAGAAATATATATTTCTCTTAATATATATATATATATATGTGTGTGTGTGTAAAAGAGATATAGATGTATGAGAGTAATAAAATATTTATAGTTTTTTTAATAAATATTTATAGTTTTTCATCTGACTGATGAGTATCTCACATATAATGATATAAATAGTAGTTTGATGGCGAATTCAATAATTTAAGAGAATTTAATTAATAGATTATGTTGCCGCTTGAGACCGAAAAATGGAGCCTTCGTGTGTGCGTGTAGAGTAGACTTGGTCTACGCCAGCGTCCCTATGAAACCAACATCGCCGCGTCCCATATGATTCACAAGAGGATTCTTCGGTCCTCTTCTTATGTAAATAAATAATTAATATATCATATAATAATTACATTTGCTAATAATTATTAATTTTTTTTAGAACACTTCTATTCCGCTAATACTTGTTGCACGTAGACACTAATGAGTAATTAAATGGACAAGCAATTAGTTTTTAATCCAGAGTAAATTTTTAGGAATTAATCTTATTGCCTAATTTAACTAATTTTTTTAATTTAATTAAATTATTTAAATATATTTTATACTAAAGATCTTAAGAGTATAATTAAATTAAATTATACAATAATATATATAATTTTTAAAAAATAATGTTTAAATATATAAATTATACATAATTCAGTAAAATAGTGTTTAAAAAATACAAATTTGATGAGGTGCTATTTTTTTCTAACACAAAACTATATGGTTTCAGGATAAGTAGGGAGAGAAAAAAGAAATACAACATTTAACATGATAGACTTACTCAAAACTTTAGTTGAACTGACTAATGGTTTAATTATTGGAGTTGAGTTGGATATTGATAACAAAACAATAGCTCAATTAATTATTTTAATAAAATTTACTGAAGTCCTTTGTTGCATACCCATTTTATGTAGTTAGCGTGCAGATTATGTAAGCGAAGAGACGGAGGAGGAGAGGTGCGGATGAGGAAACAGTTAGGAAAGCCACGTAATGAGAGCGGTGGACCCCGACATGTGGGAGTGAGGAGAAAGCAGGATTCATCCCCACAGTCCCAGAGACAAGGGTTTGTCAAACACTCTCTCCCCCCCCCCCTCTCTCTCTGATATAAATCTCTCTCACGCCTCCTTCTTTTCTCTTCTCATTCATTGTTCAATATTCCAACAATCCCCACGCCTAAACCCCCTCAGCCTCACGCCAATCTCCTTCTTCTCTTTTTTCTTCCTTCCTCCACAACGCCACCACGCTCTTCTCTCCACATGTGCGACGACGATTGGGTCAACTTCGCCATGTCCGACGACTCCCTCGTCGTCGACATGCTTCTCCGCCTCCAAAACCCTCCGCCGCCTCCCAAGAACTCTTCTCCCTGTCTTCACCTCCACTGGACTGTTCGTCAGCGCCGTTCTCGGTCCGCTCCCAGACACCTTGTTGGTTCCTCCGCCCACAAGAAAGATGACCCCACCAGAGCTAGTCCTACCACGCCTCTCTCCTGGAGCGGCGCCACCTCTGCCAGCGGTGGCGGTGCTGCTGACGGATCTGAAGAGTCCAGCCGTCCCACGAAACCTCTCAAAACCTCAAGATCTAAGGTTCGCTGCTTTTGCTTGTCCTACTTTATTTTTTTCTTCTCTTGTTTTGTTTTCTCTCTGGCTCTCCCGCCGGTGGCCGTTAGCCGGTGGGCGTCCCAGACGCATTCGGTTTGCGTGTCGCTTGACTTGGTGGAGCGGCGAGTGCACGACTCGGCAACTCTGTGTTTGTAAGTTCTGTCAGATTTTATATTAATTGACGAAAATGCCCTTAATGGACTCCGACGTTTACCTCGACGAATCCAAGAGAGGCAGTAACACAAGGGGCCTCCGGGCAATGGCCAGCCACCCCCGGGTTTCTCTGTTCGAAAATCCCTCGTGACAGCCCAGTCACGTAACTCGCCGGAGCCTGACCATCCGATCAACATCCGCTGTGCTCTCTTTTCTTTTGCCCTTTCACAAAATTTGTTCACTGGATGCCCTTTCTAGAGGTTCCAACTTATGGCTTTTCTTTCTTTTAACATACCCACAGAAAAAATATTGTGATCCTAATTAAAAATATCATTAGAATTAAAAACTTCAGAGAAAATGGGTGACTTTCATTCAACGCTTGGAGTCAGAGGGCTTTAATGAATCTTCTCTCTTTTTTCTCGCCACTTTTACTCGCCGTGTCACGCCTGGTCCTCAAATGACGATAACACCCTTCCAGTGAAGGGCATTATCGTCGAAGTAAATAATTGTCAAATCCAAAGAAGCCGTCCATGTAGGTTCCGAAACCGAACTCCCTCGGATAGTCGCATACACCGTACTAGCTTAACTGACTCTGACACGCCCATTCACATTTCTCATTCCACTCCGTGTGGGGGTACTTTGGTAAAATCATTCGGTGGAACCTGATGGCTTTTTTTTGTGTGGCGTGTTTTCGTGGCAAATAGTTCTGCGTGAAGTTTGGTGTGTAATTGGTAGTGGTTGTGCCCTTTTAGGGCCTTCGCAACGCTTCGTAATAAGGATGGGGAAGAGATCTGATCCGGTGTGATGTGGCACACGGTATGTGGAGGTGGTTCCACTACGGACGCATGTTGGTTCGTTTTCGTTTCATTCCCTGTCTACGTCGTCGTTTTGCACGCAAGGGTGAAAGACAATGTCTGTCAGTGAAGTGGTGTCTCTGCATGACAGCTTGATCGCAACCCTCGGGTTTCGTGGGAAACATGACAACGTTAAATATTTTTAACATGATGTTTTTCTTTGGGGCGTAAAGTCAAAACGCCGAAGGAAAAGTTTTTAATGGGGGACTGTAATTCTTTTAGAATGAAAGGCTGTTTATTATTATTCTTCTTAGTGTGGTCCATTAGGTCAGATATCAAAGCTTGTTCTTTTGCCATCTGGGATTTGAAATTGAAAGGAAGGTGGTGGTCTAAAACCTAGAGAAATGAAGCTTCCTTTGTTTTTTTGGGCCCATGAAGACAATGCATAGAGGGCAAAGAAGAAGAAAAGGAGGGGTTCTTATCTCTATTCCAAGCAAATGGTTGGTAAGGGCCCTTTGATTTTGGTAGTTCCCTGGGGACCACTTTGTCACCAATCTACTTAAGCTGGCTCGTTGATAATTGGTGTTTACTAATCTTAAGCATCGCTGTCACTAATCAATCAATCACCTTCTTCATTCGGATGGAAGACACGCATCACATATTTATTTCTTCTTTGGATATGAATCTGAAAATAAAAGGTATTATGATCTCCGGAGAATCCTCTTGTTCTCTCAGATCTGTCTAACTCATCATTCATTTAATTACTATTCACCAGCAATAGGTGCGGTAAAGTAGGTCATATATATATTATTTTAAACTTTGTTTTTTTTTTCAAAAAAAAAGAGTCGATGCTAGTGTTGTGGCCTGTGGGTATTGCTTACTGCATGACAATGCGGAAAACACTAGACTGATAGAAATGAAAATAGAGATGACATTACTGAAACATATAGGACATCGAGTACCGTGTTATGCAGAAAGATGCTATAGAATGGTGGAGTTATTATATTCTTTATTTCTTGTTTGAGACCAGGTTAACCTTTAGTGAAAATTTTGTCGGTTCTACCATTCCAGTCTCCCACTTAGGGTACTCTCCCTTCCATTGCCATCTAGTGCCTTTTTAAAAAACCTATCATCGTGACGGATTGCAGATATTGTTTTGGTCTATGGTTTTCAATCTTCTTGAATGATTCATAATTGTGTGCCTTTTTTCCCATTAAAAGCGTTGCTACATTCTTTCAATGCATATAAATATTTTGCCTATTTTGATATAATTCATGTCTTGCAGGTTGCTAATCCGAGCGAAACAACCACCACCAAGAAGTCTAGAAGAAAAAAGGTAAAACATGAACTCTTTGAAGTTTGTATTTTCATCTTCTTGTTATCAGGGAATTTCGTAGGACTTATTACTTTTCAACACGTGAGACTGAGTGTAAAGCAGCTTACTCTGATGTTGTGGAATACCTATAATGAGTTTAGTATGGATCAAGGATAAGATGCTGTTGCATAAATTCCCTATCTAAAATGGAAAAGTTGTGAGAGGTTGGGACAGAGTAATATGAAATCTTGAGAGCAAGTCAAGTGGGTTTCTTAAAATTTATGGAATTTGCATCGTCTGCTCACGTTGTAATTGAATTGACTTGTCAACAACTAAAGGCAAGTTTTTCAATGGTTGCACCGTGGCAGCTATGAAGAGATTGCCTCTGTTGATAGATGATAATTTGCACTGTCATGGCTACCTGCTTGCACGCATGTATTAATGTTGTTAACTTGGTGTGTTTTTGCAGACGTTAGCTGAACTGAAAGAGGAGGAGAGTGTGTTGTTAAAGGAACGGAGAAATCTGAAAAGTGTATGTCCCGTAATTACTTTCTGGCTAATAGCTGCTGCTTGAGTCCTTGATCCTTCTTCTGATTGGAGTTAGTTCTTATGTGTTGTTTGTTGTTACTGTTTGACTTTTGAACAGGAATTGGCATCCCTGCGTCTTACTCTAGAGAAACACAGGGCAACAAATGAACGCCTAAAGAGATTGAAGGTGACATTATTGTTCTTATTCTTCGCCACTTAAAGCCTTTTCAAGTGTCTCATTACGTTCAGCGCAGAATCCCCTCTTTTTTTGGCTAACTGAATCGAATTCTTGTCCTACTTCTTTTTCTACTCTGCAGAACAATCATTTTACTTTTATTACAACATTTCCCTTATTACCAAAAAAAAAAAAACAAAGAAATACAACGATTTTCTGTTCTCTCTGATGCATTTTCATGTTTGTTTGAACTTGTTTAGAAACATAGATCAAAGTAAACGCATGGTAGATTTTCCCCTTATTTTATGTTTGATAGGTTTAAGAATACGACATATTAGAATTAGAATTCAATAGTTATCCCTGAATCTGTTGTTTCAACAGGTTGATTTGGAGTCAAGACAACACTTTAAAACAGATACAACCCTGGTGGCATCCGACAAAGCCATGGTCGACCTACCTCGTACTTCTGATTCGGTGTCTCGGACAAGTGTTCCACGGATTGTAGTTGATAATGCATCATCATCACCTGTGCCACCAGCAAATGACTCTTGCACGCTTCCTCAGGAGATTGATAAACAAGAAGCTTCCTTCATGCTGCCTGATCTAAACCTGCCGGTGGACGACGATTTAAACCCCGTTTCCTCACACGTATTAAGCTAGTAAAGAAATTGACGTCCACAGATTAAGAGCAAGATCATTAATTTCTCCAAGTATGCCACATCGGAAGATATAGAACATGTCAGATTCCTGACTTTGTAGGTGAAGTTGGTTCAGTTAGTTTTAGGACGAGGAAATATATGTTTTTTTAATTTATCAAGGTACCACTGTGGGTAGTGTAGAGGATTGCTGACATTGTTCCCATAACTTACATTCTTTGTTTTCCCCCCTCACGGGATTCTGCATTTGTCCGAAAATCTAAAGGGCAACCCTGGATCCGCCTTATTCATCAGAGATTTTATATTATACTCTTATAAATGTAAATCACATATTTAGATAATTCAACATTTTTGTTTTTCTTACTTGTTCCTTTTTCAAGATGTAGTATGAGGTCCTCATTCCACTTAAGAATACAAATGTTCTTGTGGAAATTAAGCACCTTAGTTGATCTGAATCATATGCTTAAAAGCACAAATATGATCTGCTTTCATTCATTTCATATGATCTTGATCCATTTGGGGCATATGGGCTTCATGTTTTGGGCTGTGGATTTCTATTTATGTTGATGAAGTGCTCTTTTACTTGTTAAGTTACATTTATATATTGTATAAAAAAAAAGTTACATTTATATTTGGTGTTGCGATTATATTTAGAAAAATATTTTAATTTTTAAATATTTTAATTTATATTCATAAATAATTGATTATTTATCTTATTTAATATTAATATTATATATAAAGAAAGGATGTAGTCTTACTTTATATTATAGTTAATCTAACTCTTTTTTAAAAAATTTATAAAAAAAAAATTGTCAGTCACTTTTAAAGTGAATTTTTTTCAAAAGAACTGAGAGCTCCTGAATGCTTTTCAAATCTAATTGAGAGAAAAATAATAGGTAAAAAGTACATTTTCAGAGGACTGAATAAAACGGAGCATGAGGATTGCCTTGAATTTTTTTTTATTTTAAAATAATTCAATTAGAGTTAACACAATATCTACTAACAAATTGTGGTTGATGTAGTAAATGGCATCCGAAAGTGCACTTGTCGAGAGGTAAAGATCTTGTTTTAAATTTTAAAAATGATTAGTCTTAAGTTTAAAATGGATTGAGGATACCCTTACTTATTTTGAAATTTGTTAGGATTATACTTTTTGTTCTTAACATATGATATAATTGAAGAATTAATCTTGAGCATAAATATAATATATATTTTTTATATTTATCTATTTTTTATAAATTATCAATATAAATAATAATATATTGATTATGATAATTAAATATCTCATTCATAATTCTCTAGAATTCGTAAAGAGCATTTTTTAAACTAAAAAGTATAACATTCCTCTCATACTGACCAAAAGGTACAATAAAAACAATTTTATACCTATCATTTTTAGATATTTATATTTATAAATTATCCTATTAATACTCTATCAACAGTGAGAGAGGCAAAAAATTAAAGAAAATAATTATAATATTTTTTTTAAAAATATATTATATTAATTAATTTAATTAAATAAATATTAAATTAAAAATATGGGAGTATTAAAAATATTAAATTAAGAAATTCTACGTAGTGTTATTATTTTAAAGCCTGGAATATTGAAAGAAGCTGAATTGGTAGTGGAAAAGAAATGTTGTTGACAAGAGGAAAGAGAAAGTCGGATTTGTTTGGGGATGATTATGGGATTTGCCTTTTTGAGAATTGAGTGTACTAGCACAGAGATCCCGGGTATCCGGGACCATCGTTATTCCCCAATGGTCAAACACAGCATACCATGCTTCTATCTTTCTTTCTTACAAAAATTCTCCCTCACCAGGCGGTCAGGCACCCCACCGTATGGCTTATGATATTGATTGTACTTTCTCAGTTTTTTTTTTTACAGAAAAACAAAAACAAACTTTCACAGTACAAAAAAATAGGTTTAGTTATGAGTTTTAAATATAATATACTAATAAACAAATTATGAAACTTAAATTATAAGTTCGAAAGATTTTTTCAATTTTATGTAAGCAAAAAATATTTTTTATTAAAAATACTATTATTCAAAGAAGATTTCACTTATAGTCAAAATTACTTTTTCAATAAGTTAAAGTGATATTTATATATATACTAGAAGCAAATGGGGTGGGTTATTTTGGTTCTTTACGCATTTCTGAATGCAATTATGATTTCAAGGGTGGGAATTAATTTCAATAGTTTTTATGATTTTAGCTGACTAATTGATTTAAGGGTAATGGGGAGGGTTTGGATGATTTTATCCTAATAAATTATTGATTAAAGTGATAAATAATTTCACTCTATAAGGAGAAAAGAAAAAAATTAAATTACATGAAACACATTTATTGACAAAATTAAAAACTCTTTGGGTTTTAAATCTTCAAAGGTTAAAATATCCTTGACCAAATTAAAAAATAAAAATAGGACCGTTAATTAAAAATGAGTTATACATATTATTTCATAAGTAAAATAAAAAATATTTGCATAAGAGTGTTATATTCTCAAACACCTTGTTCTATAAACAAATTTTAGATATATTCAGGCATCAAAAAATTTATTTTTTGATTTTCTTATGATAATAAATATAAGGGTAAAAGGGCATTTTTGCCCCCGAGGTATCCCGCGAAAAGCTAATATTCTATGGAAATTTTATGAAGGACAATGTGTCTCTAAAAGCTTAAAAACATAGCAATCTCAGCTGGAAAGTTTAAAAACGTAGAAACTGTTGCTAAAATTAAATTTAACTGTTAATTAATTAATATATATTATATCATCTTTTATTTTTTATTAAACTATAAATTTACCCTAAAAGTTATTTTTAGATTCAATATTGTCGCAACTATTATCTATGTTTAATTTTATTATTAGTTTCAACAAATATATTAAACCGACCAGTCTATATGCTATCCAGTTTATTTTTTTTAGATTAAATTTATAAATAAGAAAAAATAAAAAAAATATATTCCTCTAAACTTTATCGTTAATAGAATATCACTCTGAGGTGACTATACTTCATTTTAAAAATAATATATTATTTTTATAGAGATTACGAGAGTATAGTCTAATAGAGTTGTCCCTTTATAACAATAGAGCTTTGAGGAATAGATTTTGTTTTTATTTTTTTTTCTTATTTATAAAGATGACTTAGGAAAAAGTTGAAGTAAATTATATATGTACTGATTAATTTAGCACTTAGTCAAATTAGCGATCAAATTGACCCTAAATAATTGTCAGGGAATATTGAACAAAAAAAAATAATCAGTACTCGTGTCGTCCACTTAATATTTTTTCGTAAGTCATATTTATAAATAAAGATTTTTTTAAAAAAAATACATATCTTAAAACTCTATAGTTATAAAAGTAATACTCTCAACAAATCATACTTTAATAACTTTTTTAAAAAATAATATATATTATTTTTAAAATAAAATATAGTCTCTCGAGATTGATACTCTATTAATAATAGAGTTTAAAAGAATATATAATTTTTTCTTTATTTATAAAATTAATCTCAAAAATATATAGTGAATGGCATGTAGAGTGATGGGTTTAGTATATTTGATCAAAATAATAATCAAATTGAATCTGGATAACGGTTAGGATAATATTGAATAAAAAAAGAACTTTAGACTACCTAACACTCTTTAGTAAAAATTTTTAAAATAAATTTATATCTTACATAAAAATAAAAGATAATATGATATGTAATAATAATATATTAATCAATTAATAATTAAATTTAATCTTATGTAATGGTTAAAATAATATTATTATATTTTTAAATTTTTAAAGGGATATTATTACGTTTTTAAACTTATGAAATGAGATTACATCTCATAAAACTTCCATGAGATTAGGTTTTGGCGGTACTATCATTTATCCTTTAATAGGGTTTATTTAGGTAGAATTTTAGAAATGAACTTATAAAAAAATATTTAGGCAGCTTATAGAAAAAAATTTTTAGAGAATAATTTATAAAAAAAATAATTTTAAATAAATGAGTGTTTGAATAGTTATTTTTAGAAGTATTTTTATTATTAATAAATTATAAAAAATGGTATGAGTATTAAATAAGGAGAGATAAAAGATTAGAAGAGAGAAGGTGTAAGAAATAAAATAGAGAGGATATAAGAAAAAGTATGGGTAATATAATAATTAAGTAGTTCATTAGCTCTTTTACTATTTCATAAGTTACTCTAACTAGTTTATCTAAAATTTTAATTTTAAACTATAGTTTAATTTAAAAATCTATTTGAATAAATATATCTATTTATTTTAAAAATAATAAATTTAAATTTTAAATTGAACCTAAATTTTAAATTTAAATTTAACAATTTAAATGAGGATTGAATTATTTCTTCAAAGAAAGTAGGTGAAAAGTCTGTATTTCTTTTTATTGTCAATTATTAAATCATTGATATATATTAAATTTTAGGGAGTAGAGGATGATGGTATTATTGGGTGAGTGAAATCAATCAATCAAATGTGCTACGAATATCAAATCACAGCTTGGCAATGAGAAGAAGTATCAGTCTAAGGCGGATTCCCAGGGGCCAGATCTCTGCTCTTCTCCTTCTCTATCTCTTCATTATCATTCATCATTCGTAGCTGACACACAATCATCCTCTCACTCTCTATTCTAACACTCCAATATCTTAAAATATTTCAAATATAACAAATATTTTAAATTATTAAAATTATTAAAATTTTATTCCTTTATTAATAAAAATATAAAATATTATTTAATATAGGCTACATGAATATTTTATTTTAATATATTATTATTTAAAATATTATATATAATATTATTTTAATAAATTATATTAAATAAATTATGAAATTTATCAATTTTTACCTATAAATTATATATATTATAAATTTTAGAGTTTATTTAGTATTATTTTTAAATAATATAACATATATTATATTTTAAATAATAATATGTTAAAATAAAAAAATTATATGATATGAATTGGATATAAATTTATATTTTTATTAATAAAAAAATAAAATTGTATCAATTTAAATATTTTAAGGTACTAGTTATAACTCTAAAATTAATTTAAAATATTAATTATATATTTAAATATTTTAAAATATCAATTTCTCTTTTAAAAATAATTTAAAATACTGGATGTGTCTTTATTCTTATTTATTTATACCCGGTTTTATACAATCGCATCTCACTTTCTGATTAACTCACATTCACTTTTTTCTTGTTATAATTTTGTTAAAAAGAGATTAAGTTCACGTATAATAATTTAAGTGGTAAGCAAAATTTCTTTTTCTTCTATTATGAATGTCGCCAAAACTCACCTTCACTTTTAACCTAATTGGCTCCTTCAACATCTTCATGGGATTAGGTTCTTCGTTTGTCCTTGCCCAGGAGGACGATGATGTTTCTTTTGTTGATAGACTATGGGAAATTCTAATGGGGAAAAAGCCAATAAAAACCTTTTAAAATTTAGAAAGATAATTTTTTTTCTCTAAATTTTAAAGATGGGATCTTCTGTCTAATCTGTCATTTATAAATTTAAGATAAAAGATAAAATTATCCTTTAATTATTTATAACTCCTGTAATGAGATTTACAATTTCAGTAATAATTTTAACAATTTTAACTAAAATATATACAACTTTAAAATTACAACTAGCTATTTTCGGGTTTGCAACTCTTACAATAAGATTTACAATTTTAGTCATATTTTTTACAATTCTCCCTAAGATATTTACAAATATAAAATTGTAAATCCAAAATAACAAAGATAATGAAAGACCATTGTATAAATTGTAAACCCAAAAGAAATTTATTCTAATTTTATATTTATAAATATTTCAGGGAGAGTTGTGAAAATTATTATTAAAATTGTAAATCCTAAATATTTTAACTGAAGTAGTTAAAATTATTACTCAAATTGCAAATATTATTAGTAGAGTTAGAAATATGAAAGTAATTAGTTATAATTTAAAAGTTATAAATATTTTAGGAATAATTATCAAAACTATTACTAAAATTATAAATATCATTGCAGGAGTTGTAAATGATTAAAAGATAATTTTATCGTTTATTTTAAATTTATAATGATACATTGGAGTATTGGAGAGAAAATTCAATATATTTTCTTTAAAATTTAGAGCCCTTGTTATCCTTTTAAGTTTTAAAACATCTTTTATTATTTTTTTTCTAATTCTAATTGGAGGGAGGTAAGGTGAAGTGTCATGATAGAATGTTACAAGTTTCACGATAAAGAATTTTATAAAAGAAGTGGACTTTATAAATTTGAAAAATTTTCTTTTGATAATCTAATATTTTAAAATTGAATTATCCTTTTAAGTTACTATTCATCACGTTGATTTTTTAACTGTGAGCCTGGTATTTACAAAAGGCCTACAACATATTGTTCTCAAGGCAGTGATATTATTATCAGTTTCATGTTAGGAGTCTCACAAGTAAAATAAGTTTTATTTTATCTAATAAACTACTCTTTTAAAATTAAAATTTTTATTTAAATTTGTGTTCATCACAATTAAATTGTTAGCTTTCATTAGGAACGATACTTTAAAATATGAGTTTTATAAAGGATCATATTTATATTAATTTTTTTTATATATTTCATCAAGTTTTCTAATCATATTTAGTCATATATACTATTTTTATATAAATTTAAATTAAATAAAAATATTAAGAAAAAGGCAAATGAAATTAGAGAATTTGATAACATGTTAATTTGATTTAAGTTTTGTTCCTTTTATAAATCCTTATACTCTCCAACTACGCTCTTGGGAGTGGTTGTAATAATTACACACACACAGATATATATATATATATATATATATTTATTGCCTTCTCTCTCTTTTGAACCTGTTTCTTAGATCAACATATATGGCTTATGGGTTTCGCTTATGGGAACACAAAATAAATATGCAGAAAAAGTTATACTGTGAGTTTCTGGTTTTTACGTTCCTCTTCTTCTTCCTCGGAAATAACTGATCATCATGATGACCTCAATCTCACTGCAACTTCTGCAAGAATTGAACAAGCAGTGGAGGGAATAAAAGTCTCAGTTTTTTTTCTTGCAACGCTCTCTGACGAAAGCTTATTTATTAACTCAACTCAAACCAAGTTCTCTCTGCCACTGAACTGGAACATCCAGGTTATTTATTAACCACTCAATCAAGCCTCCCTCAGAAAATGCTTCCGTGTGCTCTCCCATTATGATAAGATGTTTCCCCTCTCCCTCCCTCCCTCCCTCCCTCGCTCTCCAGTTTTACTGATCACAAAACACAATCCTCGGAAAAGATAAACCTTCACTGCCACATGACGAAACTTCCATTACAAAACTCAGACCAAGTACAAGTGCTTCGTCTCCGTGAAAGCAATTCATCTTTCTAACAGCTATATAGTGTACACACACACACACACCTGAGTCAGTACTAACACTGAGTTGGTATTACTGTAATTATTTACCACAACTAACCGAACTGATTCCATTAATTACTTTTTTATATCATTAGTAAGATTCCCGTGTTCAAAGTTCAAACCTGCGTGTTCAGTCAAAAGAAAACAAAAACAACATAGGAACAAAACGACATATATATAGTAATTTATCTGCTCCCTAGTACACAGAATATATCTTGTTTACATGCACAGTCCCATTACACTAGATTCATTCAGCCACATTCCAAAAAAAAAAAACTAGCAAAACTCAACCCTAAGACCATCATCATCATCAGATTCAGATTAGTATATATAATAAGTGAAGCTTCTCTGCTACGTACTAGTTTCAAGCTTAGCTTACAGTACTACTACACGACCATTCTCGTGGATCTACCTAGCTTCAAGTCTAGTTCTACATTGTTACCAAAACCTGATGAACTTGTCTTCTTCTCATTACCATCATTATTATTTTCTCTCACAGTTTCAGGCACCACACTGAACAATTGAGCTACAGAGGTAACCACACAGCATTTTTTAGTGTTATTCCCCATAGCCTTCCCCTTGCTTTTCATTTCTGAGCTTGAATTTGAAGATGAAGAAGAAGGTGACGATAATGGCAGTACTGAAGGTATCTCGAAGTTAGTTCTCGCTTTAGCGCCTCTCAGTCGCCTTGCTGCAGCGTCGTACGCACGGGCTGCCTCTTCCGCCGTGTCGAACGTACCCAGCCAGTGCCGACACCGCCCGATTCTGTCGCGTATCTCAGCCGACCACCTCCCCCACGGCCTCTTCCTCACTCCCCTGTAGCTCTTGTTCACCGACAGACTACTCCCACCCGTGGTTGTGCTCTTGTTTTCTCGTTTCTGCACCGACATGAACGCTTTTGAGCCGTTGAGGTCGTGGTTTTTGCTGTTAATGTTGGCAGTGGCGGAGGTGGTTGAGTGGTTGTGTCCGAAGAGCACGTGCTGACCCACCACGGCGGCGATTCCCTCCAGAGGTGGTGGCGGAGAAGGTGGCACGTTTGTGACGGTAACGCAGCTGCATGGTGTTGTGAGAGGAGCTGGAAGGAAGAAGAAATTTTCGTTCATGGTTTCTTCAAGGCGAGGAAGATGGTTGTGATATTTGAGACTTGTGTGAAAATGTTCAATGGCAATCCATTTATGAGTTAGAAAGTGAGAGAGATAAATCAAAAGAAAAATAATAGGAAGAGATTTTATTAGAGAAATGGAAGATCTTGCTGTCAATATCGAAATGACCGTAATCTAAACTGCGCTCGGATAGATAGCGTGGAGAATGACGTAAATACCCCTACAGCTAAGGGGAGGTGGAAGGTGAGAGAAGGGCGTGGGGGTAAATTCACAGGTGAGAACGGATCGAAGTGATGATATCGAGAGTTGGGAACGAAGATACTGAAGGAGAGGCGTCAGGTGGCGTCAAAGAAAAGCCATTTGATTTCATCTCATCAGTTATGAACAAACGTTTCAAAGATTAATTAAATAATAAATTAAAACAATCTCATACGAGTTAATTAGTTATATTTATATATAAACACTAACTCGTAGTTGAATCGAGTTTATGACACCGAAGTTTAGCAAAGGAGAAAGAAGTTGAAAGCGAAGAACATAAAAAGTCGGAAAAAAAAAAAGAAGATTTGATGGCGTAATGAGGGGGGATTTGTGAGGTCAACACAGTTTATTAATGAGAGATTGGATGGGAGAAAAGGCAGTGAAGTGCAGAGTGGAAATCAAAGTGATTTGAGTTACGCTTCAGATGGTCCCTTCTCTGCATTCATTATTTAGTATCTCCATTGCCATTTCAGGATCTCCTGTATGTAAGAAATGTTGTTTTATCACAGTTTAAGTTTCTGTGGATAAACTTTTAAAAAAAATATTTATAAAAAAAAGTATTTTTAGATAATTTATAAAAAAAATTTAGATAAGAGTTTATAGAAAAAAAATAGTATTAAATAAATAAGTGTTTAGATAATTATTTTTAAAATGACTTTTTGTACTAGTAAATTATTAAAAATGATATATTTTTATTAAAAAGAGGAGAGAAAGTAGAGAAAATAAAATAGAGAGAAGATGGTAGAAAAGAAATAGTAGAGATAAGAGATGATAGAAAATAGAGAGGAGAGATGGTAGAGAAAAGAGAAGAGAGAGGAGAAAGGAGAGGGGGTGTAAGAAAAAGTAAGAGTAAAATAATAATTGGATAGTTCATAAGCTCCTTTACTTTTTAAAAGCTAGTCTCAGTAGTTTATTCAAAACCATAATTTGACCTAAAAGTATTTATGGATAAATATAGCTGTTTGTTTTAAAAAAAATTTAAACTAAAATTTGAATCAGAAGCTTTTTTAAAATCACAATTTTATATGTTTTCAAATAGGCACTAAATTCTACTTAGGACATGTTGACCTTATTAATAAAATATCTATAAATATTTTTATAAATAATCTTTTAGTTATAGATATATTTTAACTCTAATAAATTCATTTATAATTTAAAAGGTTGTAAGTTTAAATGATGTAAAAACTTTATTGATTGAAAATATGTAGGTACTTCTATAAAGGTTTTTTGAATTTAGAGATATATTTTAACTTTAATAAGACCTCATGATCTAACTCACATCAACTTTTATGCATCAAAAAAATTATTCAATTCCTATGTATCCTCCAATTTTTTATATAAAATATATTTAATTAATTTAATTAAATTAAAAAATTATTTAATATAATATATTTTTTTAATTATCATAATTATTTTCTTTAACTCTCTTTTATCATCTCTTGACTGTTGTCAATAGAGTATATCAATAGGATAATTTTAAAAAAATATATAAAATATATCTTTTATTTAAAATCAAAATTATAATTTTTCAATTATATTATATATTAAGATGGAAATGAGTATACGTTTTTGTTTTTATTTTCAAAATCTACATGATTAGGATAATTTTTTATCTCTTAGCTAGCACCTACTTATTAGTGTTATCATAAGTTTCTAAAATACTGGAGGTTTTATTTGGAAAAGCAACATAAGTAATATTTTCCAATACTCGTTATCACAATAGCATAGCGTTAGCATATTCATTGGAGAATCCAATCTAAAAAGATTATGGCCTTAAACCTATAAATCATATTTTTATTTGGGATTTTTTTGACATAGGAACCATAACAATGCACTCCCAAGACTCCACTCTATGACACTTCTACTTGAACTCTTACTTGTCAGAATAGTCCATGGTAGCTCTCTTTGTAAGCACCAATCTCTTAATGAAAACAATAATATTACAAGCACAGATTATAAGAGAACCCATCCCAAAAAATTTATATGTTAAGGTGAAAAATCCCTTAAATTTATATAAAAAACTATTTTACATGTGAGATACCTCAATGTGAGACGTATATAATATGGGTCATATAATCTTAAATGCAGAAGTTTTTTGTTTTTTTTTTTTGAGTAAGACAATTTATAACCCCTCCCCCATATGGGAGGGACCCACACACCCAACACAAACACACATACTCACCTTTGGCATCCAAAGGTATAGAACTTATGACCTCCTTTATGAGAGGAGGTATGTGATGTTATTGAGCTACAATATTGTTGGCAAATGTAGAAGGTAATTAGCAACTAACTAATTTACATAAATTAAATAAATTAGTTATTTGTTATCACGTTGATTTTTTTTTAAATATCAATCTTTTTAATAATTTATATTAAAATAATAATAAATATAAGAGATAGAAGAAATTAAAATATTATATTTAAAATTAAAATAAACTCTCGTCAACTTTAGCTCTTATATTCATATATTCATGTGCAAAGTAAATTATAACTGGGCACAAGCTACTTGTTGGAATAGGAAATAAGGTTTCACCTTATTGCCTGTAAGTAACACGTGATGATCACGTGAGGAAAGTGGGAAGGCGAGCTTTGGAATCGTAAATAAAATGCATTCAAAACAATGCGGCCTTGCTTGCTCAAGAACCATCTTTTAAATGAATGAATAGTATTAACTTTTTTAATTCTCAGAACAAAACTTAGGTTTCATTGTACACATAAGAGTACAAATTAAAAGGCGCATACATATAGACAAAAATCAGCATGCATCCCATATATGTGTCGTTTACTACTCTTTTCTTCTTATAATATCATTCTGTGCCCTGAGCCAAAGATCTACAGCGATTCACCAGATTTTGTCGTTAGTTATGAAACTTGGGATGGAAGTCAATCTTTATAAAAAATTCAGGCTTTCTCGAGCATCCATGCAAAAGAATCCAAAACACAAAAACCCTCCTCTCTCTCTCTCTCTATATATATATATCTTGTTACCGAGGTGGCTTCGAAAGTGGCTTCTCTGCCTCATATTTTGATATATTTAAAGTTACATGACCGTTTGAACCACAAAGAATGTCGGTCTGCATGACACACAAACACACACTTATAGAATAAACGAGAGAGAGAGAGATGAAGATGGAGAGATCGATGTTAGGGTTAGTATTTTGAGACGTTTCGGATAAAGAGAAGGTGGGGAAGGGCGCGAAGGTTTTAGTGTTTTGCACAGTGTCTTCTCTCTCTAGCTCTCTCTCTCTCACTCTTTGGACCAAGAGACGGGGCCTTGCATGGAGAGAAGTAGGTATAGTAGGGTTTGCTCGTGGCCTTCTTCGGGGTTTGAGAAAGATGGAGAGAGAAAGTGGAAGAGAGAAAATCCCAACGAAGGCGTGTGATAATGATATCTTTATAATGTTTGATTGTTTGTACTTTAGTGATGTGCTAATTGGTGCAAAGTTATTTGGATGTGGGAACTGTCTACAACATAGAGAAATAATGAAACCTTTGTGTGGGTTCTTTTTGGGATATTCTCTGTTTTCTGGGACAGCAACGTTAGCTTTTCATGAAAATGGTAAATCTCTGAAGATGGTAACCCCACTGAAGATATATGATTGTGGGTCAAAGGAAAGCATATGATCTTCTCTTTTATCACCTGGTTCTCACAATGTTCTCTCCTACATCTACTTTTCCCCATTTCACCACCATTTTTCACCTATTTATAATACTAAAGATAATTTCAATATAAGAAATAATACTCATTTAAAGTTTTAAATTTTAGATATAAAATTTTAATCTATTTTATCTCTTAAATTTATAATTCTCTTTAAATTATTATAATAATATCCCTATGGATTACATATATTATTCAGAAATAGTTCTGCTATAAATGATTAAATATAGTATTTTAGAAAAATTAGTACATATTTTTTTTATAAGTAATTAATTTAACTAATTTTTTTATTAAAGTTTATATACAAATTAGTTCTAACTAATATTTACAAATACAAGACTACCATGTCGAAGTGTTTGCTTATGTATGGTGGTTTCTATGATGATCAAGATGCAACCAACTTTAATTTACTCAATCGAAGGATTTCAAATGCTTGACATTGCCTTTACTAAGCGCTAAAAAAGTAATAAAAGACCCAAAGTTGCAAGTTATTTTCTTTTTTTGGTACACAAAGTTGCAAGTTATGAAATGATGCACTAGAGTTAAACAACGTGTACTCAATTTCAGATGTTTACCATTAGTCGGGAGTTGGGTGGGGATGACATTGATGGCTTTGTGGATTATGGAGGAGCTACTTGCAGCATACTGGTATGTGATGAAAAAACACGTTAGATAAGTAGTTTCTTGCAATCAAATAGGAAGTTGCAAGTTCAATCTAATTTATAACATCGCGCTGTTAATACGTACCCCTCTGAATCAAAAGATAAATGGTTTCTTGAGGAAAATGAAATACCTTCAGAGCACGTTTGCCGAACTTATATGGGGATTTCACTCCTAAGTAACTAGTTAATTACTTCTAAACATGTTTTTAGGAAGTTAGCTTTTGTACAAATTGGTTCGCTTAACATGTTCATAGGATGAATATGAATTCCCCGTAGTGTTAAATCCATCTCACGAGAGGGAATCCTTTATTTGTTGATATATGTAATGAGCGTAATATTCTTAATGAATCATATTTTTGTTTCTTTATGGTTTGACACCATATAGTTTCCTCCTCAAAAGAAACAAAAGGTAAAGGGAGAAAAAAAGCCAACTTTATGTCTGCACGGATCACATAACATAAACCACATCTAAGGCTTAAGGGCTAGTTATAGTTCATGGAAAACTTCTATGAGAAAGGAAATGAAAATGAATTACTTACATGACAGACAATGAAGAGCAATGAGCATACAATATTTCAACATTATATTAATGAATTATATTATGATAAGATCACATATATTGAATGACAGTTGAACGAATTACGCAATGGAAATAAATAATACACGAGGAGAATATCATATACATGGAGAACAGACACAACAAGAAGCATTCTGGATATAAAAAACGGTCATAAAAACCAGCAAATTCAGTACATCCAAGATAAGTCTTGCCTGAAACACACTGATTTTGCCGCTCCTTGAACAGCCCTTTCAGAAATCTGAGGACAATCTTCCACAGCTAACAAATCCAGTTTGAATGATCCAACAAGTGGCTTCAACCCATCATCAGAAATTCCCAAACACTTGCTTAAATGTAAAACGCGTAATCTCGGAAACTGGCTCACAAGCTGCAGCCCTTCATCACTAATTTCCTGGCATCTCACAAGTTTCAAGGATTCAAGATACTCTGCTGAGCAAAGAGCTTCCATGCCCACATCATTAAAGGAATATACATCGTCAAGAGCGAGCTCACGAACCGGGCACCTTTGCATTAAACAAAGTATTCCATTTAAACTAAATAGAGAAGATGAGGGGAACTCCCCATCAGAGAAAGAGATCCTAACTGATTCAAGCTTTGAACAGTTTCGCGCTATGGCTTTCAGACTCTCATCTGTTAATGTCAAGCGGTTGTTCATGAAGGAGGGTAAGGAAAAATCAGGTGGAACTCTGAATGAAATTGACTTCAAATTACTTGATCTTTCAGATAGAGAAATAATGTCAGAGTCCCTGACCCCAACGCACATGTCTAAGTATATGTTTTCCAAGTTCTTGCACTTCCCCAGCACACAAGCAAGGCCTCTCCCAGGGCTGATAATGCAATTTACCAGGCTTAGCTCCAGCATATTTTCACATGGAAAACACTGCTTTTGCCACCCATCCACGGATAATCGATCATAGACCTTCATATATCGGTAATTAGCATCAACTTCAAATTGTAACCTTTTCAGCCTTTTCCAACCAGGGCCAAGCTTTATTAAATCACCCTCGCCAATTGCCCTGCAATTTTTAATCGAGAGAACCTCAAGTGTTTCGAGCTTGCCAAGGTATTCGAGCCACTCAACACTGCTTACATTGAGGCATCTGATGAGGTGAAGGCTAGAGAGGTGCTTGCAACCCATGACAAGAGACAGTATACCACAGCCAGTGATTCTAGGTGTAAAATTTAACATCAAAGATGACAGTTTCGAACTAGAAGCCAAACAGCGGAGACCTACATCGGTGATGAATGTGCAGTAGCTCAAGGTGAGATCAGACAGAGCAGGGCATTGATATGCAAGAATGAGAAGCCCTTGGTCATCCAATTGTTTTCCTAGTTTAGACATCCAGCCAGAATATGTAATCTCTACCTTTGACAAGCTGATAAACCTATTGCATAGGGAAGTCATGGCATCATTGGCAGGATCCATTCCACATCCAACCTTTAGAGAAAATCTTTGTGCATTATCTAAGTGGTGAAGGCGTTTGCATGTTAGTGAAATAGAGTTTCTGTCTTTGGTTTTGTTTATCCTAGTCAATATCTCCCAGACTAGATGCTCTGGCAAGCTATCCATAAAAAAAATTCTCTATGCAAGAAGGCCCTAACCACCTGAAGTGATTGAATAGAAACATTCAGTATAAAACGGTTCACCTTTAGAACAGGATAATAGATTATCACATCAACTTTTGACAAAATGGACAGAATTTATATGAAAGAAACATTCAAGGAGCTATATATGACGATCTAGTTGTTTCATGATCACTTCAATTTAACAAAACTTTTTCTTGGGTCAAATTGCAGATAATGCTCTAGTCCTCTTGTATTTGCTGAAAACAGAAATGCATTCAATCATACTGTTAGATCTAACAGAAAGTTAAAGCAGAAGGCGTTTTTATTCTTCTTCAAGAATTAACCATCTTATTGATGGTAGAGCATGAAGAATTAAAAAAAAAAAACAAAGACGAAGAAGATATAAAAGTCCGAATTCAAAAAAAAAAAAAAAGAAACAGACGAAAATTTCCCCTCACCGACAATCGATCGGAAATATCTGGATTCTAGAGAAAAATTGACAGGCTGCGATTCGATCGTTCCGAAGCCTGAAACTTGATGGAGCAGAGATATGCAGTTTTACGAAGCAACGATCAACAAATTACAAAGGAATTGTCAGGAAGAAGCATATTATCGAAGCACTTCAGAAGTTTCCCGTGATTCAGAATACGATCAAAACCACGAAAAAGGCATGAGGACGAACTCACGAATGCTGCAATCCATGAAAATAACTGACAATAAAAGGAAATAGTTTGACGTAATACGATATATAAACGTTTTACGAGCGCAAATGATGGATCCCCGAGGAAGCGAGGCAAGGAGCAAGATATTATTCTAGATACTTCTGAATATCATTTTAGATTTTTCTCCCTCTTCGGCCTGATGAATGATGATTCCTGGGTTAAACCTCATCCTCTAGCCCACCTTCATTGTGTAATATGCCCATAGAGCCCAATAATTTAAAAGGACGACGACCCAATAGCCCAAAACAAAGCCCATTCTACACCTTGAATAGATGTTTAAATATATCTATTGACTGTTGAGTTATAAAATAATGGAAAAATTCCACAAAAATATCACCTCAATTTTAAAATTTTAAATTATGAATTCTTATAAAAATATTTTGTTATTTTGTTATTTATTTATTTCTCAAGTATAGTAAATACTTAATAAAGTGTAGGAAAACAAACGGATTAAGAATTTTGAAATCTAAGGGATAATCTTCCCAATAATAATATTAATAACGATTACGATTATGATTATGATTATGATTTAGGAGGAACAATAAGCAATGATTAAATGCGTTTTGAAGGAAACGTACTGTTAAAATAAAGGTCAGTTTTAAAATAATTATCATTTGAAGATGGGGAAAATATGGAGGTAAAAAAAACAAAAAGAAAATGGGGAAAAATAATTTTTCGAAAAAATTAATCTCTCTTTCACACAATAAAGAGCAAAAATATTTTCAAGTATAAGGAAATTGTACCTAAATATCGGTCTCTCAAGAATTGGCTTAGAGTGTTGAGTGTCAATTAATGCATAGATATATTTCCCAGAATCTGCATAAAAAAACATTAATTCCTTTTCTGCATAGATATGTGTGTGTGTGTGTGTGTGTGTGTGTGGGAATAAAGAAGCATATTTATAAAAAGAGGAAGAAAAAAAGCTAGTTGGCAACATGATGCGTGTAACATTGATCCGTGTTTTGATTTAAATTTTAATTTATTTTTTTTAAAATAAATAATCATATTCATTTTAAAAAATTTAGATCAAATTATAGTTTAAAACTAAAATTCTAAATAAACTATTAAGATTAGTTTTTGGGTCACTAAAAGAGCTTATAAACTAGTTAATTATTATTTTAATTTTATTTTTTTATACTCTCTCCTATCTTTTTTCTCTTTTTTACCCTTTATTTTCTTTCTCATTTCTCTTCTCTCTTATTTACCATCTTTTTTATTTTATATTTTCAATAAAATCATATTATTTTTAGTAATTTTTCAATTATAAAAGTCATTCTAATAACAACTATCAAAACACTAATTTATTTATAATTATTTTTTTATAAATTTTTCTCTAATTTTTTTTAAAAAAATTGTTAAAAACCTATTTTTTCATAAAATATTTTTTAAACTCATATATAAATAGACTTAATAAAAAGTAATTTTGTGATACACTATCAAGGATCAACATTATAAGTCATATAAATAAATGATACGAGGATGAATAATGATCACAAGAGAAGAGAGACGAAGGGATTAATTAATAATAATAAAGGTTAATATTTCATTTTAACTTGAGAGTTTGTGTACTGAATATTTAAAAAAAAATTAAAATCAATAATATATAAAAATATTAAAAATAAATAAATTAGTTTTAATTATTAAAAAATTAACGTTGACCGTTAATATTATTAACTATTAGATATAATATTACTAATTTTTTAACACTTCTAAAATAATATTGTTCAATATTTTTTTTTAATTCCTATAATTTATATGATTTTTTTAAATAAAATTAGATTTTAACTCTAACAATAATTAGAAAATAAAAAAATATCACCGTGAGGTCCTCAATCATAAAATATAATTACTAAAATATTTTCATAATAAAAATAAATAATATGTAATGATAAATTTTATTGAAAAAAATGATAATATATCTATATTTACTCACTAATTCTAGAGCATATTGATGTTTACAGACAGTGATTTTTCCCGGGAAAAGTGGAATAAGAGCAAATGTATGGTGTGAGGAAGGCAGGGATAAAGAAGAAGTGATCAGGTGGAGCGTGGTACAGTAGTACTGCAGAGTGCAAACTGAGATGTGTTTGGCTTGGTTAATAAACCATTCGATGATAATGACGACGACGAATCACGTTCATACAACTCATTTATATTATATATCAAACTCGTTTCACATGTGACTCCGATCTCCACCTTCTGATTCCTATCCTTCCACGTGACCTTCATCTACCGTATCTCTTCCCTCTCACATTCTTCTCCTCAACATCCCTAACGGTAAATTTGACAGAATAAACTTTTTTTAATAAAAATAGAAATAAAAATAAAAATAAATTTTAAAAGTTTATTTGATAGGATAAAAATAAGTATAAAAT
The DNA here is from genome assembly GCA_037074615.1 of Leucaena leucocephala. Classification (NCBI taxonomy): domain Eukaryota; kingdom Viridiplantae; phylum Streptophyta; class Magnoliopsida; order Fabales; family Fabaceae; genus Leucaena; species Leucaena leucocephala. The sequence continues at coordinate 5,749,942 of CM073557.1, read as the reverse complement.
TTACGTATATTTTTTTATAAATTAAGATAAAATTATTTAAAATATTTTTTTATAACTTAAAAAAAGTTAAAATTGTCTAACAATTTTATAATTAGGATAAAATGATAAAAAAAATTATTTCTATTTCTATCATCTAAATTTTTAATTTTTTTTGATAGAACTATAATAGCTTAAAATTTTAAAAATAAAAGTGACTTCTATCATACTCAATCAAAAAAATAGAAAATTTTATTTTTATTTGTCACCTACTAGATATGTCATAAAAGTTCTTCGCATTTTCACATATGTGTGGCTCCTAAATGGAGGCTTTTCAATTTAATTAATTTGAACTTGTGATTTTATAATGTGCATAATTTTTTTGCACTCATAATCATGAAAATTTGTGTCAGTATAAAAGGAAATAAACATAATGTGTTCTAATTTAAGTTGGAGGGTGCAGTATATGGATAGGCATGAGGGCATTTTTATGGTTTGTTAACAACTAATTAAGTTAAATTAAATCAGGAATAGAAAGCCCGTTCCCCGTGGATCGCGTTGTTTTGAAAATAATAAAATATGTAACACACACCCAACTCAAAAGGACCAATTCATATATATGTACGTGAATGATGAATTCAAGGTAGAGGTGACAATGTGGGTTAACCTGTCGGATATGGGTTGACCTAAAAGCAGGCTAAAATTAACCGGCTCGCTTTTAGGCGGGTTAGTGAAATACCAACCCGAGCCCGTCAACCCGCCAGTTTTTTTTTAAATTATTTATTTTTTTTAAAAAAATATTTTTATATATATATTTTTTTAAATAATTTATATGTATCAATATTAATTGAAAGTATGATCTAAAATTGTCAAAATATTTATTTTTTTAACTTTATCACTATCCATATATAAATCTGTCACAAGTAAAATAATAATAAAATAAAATATATATTTAAAGAAATCACTTGATAAGATAAAGTTAGTATAAATTAAGTATAATGTAAACTTTAATTTGGTTAAAACTCTAAAATTAATAAAGTGTAATATAAATAATAAAAATTAATTTTTTTTTAAAAAAAACGGGCTAAGCGGGCTAACCCGCCAACCCAGCGGGTTAGCCCGCTGCGGGTTCGGGCTTGGCCCGCACCAAAATGGGTTGCCAAATTCCGCCGGGCCCAACCCAAATTTCCACCTCTAATTCAAGGCATCATTAATTTCAAGTCGTTAATAATTATGTTTTAATTTTTTTAAAACTTGACCGTATAACATTTTTTTTTATTAAAAGAAAGAAAGAAAAACAGTTTTATCAAGAAATACTAGAAGAGTAATTTTTCTTTTAATTTTAGTCCGCCTGCCTAGACTAATTCATTGTCTGGATTTTTCATATATTACTTGCCATGCTTCAAACACTTTCCTTGGTCAAAACTATATATATATTTTTATGCCCATAAGTATCCTACTGTTTGTTGAAAATAATTTTATTTAAAATACTATTAAACATTACATATAAACACTTTTTTAATAGAAATTTTAACTTTTCACATTATAACCACTAACCCATTTTACTTATTATCAACCATCATTGGTTGTTTGAAAAACTATATAATTTACATGCAAAAATTTTCATATTAAAATGTAAAAAGAAACTTATGTGTTGAATAATAAATTACCGCCTTGATTCTTAATTATAAAATCTACTCATCTAATTTTAGTAGAGTAAAAAAAATTAAATAAATTAATTAATTGTGTAATAATTTTTCTACAATATCCTGTTTAATCGTGTGTTACCTTTATCTATTACTTAGGTCATTCACTCAAGGGAATGGGGATCTTGACTGATAAATACCCTCTTAATATGTGAATTATATAAGATATATTATGAAGAAATTATAATTATATAAGATAAAATAAATTAAAATTTTATATTTAAGAATAGAGTTATTGAGTTTTACATAAATAGCTATACAAAATACAACCACTCTTTTAAGCAACACCGTCACCTCTATTTTTATGGGTATGGTACAAAAAAACATCATCTTAGCTATAAAGGAATAAGAAGATAAGGCTCAAGCCACTACTATTTTATTTAGTTAGTAGGGAGTTAATTTATAAGTTATAAAGTTATAAATTTAAATTTTGTTATTTATCATATAGTTTTATTAGTAAGCTATTTATAAATACATATTTAAATACTCTTTTAACCTAAATGCTATTTGAATATAAAGGTATACCTTAAATCTCACAGTCAATACTTGACTCATCTAAATTTGACGTAAAAAAAAAAAAAAGGGAGAACATAATGCCCAAGTCAGCCACTTACTCACGGTGACTATTCCAAGTGAACGATATAGAGCATAATAATTGTATTTTATTTTCTTCTAGGTATACTAATACTCAAGAAGTTTGGAGAAACAGACAGAAAATAATAATCATATGGTTATGCGGAGTACTGTTGCGTTAATAATGGAGTTGTACCTATTAATTCTGAGACAAGTCTAATCCAATTCACCGACCGCGAAAATTTAGTTGGCAGACTAAGTATCATATATTGACAAGCAAAACGCAATTGTGGGAAACTATGATTTCTGCGTATTAAGTAGCGTAGGTACGACAGTTTATAGATTAAAATTAAGCTTTTACTTATATTTTGATTATAGCAGCCAGCGTAACAAACTCTAAAATAACACAAGCATCCACGTGCATCTCACGTGGAATAAAATATACCTATAACAGAAGGAGACAGAAACAAAACATGAAACATAGTAATATATTATTGCGATTATTCAGTGAGGAGTTAAGACTCCATTTTCAAAACAGCAAGATGCATAACGCATGCAGCACTACTTGTTTCCTTTCTCAGAAGCATGAAGATCACTAAAATAAGTTTGCTGGTTACTCTCGAACACGTCCCTTGATATGTATGCTCCTCCTCCACCTGGTGCTTTCATGTCAGCTCCTCCTCCACAGGCACCGCCACCACCTTTCCCACCTCCACCGCCTTTCCCGCCTCCACCATAGGACATGCCAACACCACCTCCTCCACCTTTGCCACCTCCTCCTCCTCCTTTGCCACCTCCTCCTCCTCCTTTGCCACCCATGTTTTCAGAGGATAACAAATATGATTGCTGAGACTTCTTGTATGTATAAGGGATCTTGCGGTACTATATATATGATACCACAAGGAGGTTATTTAGAATGGTGCTGATAATGAATGCTCCAAATTAATGATGGAATTGGAATTTGAAATAGTTAACGCGAATTCCAATGCAGCCTCTTCATTCTCATACTTATCGCTGCATTATTATTGCATTAGGACACTGAAACGTTTGAGTTCAATTTCAAGCAAACCTGCTTGCATGAAATATTGTGAAGGACTAAATCTACATGAGAGAGAGAGACGTTTTAATGTATGCAGTCACGAATATTAAATCATGCAGATTCATAAGTTAAGGTGGGAATATAGTAATTAATTAGAATGGATGATTCATGAATACTGCAATTAAATGAAACTAGAATGATAAAAGTAACAAATGCTTACAGACAAAAAAAAAAGATAAAATAGTAAATATAGTAATATAGTACAAAATCACCAAGAAAATAATAAATTTATCATATAATTTTCATCCCACCCCAACACACAATTTTAAATTACTGCATTTGGGAGTTACGGTGGATACCAGAAGACAGAGGTCTTTGAGGAATCAATATAAAAATTATACTTTTAAAAGTTAGAGAGGTCATGTACAACTAATCCAAAATTTAAAGAATTTTATATATTTTAACATTAAAAAATTAGTTAAATTAATTATTTATAAAATATACATGTTGCTTTTTTAAAAATATCATATTTAATAATTTGTATTTGAAATTATTCCCATTGATCAAAATCGTCCTTCAATATCTATACAATTAATAAATATAATTTAAAAAATATATAAATTTTAAAAATAAAATAGGTCAGATTCTTATTTAATTAGGGCAAATTGGCAATGTTTGAATTGAAATAAAAAAACTATGATAAGATAACATGACGTGTAACATTGATCCGTGCTAGTGTATCAAGTAATTCCACTAATTCTAATGCCAGCATTTAATTTCCAAGTAAAAGCTATAACTTATAAGACTATGGACGCATTGTTCTCTCGTACTTTCTTAGTTATTTTTGAAAAAAAGCCCTTATATATGCCTGTCTTATGTAGATTAGGTATAAAAGGTTGTTGACTTTTTAAACTAGTTTAAAGGGCATTTTTTACCCGTCTAAAATACATATTTTTTTTAATATTAGCGAGTATAAAATTTATATCAAATTTCGGAGGATGGGATGGAGGTGTATAACATTTATATAACATAAAAAAAATTTGAAAACTTGAGGAGTCATGACCGTAAATAGTGGATGTTATACATGTATGTATACTTCAATAAGTTTCAAAGGAGAAGATGTGAATGTATACGTAATGAATACACACAACCTTCTAGTCCTTAATTTAATAATACTCTCATTCTTAATATATAAGTTAGTTGGAGAGTTAAATTTCTTTAATCTATTTTATATTTAATATTTATTATTTCTCCTAAACTAAATTATCAAACTTATAAATTGATTATATATATAAGCTAATTTTATAGATGATTACTTTAGGGAGATCATATTATATTAGTTATAATTAACTAATTTATTTAGTTTATTTAATCTATCATAATTAGTTAGGTAGCTCTTATATTAAGATTAGATAGAGTAGTTATTTAAATAATTTTAACATATTAAGAAAGCTAGAGAAATTAGTTAATTCTATAACGAATATAACTTGATATTTTTAAAATAAATTTATATAATATTAGATTATATATTAATTTATAAAACAAACAAATTAGTTTAAGAAAAAAAATAAAAATTATTAATTATAAAATGGATTAAGATCTTATACTTATGATGAAGATCATCAACCTACTAACTAACTCATATTTAGGATAAGATGAATATATAAATTGTCAAAAAAAACCAAAGAAGAATTAGAGGGGACAGAGGGTACATGATACACCAGCAGGGATCAGTGTTGCATGCCAAGATTTGGCTTCAAAATCTGCATTTAGTCGCAGCCTCTGAAAGAAGGAAAGAAGATTCCACCTGGAATTTGGAAACACATTTCCTTTCCATCTTATAGCCATCAGCGAGCACTAAACTACTTCCTCTCGTTTAACATGCAAGTATGCAACTCCCTTCTCCACCCTTCGATCTGTCATCTTACACGTGTCACCATCTCACTAATTTTGCTCCATCTAATATCTTTTTCTTTTGGGTGCTTCTCGCGCTATTGGCACTATCTCTTTTTAAATATTCTTCATTCGTTTCGTGGTGAGAAATATAGGAATAAAATAAGGCAACCGATACTTTTAATAAAATATTTGTCTTTTGACTTATCTAGGACAATCTCAAATGATAAAAAAGTAAGACTGATCGTAAAGACATTTTTGATACAACAAAAAAAGAAATTTTACCATGTAACTCTTTTACCATAGTAATATCATTTTGCCTTTTATTAAAAAACAAAAATAAATTTGTTCTTCTGCTCCTTTTGTTTTTCTCTTGTTTGAAAGGAAGTTCCCACATGAAATTAGGGAGAGAGTAACCCAAAAAATATCTTAAAAATATTGGTATTAACTTTTCTTAACAAGACTAACCAAAAGACTGGTTCGTCGATCTAACTAATCTACTTAGATATGAATTTTAATAAAAACTAGTGAAAATGAATTCACAATATTATAAGGGCCGTCTATATATCATATCATCATGTTTTATCTAAAATATGATGATAATATATATCATATCATCATATTCTAATTATTATAGAGCCAAATTATAATTTTATCTAAATTTTTTGTGTGTAGAAATTGGGGATATTTATTTATTTTTCTTGAATCAATATCATTATAAAAATATTTAAAAAAGAACAATATCGCTCATTGTCATTAAAAACAATTAACAATTAATAATAATTTTTAATGATAAACATTAGTTTTTAAATAATTAGATTGCTTTTACTCTTTTTGAGAGCAAATTGATCTGAAAAAACTTTCAAATAAACACAACTACCATTTGAATATCCAAGATAAAATTAGATCTTAACCTATTATTATATGCTAAGGACAAAAGAAAAAGAAAAAGAAAAAAGAAATTACGAATGCCTAAATTTGGTAATTGAACAGTAACCTAATATCCGTTAACATGTCCCACACAACTTTGTTTACAATCCCAAGAGAGTAGGTCATATCAAAGTCGGAGACTAAGTTAGTTTGGTACAAAAAAGTCCTGTTTAGGATTTACTTTCTATGTTTCTAAAGATTAATTTTTTGTATCCGATAATATAAAGTCAACCCATCCACTAAGACTAATTGTGCACATCACAGTAGTCCTTAAATTAATTAATTATATCCCCACATCACAGTAGTCCTTTAATTAATTAATTATATCCCATGCTCTTCATGCATGTTCATATTATATACAACATTAATTGTATGCAATGATCCTCTGTGTCCATGCCGATATTGAGTACCTAGTTATTTTCAATTACCTTTTAAGTTCAAATCTTATTAGAATTCCAAATAGAAGTAAATAAAGTTTGATTTAATTAATAAAAAGTTGACCTATGTCTCTTATTTGATGGATAGTTTTTCAACATCAAATTCAAAACTTTGTTTTAAAAGTCATAGATAGAATTAACTTCCCCCATATTATAAGAATATGGGTTTAAATCCTTCTCCTAACTTGAAGGCTTTATTATTAGATAATCGGTTAATATTTAATATTTCATGTAATAATTTTTTAAAACATTAAAATATATTCTAACTCTAGTAAGCTCTTAAAATTTAACTCATTTATTAGTGATAGGTACTACTAAACTAAATAATTGAAGTTCAAGTTTTGTTAGACTTCTAAATAGCAAGCTCTCTCAATATAATCAAAATTTTGAAAATATGGTTATTTTAAAATATTCCAAAAAACCCTAATATCTTTATATATATTTATTAAGCCGATTCATGACCATTGTGTAAAGATGCGAGCATAGGGGGACCAGCGTAGCAGAATCAGCCAGCAATCCATCTGTGAGTTTAGATGTGGACACGTGTAATAGTCAGAATCTGACGGTCGAAATACGCGTTGCATGTTTAGCGAGCACAACATTTTATGATATAAACTTTGAAACATGGTCTAGTCCCATGTCTCGCTTCCTCTTTTTTTAACATAAAATCTTTCACTTCATGCATTATTATATATTACCTACCTCAAAACTTGACCCTACCACCTTCTTCTCCTCCTCCTTTAAACTTTATTTTTCTGCAGAATCAGTGTCTTCATATGTATATATATAGACACACATAAATCATACCCAGAAAACCAGAGAAGACATATCCATATCGATTATCATCCATTCTGGTGCTCCATCTTTCTTCCATGGAGGGATCTGGAGAGAACTGGCCCTATTATCAGGTAGTAATTAATGATTTTCTTCAGTTATATATATATATGTTGATACTATTAGCCAGTATCTGGTGCTTTTTTTGTATCATGTTACTATTAGCCAGTAATTGATATGTTTTTGGAAGTAATTATTGATTAATGGAGATGTTGATGATGAAGTATAGATGGACATGAACACGAATCTGGAGAAAGCGATTAACTATGTGAGCTATCTGGAGGGGAGAGTGAGAGAGCTTGAGAACCAGAACAAGACGAGCGCGGAGGCGTGCCCAGCTTATAATAATAGCAACTACTACGACGGCGCGTCGTCGTCGTGCTGTGAGAGGAGCGTGGACGATGAGTGGTACGAGGCGGCGCTGCCGGAGGTGAAAGCGAGGGTTTCGGAGAATGAAGTGCTGATAATAATTCACTGTGAGAAACAAAAGGGAATTATGCATAAAATATTGTCTCAGCTTGAAACTCTTCATCTCTCTGTTATCAGTAGCAGCGTCTTGCCCTTTGGGAAATTCACTCTTGACATCACCATCGTTGCTCAGGTACACCCTTTTTAACCTAAAACTTGAAGGCATTAAGTTTATGAGTTAATCTACTTATATATTTTCTTTAGCCCTAATTGTGTTCGATATGAAATTTCTCCGCTTCTTCCCATTTAACTCATAGTTCACTTCTCAAAACAATGTAGAAAATGTTTTCTACATTGATCCCTTGAGCAACCCGTCTAAAAATAAAGTCAAAAGTTTAAGATCTCATCTATGAAACCTGTAAAAATGCTACTCTTCTAACTTGACATATAAGAGTTAGATGAAAGATTAGTTTTGATTATAAATATAAAAAATAGTCCTTCATATTTATCGTATTTATAATTTTTTCTTGAATTAATTTATCTAATTTATATCTAATATTATACATAACTATTTTAAAAAAAATAATGTATATTTTTTTCCCTAATTTATTTAACTTAATCTACTCAAAGTTGAATATATGTGTTGCAGATGGGGGAAGGATTCAACACAACGGTGAGTGGCATAGTGAAAAGCCTGAGACGAGCCATCTCCAAGTAATTGTGGAAGAAGAAGAATGAATGGTTGAAAAGAAGATGGCTCATTAGAGAGATAACATTGTTGGCTTGTTCTGATCCATGTGCATTTGTTTATTTCATACCAAAACTTCCAAATCTTTTTTATATACGTTTGGTTCTTTACAGTTACGATGAGACATTATACACACACACAAAATTTAGATTGTTTTTGTATTAAAAGTATAGCTCGAACTATCCTCATCAGTTAAACACAAACACGTAACAATATCATTTTTAATATTAATAAAAGAAAGAGATAAATTTTTAATTGAAAATATAGAATGTAATATTAAATCTGAACTTATTCCATATATACATATTTTTTCGTAAATTAAATCATTAATTTACCTACAAATTATTTTTTGTGCTTAATATTTTAAATAATTGAAAATGATTTGGGAAGTGGTTATAAGTCGTTGTATAGGAGCTTTGATTGAAGTGTTTTTCTTTATTCAGAACATTTTAGGGCCAAATTATAATTATAAATGGCGCAAATATTAATAAGTAATCATACATCTCAAGAAATTGTTTTATTTGAAATATTAATCAAATTTCTCTATTATTATTAAGGAGAAAATTTACATTAAGTGTTTTGGATCTATTTCGTCAAATTTTCTAATTTGTCTTCGCTATGTTGCATATTTTTTAATATTTTAATTTAATTTAAATACACATAAAGAAAATAACACACATGACTAAATATAATTAGAAAAATTGAAGAAATAGATCCAAAAATCTGGATGTAAGCATAGTCGTATTATTGACTAGTGCAGGACCGTGCAATGCACTTGTATGAATGGATTATCCTAAAGTATGCCTTGATTATTTATCAGCATGCTATTTTGCAATATCGTAAAGTATTTGCCAATAATAACATACATTCAGTTTAATTCTGTTGAAATTTTATTTCTAACAATATTTTGTAAGATCACAATTTAAATACATCAATAGTCTATATAATTAAGCATTGATGTTGCCAAATATATTAGAGATTTATTGTGAGTTAGGGGTCTTATATGATTTTTAGACATTTTTTAATTAATTTAATGTTTCATATTTGTATTCGTGGGTCAGGAAAATTAATGGATATATATATATATATATATATATATATATCATGTACCTAAATAATCGAAGGTTTATTTGTGGGCTAAGGAGTTTATGATTTCTAGTTTTTTTAATTTAAAATTTAAAATTTTAAAAAAATATATATATGGGAACGGAAAGTCTTTATAGCAATAACAATAGATGGAGAAAATATGTGTGAAAAAATTGAAAATTTTAATTTACTATTTTAAATTATTTCATTAATCACTTGACGGGCTACTTTCGGCCTACTATTATATATATATATAATATTTAATTTGTCAGATTTTTATTTAAAGTTGTTTCATTAATCCATATGACAACTTAAGAGATTATATATATATATATATATATACAAAACGTAATGAGGGAGGAGTAATATTCATTTCATAAGTGAGATTTAATATATTGTTATAAATATAAGTTGGGTAACTTTTAAGGTGTATTAGCGTAAATAATTAACATTGGTAAGATGGGGGTTTTCTTATTATCTTTCTTTGATTCTTTCAATCTGATGAGGCAAATACGATTAGTTGTTAGAGGTATGTGTTTTTTAAATTATTTATTGTGTAATGGGTAAAGTTTTTGCAATTGCTATAAGTCCATCAATATTAGCCCTAAATTCAGGCTTAAATGCCAACAGAAAGATTGTGGTATACCTTGCCCCATTTGGTGAGGGAAGTTATGACTTGAGACTTTTATAACACTCAAGTCTCGATTGGCCTTCTCTTCAATGTTGATTGAGGAGAACCTGCATGTGTCAAGTCTAAGAATCTCATCTCATGTTTGATTTAAGATGTGCAACTGTATATTCTAATTCAATAGTATCTTATCTCAATTCCTTTTTTCTTCATGAATATTTATTTTAAAATAAATCATTAATTATAATTAGTATTAGAATTAATTAATTAATTTAAGTATATTAAAAATATATGATATGAATTTATCTTAAGAGTTAAATTTAATTATAATTAATTAATATATTTAACTTCTTTAATTTATTTTAAATAATCAACTGATTTTATATTAAAAAATATAATGAGGGAGGAGACAAATATATCTTGTGGTAACAAATTATATAAAACTTTCTCTTCTCCTAATTATAAAATTTTATTAATTTTTTAAAAATTAAAAAATTAAATAAACTATTTAATTATAACATATACTATATATAATTTCATTAAAATGAGTAATTTATTGATCAAATAAATTAATTTGATAAAAAAATAGATACAAATACATTGAAATGACTTATTTAATTTTTTTAAAAAAATTAATAGAGCCTTAGGATATAAAAGAGTAGATTAAAACTTGTTATCCTCCTCTTATTCACCCGATTTCATAATTTGAACTTTTACTTGTTTGCAAACACTTATTGTAAACTTGGTTTAAATTTTAATTATTGTATCATTTGATGGAGGATGAATAATGAATAAAAGCACTAATAATTCCTCTCCAACTTGATGCCATGAATCTTTTGTTTTTATTTTTTCATAAAAAAATAAAAAATATCACAACAGTTATAACATGTGAATATCAACATTTTGTGAAAGTCTTAATTTAATACTTTTCTACCAGAAATAACCTCTAATGCCACATCTTAATTTAAAAAAAATACTGTAAAGTCTCGTATCAGTTGGGAAGAGGAATAAAGTACGCCTTATAATGATACTGATACATTCCCTTCATAAACGTGTTTTCTAGGTGATTACAGCTGCACCTAGAAAAACAAAGCCTTACTCTTAGCTATAGCTACAAACATGGACAATATTTATAAAGGAGGGATCTGGACTATTACAATTGGTATCAGAGCAAACCTCCGGTCAGTGTGCAAGTGAGACCGCTAGGCCTCTGAGGGGGTGGATGTTGTGAAATCTTACATCAGTGGAGGAAGGGAACAAAGTACACTTTATAAATATGCGGATACTTTCTCCTTGTAGACGCATTTTTTAGGTGGTTACGGCTGCATATAGGGAAACAAAGTTCTACTATTTGTTACGACTGCAAATAGGGATAATATTTATGAAGAATGGTCTCGGAACAAATATCAAACAAGTCCATGCCATAATACTAATGGGGGTTAATTCGAATGATAAGCAGCTTGGTATCGCTTAAGCGGGGTATCGAGTTCGAGCTTTAGGTTATACAGAAAATTTTAATTGGGAGACTCACCTACCGTAACCAGGTGTGTGATCTGGGTCAGATCCGGATGTAATTAGGGCAAAATTCTAGTGAACCGGGTAGACAACCATAAAAAAAAAAGTCCATGCCATAATCAAAGTTTGTTCACTTATGCTAATTCAAGATGAAAAGGTATTGCATATAAGATGCGAAATTATTGTTTCGAAATTATTGTATGATTATTTTATCTTGTAGATTCTGGATATTCTTGTATTGGTATTTTTCTTTCACCATATAAAGAAGAAATTTATCATGCACAAGAATACCAAGGTAGAAGTCTCCAAATTAGAAATAACGAACTTTTTAATTATAGGCATTCTTCATCAATAATGATGATTAATTGCTGTTTAGGAGTTTTAAAAGGTAGTTTCCAATTCTAAAATTAATGTCACCATAAAAACATTTAAGAAATATGAATCTGGAAGAACCGAAAATTTAACTATAAATACATAAAAAGCTTGACTTAGAATCATAAACAATTTTTACGTTATTTGTTTGTCATTCTTTTCTAATATTTTTATTAAATTAGTTTATCAATATAATAAGATATTAAGTAATTACAAAAAAAATAATGTCAATATCAATTATATAAAATAAGTAAATCAAATATTTCTGTTTTCTCTAAGCTGACTTTAAGAATAATTATTTTAAACAATTTTTTATATATTTTTTCTAAAATATGATTTTTAAGAACAATAATCTAAACAATTTTTGTTCCTTTTTTTTCCCTTCACAAAACTTGTTCTGAAAAATAACTTCATTAAAATACTCTAATAAGATAAAAATTAAAAATAAGATCAAACATTGCCTGCATTGTCATAATAGACCACCATCATGTCTGTTACAACTAGAAAGCTGCAATTCACCAAAGGAAAAGCTGCAGGTATACTACTGAAATGTTTGAGAATTTCAACTTCGATGAAAAGGAGGTGTGTAAGACATTGATTCATGCACGATTACATTCTCAAGCAAAAAAAATACCACATTCCTTGGACACTAGCTGAATGTAGATTCAGTTTCCAGAATGAAAGTGATTATCAAACTACATTCTAAGTGTTCCCAGTTTTCACTTGAACAACAGTTTCTCACCTCGCATAAAAGGAAGCTGGAATTCTCCAGTATGGGAAAATTCTTTCTCCTTAGCATTAGGGAAAGCTTTGATAATCATAGCATTGAAAATTGTTGCAGCAGGAACTTGCGATTCAACTGACTTCATTATCTCTTCACCCATCTGCTTGCATCCTATTAGTTTCTGCATAGACAATGCGGGCATTACACAGTGCAAGTTAAACTTCATTTAGCAGAAAGATAAGAATTACAACAACACCAAGAGAAAAGCCAATAGAGAGACACGTAGAGATATCAATGACATGATGGACAAGGAGTAAAGCGATGAAACATAGTAGGCACTTGGCTTCTTGACATTTGGGAGAGCTTAAGCAGAGGGTCTTAAGTTTGAATTTTTGTGAATACAGAAAATACTTTTAGGAGAACTATCCCTAATTAAGTTTGATAATACTCAAATTTGACTCAGTTAGATAGCTATATAAAAAAAAAAAACCCTTCTTGGCAGCCAGGAGACTGAAAGGCATGCCTACCGTTCCAGCAGAATATACGTCAGCAGTTCGAAATCCCCTTTTCAGGGTGTCCAAAACTGCAATTTCTATTCTCTCAGCAGCCTTATCTTCTCCAAGGGCATACTTCAAAAGCATAGCAGCACTAAGAACAGTAGCAAATGGATTTGCTTTGTCCTGAATAAAGATAATTATGTGGTTGTAATGGATGTTGTTTGAAGATAAGCAACCAAAAAAATGGAAAGTATAAAAAACCAACCTGTCCAGCAATGTCAGGAGCAGAACCATGTATAGGTTCAAAAAGCCCAGGTCCCTAAACCAATCAAAACATAATATAGTCAGGTGAAAAAGATAGTCAATTACCCCAAACAAGACCATGATCTTACATTATCAAGAAAAAAAATTTCATACCGAATTCGCGAGACTTGCAGAAGGAAGCATCCCAATACTTCCAGTGATCATTGCAGCCTCATCTGATAATATATCCCCAAATATGTTGTTTGTTACAATTGTGTCAAGCTGCAAAGTTCAGCATCAAACATTGTAACTCTTGCAATTTTTTAATTCAAAGAATTTTCCTTCTGTGAATTGCATTTATTATAGCTTAAATTGAAATGAAACTCATAGTAATATATTCCATAAGCAGACCTGTTTGGGATAGCGAACTCGTTGCATTGAGGCATTATCAACATACATGTGTGAGAGCTCAATATCCGGATATTCTTGTGCCATTGCCAGAACTCTTCTCCTCCAGAACATTGGTGCCTGAAAAATATATACACATCAAACTCATTAACATATGTTGGAAGAGCACACGAATTTATCATATACCACATTTATCTTTTCTTTATTACCATTCATTAGTAGTCAAATCATAGGCAAGTTTTAATTATTTTTTCAGTCATATAAAATTTTGCAGATAATATAACTTGCATCTTTGAAGTTTTACTTATAAGTTTCACTAATTGACTCATGCGCTGCCAATTAGTCCACATATGACCAGAGATAGCCACAAACTTACTGTGATTATTCAAAATAGTACAATAGCTAAATTCCAATTTATAATTTATAAGTAAATATCAAAACAGGATGAAGCAATAAGTACCTCTAACACATTGGCTTTGTCAACAGAACAAAGTTTCCCACGCCGCTTCTGAGCAATCTCAAATGCAAAACATGCTATGCGATCAATCAGGTCTAAGAATTGACATATGTCAGAAACAGACAATCATGGTTTCAGGGATTATAGACACTTATCACAAGGACAAGAAGAGTGGCAACAGATCTCAAGAAGAAAAATAGAAGTTCTTTTTGGAGGGAAAAAAGAAATGTGAATCCCACAACATATACATTCCCATATACTTCCTCTTAGAAAACGCTGGTTCTCCAAAATTTACTTATAAACTCTTCCAAGGGACAAAGCTCAAAAGAAAAACACACTACAAACTTACATGCACACGCACACACGCTCATCACATGATGAAAACAGCACTGCTATTACCATCTTTAGGCAGAATTTGAATATTTTGTGTAATATGAAAAGTAAAAACCAGCCCATATCTCTTTAATTTGGAATGAACATAGATTTTAATTCAAATACCAACTTTCATCCTTTAAATGAATTCCATTTCTCAAGCAAATTCCTTCAAGGTAAACAGTTGTTACAAAACAGTCACATGCATGTCTTTTCTAGCAATTCTAGGCATATCATATTTTTTTCATCGTGCTAACTCTTATTCATGGGGATCCCTTATTTTTAACTTTCTACCCTTTTCAATTTCCCCACTGTTGTTTGTATGCATCAAAAGCATTTATATGATTCTGCCCCATTCTATCTTCAGTTCTCAGGTTCAACTTTCAATTCTTATTAACCTTCTTTTTTATATCCAAGTATTTTGGAGAAACTGGAATTTGCAATAAAAGAAGGATAAAGAAACACAAAATCCTTCATCAAATGAAATTATGGTACTACAAATTACTTTAAGAGATGTTAAATTCAGATTAATCATACGTTATAAAATTCTAGAAGAAAAGCAATGCGAAGACACGATGAAAATTTTATTGAAACAAATTTTCACAGGAGCACATATGTCAAGTAGCTATAGCATGAAGAAATGATAACATCATGATATCACAAATGTTTTATCTGGCGGACCAACTTGGACGAGTAAGATACCTCATGTGCAGCATAAATCTCAGTATTGAAGCCAGTCTTCACCATTTTCATCAGTACCAAGGCCCCTGGGTTTTCCAAAGTAAATACCTAATACAACAACACAGTAACAGACTTATTTACTGATAACTTAACTACAGTTTTTCTAAATTAAAAAAATGGAAAAAGAATGAAGAATAAAGAATTAAATTTAGTTGATGTTAAAATAGTTGACAATAACTATTTCAAAGATCATAAAAGAAAATCAAATCCACTGTACACAGTCAAAATTAAAGCCCAACAGACCTACAGTGATGTCCCTTACAACCATGAGGTCAACCCCTTCAAAAATCTCTCTATTCAAAGTTGAGGCATCCATTAACTACAGGAGAATTCACAAAAGTAATAAAATGCTAAAGCCAACTTGAAAACTACTACAAAAGGGTAGATACTAGGTAAGGGATATGATTTAGCATCTGAAATAAAATACCGAACATAAAGTCATGCTCTGTAGTCTTATAATATTGGATAATTGAATAACTGTTGCACATAATAATGCTAATATTTCAACAGAAACTATGCTTAAACTCAGCCAAAATCCACGCCCAACCTGAGGATTTCAAATAATATCAACTGAAATAATTGCATACGGAGAGAAAGTTATGCCCGTGGGAATACAATAGCTGGTCTCAAATTGGCAAATACTTTAAGACCTTCCCGTAGCTGAAGCAACCCGGTCTCTGGCTTTAGCCGCTTCTCATTGTTGTCCCATTTATACGTTAAGTAATAAAATCAAAGGTCACATAATGTCTGGTAGAGAGAAGAATTTGAGGATGAAAGTTATCTAGTGTAAAATTCCAAACACGAGAATGTGAAACGATAACTACCCTCCAATCGCACCAAGAAGAATGGCGTCAGATTGCTTGGCTACAGATAATGTCTCGTCTGGTAATGGGACTCCTGTCTCATCCAATGCAGCTCCACCCAGAAACATCTCGCGGAAATTAAATTTGATCCCTGATTTAAGAAAGGAACAGATACACAGGGATAATGCTTGGTATGCAGAAATCGCAGAGCTTGTCCTTTTCATCTTATAATGCGTCAACCTTACAGTATGAATTCTATATAGGACAAAGCAAGAAAGTAGCCAGTTCACTGAGCTTAACACCATTATTTCCAGAGAGAAGCAGGTAGGCTTAGTAACGGCAAAGTATTTATTCAGAAATGACTCAAACAAGTCAATAACAGACACCCTAATATATAAATAGAACAATTAATACAATAACTTCTTTTACCAATTTTCATATTACACAGATTTTCAATTATGGATTAATCAGTGAAAAAAGTCCTCTATACAAATAATATAAATCAATATAATTATTACTCTATTTTCTATTTATAATATAAATTTAAATTAATTCTATTCTATATTTTAAAGGGTTGATTCATTAAACAATCTAAAATATCTTTAAAATATGTTTAAAGTTATAAAATATTTTAGTTCAATTTTACCTTTTAACATATTTTTTAATAGCAATTTTATTTATAAAGTATTTTTTGATAATTAACAATAAAAATAAAATTATTCTTAAAAAATACTTTAAGTAAGAAGTTGAAACATAAAATATTTTAAAATATTAGATATATCTAACAAAATTTTGAAATGCCTTCGATCAACCTTAACCTTATTTTAGATAAACTAAAATATGGAAATAAATGACACACTTAACAAACTTAGATAAAAATAAAATAAATAGATATGAAATATATGACAACTTCGGGCATGTTGCATTTTTTGTAACGCCACAAATCTCAGACATTTATTATGTTTCATTCAAATTTGATAAAAAAAAAAAAGTGCATAAAATGACTCGAGTTATTATGTCTTTTTTTCTTATCCAACGAGTAACGACATTCGCCCCTCAATATTTCAACCGGGTCAGATCATAGTACGTTTATTGGATCTTGGTCCGAATCTGGTGACCCATGGATCTCATGGCTTAAACCCTCGGCACACTTCTTCGGTTCTTCTTGGCAAGGTTTTAGAACTTAAAGAACCTCCCGATGGGTTTGCCTGCCTCATGTCGCCTTCGATTCTTCCATCCTCTTTGTTTCGTCCAAACCCTTTTCTATTCCTCCAAACAATTTCCCCACCACAAAGCCCCAACACTCGAACCAAGTTCCCCCAATTTTGATGCCGCAACAGTTCGTGAAACTCTTCTGACCTTCCGCAATGATTGGAAACGAGCGTTCGAATTTTTCAATTGGGTCGAAAGAGAATACCTTTTACAGCTCCCCACTGATACATATAATCATATGATTGACATCCTTGGTAAGTTCTTTGAGTTTCAACTTTCATGGGATTTGATTCAACGCATGCGACAAAACCCATCTTCTTCTCCGGACCATACGACATTTCGAATCATGTTTAAACGTTATGTTTCAGCTCATCTAGTTAATGAAGCAATAGAGACATATGAAAAGCTTCGCGAATTTAATTTAAAGGATGAAACTTCGTACTGCAATCTTATTGATGCACTGTGTGAGTACAAGCATGTGGATGAAGCCCAAGAGTTGATTTTTGTGAAGAACAATGGAAATATGGACGTCACTACAAAATACTTTAATATTGTTCTCCGTGGGTGGTTTAAATTGGGATGGTGGAGCAAGTGTAGGGAGTTTTGGGAAGAGATGGATAGAAAGGGAGTTCAAAAGGATGTGCATTCTTATGCAACATATATGGATATAATGTGCAAAAGTGGAAAACCTTGGAAGGCTGTGAAGTTATTCAAGCAGATGAAGAGTAAACGGATGAAATTGGATGTGGTTGTCTATAATATTGCTATTCGTTCCATAGGTCTTTCACAGGGGGTTGATTTTTCAATTAGGCTCTTTCGTGAAATGAAAGATTTCGGGTTCGAGCCTTCTCTTGTAACCTATAACACTATTATTAAGCTTTTATGTGATAACTACAGGTATAAGCAAGCGCTTGAGATGCTTGATACCATGCCTAAGAATGGATGTCAGCCGAATGCAATTTCATATCATTATTTTTTCGCTTGCATGGAAAAACCTGGGGAGCTACTCACATTGTTTTATAAAATGATTGGAAGTGGAGTTCGGCCAAGTATGGATACCTATGTGATGCTTATGAGGAAGTTTGGGAGGTGGGGATTTCTTCGACCAGTTTTAGTAGTGTGGGAGAAAATGGAAGAACTTGGATGTAGTCCGGATGCATCTGCTTACAATGCCGTGATAGATGCTCTTTTGGAAAAGGGATTATTAGACATGGCAAGGAAATATGATGAAGAGATGTTGGCAAAAGGACTTTCATCTAGGCCAAGGAAAGAGTTGGGGACGCAGTTGGAGGCAACAGGAGAATCCCCTGGTGAATAGTTGTAATTTTTAATCCAATTATTTTTTTCATGTTCAATGATTGTATAGATATACAGGTGCAAGTCTCTTTCTTTTCTCAAGCGGTACCATTGGGGAAAAGCAAGCAAGGTTAAGGAAATGCAAGATGCTAATATGCTAGAATTTGAAAATAGCATGACATAGATGGAAGATGACTTCAAAGGAAGATGAGAAAAAGGAAAAAAATTCCAGCAAATCAGTAACAAGCTTGTCCTCCATTGACTATTGACTCTATATTGTGCGGATTCACTACACGACTCTCCCGAATTTGGTTTGCTGATGCTGGTTCCTGATGCATGATTGTGATCGGTTGATTCTCATCCTCTACTAGGCACATCACATGTACAAAAATAAGCCTGATCTGCTGAGATAATCAGGCTGCTATTAATTTCCCCCAAAGGTAGTTCTAAAATGCAATGGGGACTTTCACTTGAAGAATTATGTGAGCTTTTGAGTGCCTGTGCTTGACTTTGATCATAGATCTCTTTGCTTAGTGACTTGCCTCTATTGAAACACTCATACATGGTCATATCACAACCCGCGTTCACGTCTCAGAGTCTGTCGTAGTTACTTGCGTCTAAACTTTCAATGAAGTCGCTATCTTTTTATCCTTTTAATCTGCCGCAAGGAAATGATCTGCAATCATTTTTACCCTTGAAAATAGGTTGAGAAGTGATTTACCTTAAGCATAGCTGGATCATCAGTATGCCCTGTAAGCATGACGCAAACAATGGAGTCCATCAAATAGGTACTACGTCATTTTTGTTTCAATTTTATATTCATGAAGGGTATGACTTGGAGACTCTTTCATCAGACAAACCAAAAAGATGCAATCATGTCTTGGAGAGTGATCTTCAATTCGCTAGATTATGTTAATTTATAATATATGCTAATTGGGTCACTTGAAAGATGCTGCCTTTTCTTCATGTTAAAGGAAACTGTTGATTTAAGGGAACGAAAGAATAATTCAAAGAAACTTAGATTAGCTTTCTCTTTGCTCTTATAGCAGGGAAGTTGTGGGTTTAGCCAATTGAAAAATAAATAATTGCCCATTAATATTTCTAATGTCTCTCTTTAATATAACACAAAAGGCACGTTTAACCTATGCAATGTGAACCATGTGAAACTTTACAAATTTTCACTTTAAGATGACTTCAGAGATTGCTATATCACTAAACCTTACTGGTGATGAATAACTCTCATGTTTCTTTTTTTTTTGGCCCACCCAATTTACCGGAGTTTTGCCTCGACTATATCTGGATCCGACCCGCATCGCATACATGGCTATGGTGAGTGAGTCTCCTAACGGAGATTTTCTGTATACGCCAAAGCTTAAACTTGAGAGTTCGCTTAAACGATAACGAGCCGCTTACCACTCAGACTAAACCCCGTTAGTCTCTCATGTTTCTTTTAAACCTTCAGTAATGCTTTCACTCACAGGCCTTATGCCCAATAAAAGTTCCATTTTCCCAACTAATGTATTAAATATATCATTGAAACTGCTATTTCTGCCAATAAGTTCATCCTATAGTAAAATCATATAACATGTCTTCTCTGAGATTCTCAATGTCAGATGACACTAAATCCAACTTTGATGAGCATAGATGGGTCATTCAAATTCGTAGGTTACTTGAAGAAGAACTTGAGGATGATGGAGAACTTCCTGTATCCATCTTCCATGTTCCCAAGCTCCTCATGGTTAGTGATCCAGATTCTTACGTCCCTCAGCAAGTTGCAATTGGTCCTTATCATTTCTGGCGTCCTGAGCTTTATGAAATTGAAAGGTACAAGCTCGCTGCTGCAAAAAGGTTCCAGAAACAACTACAGAGCTGCCTCAAGTCAGAGAACCTCGTACAACAACTGACAAAATTGGAGCAGAGGATTCGAGCATGATGCCACAAGTTCTTAGATTTCAATGGCGAAACATTGGTGTGAATGATGGCGGTCAACGCCTATCCTTCAGGTTTATGCCATCCAAGATGGACCAAGAGTACCTGGAGTTTCCTCAATGTCTATGTCTCATTTGGTAGATTATGCAGGGAAGAAATCAGCCCATAGTGCAATTTTGAGAGACATAGTAATGCTTGAGAATCAGCTTCCATTGTTTGTTTTGAGAGAGATGTTGAAGTTCAAGTTCACATCGTTAGATGTTGCAGATGAGTTACTGTTTTTAATGGTTTTAGGTTTGTTCAAAGAGCTTTCTCCTTTCAAGCTGATAGATTATTATCCAATCGTCCAAGCCTCAGAGTGTGCGTTCCTGTTAGATTTCTTTTATGACATGATTGTGCCCAAATTGAAACAACAATCTGATATAGTCGAAGTTGACAGCGAGGTTCAACTCGAAGAAGAGCAAGAAGAGGATGAAAAATCAACCTAAAAAATCCAAACTATGTAAAGAGATTGATAAGTGAGCTCTGGAAGTTCCTTTCAAAAGTAAACAAAGGGCCAATTATCTCCAACCTTCCTGGACTTTAGAATTCTTAAAGTGCCTGTTGAATCCTTCTTCTTTTCCATGCTAGATAATGAACAAGAAAATCCAGAAAATTCTGGAGATTCGAGCTCGAATAGTCTTATTAACAAACCACCATTATTGGAGGAAATTGCTATTCCATCAGTTTCAGAACTCTTAGATTCAGGGGTTCGTTTCTTACCCACAAATAAAAGCATATCAAGCATTAATTTTGATGCTAAAACGCACATTTTACCTTCCCAATATTAGTCTAGACGTCAATACTGAAGTTTTGTTGAGAAATTTAGTTGCATATGAAGCATCAGCAGCATTGGGTCCGTTGGTTTTGACGCGATACCCCGAACTGAAGAACGGATTATAGATTCTGAGGAGGATGTGAAGATCCTAAGAGAAAAAGGGATTGTTCTGAACCTCTTGAAGAGCGATGAACAAGTGGCGAATAAATGGAATGGCATGAACAGGTCGATAAGATTGACAAAGGTGGCATTCTTGGACGAGGCCATTGAAAATGTGAACAAGTACTATAATGGAAGAATTCAGGGGAAAGCTTGGAAATTAATGAAGCTTCATGTGTTCAGTTCATGGCCATGCTTCACATTCTTGGCTGCCATCTTGCTCTTGCTCTTGATGACCTTGCAAGCCTTCTGCTCTGTTTATATTTGCCATCGCATATTTCAGGTGGATAATACTGATGAATGATTCATTTCAGATTAACTAAAACTTGTGTTCTTGGCATTATTGTGGGTTTAGTTTGGTGTGGAGCAATTTGATTTTCAGTTGATGCTGGTGTACTTTAACCCACCCTCTTTCTGGCAAGATGTTGTTCTTACCTTCACATTTATACGAGGTACATGCGTAATGTGATGTAAAGCGTAAAGGTGATTATTTTCAAAGATCCCAAACACCCAAAAAATTCAACCCAACCAAATTTATTACATATATGAGGATTAATTATCAAGTTCACAAGAACGGTAGAAAATTGTAAAAAAAACATCTAAAAAGCATACAACTCAATTATTCAGTCTTGCTCTTAATCTTGATATGTTTTTGGAACAATTTTTCCGGATATTGGGTAAAATTAATATTTGAGATATCTAAACAAAAAGTTTTAAAATAGCTAGAGAACCAAAAGTGTGTTTTATTTATGGACGATAACTACCATTTGAAATTTGCACAATCCAAATATAGTTATAGTTTCTTGTACAAAAACGGTCTCTCCTTTCGTTTTTGGTTTCTTCATTCTTTTTCCACTGAGGCTATTGTTGTTTTCTTCATATTCTTCATCGCCTCCTCCTCCTCCTTCCCTCCTGGGAACTTCTGAAAACAAACCACCTGCAATAATAATGTCGCTATAATAATATCTTTAATTATTTACGATTTTGTTCCCAATCGCAAATATGCAGTTTCAGCAACATCATTATCATCATTAATTATCATTTTTGCGTTTTGGGAGCTCTCTCTCTCTCTCTCTCTCTATATATATATATATATATCACAATTGATAATTTCCCCTAATCTGAAATTCAATATGACGACGACGACGGGTCTCAATCTCAAACTTCATCCTCTTCTTCTCGTCTCAATCATTTTTCTTATTCTTTCATCCACGTTCTTCTCACCCTCCCATGCTAATGAAGGTAATGAAGGTTTTATATATATTATTATACGTAAACATTTGCATGCATTTTAGAATAAGAAAACTTGATTGTTTGTGACATTTATTATTAAATTAAACAAACGTTGTGTATTGTAGGGGATGACGACGACGAAACCGTTATAGCTTGGAAGAAAAATAAGAGTCAGTTTAATGCGAGCAATAACTCAACCTTCATATTGGCTGCTGAAAGAACTCACAGGATTGACCCTACCGATCATTTCCAGTACTATGAGGCTGGCTGGAATATTGTTGATTCTCATTATTATGCCGTGAGTGATAAAGCTCTCTCTCTCTCTATATATATATACATATATATCCCCAATATATACTACTCCTCAAATCTTAAATATAAGAACTAGCTTATAATATAAATTATACTATAAATTAAGTATTATATTTAAAATTAAAAGAATACAACTACAGCTACTAATATGGGCCAACCCATTGATCTGGTTGAAAAAGCCCGCCCATGAGCATGGGTTGTGTGGGTACAAGTTGAAAGGACTTGCTTTCAAGCCTGCCACTTATCTTACCAATTTAACTACCAATGGGAGTTAGTTTGAGTGATAAGCAGCTCGGTATCACTTAACCGATGTCTCGAGTTTGAGTTTTGGCTTGTGCAAAAAATTTCCGTTGAAAGACTCAACCACCATAACTAGGTGCGCGACGCGGGTCGGATCCGGATATAATCGGGACAAAACTCTGGTGAATCGGGTGGGCAACTAAAAAAAAATCTTACCAATTTAACCTGCCAGTTTTTGGTAGGTTGAGCCTTTGAACGTAACCCATATTATTAGCTCTAATTATAACTAATCTAATTTTACTAACATATATAACTTTCTTATCATGTGTACATATAAAATATGAGCATGAAATATCTATATGCACACAAGCTACCTCATTATAACTTAGGCCCTTATAGATGGCGTGGGAAAGTAAGTAGTATTTAATTATATTTCCGTTCATCCAACCATTATATATTGAGGACAAGATTGTAAAATTTGAGGAATAATGTAACATATGGATTTTCTCATAGCATAATTAAGTCAAACTATTTGATATTTGATTATTACTATGAGGTCTTAACCTCAAAGAAGAAATACAATTCTCAAAAAAGTTCTACAACAAATAAATAGCATGCAAAGACTCAGTGATTCTCAAGGACAAGTTCTGTTGAAGGAAAGGATAGTAGTCCATGCTGCTCACGAGGGACATTTTTAGTAATTTCCTTCATGGACCTCATGGTGATTTTTGCTTTGATAAAATGATAATTTTCATTCATTCCCTTATCCCTGTACTATCTGGTTTTTGTACAGTCTCTGCTGTATTCTGGTGCTCCACTGCTATATGTTGCAGCCATATGGTTTCTGGGTGTGGTCGTCTTCTTCCTCATAGCTCTGTGCTGCTGCTGTTGCTGCTTCAAGAACAATAGCAGAAGCAATTATTCTCGAGCAATTTATTGGGGATCTCTCATCTACATCGTGCTCTTTTTGCTCGTGGCTATGTAGGTCGCTCTAAATTCCTTCATTAATTAATATTTGTGAGAGTCCGGTTCCATATGTATATTATACTTACTGTTTAGAGGTATATACTTCATAGAACAAAACTTCAGTCAAGTCGCTGATATTATGTTAAGTTTATAGGTGAATTTACAATTAACAATAGTAAGTATCCATATAAAAATTTGTAAATCTTAATTTATATTCCTCATACCCTTACATATTTAATTAATTTTGATTAAATTAAAGAAAATAGTTAAGTTAGTTAATTTATATATTTTCTTCTATGACACCCTAATTATCTTTTTTAACTTTCTCCTTCATTCTCTTGATAATTGTTGAGAAAATATCAATAGAGATAATTTATAAAAAAGTTGATAAATATAGAAAGTTCTTATATTTATAATCAATATTAACTCTTTAATTAGGTCTTATATTAAAGATCGAAGAAGTAATATAAAATCTCAAGTAAAAATTTACAAGTGAACATACTCATTTTAATAACTAATTATATAATAACAAAATAACAAGTGTAATTAGAGAATTTGACGTAATATATATAAATAATTTGACCTAAATTTTGTCTATGCTGATATCGGTTTTAGAGTTGGAGGGGCCGTGCTTTACACTGGACAAGGGAACTTTCAGAAAGCTTCAGAAGGATTGATTGATAATGTTGGGAGAAGAATAGATGATGTGCTTGATCTATTGAACAGTGTGTTGAATAATCTTGATGGGGCTACCAAGTTAGCAGTAGGTGCATATTCTCTCCCAGAAGAATATGCTAACAACATTGAACAGTTTCGTGACTTGGTGCAAAATAATTCAAGTTCTAATTCCACAGTCATTCTAGACGATGTCGTCACAAATGCAGACCAATTTCTGGCTTCCCTGTGAGTCAACCTTTAATTTCTTCTTCTTATAATAATATGATCGTGAGTAAGATTTATATATATATATATATATATATATATAGGAATCTTAAGCTAAACAATGGTTATTATTTGCAGAAGCCATTCTCTGGTAGTTGTTACTGCTTTAATGCTCTTCTTGGCAGTCCTTGGCTTCGGTAAGTGTCTATATATATACTCCTCCCTCCCGTTCTTAACATAAGATATATTTAATTAATTTAATTAGATTAAAGAAATTATTTTTTTCTAAAATACCCTACTCATTTTTTTAATTCTATCTAAAACACCCTATTTATTTTTTTAATTCTATCTCTCTATCTCTTATTTGATTATTATTGAAGGGCATCAATAAGAAAGATAATTTAGGACAAAAATATTAAATATAAAAAATAAGTGTTATATTTAAGATTAAGATCAATTCTTCAATTAATTCATATATTAAAAATTAGAAGAATATATTTATCTAATGAACTGATTATGTCAGTTATTCAACACAGAATAATCCGTTTGGTTCATATCACTCTATGGTTGTAATTATTTGTGCAGTATTCTCAGTCTGTGGCTCGAGAGGAATTGTCTACCTGTAAGTGACGCATTTCTATTTAATTTGATTTTGTTTCTACACACACACGTACTTACTGCAGACCAACAATTACTATATAAAAGTTAGCGTGAGGTTGTAAAGAGATAACAAGAATATAAAATAGGTGTAGCTCATGAGATAAGGGATGATGAGAGAGCGATGTGGTTATATAAGAATATAAAATTTATAATAAACATATAAGAAGAATTTGGGTGACATTTGTTGGAGAAAACATGCTGCACTGATGTAGAAGTAGATCATATAGTATGGAGTCTCTGAACAAAAAGTAGATGAAAATCGAGAAGAATATTTAACAAAATTATCGAATGATACCTCTTTTGATTAAGAATTTATATAAAAATTTAATTATTGATATAGTACAATAATATCTCTTTCCGACTGCGATCAAATGTTGTTCTTATTGTAGCATATACTTTGTACTTGCACATAGCTTGAGTAAATTCCTACAATTTTGCAGCTTGTTCTTCATTGGATGGATTCTTGTTACAGGGACTCTAATACAGAGCGCTTTATATTTAGTGGTTAAAAAGTGAGTCCCATTCATTAATGGTTGATACAATCTTCCAAGAACACCATTAATTAAAGATCTGATTAATTCATTTTCTTTTGTTTGTGAAACTATATATATATGTATATATAGTGGAGTAGGAGATACATGTGTTGCAATGAAGGAATGGCTAGAACACCCTCAAGATCGTACATCTCTGAGTGAGGTTCTTCCTTGTGTGGATGGAATTACAGCTCAGAAAGCCCTAGACATAACCAGAAACACATCGTTCTCGATGGCTAATATGGTCGATGATTTTGTAACGAATATAGCCAACGTTGATCCGCCTCCCGGAGCGCCACCGGCGGCTTCGTATAATCAATCTGGTCCTCGTTTGCCTCTCCTCTGCAATCCATTCAATTCTGACTTCACTCAACGACCATGTGCTTCTCAAGAAGTCCCCTTAGATAAGGCATCTCAGGTAACTGCTCATGTATGAGTCTAGGTATACACAGCTCCTCCTTTTATTCGTTCATAGGTGTTATTTTGTTGAGAAAATGTTCAATGAAACAAAGTAATCGCTAAAAATGGTAACAAATGAGAAGCATTGACTTATTGTCATTTCATATACTATAACTTAGTACTATGTACTGTTAATATTGTGGGATATTTTTGGTGACTATAACACATCCAGTCTAATTTTATCTGATGTATGTGAGACTTCTTCCCCGCTATTAACTCATACTGATGGATGAGCAGGTATACGAAGGTTTTGTGTGCGAAACATGGGCAGATGGGGGGTGCCGCAGTGTGGGAAGATTGACTCCAAATCTATACCAACAGATAATGATGGCTGTAAATGTGAGCAATGCGCTTTCTCTGAATGGTCCAAAGCTCATTGACTTGATAGATTGCACCTTTGTTGCAGAAACCTTTGATGAAATTACTGAACAGTATTGCTCTCCCATGACACGCTTCTCTTCTTTCATCTTCATTGGCTTGTTGTTGCTCTCTCTTTCACTTCTCTTCTCTCTCATCTTGTGGTTGCTTTTTGTTAGAGAGAGACACCTTCAAATATCTTCACACGCTTTCAGATAAAACACACACACACACACACACATTTTCTGTAACAAGGGAGGAACATAAAATTTGAATATATATATGCGTGTATATGTCTACATATAGTATTCTCTCTTTGAGAATCTTTTTATTTGGATTACTTATTTAAAAAGTCGAATAAGGGATATATAGGCCTGTTTGGGATAGCGTTAAAAAATGTTTAATCAATCCTTATCCATATAATGAAGAGGTTTATTTTGATAAAAGAAAATATCGGTCCATTAATGATTTGTGTATATATATATATTAATTTGTTACCTATTTTATATTTTATATAATTTTTTGCCAAAATATTTTGTGTGATATATTATTCACATAGTGATGATTATTTTTAAAATGAAATCAAACATAATTTTGACCAAAAAAAAGAAAGTATATAATTTTTCCCCCTTTCCTGTGAGCCGGACATTTGTCCCCTAGTTTTCATGAACAAACTGAGAAAGTCATCCTCCCCGATTCTCTGAAGCCGATATATAATTTGCGTTTGTCTCCTATGGCTGTTTGGAAACATGTTTACAAAATTAATTTTAGATAAAATTTTTATATAAAAAAATTTAAAACAAACAATAATTTTTATTTAGAATTAATTTTAATTAAAATTTTATTTTAAAAAAATAAAATAAATAATTATTTTTATCTAAAATTAATTTTAACCAAAACCTCAATTTAAAACTATAATTTTAAATAAATTATTCAAAATATATTTTAAAACAGTAAAAGAGTTTATAGATTATCCAATTATTATTTTATCTTTACTTTTTCTTATACATTTTCTCCTCTCTATTCTTTTTTTTTCACCATATCTCATCTTTACTCTCTCTTCTCTATACTTTCTTATCACTCCTATTTCTTTTCTATCATCTCTCCTCTCTCATATTTTAATTAAATTATACCCTTTTAATAATTTATTAAAATAAAAAATAATTTTACTATTAATTATTTAAATATTTTTTTTAAAATTTATTTTTTTAAAAATCTATTCTTTAAAATATATTTTTTTTATAATTTATTTTTTCTAAAATCTATTATAAGTCGTTTCGCCTTCTCTGCATATTTCTTTTTAACCTCTGCTGTGAAAGAATCTCATTCTACGCTAACCCCTCGCGAGTCACGCCGCCGCGAGTGCCATCGACCGACTGTGGTAGCGCCTGTTTCACAGGTTTCTGGCTTCCTCGTATTTCTTTTTTCCCCGGGTATGATCGGTATATAATTTCCGTTCAAAATTTCATTTCGAATTTCCTGGAATGATGAATTTTTCTCTTCGATTTCGGGTTTTTTTTTTTGGATACGCTTGTACAAGAGATCTTATACTTGCTGAAGTACCTTGGTTTATTGGGGGGATAAAGTTAATTGAAGGCGGAAACGGAGAGAATCATACTCAAGTTTGGAATGATTATTGAAATTTTTTAAGTTCGCAAGGATTTAATTTGTCAATTGTCATCGTACTCTTAATTAAATTCAACGAACTGTGTTCATTGAATTTGAAACTCGGAATTGGAGTACAATAGGTTGAGAAGGGGTCAGGACTCGGGAGTATAAGCTATAGGGAGTAAGCTAAGGTATCAGGACTTTTGAGACAGAAGTGAGAATGCGTGTAAAGTCCTCAAGGATGGGGACTAGAGGCGGGGAAGAATTTTAACAAGGTCGTATTTTTAAAAGAAATTACTGGCTTAAGAACCGATAGTTACATGCCTTACGAACCAGTCAAATTTTCACCTTGACAGATGAAATATTGTAATACCAATCTATAGTTTTGGACACATTACTCCTGAGTAAAATGTATGGTAACAACAATCTAAGAAAGGAGCTATGGTGAAACCTTATAAAGTTTAATGGAAATTCAAAATATTAGGGCATGTTTAGCGAACGTTTATAGATATGACTCAACCTCTTCCAACTACCGCTATGGATTCAATTTAAAGGTAGAATTGTGATTTGAGCCTCTAATGAATTATCAAATTTTATTAGTCATAACTCAAGTATAAGATCTCTTGTACATATGTATGCACGACTTCTTCCTCTATCTGCTTCCTTTTTGAGTCTGGTTTGATTAGAGTGTTTTCTCTGGTGTTTCAGTTAATTGACTTAATTCAAATGCGATGGATCCCAATTGGAGACCCACACAGGGCACTGAATCCACTATGGATACAAGTGATTGGAGACTTCAACTGGAACCTGATTCCCGTCAAAGAATTGTCAACAAAATGTAATTTTCATTCAATTTTGTCTCACTTTGGTAGTGCATGTTGTAGAATGGATACGCTAAAGAGACATCTTCCTGTTTCTGGTCAAGATGGATTGCAAGACCTCCGCAACATTGCTCAAAGGTTTGAAGAAAAGATTTATGCTGCTGCAACGAGCCAGGTTTATCCACAACACCGCATCTCACTCTCATAGTTGTCATGTTCATTTATATTACTCTTATTAACATATGCAACATAGAAGTTTGATTGTTTTATGTGCTACTACCCTATTTCAGTCTGATTATCTTCGCAAAATATCTTTGAAGATGCTTACAATGGAGAATAAAACCCAGAATACCATGGTCAACCCTATGCAATCAAATGCAGGTGGCCCTAGCAACAAGTCTATTGATTCAGGTTGACATAAATATTATTTTGGTTTCCTCCTCTGCAATTATAGTATTGTCTGGGAAACAGTGTACTTATCTGGTGCCAAAGCCTATATATTCAGTTGGGCATTTGACAATCTTGTCATCCTACTTTTTTAGTGATTTTCTGACTTTGAGTTCTTTCATATCTTTTTTGTTGTATCTCTTGTCCCCTTGAAAGTCTAGCCAGCACTCTGTAGTGCAGTTTATGTGATGTGTAATAGCTTACAGACACAACCAAAGAAACATTTTTTCGTAAGATTCACTGTTAGTCTTATGGTACATTTACAGTTTCTTTTTTCCACACCTTGCTCGATCTCCTTGTTATAAATTATTGTTGTCATGATTGGGTTTTGATTCATCTTGGTTAATTTCTTAGTTCCTGTTCCTGTAACTTTCCCAAATAAAAATATTGCATATTCCCTCCAAATTTTCCCAATTTTAGAGGGGAGGTAAAGTTTAGGTGGGGAGGAAAAATTTTAAAAAATTTCCAAATTTTTTCCTCCTCTCCTAAAAATTCTTATTATCCAAATAAGGGGAGGGGAGAGATTTCACCTCTCCCTCCAAAATTTCTCGTACCAAACCAGCCCTTAAAGTTCACACAATACATAAGATAATGAATCTAATTTTTTATTAAATTATAACTATAATTCATGAATTCGCCATAAAATTTATAATATATCTTAATTTTTTGAAATAATATGCTTTCAATTTCATCCAATATTTTAAAATAAAACAAATTATTTTTATATTAGTGCAAAAATAAGTATCATCTAATTTATTTTATGCAACGAGTTAATGTTTGGTATTTTCAAATAATTGAAATTTAAGGACTGTCATTTGCAAATATAAGTAGGCCTTTGAATGATGTTAGGAACAAATAAAAAAGTAGGTATTTTAATGTGATTTTTTTAATTCAAAGAGTTTTAATTGTCGACTTTATTTTCATTTAATTAATTTTAATTCCTTATACTCAATTAATTATTACATTATCTAGTTTTAAAGCTTATGGTTGTCTATGCAAACACCTTGTGATGCCAAAAGTAAAGTCAGGGAGGGGGTAGAGGTAGATGATTTAAGACATTAGCTAATGTGATGTGGTTTCCCAAGTTGTAATATAAAGTATACTCCTTCCAATCTCTCATGCTTCCTCTTTTCATAGTAACTTTTAATTAATTCCCATGTATCCACAAAAATATTATTATATTTACCATAAAATTTAAATAGTAATATTTAACATTATTTTTATTAACTATATTTGGATTGATAGAAAAAAAAAGAAGCGAAAATTAAGAAAAAAATTATTATTTTTAAATTTTTTCTTTCATAATATTAATTCCTATATAATTTTCTTTCTATTTAAATATAAGATAAGTTTTTAACATCATACTGCTAATTTCTTCTCATTTTTATTATCATTATTAAATATAGCCAAACGGAAAAAAATGTTTAATACTTTTTAAAATTAACAAATATCTTTAAAAGAATACTTTTTACAAGGCGTTCTATAATAACAAAAGGAGAGAGAGAGAGTATAAACAATAACCATCGTTTTCTGTTTTAAGTTTTTTGGGTCAAATTTCGATCTTAATATGGGTTTAAGTAAGTGCCTGTTTGGCAATTTTTAGAAATTAATTTTGGCCAAAATCTCAATTTAAAAAAATTTCAAACAAACATCAAAATTTATCCAGAATTGATTTTGGCTAAAATCTCAGTTTGAAAAAATTTGAACAAAACAGTCATTTTTGTCCAAAATTTATTTTGGGTAAAACCTCAGTTTGAAACCATAGTTTTAAATAAACTACTGAAAATATATTTTGAAACTGTAAAAGAGCTTATAGATTATCCAATTACTATTTTACCCATACTTTTTTCTTATACTCTCTCTCCTATTTTACCCTCTCTCATCTCTCATACTTTAATCAAATCATACACTTTTTAGTAATTTATTAATATAAAAAGTGATTCTAGTACTAATCATCCAAACATTTTTATTTTCAAAATCTATTCTTCTCAGAATATATTCTACATAATCTATTCTTCTCAGAATCTATTCTCTAAAAGCTAATCCAAACAGGCCCTAAATATAGGTTTCCTATTTTACAAGTCATCAATTACATTTTCATAAAAGTAGTTAAAACAAAGTTTAAATGTTAATACCATTTCAGGTAAAAAAGTTAATGATCTCAGACATAATTAAAAAATATTTTTATTGAAGTAAAATTTTATTAAAAAGATAAAACGAAAAAAATAATTAAATTTCTATATGAGTGCTTTTGTGCGAGGGATTGTAGATGAGTTTGAAGGAAGTATACTATAACTTATATATATATATATATATATATGTATTAATTTGTTACCTATTTTATATTTTATATAATTTTTTGCCAAAATATTTTGTGTGATGTATTAATCACATAGTGATGATTATTTTTAAAATGAAATCAAACATAATTTTCACAAAAAAAAAAAAAAAAAAAACAGAACAAGAATGGATATAATTTTTCCCCCTTTCCTGTGAGCCGGACAATTGTCCCCTAGTTTTCATGAACAAACCGAGAAAGTCATCCTCCCCGATTCTCTGCATATTTCTTTCTAACCTCTCCTGTGAAAGAATCTCATTCTACGCTAACCCCTCACGAGTCACGCCGCCGCGAGTGCCATCGACCGACTGCGGGGGCGCCTGTTTCACAGGTTTCTGGCTTCCTCGTATTTCTTTTTTCCCCGGGTATGATCGGTGTATAATTTCCGTTCAAAATTTCATTTCGAATTTCCTGTAATGATGAATTTTTCTCTTCGATTTCGGTTTTTTTTTTTTTTTGCATACGCTTGTACAAGAGATCTTATACTTGCTGAAGTACCCTGGTTTATTGGTGGGATAAAGTTAATTGAAGGCGGAAATGGAGAGAATCATATTCAAGTTTGGAATGGTTATTGAAAATTTTTAAGTTCGCAAGGGTTTAATTTGTCAATTGTCATTGTACTCTTAATTAAATTCAAGGAACACAATTGTACTCTTAATTAAATTCAACGAACTGTGTTCCTTGAATTTGAAACTCGGAATTGGAGTACAATAGGTTGAGAAGGGGTCAGGACTCGGGAGTATAAACTATAGGGAGTAAGCTAAGGTATCAGGACTTTTGAGACAGAAGTGAGAATGCGTGTAAAGTCTTCAAGGATGGGGACTAGAGGCGGGGAAGAATTTTAACAAGGTCGTATTTTTAAAAGAAATTACTGGCTTGAGAACCGATAGTTACATACCTTATGAACCAGTTAAATTTTCACCTTGACAGATGAAATATTGTAATACCAGTCTATAGTTTTGGACACAGTACTCCTGAGTAAATTGTAGGGTAACAACAATCTAAGAAAGGAGCTATGGTGAAACCTTATAAAGTTTAATGGAAATTCAAAATATTAGGGCATGTTTAGCGAACGTTTATATATATAATCAAAACTCTGAAGTAATCTAATTTATATAATCATATGAAAATCTGTTAATGCTTATTGATATGCCTATTATCTCTGAATCTTCTGAACTTTTCCCGGAGCAAATTTTTCTTTTCCTTTTATTTTTGTATAACAAAGGCACAGCATAGCCATAATTTCTTCCAATTCACCACTATATACCACATGCTCTATATAAAGTATGGTTCCCCTCAGTTCTGTGAATCATATTCGAATTATTGTCTTAGGAGAAGGAAACAAAAGATTTCTCCGTAAGACTCAACCTCTTCCAACTACCACTATGGATACAATTTAAAGGTAGAATTTTGATTTGACCCTCTAATGAATTATCAAATTTTATTAGTCATAACTCAAGTATAAGATCTCTTGTACATATGTATGCACGACTTCTTCCTCTATCTGCTTCCTTTTTGAGTCTGGTTTGATTAGAGTGTTTTCTCTGGTGTTTCAGTTAATTGACTTAATTCAAATGCGATGGATCCCAATTGGAGACCCACACAAGGCACTGAATCCACTATGGATACAAGTGATTGGAGACTTCAACTGCAACCTGATTCCCGTCAAAGAATTGTCAACAAAATGTAATTTTCATTCAATTTTGTCTCACTTTGGTAGTGCATTTTGTTTTGACCTGTATGTCATATGTCTTCATATTGTAGAATGGATACGTTAAAGAGACATCTTCCTGTTTCTGGTCAAGATGGATTGCAAGAACTCCGCAAAATTGCTCAAAGGTTTGAAGAAAAGATTTATGCTGCTGCAACGAGCCAGGTTTATCCACAACACCGCATCTCACTCTCATAGTTGTCATGTTCATTTATATTACTTTTATTAACATATGCAACATAGAAGTTTGATTGTTTTATGTACTACTACCCTATTTCAGTCTGATTATCTTCGCAAAATATCTTTGAAGATGCTTACAATGGAGAATAAAACCCAGAATACCATGGTCAACCCTATGCAATCAAATGCAGGTGGCCCTAGCAACAAGTCTATTGATTCAGGTTGACATAAATATTATTTTGGTTTCCTCCTCTGCAATTATAGTATTGTCTGGGAAACAGTGTACTTATATGGCGCCAAAGCCTATATATTCAGTTGGGCATTTGACAATCTTGTCATCCTGCTTTTTTAGTGATTTTCTGACTTTGAGTTCTTTCATATCTTTTTTGTTGTATCTCTTGTGCCCTTGAAATTCTAGCCAGCACTCTGTAGTGACAGTTTATGTGATGTGTAATAGCTTACAGACACAACCAAAGAAACATTTTTTCGTAAAATTCACTGTTAGTCTTATGGTACATTTACAGTTTCTTTTTTCCATACCTTGCTCGATCTCCTTGTTATAAATTATTGTTGTCATGTTTTGGTTTTGATCCATCTTGGTTAATTTCTTAGTTCCTGTTCCTGTAACTTCGGCAATAAACTCTCTATCTTTCTTTCTTTCTTTCTTTCTTTTATTGTCATAGGAATTCCTGTGCAGTCTCAAGTTCACAATCCAGGGCAGTCACATACTACTCCATTGCCTAATCAGTCCCAATCACGTCAGCAGCTTCTATCCCCAAACATTCTAAACAACATTGCTCCTCCTGTATCCAACATAGGCCAGACTCCTATCCAAAATGTTGTTGGCCCAAATTCCAATATGCAGAATAATATGTTTGGTGGTTCTCAGAGACAAATGCCGCCAAGGCAGCAGGTTGTCCCCCAACAGCAACAGCAGTCGCAGAATTCACAACCATATCTCTACCAACAGCAACAGCTTCAACAGCAATATCTGAAGCAAAAACTCCAGCCTGGGAACAGTCAACACTCGCTTATGCAAAACCACATCCAACAGCAACAGCAGCAGCCAAACCTACAACCAAATCAATTGCAATCTTCGCAGCCATCTGTTATGCAAACATCTTCTGTCATGCAGCCTTCAATCACGCAAACATCTCTTCCTAGCCTTCAGCAGAATCAGCAAGCTAATAATGTTCAACAGTCAACACAACCCATGCTACAGCAACATTCCCAATCAGTTATGAGGCAACAGCAACAACAGTCATCAATTATTAACCAGCAACAAACCCCAGTTACTCAACAGCCAATATTGCCTCCACAGCAGCAGCAGCAGCAGCAACTTCTAGCACAACAGTCAAATGTAACAAGCATGCAACATTCTCAGCTGCTTGGGCAACAGAATAATGTTGGTGATATGCAGCAACATCAGAGATTGCTTGTTGGGCAACAGAACAATCTTCCAAACCTGCAGCAGCACCAGCAGCAGTTGATAAATCAGCAAAACAATCTCTCCAACATACATCAGCAACAGTTGGGCGGTAACGTCCAAGGATTACAACAACAACAACAACTGCTGCTTACAACTCAGTCTGGCAACTCAGGCATGCAGACTAGCCAGCACTCTGCGCACATGCGACAGCAATCAAAGGTTCCAGTGCAGCAGCAATCACAACATAATATATCGAATTTATTACAATCTCAAGGGCAGCAATCACAGCCACAGGCTCCACAGCAGCAATTGATGCCACAGATACAATCTCAGCCTGCACAGCTGCAACAGCAGTTGGGTTTGCAGCAGCAGCCAAATCCCTTGCAACGAGATATGCAGCAAAGACTTCAGGCATCGGGCTCTTTGCTTCAACAGCAAAATGTACTCGATCAACAAAAGCAATTATACCAGTCTCAAAGAACTCTTCCAGATTCATCATCAAGTATGTTATTGCGTTTATACATTTCATTCTGTCACTTCGCTTTTGTCAGATATTGGCTCTTGCATTTCAACATGTCTTCTATTTATTCTTTCATCTTTTTTTTGTTTAAAAACAAAAGATGACAATTGTTGACCCCTTTATGCTTATTTGTGTATCATATGACTATATTGTAGCTTCTCTAGATTCTACAGCACAGACTGGAAAATCTGGTGGGAATGATTGGCAAGAAGAGGTGTACCGAAAGGTAATTTCCCCATTTTCTTATCACTTCATTTCTGCATGAAAATATTCTGGAACTTCAAAATATAAGCAATCAATTGACAAAAACAAAGTGACATAATGAACTTACTATTATTCTAGGAGGTAAATAACCTTAAAATTTCATTCTCATTCTTTACAGTCTTATACTTCAATATGGCTTGGTTGTCAATTTTTATTTACATACATGAATGGTTTGGACCTCCCCTCAAGTTAGCGCAAAACTTGGAAAGTTCCAATTCATGAAACCTTGATTTAAAAAAAAAAAAAAGCATTCACAAGAATGAAAATCTATGTTTCCATCGCAGTTCTCAATTTTGACCGTGTTGGTTCTTTGTTTTTGTTGATTTTGACTTACAGATCCAGTCTATGAAAGAATCCTACTTGCCAGAATTGAATGAAATGTACCAGAAAATTGCAACTAAACTTCAGCAGGTATTTCATCTTTTGCTTTCTTTTATTATTTTCATTGTTTTCTTTTCTATTTTTCCTTGGAGGATATCCATTCCATCCATCTCATTTGTGTTATTTTTTCCTTTTTATATAATTTCTTATTTGTTCAAAATACACTTGGCAAATTTAACTTATATGGATAAAGCAGCCTTTCCATAGCAATTATGATATGGTGGCTTGGTGGCTTAAACTCTGGGAATAATGGGCTAAGCATCAGTCCATCACCTCTTCCCCAAAGAAAGCTTTTAACTTGCCTTGAGTCTGTATATAATTAACCAATACATCTTATGAAGCTTTATCTAACCTCCCTCGTTTTGTCTATCAGCATGAATCCCTTCCACATCAACCCAAGATAGATCAGCTTGAGAAGCTGAAGATATTCAAAACAATGTTGGAGCGCCTCATATCATTTCTGCAGGTTTCCAAGGGCAATGTAGTGCCCAGTTTCAAGGACAAAATGGCTTCATATGAGAAACAGATCATAAATTTTATAAATACAAATAGGCCCAGGAAAGTCATGCCTTCTATGCAGCAAGGGCAACTTCCTCCATCCCATATGCACCCTGGATCACAACCACAATCCCAACTTACTCAAGTGCAATCTCATGAAAATCAAATGAACTCTCAGATGCAATCAACAAACTTACAGAGTTCTGTAACGACAATGCAGCAGAATAATATGGCAAGCTTGCAGCCTAATTCTATCTCTTCCATTTCTGGTGTGTCAACAACACAGCAGAATATGATAAATTCTATGCAACCTGGTGCCAATTTAGATTCAAGTTCTGTGAATTCCCTGCAGCAGGTTGGAGCAAGCACCCTTCAACAAAACTCTGTTAATGCTCCTCAACAGACTAATACCAACCACTTATCATCGCAAGTTGGGGCAAGTGTGCTCCAACATAATCCAAACCCTCTTCAGCCAGGTTCTAGTATGCTTCAACACCAGCAAATAAAACAACCACAGGAACAGCAGATGTTGCAGAATCAACAGTTTAAACATATTCAGCAGCGGCAATTGCTTCAAAGGCAGCAGATGCTGCAACAGCAGCAGCAGCAGCAGTTACAACAGGCAACAAAGCAACAGTTGCCTGCACACATGCAGACACATCAAATGCCGCCACTTCACCAAATTAATGATGTTAATGATGTTAAGATGAGACAAGGATTGGGCGTTAAGCCAGGGACCTTCCAGCAACATCTTCCCTTAGGGCAACGTTCAGCTTTTCCCCATCAACAGTTTAAATCAGGTGGTCAATTTCCTGTTTCTTCACCCCATCTTCTTCAGGCTGCATCTCCTCAGATTCCACAACATTCTTCTCCCCAGGTTGACCAACAAAATCTTCCATCTCTCACTAAAGTTTCCACCCCCCTGCAATCAGCTAACTCACCTTTTGTCGGCCCTACACCTTCTCCTCCCTTAGCTCCATCTCCTATGCCAGGGGATTCTGAGAAACCCATTTCTGTTGTCTCATCAGTATCAAATGCTGCAAATATTGGACATCAACAAACAGGAACCGCAACAGTGCCAGCTCAATCCCTTGCTATAGGGACTCCTGGAATTTCACCTTCTCCTTTGCTCGATGAGTTCAGTTGTCCAGATGGTGCTCATGGCAATGCTTTGGCAGCCTCTTCTGCAAAGTTAACTGCTGCAGAGCAGCCTATTGACCGCCTAATTAAAGCGGTTAGTGAAACTAACTGCTCTGCCTAAAAGCTGCTGATTATGAGAAGTATCTTACAATGAAAAATCATCAAGTTTACTTCTTGATTGTATTCCAGGTAAAATCAATGTCATCTAAAGATTTAAGTGCTGCTGTCACTGACATTGGCTCAGTCGTTAGCATGATTGATAGGATAGCAGGATCAGCACCAGGCAATGGATCCAGAGCTGCTGTGGGTGAGGATTTGGTTGCCATGACTAAGTGTCGTCTTCAGGCTAGAAATTTCATCAACCAAGACGGAACCAATGGAACCAAGAGAATGAGGCGATATGTGAGTGCCATGCCCTTGAATGTTGTGTCATCTCCTGATTGCATTAATGATAGTATGAAGCAGTTAAATGCTTTAGAAGTTGCTGATCTGGATTCAACTACAACAGCTAGTATCAAGAAGCCAAGGATTAAGGTACTAAATTATATTGTTTTAGATGCTTATATTGCTGTGAGTGATTTTTCTTGTAATTTGTTTATTAAAAGGAGGGAAGGTATGCGAGTTTTCCTACACTACGAATATAGATTTCCCACGCTACGAATATAGATTTCCCAACTTAAATCCAAACTCAGTTCATTTGCATTCTGATACTTGCAAAATTATGAGTATTGATGTACTTATATTGGTCGACATACCAATGATAGTTAGAGACAATGAAGGTTCTATATATTTCTTCTACTATATTGCTTCTCTATTATGTTACATATATACACATTTGGGATCCCAAATGAGATGGGATTTACAGGGTATAATCTGAGAATCAATCAAGGAATAAAATCATAATATAATCTCCTACAATTCCTCCTTCTTAATCCCTATAATCTCTATAATCTCTCCAATTTAATTCTAATATCTACAATACTACCCCTCAAATTGGAGTATAGATATTTGTCATGTGCAACTTATCAACTAGATATTTGAATTTATCTCGAGTCAATCCCTTTATGAGAACATCTATTGTCTGTTCTTGTGAAGAAATATATTTGAGATCAATTGTCTTTGTATCAATCTTTTCTCGTATGAAATGTGTATAAATCTCTACATGTTTTGTTTTGTCATGCTAGATTGGATTATGTGACATATTGATAACTGTCATGTTATCTGAGTGTATTCTGATAGGTAGTTTCATCAGCATCCTCAATTCTTCTAGTAATTGCTTTATCCATAGACTTTCACAGATTCCAAGAGTTATAGCTTCGAACTCAGCTTCAACACTGTTTCTAGCAACCACACTTTGCTTTTTACTACTCCAAGTAACTAGATTTCTCCAGACATAGGTAACATAACCTGAGGTGAATCTTCTATCATCTTGATCGCTTGCCCAGTTAGCTTCTATTAACATCTCCACATTTCTTTTGTCAAATTTTTTAGACAAGAGGCCTAGCTTAGGGGAGCCCTTAAAGTATATGAGAATCCTGTAAATTTCATTTAGGAGTTTTTGTCTTGGTTCATGGGAATGTTGGCTCACCACACTAATAGCATAAACAATGTCTGGTCGAGTATGAGATAAATAGATTAATTTACTCAC
This sequence comes from Leucaena leucocephala, assembly GCA_037074615.1. Taxonomy (NCBI): domain Eukaryota; kingdom Viridiplantae; phylum Streptophyta; class Magnoliopsida; order Fabales; family Fabaceae; genus Leucaena; species Leucaena leucocephala. The sequence continues at coordinate 5,709,512 of CM073557.1, read as the reverse complement.
TATGAGCTGGTATCTCCCCATATCCACATCTTTCCCTAGGTATTCATTACTGATTTTAGCGGCTCGTATAGGAGTGTCGCTTGGTTTGCAGCAAAGCATTCCTGTTTCTTCTAAGAGATCTAGTATATACTTTTTTCTGAGATACTAATTCTTTTTTCAGATCTAGCGACCTCTATACCCAGGAAATACTTCATTTTTCCTAGGTCTTTAACCTGAAATTCTTTATTCAGTGCCCTCTTGATCCTGTCAATCTCTGCTGGATCATCACCTGTGAGAATTATATCATCGACATATCCTGCCAATACCACAATTTTCCCATTTAAATGTCTGAAGAATAGAGTGTGGTCATTTTATTCCTGTATATAGTTTTGAGCTTTTAGTACCCTAGTAAACCTCTCAAATCAGGTTCGAGGAGATTGTTTTAAGCCATACAATGATTTCTTCAGTCTACATATTTGGTTTTCCTTTATTCCAGGAAATCTATGTGGCATTTTCATATATACTTCTTTCTTCAATTCCCTATTTAAGAATGTATTTTTGACATCCATCTGGTGTAGATGCCAGTCTAAATTAGCAGCTAGAGAGAATAGAATCCTGATGGTGTTTATCTTGGCCACTAGTGCAAATGTCTCAGTGTAGTCTATGCCATAAACTTGAGTGAAACTCTTCGCCACTAATCTTGCTTTATATTTATTAAGGCTCCCATCAGCGCAATATTTTGGGGTGAATATTGATACGGTTTTCTTGATGAAAGACTAAGAACAAGATAGAGGGAAAGAAAGAACAGAAGGGAAAGCTTAGAAGGAGAGTCACGAAGGAAGAAATAGGAAAGAGAGACTAGACGGAGAGTAAGAAACTGTTTTGTTACTGTACTGTCATTATGCCCACTTTACAATTGGTTATGTGTTCCTATTTATAGACTAAGGATCTAAGAGTTACCGTAGCTAGGTATAGTAATTACAACGGTAACAGTATGGTAATTACTAGTTAATGAAAACTTTATAACAATACCCCCCTCCCAAAGAAATCCTTGCCCCCAAGGATCAAGTAAGAACAAAATTCAAAATATAGGATCTTATATCTCAGGGGGAAAAAAAAATCTTCTGCGTATTGGTGAATAAATTTTTTGGTGATTTGAATCCAAGAGCTGATCTCTTCAAATTGACTCCACCCTGCTGCATTGCGCACTTCACTTCCTCTTTTTCTTTCCTACTAAAACAGTAGACCCTTTCAAGAAACATTGTAATTAATTTTCCCTTAAACCATTCAAAAACTAGAATTCTTGTTGGAGAGAAATTCAAGAACCAAGCCCACTTCTGAAATAACCCATTATTGATGATACCAAAAGGAATTTTGAAACACAATTGCAATGATATTGGGCTATCCTCTTTACTACCCCAACCAAGTCCATAAGCCCATTGGGTATTGCAACTTTCGGTGTAGCCTTGAAAATATTGCTGAAGCTTAACAAAATTGCTATCCAGCTGTAACTCTGACTTTTCAAATTGAGATCTTTGCAGCCACGTGAACTTCCGAGTACAATCCATAAGCTATTCCTTATTTTTTGAGGTCTGCGCATTATCTCCACTTTGTGAAGTCTTCTGAACACGCGACTGAAGTAAAGATAACAGTAAAGGAAAGAAACTTAGCAGCTCACGGAGTATAGCAACCACCAACATTGAAGAAGTAGTAGTAATTATTGACAGGACTGAGCTTGAAGGCGTGTTGTACGACCCAACATGAGAGCACCCTATTCGTTCATTCTTTAGCAGATGAACTCCTTGTTGCCACCGCTCAACTTGTAAGGACGAAGATAGGGACGGCAAAGAAATGGCAATACACTCTAGTGATGATTCCATGGACGTCGGTGGAAACATGCCACAACCAGAAGTGACGAACCGAGATGACAAATTGGAACCCAATGGCAAAGGAACAGAGGTAGAATATACTTTCCTTGAATTTCCCACACTATTTTCCGCACACCCAGCCTCTGACTTCGAGAAGCTCAAAGAACATAACCTTTGTTTGCTACAGAAGCTTGGGTCTCGGCTGGAAGGTTCTTGCATTTCTTTAGCTTCTTCTTGCATTGCGACGCGTTCTTGGGTTTCTGGGTATCTCCCTTGGGGTTCTTTCTTGATCGGTAGGACCATCTTGTTCTTGCCCCTCCACAGCAAAGAAATCTCCTGCACTCTAGCCATGCGTCGTGCCTCACCCAGAGTTCTTGGATTAAATAATCGAACGGAGTTGGCAATTTCTTTCTTCAACGCTCCCACATACAAGTCCACCAAGTATGCTTCCGACAGATTCAATCTTGCTGAGATTGTATCAAACTTAATGTTGAATTCTGCCAATGTCCCCATCTGTCGAAGGTGAGTCAGCTCTGATATTGGTTTCTCATAGGTTAGGCCATGGGAAATGTTTCGCATCTCCTGCACCATTGCCTGCATTTCTTGACGGAAGGAACGCCCCATGTTCTGAATTTCTTCAAGGAAGCAAAGAACAGTTTCTTGTAATTCATCCACGTTCTGTAGCCGCTACTCAACGTTCTGCATCCATGCGTCCATCTTTCGAGCATTTTCTTGTAACCGAATTTTCTACCTTCAGTGTCACGCGACGGAGGTCTGAAGATGGTTTGCTCTGATACCACTGATACGGTTTTCTTGATGAAAGACTAAGAACAAGATAGAGGGAAAGAAAGAACAGAAGGGAAAGCTTAGAAGGAGAGTCACGAAGGAAGAAATAGGAAAGAGAGACTAGACGGAGAGTAAGAAACTGTTCTGTTACTGTACTGTCATTATGCCCACTTTACAATTGGTTATGTGTTCCTATTTATAGACTAAGGATCTAAGAGTTACCGTAGCTAGGTATAGTAATTACAGCGGTAACAGTATGGTAATTACTAGTTAATGAAAACTTTATAACAAATATCCATTTGTAGCCTACTACTTTTTTGTCTTTAGATAGCTCAACTACTTCCCATATTTTGTTGGTTTCTAGGGCCTCCATTTTAGCCATTACTACATTTCTCTATTCAGGACTATCAAGGGCCTCATGTATACTTTCTAGTATCCTAACCTGATCAAGATGAGATATGAAGGCACAATGTTTTGATGATAAAGCCTAATAAGAGACAAATTTTTCTATAGGGTGTCTAGTGCATGGCTTTCATTGCTTTCTTACTGTAATTGGAAAATCAAGGTTCTCATTTTGCATCTCATGGCCAAGATCCGCTCCTGGTTCAGATTCTTAGGTTGTATCAGTTGCTTGAGGTGTATTACCTGTTATATTCATGTTTCTGCCGGGTATAGACTTGTCCCCATATGTTGGCGTCTCCCTCTGAAATAGTATTTTCCTTACTTTCCTTAGTCTCCTTATGTACTATTTCTTCAAGTATATAGATCTAATCAGGTTCATGTAGAGGGTATATGTGTTTAGTGTCTATTTGGGTAGTATGAGGTTTACTCTAATACTCCCCCTAAATTGAGGACGAGCTATAAAAGGGAATAGTTTCATGGAAAGTGAAATCACAAGTGACATAGAGACATTTGGAGATAGGATCAAAACGTTTGTACCCAGTTTGGTTCCAGACCCTAGATAAATGCATTTGATAACTTTGGGGTCGAGTTTATAGGTATGATGTATGTGAACAAAGGTAGTATAACCAAAGGCTCTTTAGAGGTAAGGTATTCTTGAGGTAGAGTAAGTTGAAATGGTGGTGGATAACTTGGAGAGGTGTTTGAAAAGACAAAAGCTTGTAAGGCATTCGGTTAATTAAGAAGGTAGTTGTAAGAATAGCATCATCCCAATAGTAGGTAGGAATAGTGCTACTAAAAAGAAGAGCCTTGGCAGTTTCGAGGATATGTCTATGTTTACGTTCAGCAATCCCATTTTGTTGGGGGCTATGAGGATAAGAATTCTTATGAGTAACACCTTGTGTTTTAAGGAAAATGGAGAGCGAATGATTAAAATACTCGGTACCATTATCGGTATGAAGAATTTGAATTTTGGTGTCGAACTGTGTATGAATCATATTGTAAAAATCAATAAACGTTTGGCAAACCTCAGTTTTATCTTTTAAGAGGAAAACCCAACTAATACGGGTATAGTCATCAATAAGAGTCATAAACCATTTTGAGTGAGTACAATTTGGAACATGAGATGGACCCCATAAGTTAGTATGGATAATGAAAAAAGGTTTTGAAGGTTGATAAGATATGTTGAGAAAAGAAGTGCGATAATTTTTTTCTAGTTCACATGAATCACAATAAGATTCAGAATTTTTATTTGATCAAATAGACAGGAACATCTTATATATATAATGGAAATTGGGATGTCCTAATTTCTTGTGCTATAACTATAGCTCACTAGTTCTAGGGAGAGACACTTTATTACAGTAAGAAGATACTGGATGATGACAATCATTCAGGTAATAGAGTCCATCAAACTCCTTAGCAACCCGTCATCCCCGTGAACAAATCCTGAAACACATAATGAGTGGCAAAGAAATCAGTATGACATCATTCTTATATGGTTAGTTAGCTCACAGATAACAAATTACGTTTCAACTTTGGAACATGTAGGACATTATGAAGTGAGTGTAGCAGAGACATTAATGGTATCACTACCAACTACTAGAGAATCAGAGCCATCAGCAATTTTAACTGAGGCACGATATGGCAGGATTATAATTTGAGAATAATGAGATATCATCAGTCATATGATTAGAAACACCTGAGTCAATGATCCAACAAGGACTAATATTCTTACCTTTAACATTAGCAAGAGCTCTAAAGAAATTACCTCGTTGGACCACACTAGCAACAGGTTGTTTATGGGATTAGTTTTCAAGAGCAGTCAACCATTCAAGAGCAATGCTTAATGGGTCTGGTGCATGAGCTAGGCCGGTGTGTATTGGGCCTGAAGGCAATAAACATGTGCTGGGGACTCGGCTTGCGTGAACTGGACCTGGACCTGTGTGAGTGATGCCATGGGTTGGGCCTGCTGGAATTGGGCTCATCTTCTGGACTATTCAAGAGTAATGCTTAATGGGTCTGGTGCATGAGCTAGGCCAGTGTGTAGTAGGCCTGCAGGCAATGAACATGTGCTGGGGACTGGACTTGCGTGAATTGGACCTGGACTTGTGTGAGTGATGCCATGGGTTGGGCCTGCTAGAACTGGGCTCATATCTTTTGGACCATGTGCTTCAGCTAGGTGTCCTTTTAGTCTCCGTGGCTTGGGCTTCTAGTTAGGGGGCTTCCCATAGGGGTCCTGGAGATCGATGCAAGGCAGTAAGAGTTTCTAGGAAATTTCAATGTATATTACTGATCATATGCTTCATATATACAGTCACAGAGCAGATATCAATCCCTAATCTTAGTGCTAGAATCATGGGACTAATTTACAGCAACAAATGAGAAATATCATATCTAATAATATTTCCTTAAAATCAGCAGAATATTATCTACACTCCTCCTCAAGTTAGAGCATAGATATTGGTCATGCCCAACTTGCCAATAAAATACTCAAATTTGTCCCGAGCTAGTCCTTTGGTAAGCACATCCGTTGTTTGTTCCCTAGATGGTATGTGTCTCATATCAACAGTTTCTTCATCAATCTTCTGTCTTATGAAGTGTCTATTTATCTCAACATGCTTTGTGCGATCATGTTGAATAGGACTACGTGAGATATTAATAGCTGACATACTGTCTGAGTAGAACCGTATTGGTAGGCCTACGGTTACCTTTAACTCTTCGAGTACTTGCTTCACCCATATTCCTTCACAAATTCCGAGAGCTATGGCTCTATATTCGGCTTTAACACTGCTCCTTGCTACTACACTTTGTTTCTTACTTCTCCATGTGACAAGGTTGCCCCAAACAAATGTTGCATATCCTGAAGTAAACCTCCTGTCATCATGATCCTTTGCCCAATCTGCATTAGTATACATTTCTACAATCCTCTTATTTGTCTTTGTGAATAGTAGTCCACGGCCAGGTGATCCTTTGAGATATCTCAGAATCCTGTAGACTTCATTTAAGTGCTTTTGTTTAGGGTCATGTGAGTGTTGATTCAACACGCTGACTGCAAAAGCGATGTCTGGTCGGGTATGAGACAAGTATATTAATTTTCCAACCATGCATTGGTACCTCCCCATGTCTACATTCTTCCCAAGTTCTTGGTCATCGCTTATCTTCTCAATTTTGATAGGAGTGTCACTCGGCTTACAGCCCAACATGCCAGATTCTTTTAGGAGATCAAGGATATATTTTCTTTGGGATATATAGACCCCCTTCTTTGATTTGGCAACTTCCATCCCAAGGAAGTACTTCATCTCTCCTAAATTCTTAATCTGAAATTCTTGGTTTAGTGCTTCCTTTATCCTGTCAATCTCTACTGAATCATCTCCAGTAAGAACAATGTCTTCTACATATACTGTCATGACCACTATCTTCTCGTTCTGATGTCTAAAGAACATCGTGTGATCACTTTGTCCTTGGATATATCCTTGAGTTTTAAACACATGAAAATCTTTCAAACCATGCTCTAGGAGACTGCTTCAAACCATATAATGATTTCCTCAATTTACACACCTGACTACTTTTCCCGGGGAAACCTGGAGGCATCTTCATATATACTTCCTCCTTTAGATCGCCATTGAGAAATGCATTTTTCACATCCATTTGGTGAAGAGGCCAGTCGAGATTTACTGCTAGAGATAACAAGATTCTAGTAGTGTTCAACTTTGCAACAGGTGCAAACGTCTCATTGTAGTCTATGCCATATATCTGTGAGAATCCCTGTGCCACCAATCTCGCCTTGTACTTATCTAGGCTTCCATCTGTTGTGTATTTAGGGGTAAAGACCCATTTGCATCTTACTGCTTTTTTTCCTTTAGGTAAATCAACAATTTCCCAAGTGTTGTTGTTTTCCAATGCTTTCATTTCTTCCATAACTGCCTGTCTCCACTCAAGACTGTCCAATGCCTCATCAATGTTGTTGGGAACCCGGATTTCATGTAAGTGAGCAACAAATGCAAAATATGCTGGTGACAGTGCATGATAGGACACAAACCTCTCAATAGGGTGTCTTGTGCATGAGCGACGCTCTTTTCGAAGTGCAATTGGCAGATGAATATCATTTTGTGCTTGTCTTACTCCTAGAGTTTCAATTCCCCTTGGAACTACATCCGGGTTTGACTCCTGGAACGTACTAGTAGCTGGAGGAACTCCTCTACCTGTCTTGTGTCACCTGGTGTAGATCTGAATATTTGCATTAGTGTCTCCCTTAGATTGGTATCCCTCTCATCTATATTAGACACTTCATCAGATAGTGAAGGTTCTAGAGGGATGCTAGGATTATTAGTTTCAGGAAGGGCTATGAAATCAGGATTATACTCAATGAACATGTCAGAAGGATGTTTTTCAATCTGAGGTAGTTCACTCCAACTCTCCCCCTGCACAGAAGACTGAGAGTAGAAAGGTATGGTCTCATGAAAAGTGACATCACAGGTGATATATAGTCGGTTGGTAGTGGGATCATAACACTTATATCCTTTCTGAGAGCCTGAGTAACCCAAGAAGATGCACTTGACAACTTGTGAATCAAGTTTGGATGCGTGATGAAGATGAACATAGGAAGTACAACCAAAGACTTGCAGAGGTAATGTATTTTCAAGGTAGGGCAGGTCAAAGAAGTTGTGTAAGACTTGGTAAGGGTGTTTTGAAGGACAAAGGTTTATTTGGCATTCGGTTAATGAGAAAAATAGCAGTTAGGACAACATCATCCCAATGAGATTTGGGTACATGACTGCTAAACAGTAGTGCTCGTGCTATTTCAAGGATATGGCGATTTTTCTTCTCAGCTATGTCATTCTGCTGTGGGGTATAAGGATAGGTACTTTTGTGCACAATGCCATGATCTTTCAGAAAAAAGGATAAGGGGTGGTTGACATATCCAGTTCCATGATCAGTGTGAAGGATTTGTATATTTGTTTGGAACTGTGTTTGAATCATGTGATAAAAGTCGATGAAAGTTTGTAAAGATCAGTTTTATCTTTTAGCATAAAACCCCAACGCACTCGTGTATAATCATCAATAAAAGTGATTAACCATCTTTTGTTTGTGCGATTTAAAAATCGAGAGGGACCCCACAGATCACTATGAATAATGTGATATGGTTTAGATGCATGGTACCATGAAGATCGATGCAAGGCAGTGAGAGTTTCTAGGAAAATTCAATGTATATTACTGATCATATGCTTCATATATACAGTCACGGAGCAGATATCAGTACCTAATCTTAGTGCTAGAATCATGGGACTAATTTACAGCAATAAATGAGAAATATTTACAAAATCAAATTCTATCATATCTCAACTAATTAATTAAGATCATATCATATCATATCTAATAATATCTCCTTAAAATCAGCAGAATATTATCTACAGGTCCTAACATTTTTTCTTTGGTGACCTACCTTCTTGCAATAGTAACACATCGGATGTTATTTCCTGGACCCAGCATCAAAAACATAGGCGGTGAGGGTAAAAGCTTCAGTAGTCGGTGGGTGAGGAGCTCTATGGTCGGCGAGCATGACATGGTCATGGCACTCCTCATCCCGTAGCAAGGCGAATGCCTCAAGGACGGATGGGAGAGGGACACAGCTGAGAAGGCAACCTCAAACATCGTCGTAGACAGAGTTAAGGCTACTAGGAACTCAAATTATCGTTCATCCTCCAAGGCCCGACGATACTCGGTAGCATCTTCAGGGTCTCTTTAAATTTGGTGTTGTAACAGGTCAAGTTCCTGTCACAATGCTATCTTCTTCAGGTAGTGCATGTTTTGAGGGGTCATGAACCCTATTTGATGGTCTAGAGGCGAGTTTGCAGGTTGAACAGTAGGGAGCCATTTGGGCGTTTCTCGTAGGCGTCTTTCGCGGCAGCCCAAATGGCTTTAGCGTAGGTGAGAAACATAAAGCTCCGTCAGACTGCAGGGAGCATAGAGTTAAGGAGCCATGAGGCAACTAAGGCATTATCTAATTTCCACCGTTAGGCACTGGCATCGCTATCCCGTCCATCAAGAGAAAGGAGCATGGATTGGCTTCAATCTAAGTAATTGTTGCAAGTGAGACGCTCTGGCACAATAGGATGGCTGACCCTTTAAGACCGGCGACTTTAGTTGAGTTGGGATGTGACCCACCGTCGAACGAGACGGTGCCGTTGTACTCCGTGGTTGAAGAGTTAATAGAAGTAGCAGGCTCTGATATCATATTGGTCGACATGCCAATGATAGCAAGGGAGATGGCTAGAGATGATGAAGGTTTTGTATATTTGTTCTACCATATTGGTTCTCTATTATATTACATATATACACATTCGGGATCCCAAATCAGATGAGATTTACAGCGTATAATCAGGGAATGAATCAAGGAATAAAATCATAATATAATTACTAACTTTTTGGTCAAATGAAAGTAGAGATCAAAATCTTCTGTTTGGAAAAGCAAATGAAAGTAGAGATCAAAATCTTCTGGTTGGTGTGGTGAACTTAAGCGCATAATGTCATATTTAAATTACTAACTTTGATGATCATTGGCTTCATTTATAGTGACAACCATTGATGATCAAGATCACTTTTTAGAATCCCTCTTTCTTTTTGGTCAATAAGTCCCTGTTGTTAAATCATGAGGATTCATAGCATGCTAAGTTTGAAATAATATTATGAAGTTAGAATTTCATAATCATTATTACTATATTACTTTCTGGAACTAATATTTTTTCTCTAAAATAGAATTAATTTATCTTTAGTGTTGGTCCTTGATTGCTGGACAAAATAATTAGAAATATAAAGAACTTATGTGACTGGTTTTTCTTTCTCTCTTTCTTCTTGATAAGAATGCGACACTGATCCTTCTGGCAGGTTAATCATGCCCTTTTGGAGGAAATAAGGGAAATTAATCAGCGGCTTATAGACACAGTAGTAGATATTAGTGATGAAGATGTTGATCCCACGGCGGCGGCAGCAGCTGCTGAAGGTTCAGAAGGGACAATCGTCAAGTGCTCTTTCAATGCTGTGGCACTCAGTTCAAGCTTGAAATCACAATATGCTTCAGCACAGATGGTGGGCCCTCAGACCTTATTATTGCAATCTATATATACATATATACATGGATATTTTGTCCTGCTATTTTTGCAGTATAATTGTCTTTATTCATGTCCTTATTTACAATGCAGTCGCCAATTCAGCCTTTACGGTTGCTTGTCCCAACAAATTACCCCAACTGCTCCCCAATACTCCTAGACAAGTTTCCAGTTGAATCCGGGTAAGAGAATGAGCATTTTGGCATCTCTTATTTTTGCTTAGTTTGTTTTAGTTATGGCCTGCCAGTTTCGGTGTCAACTTGGTGCTTGCCGTTTATTAGTGGAAAGGAGAAAGCGAGAAACCTAATAATCGATTTCTTCTTCCATAGCTTCTGACTCCAACATTACTTCTCTTCATGCTTTGAAAAAAGTGTGATGTTGGATATATGAAACTGAATAAAGTAGGTATGGTTGAAGGGTACCTCTCGGTGTTTTCAATATTGACAGTGGCGTGCCTTTGTCAATGTGTGCCCGATCGCTTCATTCAATCAACTACTTAGGCTTCACTTGACTCTTGAGCTTTAACATCCATTAATGTAGGATCTTGTGGAGTCGCAAATACATGGAAGATGGTCATGACTTGTCCTCTTTCAGAAAGAACAAAAATGTACCTGATACGAATCCAGAAAAGAACCAGACAATACTCACTTACTCAAGGCGCAAGAGCAAGAAGAAGCACATTACTTAACTTATTTCTGAATTCAGTTTATCATTTATTTAATTCCAGCTTTATTTATTTAAATAAATAGGCACAATCATAGGAAGCAGTTGCGATCCCATGATTTTAGCAACCTGTTATTATTTCCCGAGGAAATGTAGGGAACCGTTTTCAATTCTGTTGATGTATTTTCCTATATATTGCCTTGGCCAGTTTCAGCCAGGGACACAGAATAATTAAGTTCTTTTACTCATTTCGAGATTCTCTGGGCTCCTTCTACACTTCTGGTGAGATCCTCACTAAGGAATTGAGATTGGAGAGTGATCTAAGTTTTTCCACAGCTATTTATTCTAGATAGGGATCAGAACCTATCATTTTGGTATCAGAGCAGGTTCCTTTCCCACCATGGTGCGCACTCGAGCTTCCATTGATGAAGAACCTGTCGAGCAAAGGGCCACAAATGACGGCAGCAACGATGCTCCCCGAGACGACCCAATAGCTGCTCTCATGACCAGATTGGGCATTCTGGATGAATTGAAAGAGAAAATGGCAGCCTTGGAGGGGCAGAATCGGAACGCTTCCGCCACGAAGAAGAAAATTTTTGCAGATGATTCAGATGAGGAAACTGAAGGCTACCGTAAACGTACCTATCGTCTTCCTCACGCGAGAATGAACTTCCCACCCTTTGCGGGAGGAGATCCGAGGGGATGGATTTTGAAGGCGGAGAAGTATTTTAGGTACTACGAGACTCCGGAGGATGATAAGGTGGACATCGCCGCAATGCACTTGGAAGGCGATGCTTTGGACCTTTTCTCGTGGGTAATTTCTGAACGCACGGTGCTTTACTGGGATGAATTAGTGCGAATTTTGCAGGAACATTATGGCCCTCCGGAATATCAAAACCCAGACGAGTACCTTTGTAGCATCAAACAAACGGACTCGGTGCAGGAGTATCGCATGGAGTGGGCAAGGCGGGTAGCAAGGGTGAAGAATTGGCCAGATCATTGCCTACTGGGGATTTTTCTCAATGGGTTGAAGGAAGAACTCCGTTCTGAAGTCAGAATCCACAAGCCGAAGACGGTATATAGAGCAACCAGCCTCGCCCTAGAATTCGAGAAGAAATCTCAGTCTCTTAAGAACACTAGACACGGACTCTTTTCCGGGTCAGGCAGGCCCACCCAGACCAACAACTCAACCCGGACCACTTATTCTCCGAACCAGTTTCACGTAACCAACCAAACTGGTTTTCCAAACATAGGAGCAACGTCTGCCTCTAACAACATAGTCCGAGCTCAACCGTGGGAATCTACGCGACAGCAGAGAAGAGACAAAGGGTTGTGTTTTCGCTGCGGGGAACCCTTCCGGCCAGGACATAGGTGTGCTCCTTCCTCTTTTTCTCTAATGGAGGTCGACGCTGCCGGAAATCCTATCAACGAGGAGACAGAGATGCTGCCTGAAGAAGATGAGGTAGTAGAAGAGGCAGAAATCTCGTTCAATGCCATTTTGGGAGGTGACTCGGCCACAACAATGAAGTTACGAGCATCGATCTTGGATCGTAAGGTGCTATGCTTGGTAGATAGTGGATCAACGCATAATTTCATTTCAGAAGCATTAGTCCACCAACTCCAACTACCCACAACGCCAATTCCCACACTGGGGGTGCAGATCGGTGATGGACGAATTGTTCATTGCCGTCGTATCTGTAAGAAGGTGAGTCTGAAGCTACCAGGGTTGACCATCACCCAAGATTTTTACCCCTTCTCGCTGTCGGGAAATGATGTAGTTTTGGGCATTAATTGGCTGGCTTCTCTGAACACCATCCAAGCTAATTGGAATGAAATGTTTCTAATTTTTTGGGTGGACGGCAAGCGTTATAAACTGCAGGGAATTCCTAAACTCGCTAACACAGAGGTATGCCTGCATTCTATGAGTATGACCGAAGGCACAACTCAGGTCAACCTGGAGCCTATTCTCCTTGCATTTGCTCCATTATTCAATGAGCCTACAACTCTTCCACCATTTAGAAATTGGTGTCATAGCATCAATCTCATACCAGGGGCCATTCCGCCAAATTTGAGGCCTTATCGGCAACCTTATTCACAGAAAAATGAGATTGAGAGGCAAGTTGATGAATTGCTACACAAAGGATTTATCCGTCCTAGCAACAGCCCTTTTGCAAGTCCGGTCTTGTTAGTTAAGAAGAAAGACGAGTCTTGGCGCATGTGTGTGGATTACAGGGCTCTCAACAAGCTTACCGTGCCAGATAAGTACCCTATTCCCAATATTGATGAGCTACTAGATGAATTATATGGCGCTGCATACTTCTCCAAAATCGACCTTCGTTCAGGCTATCATCAGATTCGGGTTCTAACTGCGGACATTCATAAAACTGCTTTTAGAACTCATAACGGCCACTATGAATTTCTGGTAATGCCTTTTGGATTAACAAATGCCCCAGCTACTTTCCAAGCCGCTATGAATGATCTCTTCCGACCTTACTTACGAAAATTTGTCTTAGTTTTCTTTGATGACATATTGGTCTACAGTAAATCCGCTCCTGAACATGAAGAGCATCTGTGTTGGGTGTTACAAGCACTACAAAAACACTCCTATTATTTGAATGCAAAGAAATGTGAATTAGGCAGGACTCGCGTCTCCTTTCTAGGCCATAAAGTCTCAGCGCAGGGGGTGGAGACACTTTATGACAAAATTGAAGCAGTCAGTAATTGGCCTGTTCCAACCTCTGTCTCCGAATTAAGAGGATTCTTGGGACTTACAGGGTACTACCGAAGGTTTGTGCGAAACTATGGCATACTCGCGAGACCCTTGACCGATCTCACCAAGAAAAATGCCTTCCTTTGGTCCCCTGTGGCTCAACAGGCTTTTGAGAAGCTCAAATTGGCAATGGTAACAACCCCTGTCCTTCAACTTCCTGATTTCTCGACAGAATTTATTGTTGAATGTGACGCCTCCATGGAAGGGGTAGGAGCCATTTTAATTCAACAGGACCATCCTGTTGCTTTCTACAGCAAGGGTTTTTCATTCTCTAACCGCTACAAGTCCGCATATGACAGAGAACTTTTGGCTATGGTTTTAGCCCTTCTCCATTGGCGGCATTACTTGTTGGGACATCATTTCATAGTCCAGACTGATCACCACAGCCTTAAGCATCTATTAGGCCAACCAACCCTCACCAACAGTCAGCAGCGCCTCATTCTTAAGCTACTTCCCTTCGACTTCACGATTGTATATAAGGCTGGAAGAGATAACTCAGGAGCTGATGCGTTATCCAGGAAACCCCAACATGCTGATCTCTTACATTTAGTGGTATCTATACCCCTTGACTTCCTCACCTTGGAAGAAGCGCTACAGCAGGACACCTTCACCGCACCAATCATTGCTTCCTTACAGAATGATCCACACTCAAGGCCTGATTATTCACTGGTACAACAGAAACTATACTATAAAGGACGACTAGTTATTCCACGGAGCTCTCCCATTCGTGCCAAACTGCTAGAAGAAGCACATGTAACGCCCTCCGGAGGTCATGGGGGTTTTCTCAAGACCTTAAAGAGGCTTTCTGCTACAGTATTCTGGCCTCAAATGAAGAATGATGTAAAAACACTCGTACAACAGTGCTTCATCTGCCAGAAGAATAAGTACGAGACCTTATCTCCAGGAGGATTGCTACAGCCTCTACCTATACCACAACAGATTTGGGAGGATATCTCATTGGACTTTATTGTGGGCCTACCAAAGTCTCACCATTTTGATTCCATCTTCGTGGTAGTAGATCGTCTAAGTAAGTATTGTCACTTTATACCATTGTGCCACCCGTATACTGCAAAATCAGTAGCCCTCAAGTTTTGTGAAGAGGTTGTTCGCTTACATGGCATACCTAAAACCATCATCTCTGATAGAGACCCCCTGTTTTTGAGTGCATTCTGGCAGGAATTGTTCAAACTCAGCCAGACAAAATTGCAAATGAGCACCGCCTATCACCCACAAACTGACGGACAGACGGAGGTAGTCAATCGTTGCCTTGAGGCGTATCTACGATGCTTCGCACACGACCAACCTAAAGCATGGAGTAAGTATCTTTGTTGGGCGGAATATGCCTTTAATACCAGTTTCCATTCCTCTACGGGAACTACCCCCTTTAAAGCAGTTTATGGGCGAGATCCTCCGATGTTACACCCATTTATACCAGGTGAAACTCAACTGGCAGAATTAGCCGAACAACTGACACAAAGGGATAACATTCTCCAGTTGCTGAAGGACAACTTAACTAAAGCCCAGCAACGCATGACGGCACAGGCCAACCAACACCGTCGAGAGGTGACTTTTAACGTAGGAGATGCGGTCTTTTTACGTCTTCAGCCCTTCCGCCAGCGCTCGTTGACCAACCAGAAGTTTGTGAAGCTTTCCCCTCGCTATTTTGGGCCTTATACTATCATACGCAAAATTGGTGCCGTTGCTTATGAGCTCCAATTACCCTCTTCAGCAAGGATCCATCCCGTCTTTCATGTTTCTCTCTTGCGCCCAGCCCACGGTCAACCTCCGACAAACCCCCTGGCAGAGTTACCCCTCTCTGCTGATTTTGAACTCATTTTGGAGCCCGATAAAATTCTGTCCAAACGTTGGCAGGGTGATAAGATGGAAGTCTTAATACAGTGGAAAGCACGGCCCCTAGAAGAAGCAAGTTGGGAGGAGTATGACTGGGTGCAGCAGCAATTTCCAGATTTTCGACTTGGGGACAAGTCGGTTTTCCAGGGAGGGAGTAATGATACGAATCCAGAAAAGAACCAGACAATACTCACTTACTCAAGGCGCAAGAGCAAGAAGAAGCACATTACTTAACTTATTTCTGAATTCAGTTTATCATTTATTTAATTCCAGCTTTATTTATTTAAATAAATAGGCACAATCATAGGAAGCAGTTGCGATCCCATGATTTTAGCAACCTGTTATTATTTCCCGAGGAAATGTAGGGAACCGTTTTCAATTCTGTTGATGTATTTTCCTATATATTGCCTTGGCCAGTTTCAGCCAGGGACACAGAATAATTAAGTTCTTTTACTCATTTCGAGATTCTCTGGGCTCCTTCTACACTTCTGGTGAGATCCTCACTAAGGAATTGAGATTGGAGAGTGATCTAAGTTTTTCCACAGCTATTTATTCTAGATAGGGATCAGAACCTATCAGTACCTTAACAAATTGTCTCTAATATTATCCTTCGCTACTGAAGCCCAGTGTAACTAATCTTCCTCTTTAATATCCAACATGGAAGATGATAGAAGTTTAGCCTTATGTAACTGTAGAGTTAAGAAGGAATCTGATGACATATTTATTTAATAGTATTACGTGCTAGATGTCATCACCAATCTTGTATCTGCTGTAAAAAATTATGAATGCCCTTAATATAGTGCACATATCACTTTTCTCTCTTTACACCAGAAAATCATTATTTCTTAGGCAAAGTAGTACTTGATCTGTCATTATATTTTTGACAGCAAAGAGAATGAAGATCTTTCGGTGAAGACAAAGTCAAGATTCAGCAATTCCTTGCGTAGTTTACCAGAGCCAATGTCCCTGAGAGAGATAGCCAGGACCTGGGATGTGTGTGCTCGTGCAATTATTTCAGAGTATGCACAACAAAGTGGGGGAGGTAGTTTCAGCTCTAAATATGGCACTTGGGAGAATTGCCTGAGTGCTGCATGATGATTTTTTTTTCTAATTTGTTTCATGCTTAATTTCCTTTTGGCCAAAACTTTTGTCCTTATGTTTGTGTGAGCCGTATTTGAGCTTTTTAGATAGAGATAATGCTGTAATATATACCGGGGGGTTATTGTTTTTGCATTTGTTAATAGATGCATGTTTGTCATCAATCAATCAATTTATCAATATAAAAGCTAAAACAGCAATTACTGCCTACTCCACTGTATAGCCTTGAGTGGCATGCACTCACTGTTATTTTACCTTTATTTCCTGCAATATTTCCAGGAGATCATTCATACAATAATGCATAATAAGTAGAATATTTATTGGTCTGGTATGAATTTGTCAGAATCAGAATTGTTGAAAGTTTATTGTACTCCCTTTTGTCTATAAGAACCTTTCAACTAATTCATATAAATTAACAAATGATAATTGAATGATTAGATTTGTAAAATGATAAAATTTTATAAATCTAACCTTGTTTAAGAATGTGATTGGAAATAGGAAATGAAAAGTTGAACCAACATAGATTGAGAAAAACATTAATGACATTGTTTTGTAACCAGGGTAAATTGGGGAAAAAATCATTAATGATTTTGTTATGCTCTTATAATTGGGACTAAAATTTTCTTTTTGGAATGTTCTATAATATGGATTAGAGGGAGTATGTTTTTTTTCCTTGTTAAGTTGAAGAGATAAACAAGAAAACTCTGAATAATCGAAATTTCTTGGTTTGTATTTCATTTCACATAAATTTTTATACATTATATAAAATGTTCATTTTGGCTATGAATAAGCCTTCCAATCCACTGAGCCATCGACATTTTATGTTAGCCAAATCTGGCTATAAATATAATCTAACTCACCATTGTCCCCTTGCGTCACAATTTATTATGGTTGCGCCATCAATCATTTAATCATTAGCCAACCCTCCCCTCCCTTCATCTATTTATGTGTGTTAGAGTTCAATTTGCATTTTCCCTCTATTTCACAAGTACCAACCACTAGAACGGTATTACTACCATTGTAAATGTAACCCCACTTCACTTCCATTAGAAGATGGCATTCAATGTTTCCCCTAGCAAGAAAAATCGGATCGATTGAAGTCGTTGAAGCTATAATTCAGAGACTAGTGATTCCACCGTAGTTTGGTTAGAGTTAAACAATCATTATTAAAATAATATAATTTAATTAAAATATATAAAATATTTATATGCAACCTTAAAAGGAGTAATAATTTAAAAAATATATATATATTAATCCACAAGCAAATGAAACATTCATCTATAAATTACACCTACAAATTATTAAAGCATAAATTCAACTTATTTTTTATTTTTGAACTCAAAATATGTCATTTCATATTTAGCAAGGGGGAAAATATAAAATCCATAGTGGTCCACTTTGTCTAGAACTCTTGACCGAGCTGGTTAGGAGATCAATTTGCTGCTTTGACCTATAACCTAGGTTAAGTTTTCATACCATGCCTCCTAGGGTCTAGTTTTTTATTTCAAGATTTCTTTTAATAAAAAAGATTGTCTCAATTATCGGCTCTATGAATCTTTATCCCTTTTAGTGAACATTTTATATTCCATCATTCGTTAATTTATTGATTTAATGTAAGGGCAAAATCCCAAAAAAATACTATTTAAATTTTAAAATTTTAGATCAGTTTGTCTATTATATTTTAGAAGCTATTGACTATTCTTATAAAATAAATAATAATATATTTTTTAAATAATTTCTATAATTTTATTTAATTTCAAGTTCTAAAACATGAGGTTTTTTTTGCTAAGCATAAATAATTCTCTTACTAAAAGCAATCATATTTAGAATTATATTGGGCATTAAATGGAGGCATCTCTATTAGATAAGATCCAAATTTTAATTTATCATCTTATAGGGATTAATCTTCAAACTGGTTAACACGCGGCTTTAATTACACCAAGATAAACTTCACGGACTAATTATCCATTAGGCCCCATTTTTAAAAAAAAAAAGGGGGGGGGGGGGGGGGCTCACATTGATAACGATTCAGATCAGAGAGCAGAGTATAAGGAGGCACGCCATGAGGTAGACTGTGTCTGAAGCTAAGATTAATTTTTTTAAAAAAAATTAAACTTATTTATAATTTAAGAGTAAGGCAAAATCTACTTTTCTCTTAAATGATATCAATATTAAATAGGATATGCTATCAATTACCTTTAAAAATAAATATAGGTATTTAAAATTAAAATATCTCTTTAATTATTATAATTTAAATTATAATAAAATAATATTTTAAATAGTATGATAATTAGTTTATTTGTATGTTTGTATGCAAACAAACACTTAACCGTTGGCTGGGGTCCACTACGGCCTTTTGCAATATTCGAGATAAGATTATTCCATTAAATGTCTGATTAGCCCAATGATTTGAGTCCCACTTACCCGCAATCCTCATCCTTAACCCAAACTTTTTGATTGATGAAGCTTCATAAACCGAAAAAATCCCACGCCAAATATGAAGCAAAGAAACGTATTCATCTTCATCATGCCGCTCATACCCAAAAAAATCTTCATCATGCCGTAAGTATGAAGCAAAATCAGAGAAACTGAAACCTAATGCAAAATAAACATGCAGAGATATTAGAAATATTATAATATATATAAATATTATATAATTAGTATATAAAATAAAATATGATATTATTTTATTTTATATATTAATTATATAATATTTATATATATTATATTTTATTAATATTTAGAATTATCCATGACTCTCTATTATATAAAATATAAATATTATTTATCTAAAATAACATAGTACTAGAACAGTACATTTAGGGTTATTACTTTCGTTATGTTGGCTTTTATCTGTGAGTTCTTTAGCTTCTATTCACTGTGTATCGTCAATCTTTGTGATCTCCATTATGGTTCCTTTTCTTGACGTTAAGTTGCGAGACGCAACTAGTAGGGAGGAATGCAAGGCTCCAATCGGTGACTTCCCTAAAGCTTGGTCATCATCTAAACAACACGTGATTCTTATGCGCAACCCCTAGTAGTTTCGCACTATATTTTGACGTTTTCAGGTTGGGCCATCTCTATTTTATTCGATTCATGATTCCCTCTGTCCCTATGAGACAACTTTAGCACCTTGATTAATATTTTCTTGCAGATTGGTCCCTAAAGTGGCATTTGATTGTTGTATTTACTTTGATTAGGTGCTTTTGGTATTAATTGGCTATCTATCATATTGCATAATGTCTCGTGTAATGCCTTTGTGATTGGTATTTTTTGTAACAAAGCCCCTGGTGTAGCTATTGCTCTCTCTAGTATATTGTTCTTAGTTTGGATGCTTGTTGATTTTTGTCCCTAGTGTGACATCTATTTAAAATTTTTTGATATAGGTATTGCGATTGGTTTGCTGAATCTTCTCCTATGGTATTTTATAGACGATAACTGTGATGACACATTCATAATATCTGCCTCAAAATATGCCCAATTTCTTAAATACGGCAAGTTGCAAAAGCACGCCACTCTGAATATTAGTGGTCTTATTGTAAAAAGTAATAATGAGACATGTTTGGTCTCTTCTATTTCTAAATAGATCATAGATTTGGGTGCTACTAACCACGTGATAGGTAACCATTATCTCTTCTCTACTTATGACTCATACGCTTGATTTTGGAATAGTAAATCTTATTCCTTCTATTTAGTTACCTTCAGTGTTGTATGTACCTGACCTTTCATTTAATCTTCTTTCTCCAAGAAAGTTTACTCGTGATCTTAATTGTTGTGTTTCATTTGATCCTCATCACTGCTTGATTCAGGATATATTAACAAGGAAGATTATTGGTAGAGGTTACAAATCTAGCGGTCATTACTTCTTTGATGATCAAGGATCTCGTATGGTGGCTTGTGCTGGTGATATCACTTATTTCAAAGCACATTGTCGTTTAGGTCATTTATCTTTATCATCTTTAAAAAATATTTATCCTTAATTTCAGCATTTATCATCATTAGATTATAAAGCATGTCAATGTGCTAAACATAACCGTCTTTTATATCTCGAGTCAATAAATAGGTTTTGTCTCCTTTTAAGTTAGTGTATTCTGATGATTGGAGTCCATATCCTGTTGAGTTCAAAGCTGGTTTCAAGTACTTTATTACATTTGTTGATGATTATTCCTACACTACTTAGTTATATTTAATGAAAAGTTATTCTGAGTTGTTCTCTTACTTTTATGTCTTTACTGCTGAAATTAAAAATCAATTCCATACTCATATCCATACTTTGCATAGTGATAATACTAAAGAATACTTTTCTAAATCATTTTGCTCTTTCATGCTTCAAAACAGAATTCTATATCAATCTTCTTGTGTTGATACACCAGCTCAAAATGGTGTTGTCGAAAGAAAAAATTGTCACTTATTAGAAGTAACCCGTGCACTTTTATTTCAAATGCAAATTCTAAAACCTTTTTGGGCAGATGCGGTCTTCACTACTTACTTTCTCATTAATAGCATGCCCTCTTCTGTTCTTGATGGTCACATTTCTTACACGACACTCTTTCCTTCTAAGTCTTTGTTTCCCATTGATCTTAAGATTTTTAGCCGTATATATTTTGTTCGAGATGTGCGTCATACTGTCTCTAAATTAGATCATAAGTCCCTCAAGTGTGTCTTTCTTAGCTACTATCGCGTTCAGAAGGGTTATCGGTGTTTTTCTCCTACTCTTAATCATTATCTAGTTTCTGCAAATATTATTTTTCAGGAATATGTTGCATATTTTGCCTCTAACACTTTTGCTCCTCTTCTCCACCTGTGAAGGAGGACACTCGTCTGTTATATTATATTATTCCCTCACCATCACCTACAACTAGTCTACCACATTTGTCTTAGATTTATACAAGACATTTGAAGGAAGCAATCATGTTATTGCGCCAAATTCAACTCTGCCATTGTCTACTTCATCATCAGATCCTGCAGTGAGCATCACTCACCCTGAACCTAACCAATTCTTGACTCTAAGACACTTCTTGTTTTAGATCATGATCCCTCATTTGATTTGCTCATTGCCCTCGGCAAAGATAAACATACTTATCTCTATCCTATTTCTTCTTTTATTTCCCACATCTCCACTACTCATCGTGTCTTCGTTGCCTCTTTAGACAATATTTCAGTATCTTATTCCCTTCTTAAGGTCTTGTCCCGCCCCTAGTTGGCATTCTGCTATGGAAGAAGAGATGGCGCCTTGATTGTGCTAGCATGTAGACCTTAGTGAATTTATCAGTAGGAAAGAAAGTCATTGGGTGAAAATTGGTGTTGACCCCTAAAACTAAGGTTGATGGTATACTTAAACGCCTTAAGGCACATATTGTTGCTAAAGGCTATGATCATAAGTATGGTGTTAACTACTCAAAGACTTTTTTCCCTGTGGCCAAACTCTCCTCTATTCATCTCTTCATTTCTCTAGCCACTATTTATGGTTGGAATCTCTCTCAATTAGATATTAAAAATGCCTTCTTAAATGGTGATTTTCTTCAAAATGTGTACATGGAGTAACCACCAAGTTTTGCAGTTGAGGGGGAGCATGGTAAAATGTGTCGGCTTAAGATATCCCTATAGGGTTGAAGCAAAGTCTTCGAGTATAGTTTGACATATTTAGTACTGTTGTGAAAGACTTTAGCATTTGCCAGAGTAAGTGTGATTATTCTATGTTATATCAGAGAACAAGTGATAGCATGATTCTACTAATTGTGTATGTCGATGATATTGTGATTATAAGAGTAATACTTCAAGAATCTCATAACTTAAGTCATTCCTTAACTCCTACTTTTAGATAAAGGATCTGGGTCGTTAAAGTATTTCCTAGGGATTAAAGTCATGAGGAGTAGGAAGGGCATCTTATTAACTCAGAGAAAATATATTCTTGATCTGCTAAAAGAAACTGGAAAACTAGGAGATGACCTAACTAGCTTCCTATAGTTTATAATCCGCCACTTGATGCTGATGGTAGTATACCATATGAAAATTCCATTAAAACTGCTAAAAGTAAGCCATTAGAGAATCCATAGAGGTATAGGAGATTGATTGGCAAATTAAATTATCTTATAGTGACCCGGCCTAATATCATTTATCTAGTGAGTGTCCTTAACCAATTTATATTCTCGCTAACTGTTGGACAGTGGGAAGCTTTAGACCATATGTTATATTACTTAAAGGGATCTCCAAGTCATGTTATATTGTACAAGAATCATGGTCACATAGATATTGAGTATTTTTATGATGCCGATCATGGTGGATAAAAAACAACAAGACGGTAGATACTGTATTTTTGTAAGAGGAAATTTGGCATCTTGGAGAAGTAAGAAATAAAATGTGGTGTCAAGATTAAGTACAAAAGCATAATACAGAGCCATGACACAATCAGTATATGAGATAGTCTAGATATATCAGTTAATGAATACAGCGCTAATAATAAAGTGTAGATAATAAAGTTGTGGTGTGATAATAAAGTGGCCATACACAACTTCTAATTTAGTATTCTATGATACATGAAACATATTGAAATCGACTGTCATTTTATTAGAGATAAGCTCAAGGAAAACTTTATCACTATATAATATGTTAGATCTAGTGATCAACTAGGTAATCTCCTCACTAAAGTTCTTAATAGGATACAAGTTAAATATCTTTGTAATAAGTTGGGTATAATTGACATCTATATTCTAATTTGAGGGAAAGTGTAGAGATATTAGAAAATAAAAAATATCTTATAATTAGTATATATGATAAGATATGATATTATTTTATTAGTATATAGGATTTTCTATTGTATATATATATATATTCTGAATATCAATAATATCTGCACTTTATTGATATGAAATAACAAAACATAATTATATATCTACTTAATTATACATATCATGTGAATTCTTCTCCCAAAAATGTCTCAATGGTGTGTTTGGATGGGGAGAAAACATGTGAGGAAGACCATTTTGGGAGAAAATGAGGGGCAGCCTTTAAATGTTTAATATGGGAGACGTTTCTAAATTAATTTATCAATTGATATAAGTTATTTTTTTATTAATATTGACATTTCGTTTATCTATTTGCAACTTAACTTGTAGGTCAAAACAAACTTTTAGGTTGAAATTATTTTTTATAGCTTTATCTTTTTTATCTTGATATTTTTTTTCTTATTTTAAATCTTTATCTAAGCATTTTTTTATTAAATTGAATTTTTTTATAAAAATCTAATATAAACATAAATAATATTATATTATATAACTTTTACCGGATCTAATTTTTATAAAAAAATATATTTAAAAAATCACTTCTCCACTGTTAATTTAAATCCATCCTTAGTGTTTTTTTTTCTTTATTATTTTGTAAAAAAAATCAATTATTTATACTTGTTTTTTGTTTTGGTTCTTTACAATTGATATATTTATGAGCTCATTAGCAACAGATTAACTCTGTTTTTGTCGCACACTGGAGATCATATCAACATGATAAGCGTGGGGCCTCATCATCGTCATCATGATAACGATTAAAAGAACTTAAAAGTACTAGATTTTTCTGGACAAAAAAGCTCCGATTGAAGCGTCATCATTCATTCTTTATGATTTTGGGGTCTCCTCTTGCCTTCGTTAAATAAAGCAATATCATCAAATATCAATTCTCAACAAAAAAAAAAACTCTAATCAACCCAAAAAGTATAGGCCAGATCTAATATCAAATTATAAAATATAATATATTTTTTTTTTTAGATTTAGTAATGAGGAGAAGGATATCCTACTCAACTTTATTTATACACATTTTTTTTTATTTTTTATTTTTCATCTAAATATTATATTTAAAAAAACATAATAATTATTAATAACTAAAAAATTATTTTATAAATATAAATAATAAAGGTAAATTATATTCTTTAAAATTTATATTTAAATTAATTTTTTTAATTTTATTAGTTATTATATAATTATATTATAAATTATAATTATTTTTTTATTTTTTAAATACTTTATTCTTATTAATTTTAGAGATATTAATATAAAGTTATAATTATAAACTATTTAAAAAATTTATATATGTAATAAATTTTAAGATTTTAATTATTATTTTTTATTAATATATTTTTAATAAATTATAGATATTATTTAAATTTTTAAAATATATAAATATAATATTATTTTAAAATTTTATAATTAAAAATATATTAATAAAAATAATATATCACTATTTGGGTATAGAAATATATTATAGAATTATAAAATGTACCTTCTATTTTTGGGCTAAACATAGAGTAAAGGAACTGCGCTGCACACCCCTAGATTTTACTACAGAACCAGAAATTTTGATAAAGCTTAAGCTATAAATTAAAATCGCTCATACAGAAACCACTTCATGCGATGCACGGTAAAAATGTGTTAACTCGTCCTCTTCCTCCTCTGAGTCACTCTGATCATATTCCGAGTTAATGCCTACTACTACTCACTTCCTCGTACTCAGCTAGATTTCTCAAACCCGCCATAAAAATCTCCTTTTCTTCTTCATCTGAGGCGATAACTGTGATTATTGGAAATGCCCAAACCGGTTCTCAAAGCCGGAAGCAGACCGCCATGGGTCGGTCTTGCTGCTGCAGTTTGGGTTCAAATCGCTGCTGGGAATTCCTACGACTTCCCACTTTACTCATCTGCGCTCAAATCCGTACTTGGTCTCAATCAGCAACAAGTGACTATGCTTGGAGTGGCTAATGATATTGGCGAAAGCGTGAGTTTGCCTGCTGGTTATGCCTGCAATAAGCTCCCTCCTTGGGCTTTGATTTTGACTGGTTCAGTGCTCTGTTTCTTGGGTTATGGTGTCATGTGGCTTACAATTAGGCAAACCCTTTCGAACGTGCCATATATTCTGGTAATTGAGATTCCCTGTCTCTCTTATTTTATGACCGAAACTTGAACTTTTATCTTGATGGAAATAACGTCTACACTCATTTCATGGATCGAATGTTAAGTTTTCTAGGATTGAAGCTTCAAATAGGCTGTTGTTTTGGTTGGAAAATTTTCTGGACGGATTCAATTGTTTTGCTGAACCTGGAATTTGTGTGACAATATGGCACGAACCCTGGATTCAACTATTGGGTAAACAAGAAAAGAAGTTGTATTAGTTTCCAACATAACCTAAGATCTTTAAAACCTGTGATTAGAAATTAAGTTCAGTTAACTAATCATATTGTAATGATAACTGATTAGCTTTGAGTAACGATCATCTTAAGCAAAGGCAATGCTTAATAATTTAGAGTTAGAAATCTTATGTGGGATTTAATTAAACCCGTATTCTTAGCCAACTGATTATCTTGAGCCGTAGCCTTTTGAAATTAGAACCCACTGTCATGGATCATAATTACTTATGGTTTATTTAGTCTAAGTGATTGAAGAACAAGGGCAGGGGCTTCTTTGAAGTTATGTGCAATTTCTAGAAGAACATTTGATATAATCTTGTAAAAACAGTATTGATAATGACATTACATGATAATTTTCAGCTTTCTAGAGCATTTAAGCATATAGGTTTGATACTACATTTTCTGTCAGCACTACAAAGTGTTATAAATGGAAGCTTTCCAATACAATTTCTAGGAGATACTTATCACCTTTGATTCATTTCTTAATCTATATGCTTTTTCTACTTACACATGCGCATTTAACCTCTTCCCATGGCTTTGCAGCTATGGCTCGCACTTTGTTTTGGTGCAAACAGTTGTGCGTGGTTTGGAACAGCTGTGCTTGTTACAAACATGAGGAACTTCCCTCTCAGTAGGGGCAGTGTTTCAGGGATTCTTAAAGGTTATGTGGGGATTAGTGCTGCAGTATATACATTAATTTATAGCATGATCCTTAAAGATTCTTCTTCAAAACTGTTGTTGTTCCTTGCGATTGGACTTCCTGTTGTATGTTTACCTTTGATGTATTTTGTTCGACCTTGTACTCCTCCCTCGGGGGAAGACTCATCGGTTCATATCCACTTTATTTTGGTACAAGCTGCGAGCTTTTTACTTGCTATCTATCTTGTCACCACCACAATTTTAGATAAGGTTATTTCCATAAGTGATGTTGTTTCGTACATCTTAATTGCCATAATGATTATACTTTTGATGACTCCACTTGCTATTCCGGTTAAAATGACACTATTCCCTGCCAAGAGAAGAGGACCGCAGGATGGTTCTTCGGATCAACTGGTATCCGATGATGATTTGACCCATTTAGATCCGTTGCTGACACCATCTTCCTCAGCCACGTGTCTTAGGAGTTCCAATGAAAATGAGTATGCTTCAGATATTGAGATACTCCTTGCAGAAGGGGAGGGAGCGGTGAGGAAGAAAAGAAGGCCTAAAAGAGGGGAAGATTTCAATTTCCGTGAAGCTGTAATCAAGGCTGATTTCTGGCTTCTTTGGTTTATTTATTTTCTAGGGGTTGGTTCAGGAGTTACAGTTCTTAATAATTTAGCTCAAATTGGAGTCGCTCAAGGTGTTAATGATACAACCATATTGCTCGCAGTCTTTAGCTTTTGCAACTTCACTGGTCGTCTCGGTGCCGGTGTTGTCTCTGAACACTTTGTCAGGTATTGTGCTCAACTCAACTAATCATAGACTGCACACGCACAAACATGAGCATTTTCTTTTCACCTTCATCATACAGTTTTAAATGGTAACTAACTTTGCATTGAACTTGCATGACATGCTTATATTATATCTTAGTTGCTCTAATATTAACTTCTTAACACAATTTCAACTGATTTCTACTAGTTGTGATTAACATATACTCCCCAGTCCTAAATATAAGAATTGGGAGTTGGTTTTGGTCTCATATATAAGACCTAATCCACTTTGTTTCCAATATTCATCATTTTTCCTAAATTATAATAATAGCAATCAAATTCAGTTAGTTACAAAACGTTTTATATAAATTATTTTAGGAAGATCATATCATGTTTGTTACAATTAACTAATTTACCTAATTTTCTTGATCTATTCAAATTAGTTAAGAAGTAGCTCTTATATTAAGGATTAAGAATTTGTTTTGGGTATATCTATTGATGAGATATTTTTCATGCTAGGTCAATGACACTCCCTCGGACATTTTGGATGGCTTGTACACAGATGGTTATGATCATAGCATTTGTCCTTTATGCTCTGTCTTATGATGGCCTTCTTTATGTTGCGACGGCTTTGCTTGGAGTCTGCTATGGGGTTCAATTTTCGATCATGATCCCGACTGTGTCAGAGCTTTTCGGTCTAAAACACTTTGGTGTTCTTAGTGGATTCATTCAACTTGGGAATCCAATTGGTGCTCTTCTTTTCTCTGCTCTGCTAGCTGGTAATGTATATGATGCAGAAGCTTCTAAGTATGGAGGTTCCACCTGCTATGGTCCTTATTGTTTCAGGTTCACCTTTCTGGTTTTGGCCGGCGTCTGCGGATTAGGTACCGTCTTGAGTATAATTTTGACCGTTAGAATCCGCCCAGTTTACCAAATGCTGTATGCCGGGGGCTCCTTTCGTCTCCCTCAAGCTTCAGATCACTGAATAGTTAAAAATGCAATCTGCTAGATACAGGATGTAATAACAACACCAATGAGGCATAGTTCAATAAAAATATAGAGGGACTATTTTGGCATGGGTCTTCTGAGTTACTTCTGAAATGTTCTGACCCTCCATGTTCATGAATGATTCAATAATTTTGGGTCTTAATTGGTGAAATCTCAAAATCCTAGTTTTGGTATGCAGTGCCAGTCATGATGGGTGTATCAGAATACTCGCATTACTTGTTATTCCTGGAGGATAAAATTCACATCCCATTAATGTCATTTTGATATTTCTCTAACGATGGTCCCTACATTTTAAAACCCATTCGTGTCGCATGGCATTTGAAAATTTTAGGGAAAATTATTTTGCAAGAAGGTCCTTTCCTTTAATTTTCAATTTGGTACCTATCTTTTTTTATTCTCTTTTTATTGAAACCTTAAACTTTGCTTTGTTAGCACAATTAGTTTAGTATAGGGACTAGCAATATTAATAGAGTAAAATTATAGGGACTAATGAGGCTAATAAAATAAAATTAAAGGATTTAATAAAAAGATAAAATAAAGTTATATAATACTTAATATTTTGATCTTAGTCTAATATTTTAATTTGAATTTTAGTATAAATTTACTCTCTCTTTTTTTAATTTAGTATAATTTTATTTATAATTTTTTTAATTTAATATAATTTTACGTATAATCTTATTTTTTAAAAACTAAAAGTTTGATCAAATTAAAAATATTATAAATAAAATTATATTAAATTAAAAAAATTATAAATAAAATTATATTATAAATAATATTAGAATATTAGATATATATAGAAAATAAAATTAAAATATTATCTGTTATACAATCTAACAAAATATACCCTTATGACAAAATTCTCTATGCCAAACCATTCATTTTTTAATAGGGAGAGGGATGGAGAATCTCATTCCAAGTTCCAAGAATGCTGTTATGGACTTGTGGTTTTATTGTCATTTTTCCTTTTCATTTTTTTATTTATTGAGAAACTTTTCCTAAACACAATCTTATCCTCAAGATTGGAGCAAAGAATTGATTGAAACTCGCCACCAATATATTTAATTATTTATAGAAGTTGTAAGAAACCACATTACTTACAAGTCATATACAATACAATTCATCTTGAGTTGAGTAAACGCACGAAGATTCTAGTCAAAATAAAGCTAGAAGACCCTGGAAACGCACTTAATGCATTCTTAATGGTTTCTTATGAAACAGTTAAAATGAAAGGTGCTTTCTTTCCCTCCTCCGAGGAACGCTTTGAATTGATATAAGCTTCAACACTGCTATGATTCAAAACCACATCAAGCAGACATGGCTATTTATGATCTGATAAAAGCAAACATGGCCATAAAATTCCTCTTGTTTTTTAATTTTGATGCTAGTCTGCTGAAACCCATTATGATGATTGATGAATATGATGCCCATAAGAAAATCGAATCAGGATAAGATTTTTCCCAGTTCCCAAAAAAACAAAATGGTGGCGATGAATTTAAACGGGTCCTCACTGTTCTTCAACCCCATGATGTTAGCATGTTGCAGAATTCAGGAGACTGGCGCCCAGAAATGTTAAAAGACATGATTGCCAAACAAGTACTATTAAATATACAATGCAAAAGCTCAAGGCCTCAACCACACTCTAATCTAAACCTAATTATCTAATTTCAATCCTTTTTTCCCTGCCAAGACGCTAATCTAGCACAATTTTCCCTCTATCAGAGCTAAAAGACATGAACGTACAGAAAAAGTAAAGGAGACAATCTCATGACTAAATCAGACAAGGTGCCAAAAGTTACCCATCTGCATGACCCACCAACCACTAAAGTAAAAAAAGAAAAAAGTAAGATCCTATAAAGAACATATTCAAATCTCTCTGGTGGAAGAAGAAACCAAAACACCTTATTAATTATCCCCATCTCTTTAACGGCATTCATTACCTTGAAGAAGTTAAACACATCAGTTAAAATTTCCTGGGTTTGCAATTTTCCCAAAAAAGATTAAGAAAAAGAAAGAAACTTTTCAGTTGGGTTTCAAATCCTTGAACAAAGTATCCCACCTGATATCTTCCATTGCAGCTGACCAATAACTATCTTCTTCTTCTTCTTCTTCTTCTGCATCATCATCCATCTTTTCTTCCAGCTTCTGGTCTCTGTACAGCACAGGTGTAGAAAACCCTTCAAGACCAGGCAATTGCAAAGCAGGCACTATTGTTGTCGTTGGAGTTCCATTGGTGAGAAAGAGCCTATCTTGCTTAGAAATCATCATCTTTTTGTTTCTCTTCACCATTGTACTCTTCCACCTAGTTCCATAACTAGTACTACGCTTTGTTGGAACAACCACAAGAGCTGATTCTTCACAGTGAGCAAATGGGCGAAGGTAATTAGCTAAGCATCTCTTTGTCCTCTTGATCGCCACAATGAGTCTTGAAACTGCAGCAGGAGGGCTTTTCCCCTTCTTCTTCTCCTTCCTAGCTAGCTTGAGAATTTCTAGTCTGTGCTTGGCTATGGAGATTCCCATGCTCTGCAGAAACTCATGGTTGAAGTAAACCATGTCTTCCTCTTCAAGCTCATTGTGAGCAAAAGCAAGGCCATATTCATACACTAGGGAGGGCTCAAGGTCAGTCTTTGAAAGCCATGAGAACCAATCCATGGAGAAGGAACGTGTGTTGCTGAAATATGACTTGAAACTTAGAGACAGAGAAATATATAGAAGTGGGTACTGAAAAGAAAAGAAGGTGGCTTTAAGCCAATAGAGGGACTAATAAGACTTATGGAGGGTGGCCATGCTTTTTTGAGTTGAGTGTTAGTTTTTATTTTTAACAAAAAAAATTAAGTGAGTTGAACTATGTTGATTTACTAAAATTAAAGTATAAATTTATATTTATAGAATATTTATAAAAATATTTATATATCGTTAATTAATAAGATTATTATATTAACAATTGACACATAAATTTATAAATTATGAGTTAATTTTTTATTAATTAGAATAATTTTATTTATTGAGATGAGTATTAGTTGAATCTTGGGTAGAGGAAGGGGGTGGTTATGCTTTTGTTAGTTGAGTATTAGGTTTTTCAAAAGAAAAATTTAACTAGATTAGATCATAAATATTTATTAAGGTTAAAGTATGCCTCTAATTTAAAAAATATTTATATAGATATTTATAAATTATTTATTAATAAAATTAAGATCATCATATTAATAGAAGAAATTAAATTTATAATTTTATAAATTATAAATTATAAGTAAATTTATTAACGATTGAACCAAATTGTATTGGTTGGCTTGAATATTAATTGAATAATGGGAAAAGGAAGTGGAGTGTGGGGGTAGTATGCAATTGCAAGGCCATGGTTCATGTTCCCTCCAAAATGAGGGCAAGTGTTATGAAACTTTAAGAGTAAGAATGAAAGAATTCCTTGTTTGAGACGCAATGCCATCAATCACGGCATGGAAAAAGGGTACTGTGTGGAGACCACATCCCCATCATTTTTTTTTATTTATAATTTAATAATAAAATAAAATCTTATTTTTTTTAAATAATATTAATATTAGATAGGATAAACTATCTATTATATTTAGTTATAAATTTAAATATTTAAGAGTTAATATATTTTTTTATAATTAAAATTATAATAAAATATTTTTTAAAAAAAATTTAAATATATTTTAAATAATTATATATTTTACTGATTAAACGTATCCAATTTAAGAAGACAGTTGAAACTGTCACAGTCGTCAACCCCATACAGTCATTTTGACAAACACGATGAGGGCTTAGCTTTGGTTAAACTAAAAGCAAACTCATCAGTCCTTCATTACATTCTCACCAAACCAACCGCCATATAAATTTTGAAACATGTCCAAAGAACATGCTCCCATTCTTTCTTGTTCCGCTTTCGTTCCGAGGAAAGTTAATGAAACACTAAGTACAAATTCACAATTTCTCAAACTGGTATTGAATCCCATCTGAGGAATTGGAAGAGGGCAATGCTAAATCTTCTTACTATTCTTAATAAAAAATATATTTAATTAATTTAATTTAATTAAAAAATTAATTAATATAATATATATTTTTTAAATACCCTAATAATCTTTCTTAATTTATTCTATTATTTAATTATTATCAAAAGAATATAAATATAAATAATTTTTAAAAATTGATAAATATAAATAATATATTTTATATTTAAAAAAATTTAATTAAAATATATATTAAGGATTGAAGTAATTAAATTTCTTGAGTGGCCTTTAAAATCATAATCCTCCTCTTTTGGTCCGCAATACAAGTGATTTTTTTTTTAGTTTTGCTTACTTCAAAATATAAGTCCATTGTAATAATATTAGTAATATAGTATTTAATATATATTTTTTCTTATTTTACACTCTCTCTTTTTTGTATCTTTAGTGATGTAACGTCCATAGGGTTCAAGACTCGAGGGCTTTTGTCTTTCATAAAGGGGTTAAAAGGTGAGGCGGGAAAATTCTGACATAGATTAACTTTAAAGAGATCTTTCCTTTTCACAGAACAATGGAGCACTAACTATAATGAATCCATTACTTAATCCCGCCGGATCAACCATCAACAACAGAGCTGTTTAGAAAACCTAAACCTAGATTTTGAAAACACTCATTACTTAAATTTTAATTTAAAATTTTTTTAAAATAAAATATTATATTTATCTAAATAAAATTTTAGAATAAACTATAATTTAAAATTATAATTTCAGATAAATTGATCAGAGTAATTTTTATAACAATAAAAGAATTTATAGACTACTTAATTACTATTTTATCTTTACTTTTTCTTACACTCTCTCTCCTCTATCTTTTCCACTATCTCTCATCTCTCCTCTCTTTTCTATATGTTCAATTATCTCTCACCTCTTCTCTCCTCTTTCTCTTTTTCACTCTCTCTCCCTCATACTTTTAATAAAATTATATAATTTTTAATAATTTTTCAATTATAAAAATTATCTTAATAATAACTATTTAAACTCTTTTTTAAAAGCTCTTTTTCAAAAATTACCCAAAAATAATTTTTTTATAAGTTATTTTCTAAAAATATATCCAAAAATATAATATCAGTTTTACATTTATTTTCAAGTCTTCTTTTTTTCTCCATAAACCTCTCTCTCTCTCTACACACACGTGATTTTAACCAAAATTTAGATTTTAAATTTAGATTTAGATAAAACATAAGTTTAGATAAATTTTAAAATAAATAGTTATATTTATTCAAAAGAATTTTTGGATCAAATTATAGTTTAAAACTAAAATTTCAGATAAGTTTGTCAGAATAGCTTATAGAACAGTAAAAGAGTTTATGAACTAACCAATTACTATATTACCCCTATTTTTTCTTACACCCTCTCCCATCTCTCTTCTATACTCTCTCTCCTCTCTCTTCTATATTATATCTCATTTCTTTTCTACACCCTCTCTCCTTTATCTTTTTTCTATACTATCTCTTATATCTCTTTTACACCTTATCTCCTCTCTTCTATATTTAATAATCATACTTTTTTTCATAATTTATTAATAATAAAAATATTTATGTAAATAACTATCCAAACACTCATTTATTTAAAATTATTTTTTTTATAAACTCTTTTTTATAAATTCTTTTTTAAAAGTTATTCAAATTGTTGAGATTAAATAATTATATATATAATTATTTAATTGGATTATATTTAAGTATTGTTGAGATTAATTAAAAATAATTTTTTTAAAGATATCAGTTTAAACTCTAAATATCATGTTGAAATGATAAAACTTTTTTCATTCAGACTAAATCTAATTGGGATGACTTTAGGATCACTGTAACTTGTTATAACAGAATCACTTTGGTTTTATTGTGTGAAATCTTTATCCAATTAGGCTCTAATCCTCGGCTATGATTTTTTATACACTACTAGTTTGGAAGTTTCAAAAGTTTGCCCCTACCAAAAGGTCCGATTTTACAGATATAATAATAATGATTTTCCTCGTTCCATTGTCGGTAGTGGCATGTGATATTTCATCAAAGGTCTATTTGGATTTAGAGAATAAATTTTGAGAAAAATATATTTTAAAGAATAGATTTTAAGAATAATAGATTTTGGGAAGAATAGATTTTGGAGAATAGATTTTGAGAAGAATAAATTCTGGGAAAAATAAATTTTCAAAATAGAAATATTTGGATGATTAGTAGTATAATCACTTTTTATATTAATAAATTATTAAAAATAGTATGATTTGATTAAAATATGAGAGAGGAGAGAGGGTAGAGAATAAATAGGAGAGATGAGAGAGTATAGAGAAGAGAGGGGAAAGAGGAAATAGTGTGAAGAAAATAGAGGAGAAAGGAGAGAGATGAGAGAGAGTATAAGAAAAAAGTAGGGGTAAAATAGTAATTAGATAATCTATAAGCTCTTTTACAGTTCTAAAATCTATTTTCAATAGTTTATTCAAAACCATAGTTTCAAACTGAGATTTTGTTCAAAATTAATTCTGGACAAAAATTGTTGTTTGGTTCAAATTTTTTTTAAACTGAGATTTTAGCCAAAATTAATTCTAGATAAAAATTAATGATTATTTTAAATTTTTTTAAATTAAAATTTTAACTAAAATTAATTCTCAAAAATTATTGTTAAATAGGCACCAAGTTCTCAAACCTAACTGCATCTTTCTGCAAAATTAAAGGTGAACCTTAGAGTAAAAACAAAAAGTGAGTCATATCTTCTTTTCAAATAAAATAAAATAGGGAAAACTAATTCACAATCCTTATAGTTTATCTTAATTTTAAATCAGGTGTTTATAGTTTGTTTATTTTAAATCTGATCCTTAACTTTAAACTGTTAAGTCCATCCATCACTGAGGGTTTAAACCGTTATAACACCATTAATTTTAACGAGTGGGAGGCTGATTGAGCTGACAAATGGGCAAACAATCACATGACTTGGCAGCAGGTGGACCAATTCCTATTGCCGAGATTCTTCAACATCAATCTGCCTCATCTTCATCCTCACCCCCTGGGTTTTTGAGCACATCGCATATCAAAGGAAGAGAAATCATTCTCACAAATTGTTCTCAATCAAAATCAATCGTTCGCCACACTGCTAATGAACAGTTTCGGAGATATCGCCCTGAACATTACCCATAGCTTCTTCAAGCTGTTCCAGTTTCTGGGCAACATCGGCCTGGGTGTCTCAGATTCAACCAAAACACTGCCCAAAATATCGTTCCAACAACAATCACAAAGATCAATGTAAAAAAATAGCAGGAAATAACGGTCCGCTCATTTCAGACGCTATCTCTTTCCAACTCATTTCTTTACCTCGGTCAGATGCCCCTCATTCCACTGATTTTCTCTCTCCCTTGCCAGTCTTTCTCGGCTTACAATAAACTAATAATCAAAGCCACATGGATTTGAATCTCTCAAAGCTATACAGGCGCCAACACACCCTACTTTCCCATGGTCATGTTATTATTAAATCCAAAAAAGCAAAGCACACAAGAATTCCTGCTTTTGAATATTTTGTTCCCATCACCTGCATTAGTCTTCACCCAAATGACAGAATAAATTTTCCACATTGTTTCTTTTTTTTGTTTTTCCTTTTTGTTTGGTTTTGTACCTAAATCTAAAAGTCGGAGGAAACAGAAAAAAGAATTGGCGCCGAGAATGAGGTTTCCTGGAGTTGATGAATTGCGGGAGATTTTGATTGCTAGTGGGGATTGAGAGTCCTTCCATTGGCGGTGTAATCAGTAACCAGAGGGTGAGGAAGACGAGGCAGTCGAACGGTGAAGAATCTGAGCATTGCGAATTAATCCACGTGGCTGCCGAGTCATGTTGTTTGTCCAGGTATCCAGCCTCCAACTCGTTAAAACTGGCAGTTATAATTAGGGTTGTGCATAAAGCTCACAGTCTATTATGCCATGCCCAACCCATAATAAAAATATTTTATCTAATCTGATAAATATAGGGTAGAGCTGAGCATAAGTCTGTAAAATACAGTCCATACATTTTTTAAGTTGGGCATCGAGTATAGGAGATACCCTACCCTGCCCATAAGTACCCCTTCTTTTATTTTTTTTATTTTTTTCCCTATCTTCAAAGAGAGAATATGATAGATACTGGTGACTATAAGGTAATTTTAGAAATATAAGTAGTTAAATAGTTAAATTGTATCTTTTAATATTTATAACTATACTAATTTTTTCTTCTTTTTTAACTTTATTAATTATCATATAATTATATTACAAATTATAATTATTTATTTTATTTTTTTAGATGCTTTATCTTTGTCAATATTGGGGAGATTGATACAAAGTTATAATTACAAACTATTTAGATTTCAACGCTTATTTTTTATATGTAATGGATCTCAATATTTTAATTATTATCTTTGTTCTCTTATTCTTAGTGGATTATAGATATTATTTAACTATTGAAGACACATGAATATGGTATTATTTTAGAAGTTTATAATTACAGATTTTTTTCACAACATGAGCATGATATTATGACTTAGCATGCCCAACTCACCTATGCCCAGCCCAAAATTGTTAGGGTTTTTACCAGGTAGGGTCAGACATCGGGCTACAAAATATAGTCCATATATTTTTTGGGCAGGGCACCAGATAAAGGGGCTACCATGCCCAACCCTGCATATACACACCCCTAATTATAATAGTTTAATCCCTCAGGGGTGGATGGATTTAAGGGATAAAAGTAAAAGGGTCCAATTCAAAACAAATAAACTACAAGCACCTGATTCAAAATTGAAGTAAACTATGTTATCAGATTAATAAGAGTTGATATAGATAATAAGAAATAAATTTATATCATATAAAAATATAAATTCGATTCTCGCTGTCGTTGTGAGAATTTCTTTAGTAAGTGATCTCGTAAGTCTTTTATAAATATTCTCTAAATTCTAAAGTTATATCCTAGTCATGATAAAGAATCGGTGTTGAACATACCTAAATTTTTTTATACTAAAAAAAGTATATTTCTTAATATGAATTCGAATATTAATATATCATGAGACTAACATTTGTTTAGTAAGATTTGATGTTTTTATATGGAAAGAAGATTTAAAGTAGTTTGAATGGGAATTAACCAAATTTTGGATTTAACTAAGACCCCGTGTTACTTAATGAATGCTCAGTGATCATAATGACATAATAAGGAGTAGAGAACCCATTTTCAGCTGTTTATTAGGTACCAAGTAAGCAACCTAAATCCATGTTTGTTGACACAAAGCCAAGCAAGGCTGGTTGGCAAATGATGAATTGATGATGCTCAGTATAATTACAAACGATTCTTTTTCATATTACAAGCTTCAAAGTTGAAGCCTAAACTAAGCCCTTCGTCCTTATAGGAAGGAATTCATGCTACCATTAGTGATTGATTCAAAGGGAAAGGACTTAATTTTGCTTAAGGTTGAGATTGAAAAAAAAATATATTAAAAAATTATCTTTGTTGGGTGTAACAATATTAAATATGGCATTAATCTACAAAATCTAGTTTAATTAATAGATAGTTTGATCATTTAAACATAAATACATAATATTTTAAATTTGAATTAAATCGTATATATAAAAAATATTTTATTAAAAAATAAAATTTATTTTAATTATCTCTGTATCTTAAGAAGATTATTCTTTAATTATCAGTGAAAAAATAGTGTTAGACTCTATCTAACAAAATATTTAAATATGGCATGATAGTGTGAAATATCAAATAATTGTAATTTAAAAAAGAAAGATAGAAAAGAAAAGGGGAATCAAGTGAGAATCTGGTAATGTAGATGCAAATTGTATCACAAGCAAGGCATGGAGACATGATATGATATGGCTTTAGAAGTAAAATATTATGAGTCATGTCACGTGTGGAAACTTTTTGTCAAAGGTTCTTCTTTTGTGATCCTTAATTAATCTTATTTATATATTCCTCTAGATCTGCAACTGATCTACTGCATTCATTTATTAGCTAAAATGCTACCCATTATTTTAATTTTACATCATTATAGGTCACATCATTTTTTTTAACCTTTAAACCATATTTAATATAGATAATTTAGAGGGAAGAGGAGAGGAGGGAAAAAATTTTACTCCTCTCTCCTTGTTTAGCTCAATAAAATATTTAGGAGGGGAGGGTCTTCCTAACTTTACCTCTCCTCTAAATTTAGAGAAATTTAGGGAGGTATAAAATTATTATTTTATAATATTAATATACATATAATTTTTTAATATTTTAATATTATCTTTATATTATATTTTTTTAAATATTCTATAAAATAATATAAATTAAATTTATTTATATAAAAATATTTCCTTTTATTTTCTTCTTAAACTAAATAAGGTAATATGAAA
Source organism: Leucaena leucocephala (assembly GCA_037074615.1). Lineage (NCBI taxonomy): Eukaryota > Viridiplantae > Streptophyta > Magnoliopsida > Fabales > Fabaceae > Leucaena > Leucaena leucocephala. Next base: position 5,671,042 of record CM073557.1, on the reverse strand, counting down.
ATCCCTCACCTCCCTTCTCTTCCTTTCCCTTAATATTAATTCAAATAAAGTAATAATAAAATCTCTCTATTTTCCTTCTTTCCTTTTCTCTCTCTTAAAATTTTCCCCCTCCTAATATAACCTTAGCCCATTCTGTATTTAGCACTTTTTCATAATATTATTATCCAAATAATTAAATAATGCCAATTGAAACTTTATAATAAGAATGATTTTCTTTAAAAATCATTTTTAATAAGTTAATATTTAAATACAGTTTAATCACTTATTATTTAATTAGTCTACTATTAGATTAAATATACTAAAAACTACACATCATATTTAGCCTTCAAAACGTGAAAGAATAATACCTTGCTTTTTATAAAGAATCCTTGTAACTTGCATATGTAATTGGTGATGTATCCTGTATTAGAGGAATAGTAGATCTAGATGTGTTCTCGATGTGGGAGTTGCAGCTGTCGTTTCCATTAACTTATTCAAGCCGAAGTGCAGGAGGCTCAGACTTTTCAAAGCACACTGGATCCGGTTTCCATTAATTAACTTTCAATTTTATTTTAATTTTGTTGGTGCAAGTTGAAGCCGTCCAATTCTAAAAGTAATGTAATGGGATCGTAAATTAAGGTTAATCACAAACTAACAACCTTGGTCAACCGCCATCTATAATTGAAAACGCGTTAATTGCTATATTAGCCATATTAAAAAAAGCATGAAAATTACATTTTCAATCAATTACATGTGCTACGTGAGGTCACATTATTATTTTAAGAATTATTTAATATTATTTAAAAAAAACTTCTGAACTACTCTCCAATTTTAGAATAATAATCAATTTAAGATTTTAAGGATTTTTATTATTATTATTTGATATCTAATTCAACTGAGCACGATCAAATTCTGTGTTCAAACTTTAGTTAATCTTATTTAAAAAAAAAATCGAGTCATTTCTACTTTACTGAACTACGTTTAGTCTATTTTATTTGGGCACTGAAGTCTCAAGTAAAAGAATTAATGATCATAAAGTCTAATAATAACTAAATAATATGAAATGATAAGTTATAATATAAAAAATAATATATTTATACTATTTAGTAATCGTTGAAACTTCTTAGAGATTGAATCCCTTCTTTATAACCTCATAGTCATTTTTCTTATTTATTTTGTCATCTATTAAAAACTAATACTACCATCTTAATTATAAGGGTCAATTGATTTGTTTAGATAAATATAAAAAGTTAAATGAATCGGTTACTTATGATCAAATTCGACTCTTTAAAATAAATTTATATTATATACTTTTAAATTTATCTAAATTAATCAATTAACTCTTATATTAGTTACAATTAAATAATTTATTTAATTTTTTATATTTATTTAAAAAAATTAATTGACTCTTATAATTAAGACTGGAGATAGTAGTAAATAGAACGTATATACTTTTATTAGAGGTAGCCATATTCAAAATATTATTAGGCATAAAATATGAATACCTTTTTAAATAAAAAATTAAATATTAATTTATCATATTATAAAGTTATATAGAACCTCTGTTGATTATATCCACATTAGTCTAACAAAACTTCTGTTGAAATCAGATGTTGTTCATTCCCTTCAGTATGATAATTTCATCTTGTCCACTATAATGGAAGTTACAAACTCTAAACAACTTCCAATCGCTTCATAGCTTTGAGGAAAAGCAATTAGTAAACAAAACATACACGTCATGCATTTGAGTTGTTAGATGATGATGCCTGTAACAAATTGTTGCTGCGTAGGGTTAAGACTGAAGTTGATAGTACTTCCCTATATGTAATGCATCAAGCAAAACTGCAAATTTAGCAACTTCGTCTACGTCTTGGGTAACATTTTAAAACCTAATTTCCGTTGGTAAACAAGGAAGGGCAAAAAACAAACCCAGTTTCCTAAAAGCAACTTTTTGTCCAAAATGCAAAACTTAGTTTTGGGTTGATTTTCTACTTCAAAAAAGTCAGTTTTATCAACCCAAAACTAAGTTTTAGTTATTCAAACATGAATTATCAAAACAGAAGTTTTACAAAGGTCACTTTTAGATGCACCCCAAGATGATCAACTACTATAAACCTCAAATTGGTTCCATCATGAACCAAATTGTACTTCTGTCCTACTACAGTTATTACACCATTAAAGTCTTGTTGCTCTACAGTAGTTGTGTTTAAGCCTTTGTATCCGATTCTAAATTCATGCTTTCTGCGTGCGCTCCTGTTTTCTTTTTATGGCTCAAATTTATTAAATCATTAATTAAAACCCCCCATCAAAAAACACACACACAAACACTAAAAACCATAATAGGAAGGACCTCCTTAAAGAGTTCGTATATCTGACTATCGTTATTTTTTAAAAGCATGTCAACAGGGAAGAGGGAATAAGCAGGAATTAGTAAAATGATGCATTCAGATTCATATATAGTCCACTTTATGTAAGTAAAAAGTTATATGGTCTAGTGGTACAAGATGTGCCCTTAGCTGCACCAGGTCTAGGGTTTGATCCCTAACTATAGCCTGCCGCCTAAATTCAGGAAAAAAAAATGTTATACTATTCAAATACTTTGTCAATAGAGATTAGCAAAGGAGAACCAGTCTTGGAAAAAGTATTCATAAATCAACATATTTTCTCAGGCCAAAAGGTAAATCAACATATATTTTCAGCCATAAACTGAATGAATCTCGGAGTTTATGTTAACATTGGCAATACTCTGCTACAAATTACAATAGGTACAAAACCATTCTTCTGGGATAGAATGATCGTGAAGACAAGACTAGCATCATAATTATATTTAAAGCATACATATGCCCATAGAAAACTAATCTCAACAAATATTTCTGATGCTGAATAAGCTCACCAGCCAACAGTCCCCAAAGAGAAATGATAGCCAAATGAATCGGTAAAAAAATAATACTAATAATGTCAAAAGATAATGAACCTTTAGAAGCCTCTGTGTGCATATCTTATCAAAAGTATCATGAGCGATTGCGGGGGAAAACAAGTATATGTGCCAAATTGCTAAGCCTGAAGGGTCTTCTCAACACTTGTCTTCTGCAATTTGAATCCATTTCGCACCAGAGACGATGAACAGAGTCATCTTTCTTGCCTAAGCATTTCGTGTAAAACTACCATAGTTCTGCCTTAGTTCATGGCAAAAGCAACCATGAACAACGATTCAGTCAGATTTACTCTTGATGCTATAGACATTGCTAACGACACCAACTATGCTAACTATCACAGCCATAACCAACATTATCCATGATAAAAACCTTTCTAAATGGGTCAAGCCACCTTGATGACTTAATCTCAAGGCAACGAGAGGTGGGAAGATAAATCCAAGCGACACAGCTGTTGTTGCCCCAGTGAACTTAAAGGCAGTCCAAATGTTTGGAACCATAGTAGAGCCAATGTATATGAGGACTAACAGAACAGCTGTCAACCCGAGAGATCTCTTCCTACTCTCTGAAAGAGGTGCTGATCCCTCAAACACCAATGAATCCACTGTTTGCCGTAGGGAGAAATGGATAACAGGAAAAACAAGTATCAAATGGAGAATGTAGCCAATCCGGACAATATAGTTCAGGGTGGAGCTAAAACGAATTCCAAGATCCTTATCAAAATTAGTCAGCACATCAGACTCCGTAGTGTCCCCAAATAGTAGATAGCCTGCTAGTGCTGTTGAAGCATATACCAAGATACATAATACAGTGGTGATCCTTCCTACTCTGTTCATCTTTTGAGGAGATCTACCTTTAAGTTCATTGTATATTGGCTGCACATTAACATGGCAAATGTATGCATTTGTCATGATTGGGATCACCACAAGCAAATCCAATATGGCCTGCTTTGAGCTCAAATCAGGACCCATCCTTGGAGCATCGATCCGCCCCTCTACAAGCTTAATAAAAGCTACAACAAAAGCAACCACAACAAACAAAACAGCAAGAGCCACAGAGGCAGCTGAAGTCAAGCTTAACGAGTCAATCTTGTCTACAGAACAAAGTGGCGCAAGAAAAATCACCACGACAACCAAAATCACAAGCTTCCTCTGGTCCCACACCCCATTCCCCATTAATTGATCAAAAACCCCCATATGATGAACAGAACCAGACATAACATCCCCAATGATTATCAGATAAACAACCAACACACCAGCATTGTTCAATATAATACAGAGTTCAGACAAAATCTTCGACGGTTTTCCCATGGCATGTTGAACAACCTCCCCATAAGACGACGCCTTACACAAAACTGCAAATCGCAATAACAATTCGACACTAATTTCTGACACAATCCCCATCAAAATTATCAAAACGATCCCCAAAACTACTCCAAGAACTTTCATTGTGGCAGGGAGGGCCATAATCCCTGCCCCAATAATCGTGGTGGTCAGATTGAACACGGCCCCAGGTACCCCAGAACCACCATTAGGCTCGCCAACAACAAGAGGATAATTATCAAGATCGCCTTCAAAATCATCATCATTATCATCTCCTTCGACATCCTTGGATCTCAAATAACCGGCTTCATTAAAAGGGGGACTTCTCGGGGAGTTTAAATGGTTAAGGGAATCATATTGAGGCTGTAATTCTAGGTATGCCGTTTTGGGTATCGAAGAATAATTGCTATCCATCTTACGAGATAAAAATCGCAGACAGAAAATTCAAACCAATGTTGAGATCATTGATCTGAGGATCATTGAAGGTAGAAAATCAGATTGGAAAACTTACCCAGATGGAGAAGATGCGGAATTGAAAGAGCAGAAGATAAAGGTTTCTTCCCTGAATTCAATAGAGTTGCAAAGCGGCCCTAGATCTCTGGGTCAACAGTTAATCTCTCTCTCTCTCTCGCTCTATCTATCTCTCACATCAGCATTGGCTGAGAGAACCAAATGAAGGAGGATGGTTTCTGAATAGCCAAGCGTCCTGGAGTTTCCGACGTGGATTTTAGGTTCTGTGATTAATTAATTAATTTATCGGTAATGCCAGATCAGACAGAGATGTATGCCACGTTTAAGGCAATATCGCTTTCGTCCAAAGAATTTTCTAATGGTCCAAAAAAATAAACCCTAATAAGAATTTTCAAACTAATATCTTATAGAAATTTATTCAAATTATTTTAAAATTGTAAATTAGATGTGCAGCACACTTGAGTTAATGGAACGAAAAGGTAATTATGCCTTTGCTTATGCTAAATGTTAATTTGGATCCCAAAATACAATTTGTCAACGTGTGAAGTGTATGTTTAAATACAACCTCTAAAAATTAAAATAGACTTTCAATAAACAAATACAAATATGGTTTTATTTTTAGATTAATATAATCTTTGATCTTTTAAATTTTAAATTATATATTTTAGTTTCTTAAAAAGTAAAATAGTTCAAATTTTTATTAAATTATATGAACTAATGAATTAAATATAAAGAAATTTGAGAAATTAAAATTAAGGTAAATTTAAGAAATTAAAATTAAAATTAAAATAAACTTAATTAAAAATTATATTAACCTTTTTTTTTTATCTCAACTTCTGTAAAAGTAACATTGAGCTATTTTTGTATTTGGAAAAATTCTATTTACATTTAATCAAGGTAATTAAATTTGCCAAGTTCCCATAGTATCCCTTTCTAAATATTATAATTAAAGTAAAAAATAAAAAACTGTAAAATATAATAGTTTGGAGCTTTGCAACATGCATTTGAATTTTTTGTAACAATGCATATCTATTCGTTTGATTCAAATAAAAGATACAATATGGAAAATGGAATGGCAAAAAAAATATAATGAAATAAAAAGTTAATCACATGAACTTGTTTAGAATTCCTCCACTTCTTAATATAAAATTTAGTTTATAATAAAAAAATATATTAAAAATTCTATCTTTATTAAAGATTGGAGGAGTATAATATTTTAAAGTATTGTAATAAAATTTATTTTGTATATCTTATTAAATATAAATAAAAGTGAAAAGATGAAAATAGTCTTTATAACAAAACCTCATATGGAGGTAGGATGGTCAATTAATCAATTTTAGAGATGAAAAACCTCATTGATTAGGTTCAAAGTGGTGAGTTTAATCCATGAAAAAAGACAAGAAGACTTTGACAAAGAATCATGATTTTAAGAAAAATGGCAGCTAAATATGTAAGATGTAGGAATATTACAAGTATTAGTAGGAAACCAAATTCTAAGAATCCAACCCAATGTGAATTATGGGTATTTGAACGTAGTATAATGTGTAGAATATGTCATATGTGTGTTTTTTATATTATTTATATTTTATTATTTCTACATTTAATTTTTGCCTCTTTTATTGAAAATATAATTTTTCAGCATTAAGAATTTATTTTCATTTAGTAGTAGTAGTAGTAGTATTTTAGATATTTTAAAAATGTCTAGAGTAACCAAATAAAAAAAATAGATACAAAGCAACCAAAGATATTGATTAGTAAAGTTTTACATTTCCTAACAACTTTAGTCATGAAATAACACAAGGTCCAAGACTTTCTTATTTTTTCTATGCTGTAAGGTCCAAGACTTTGCAAGTGAAATGTGTTGGTTTGAATATGTCCGAAGAAACCTTACCATTCCTCCTGGCTTTTTTGGGAGATGATTTTTTTTACCTATCTAATTTACTAGAATTTTGCCATAACTACATCTGGATTTGACTCTCGTCACACAATTGGCTATGGTGGGTGAGTCTCCTAACAAAATTTTTTTGCCTACACTAAGATTCAAACTCAAAATTTCATTTAAGCGATATTGAGTCGTTTATCACTCGGACAAATCCCTATTGATTTTTGAAAGATGAATTAATTCTATTAATAACTTTATAACTTAGCAGCACGAGAATTCTTTTATAAAAAGAAGCTGTGAGATTATTCTTACTTGTAACATCATACCCTTAGTTTAACTGACTTAAATTTAATAACTTGTCAGTTGAAATATGGAAGATTGACAATAGCATCATCCCTTTGGGTAAATTAACAGTTGATTCACAATAACCAAAATTTGTTGGTACATTCTTGGTGGATAGGCTCAGTCCACTATTTGTCATTAAAAAGTCCGTGTAAATTCATTATTTTACAATTCTAATAAATTACCCACATATCTCTTAGAATTTGATATCAATTTAATAATTTTATATGATCTAATATTGATCATTTGTCTTCCAGAGTGTAATTCTCCCAAGGAAATAACATATGCAGATTCCTTCTCTCAGCGGATTCAAGCTATGTTATTTCCTTTAGTCACTATTCTAAAGCTCTATGGTTTGCATGTTTATCAAGTTATCCTAAAGTTGTGCGTCAATGTGGGCTTATTAGCTAGATCTTAACGACATGTAATGATCCCTTTAATAAGTAAGTAGTGTCTTAGTTTTAATAGTAAATTGGTACTATACCTACTTAAAATTTGTTGTAGAAAAAAAAAAAAACTAGATCATATCAAAGGAATCATTATTCTCCTCAACATGATTTGGTGGAACAGGAATAACGTTGTTCATCAAGGGATTATGATCTATCATCCTTGTAAAATTATTTCTCAATTTCCTGTTTACATCTTACGGCAAGACTTTATTTACCCTACTTTTTTACCTTTTCCCCCATGGATTACAACTTCATATTCTCTGATTGTACTGTAACCTTTTTTATTGTTTATTATATTAATGGTATTCTTCTTTTTAAAAAATTTACTATATTTTTTCGATTAAAATGATAAGCTCGAATTTCACGCTTACTCAAAGTTAAGTGATTCTAAAAAGAAAACTATTAAAGGCACCGTTTAGTTTATGGAAAAAATTTATAGAAAAAAGCAATTTAAAAGTAATTTTATAAAATAATTTTTAGAAAAAAATAATTATAAAAAATAAATATTTAAATAATTATTATCATAATAATTTTTTTATAGATGAATTATCATAAAAAATATGGGATAAAATGATAAAAAAATATATAAGTAAAATAGTCGTTACATATCCTAAAAACCTTAAACCCTACTCAATAATTAGTATTATAAAATTATCTAAAATTATAATTTTAGACTCTTAAAATTATAGTTTAGTTCATAAATATTTTTAGATATTTGATGATTATTTGGATGTTGGCCACAAATCATGATTAATACCTAAGAGTAGTTTTGAACTTTAAAACTGAATAAGCACTGACTACTTATCAATAATATCAAAGCAGCTCACCATTTTTTCCCCCAATATATACTAAAGTATCTCCCACATGATCGATGAGAGACTAATCTCTCAGATACTGTAGATGCCTAGTCAATGGGATGACCGTCCCAAGTATACTAACTCTATTATCATCTTCCCAAAATCAAACCCAGACACTATAGTTAAGAGATACAAACTCTTATCCATATGTATCAATGTGCGGTGGTAAAGCAGCTCACAATTAATCTTTTTTATATTAAAATTTTTAAAAATAGATTAGACTCACTCACGATCTAAGGGTAGAATAAAATCTCCCTTTATCTTAGATAATACTAATGTCAAGTAAAGTGTGATATATATTACCTCTAAATATAAATTTAGGTAGCTAAGAGTTATGATGTATCTCTAAATGTTGTGAGTAGAATTATAATAAAATAATATTTTTTAAAATTTAAATATATTTTAAATAATTATATATTTTATTTTTTTGTTAGTAGAACCCACGTACGATCACATATGACGAGTATAATTAATGAAACAGACATCATGCTCCATCGATCCAAAAAGGAGGGGAATAAAGTGTTTCCTAGGCTACATTGTGTTACTTCTTTTTTCATGGGAAGAGAGAAACAACTTATAAATTGAAGTTTACAAGTATATATATAAAAAAAATATGTATCTAGTAGCACCAATAATAAATATTATGGAAAGATTTTTTATTATAAAATTTATTATCAAAATATACCTAAAGACTTATTTTTAAGTTGGTGTAACTTGTCTCATTTATATATAATATATCTTTAATCTTATATAAATATTTTTTTTTATTTTAGATACAATTAAAGAATAATTACATTTTTTAAATATATATTACAGTTGAGTTATTTCTTAAACAAGTTTTAAATATTTTTTAACAATAAATTTTGTAATAGGAAAATTTTCAACAAATATCCCCCAAATTATATTACTAAGTGGAAGCAACAATTTCAATAAAAGGGGCCATTTTATATTGGTCTTTCTGTGGTTGCTTTTCATTTCGTTTGCCATTTTCTAACTTCTTAACTTGAAAGAGTTTTTTTTTTTTTTTTGATAAATTTCAGTGTCTTACCTGGAAGGACCGTTCACATAAACTATGTTTAAAAACATGGTCTCAAACACAATATAAGTAACTTAAGTTTATGTCCATGTTTGGTATGTTGGAAAAGAAACTTTAAAGGGCAAAAAGAGAAAGTGACTTTTACAATGTACTCCATATAGAATTTTATAATTTTTTTTATACTTAACTTTTGAACATAAATAAATAAATCAGTGTAAGTGGGGACGTACGTTGAATCTCACCTTTATTTTAAATATTTATCTTTTTTTTCTGGTCAAATTTATTTTAAATATTTCACACCTCTCATGGTTTGAGTTAGGCCAGACCCCAACAAAGGTAATATGACTGTTTTTTTTTTTTTTGGTACAAGGTAATATGACTTTGATATCTGAGTCACTGCCCACTATGTTGTAACGATCGGCTTGCATATTTTTTTTTAATGAGGTTAAGTATAGTTAGCATTATAAAATATTTTTTTATAATATTTAATATTTTAAATTTAAAGTTTATAGGTTTAGATATTGAAAATAGTCTCTCTATTTAAAAGTAAGGCTGGATATATTTATTACTCCAAAATCCTCTATAAAGTAAACCTCCTGCATTGAGTTATTTTTTCTTTATTTAATATTTTAAATTAATTTTTAATATGCCCTATAATTTTTTTCTAATAGTGTATTCCTAAAGTATTGTTTGATGAAAATTTTCAAAGTATTTCTCAATAAAAATGAACACACAAAAATTATGATATTGAGTATTATTAATAAATACTTTAAAATGCTTGTTGTATCAAAAATAATTTCATGATTATGGGTGCTATTTAAAAAATACTTTAAAATGTTGAATATATTAAGAATTAGTTTAATATGTTCAGTTTTATCAAAAAAAAAATATTTTAAGGTATTAAATCTTATTTAATCCTTTCTAATAAAGTGAAAATATTTTTTTGTAGAATTTAAGTAAACAAAATTTATTAGTATATGGTCGTCCACAAAGGCGTAATGGGGTATTTTATTATTGTAGAATCACTTAAGTCTAATGCTATACTTTTGTAATCATCGATTGCATATCTTGAAATCTTTGTAATCAATCACTATAGTTTTTTTGTTTTGTTTTTTTTACAAATAATCAATCACTAAAGTTAAGTGAGATCATTAAAGCCACTAAAATAAGAAGGGTTTATAGGTTCAACATGTCAAACACCTAATAAGAGAGGTAGACTCAAGTTGACAAGTCAAAAGGTAGGCTGCCCTAACCTACTCTGTCCAACTAGCCATTCTGTCAATATATTTAATTTTTTTTAAATATATATAAGATTTCTAAATTCTAACCATCTAAATAAAATCTATAAGTTAAGTGCCCTAATTCTCTCTCCAAGTTGATAAGTTCAGCAATTTTCATGTTGATGGTACTAAGGCAAGTAAATATAATTTTAGTGGTATTGATTTTTGTATTTTCTATTTAAAATAATTTTATATTTTCCTAAAGTGTGACTCTATTATATTTATTGTAATTACTATAATTTGCATTTGGGTAGTTTAAATGAATTCTTAAAATAAGTTTTCATTAGTCACATATACATTAATTTTGTTCAACATTTATCTATTTAAAAGATAGTACTCTTTTTTAAAAAAGAATATTTTTTTAGCAGGTTAAACTCCAACACATAAGAATTGACTCGTATTGATAAAATGCTAACCTGATGAACTGAACAAACCCGTCCCATCTAATTTGTGGGTTATAGCAGGCTAATCCGTTTTACTAGTTATGTCTAAAAATTTGATGAATTGTTAATTATTAATAAGAAAAAAACTTAGGTTTATTTTTTATTAATACTAACGGTTTGATTGTCAAGTTAAAAAAATTCATTACATGGTATAAATATAATATTTGTGAAAAAAATAAATATACATTTTAATTACAAAAATTATACGTTCTCTCAACCAAATGAGTTTGTGTAGAGGTGAAATTAACGGAATTCTTTATTGTAAATCTAAACAAGATAATTTTTTAACCAACATTATTTAGTCATTACAATTTAAAGTAATTCAAGAAACACATGTAAAAAAATCAATAACATATAAGATCAATTTTATAATTTATCATGTATATATATATTTGTGAAATCACATATATATATATATATATACTAAATGAAATTATAAATTCAAGCTACTTTAAAGTTGATTTATATTTTTATCCGTATGAAAATAAATGTTTATGATAATTAAAAAATATATAATAATGGTTGCTTGAGTTGGAAAACATATAATTAGAAATATGAATAAAGTTCAATAAGATTCATTTGGTCCACATGATGGAAGGGTGATACGGTGTTAAAAAGAATAAAATATAAAAATGCGATTTCTTCTTCTTCTTCTTCTTTTGTACGAATAAAAAAGTGGATAAATGTGATTTCGCATATATGAGGTGTCTTTTGTACTCTAAATAAATGTGGATAAACATACCACTAATAGATTTGATTACTTTTAAATAAAATTAAAAATTTAAATCTTGTGAACAAAAATTACACTTAGATGTATTGTATAAAAGAAGTTGTTATTATTAAATAATTAATTCATTAATTCATATAGTCTCAGGTAATCTTTAATTAGCTTCTTATATTTTTTAAACAAAGTCCTTACAATTTCCTCGATTATAAACATTAGTCAATATATTAATGATATGTTAATTAGTATTAATATAAATATTGATTAAACCACCTGCAAGCTGTCACCAAATACAAAATAAAAAATATTTTTTTAAAAATAAAATGATAGAATAAAATTTTATTTATTATTAATATAAAGTTAAAAATTACTATACTCATAATCTAGATCTATATAACAAAATTAATTTGAATATATGGGTTACATTAAATACCAATATCATTTTTCTTATAAATTAACAAATTATGGGTATAAGTACTAATATTTATAATTGAAAAATCTATAAGAATTCAATAAAATTCTACGAGGACCTAATGATAAATAAGATAAAATGATAGGGATTTGTATATTAAATTTTTCTTAAATAATAATATTAATAAAGGTATAATAAAAGCTATTATACATCTTATTTTTAATTTTAATACCATAAGTAATGATCCTTATGCATCATGAAACTAAAGGTTAAACGTGTTTAGTATTCTGCAGTTGCTCCATTTAAAAAACAGACACGAACCCCATGAACCGAAAGTGCCTTTTGTTTTCTTCCATATTTTATTCTATTATTAGTTATCAATTAAAGGAAAGGAATTAGGTGCTTCGCGTGCATTACACTCCCCCCGGGAGGAAAGTGACGGTAAAAATCAGATTTTACAAAGTTGTCGAAGATTTTTTTTTTTTTTGCTCCTTTTTTTAATTTATTTGTCAATAATGTCGATGATGCTTGACTAATAATTAAACCAGCAAAATGGGCAAAGTGGGAATTCACTGACTGTCTTGTCTTGAGAACAGAATAGGGGCCGTCGGCTTAAAAATAAAAAGTGATTTTACAATTATTTAAAATAATTATATTATAAGTTAATCGTACAATCTTTTAATTTATTATAATCCTTCATATAAATTACATTTTAAACTTGTTTAATTGTTTTTTAATTTTTACTTATAATTGATTATATCTATACCCTAATTGTATTTAGGAAAAAAATTATACTATTTTTTTAAATTATATTACTAAGCATCTTAATCTTAGAATTTGTAGCTATTTTTATTATAAATATATACTAATCAAATTTAAAACTTAAAAATATATATCAATTTTATACCATTAAACTAATTTTAATTAATTTTTTAATTTATTTAATTTGTTTATTTATAATTTATAAAAGAGAAATATTAGTTGAATTTTAGCTAGATTCATAAAATCAACAATAAATTATATAAAATTATTTTTTAAGAAAGTGATTATTTTAAAAATAAGTTGAAAACATATTTTCTTTAATTTAAACAAAGAAGAGGTTGACCACCAACATAAAATAAGTGAAATGATATAATGGTCTATAGATTTATTTAAATTTTAAATTTAATTTATAGATAATATATATATATATATACTAAATTAAATAACTATATATTCTAAACCTGGATAAATTGTATAAAAAAAACAAGGGGCCGACCGCCCTGGTAGTGGAGGGGTAGACTTTTTTTTTTTAAAGAAACGGAGTGTTTTCGTCTTTTGCAAGTAAACTTCTTTTTCCAATTTAGCGCTTTGATCTACAGTAGGAATGTATATAGGTAAAATTAGATAGAGTAACTCTTTATCCGATATCTTACTTAAAAATAGTATAAGTTATATTTTATAATCTAATATCTAGTCCTACTAAGTAAAAGTTTTAATAATTTTAGGTTAGGTATGCTTAAATTGTGATAACATGCTCATGTTGTTAAAAAAATATATAATTATAAATTTATAAAATAATATCATATTCATGTGTCTTCAAGAGTTAAATAATATCAATAATTCACTAAAAATAAGGCAACAAAGATAATAATTAAAATTTTGAGATCTATTGTATATAAAAAATAAGCGTTAAAGTATAAATAGTTTATAATTGTAATTTTATATCAATCTCTCTAATATTGATAAAGATAAAATATCGAAAAAATAAAATAAATAATTATAATTTATAATGTAATCATATAATAATTAACAAAGTTAAAAAAATTACTATAATTATAAATATTAAAAGATATACTTACCTACTCATATTTTTAAAATAACTTTATAGTCACCAGTAGTTATCATATTCTCCCTTATAAGATAGAGAGAAAAAAATAATAGGTGCTCATAGGCAGAGTAGCTCCTATGCCCGATGCCCAATTTGAAAAATGCATAGGTTATATTTTATATCCTAATATCTAGTTTTACCCTATATTTATTAGGTTGAGTAAAATATTTTTATTATAGACTCAAGTAGATATATTTGATAATCGGTTTTATGTACAGTCCTAATCTATAAAGTAATTTCAGAATGCTTTGAGATTTTAATGCAAATAATTACTTTCATAGGGATTTAATATGGTTTTTTTCAAAAATAGAATAAAAGATGGGGATAGTTAGTTACTGCTTAATTTTACATGTGTGGAGAAAATGAATTGATAATATCTTATAATTTTTAAGAATTAATATAATTTTTTATCTTTTAAATATGAATGTTCAAAAAATAAAATTGTCTAAATTTTTATTAAATCATAGTAATTAATATTTTAAACAGAAAAAAATTAATTATTTAAAATTTAATATATTAAAATTAAAATGAGTATAAATTTAAAAAATTATATATTATATTAACTTGATTTTTAATTATGAAATAATTTAGGAGCATAACTAAAAAGAGTCAATCTATTTTTTCCTAGTTGGGTGGATTGTGTCCCCGGATCCGATATCTAAGAAGCTTTTGTGAACTTTTATATATCGCGATACGATAAATTAAAGAAGGAGTTTCTCACATAAGCATTTATTACTTTTTTTTTGTCTTCTTTTCTTTTCGGATAGGGATAATTCCCGTTATTACTTTTGAAATACTTGTTGGTCTTCAATGCCCCCACCCAATTATCAACTTTAAGTCCGATATATTTAATATATAATTAAATATTTTAAATATAATAATATAAATTTAAATTAGATTATATGTATGAAAAAAAAATTTAAAAAAAATAAAATTTATTTTGATAATTTTTATATTTCAGGAGGATTAATTCTTAATTATTGGTTAAAGATATCAACTAAATTCTACTAAAAAAATAATAT
The DNA here is from genome assembly GCA_037074615.1 of Leucaena leucocephala. NCBI lineage: Eukaryota > Viridiplantae > Streptophyta > Magnoliopsida > Fabales > Fabaceae > Leucaena > Leucaena leucocephala. The sequence goes on along the minus strand of CM073557.1, from coordinate 5,656,020 downwards.
AGAACCTTATTAAAAATAAATTTTAGAGTTAAATATAAATGTTAATTTAAATTAAATTTTATATTTATTATTTTATAATTAATTTATTTAACTTCTAAATTGTTATAATTTTTAATTGAAAACTTTTCGTTGTAAAATTATTGTGAAATTTGTTTAGAAAATCAGATGCAATTTATCTTCAGCCAATTAAGTTCTTCTTCAGCTGTATTTAAGATGAGTTATACCTATTTAAAAATTTAAATTTTTAGATCAATTTTATAACGAGGATTTTTTAATATTTAACGTTGCAACTTATTTTTTAAAGTAAAATTATAGTAATTTTTTAAAGTTTGAGATGCCAGTCTTTCTAAGGTATAGGCTGCTAGCTAGGGTTCTTGGAAGGGTGATTTCTTTGTTGGCAGAGTGGAGTTACCATCAGATACCGAATGAATGAATGAATGAAAAGTGGAGGTACTATCCTCTGCCTCATCTTCTTGCCGTCCTCTTCTCACTCACAGAAATTAAACTGTTTGGGCTCCATGATGACGAAGTTTTTGGTCCATGTTCAGTAAAGACAAATATAAGAAAAATAGCCAAAGAATTCCCTTATTATTTAGATTTCTTTTATTTCTATTTGATATAACTTATATTAAATAAAAATAAATTTATAAAGTTATTAAATTTTATAATATAATTAATAAAATTTAAAATTTTTATTAATATATATAAAATAGGTTAGAAGTGAATTATAAATAAAATTAAAAAAATATATACTATTTGAATATTTATGTTTAATTTTAGATTGTGCTAGATGAGGTTGGATTTATTTATAAATATAAAATTTTAATTTATTTTTATTTTTTAAAATTATAATTTTTTTTAATATATTTCTATGTGATTGTACATAATAAAGATTATCTATCAAACATAATTTAGATACATATGATTGAATGGAGTATTTTTAAAAAATTAATACACAATCATTACAATTAATTAATTTAGCTAATTTTTTTATTCTACCTACATTAATTAAATATATATTATAATTAAGAATAGATATAGTATATAAATATATCCTTAATATAATATTCACTTAATTAAGTTAGATATATTAAAGAAATTAATTTAATTATTTATAAAGATTGTATGTTATTTTTTTTAAAATATCCCCTTTAGTTGCGTATATTTGAGCTACTTTTAATATATTCTAACTAACATATGAAATTATATATAGAAAAGTTTTTTTTAGAAAAAATTATAATTTTAAAAGATAAAATGAATTTAAATTTTATATTTAAAATTAAAATATTTTTTTAATTTTTATATTTAAGATTTTAATACAGTGCAGGTTTCCTATGCTTAACACGGCGACATAAATAGATAATTCGTACATGTCACATGATAGACATTCTTTACAAGGTTATTTAGTATATGAAATACGTAGTTATACTATTTTTTAATTTTAAAATATCATTTGTACCTTCAAATAAAAAGTCATAATATATAGATATTAAAATAATGAAGATATGATCAAAAAATATATAACGATAAAATAATAAATATAGTGTATATATATAATTATATAATATTCCAAGCACCCTAATAACTTTCCTTTATACTCGATAGAAAATAGAGAAAATGATATATAGGTCTTATGGAAGTAATTGAATAACAAAAAAATCTCATTAAATGTTATAATTTATTTTAAATCCTATAGGACCTCACATGAATTTTTTCTAATTATAAAATAAAAAAATATTAAAGAAGAAATGAGAGTTAGTACGCTTTGCCGTGAAATAAAAGAATAGTACGGTGTTAGCTCGCTTTGTTATAAAATAAGAGAACAGTACGGTGTGTTCAAATGTGGATTTACTCGTCATCGTGGCTGGGGTTGTTAGTTACAGGTGCTGAGGTTATTATTGCAGGTGCTGGGGTTGTAAATTACAACTGATGGGGTTGTTAGTGCAGCTGATAGTGTTATTAGTTATAGCTGATGGGGTTCTTAGTACAGGTGATGGGGTTGTTAGTTACAAGGGTTGGGGTTCTTAGTTACAGGTGCTAGGGCTGTTATTTCAGGCGTTGGAGTTGTTAGTTCAGGTGTTGGGGTTATTAGTGCAGCTGATGGAGTTCTTAGTTGCATGGCCTAGGATTGTTAGTTATAGGTGTTGGGGTTGTTATTTCAGGCACTGGGATTGTTATTGTAGGTGCTGGAATTGTAAATGCAGCTGATGGAGTTGTTAGTTATAGCTGATGGAGTTCTTAGTGCATGTGATGGGTTCTTAGTTGTAGGGGTTAGAGTTGTTAGTTGCAGGTGCTGGGGTTGTTATTTTAGGCAATGAGGTTGTTATTGTAGGTGTTAGGGTTGTAAGTGCAGCTAATGGGATTATTAGTTGCAGCTGATGGGGTTCTTAATGCAACTGATAGGGTTCATTGTCAATTAGTGTAGTTGTTGTCGTAGGGAAGTTGTTATTTTAGGTGGTGCAATTGTTATTCATTCACCACGGAGTTGTCATTTAGTATTAGTGTAGTTATTATGCATTGAATACGTAGTTGTCACTCTACAGTGTAGTTATTGTATGTGCTGTCGTCGGGAAGTTGTTATTATAGATGGTGTAGTTATCATTCTTCCACTACGGGGTTATTATTTCTTATTGGTTCAGTTGTTAATATTCCCCAATATATTATTGAGTTTGATGCATTTGTTGAACCTGACATGAAATACAACACCTACTTATTCAACATGACAACATTCTTTATTCAACAACTTAAAAACTTAACATTTCTTTAAAAGTGTTCAATTACATATATTGTTTGTAAATTTTACAGTCCAAAATGCTTGGGTTAGTAAGTTTTTTCTTCTCATATCAAGGCTCTTTGCCACATGCATGAGCCAACATCTTCCCCATGAAATGTGCAGAAAAAATGAGTCTTCTGACATAACAAGTCATTTCCTTTTTCATCTTGAACCAATGTCTTCACCACCATGGTCATCACCTGTGAATAGAAACAGGAAATGATCAAACCACCATTACATTGCACATGGATCAAAGTTAAATGAATCAAGAAGACAAAGTGTTTGATCTCTTATCTAACATAAGGTTATACATTGTGATTTCAAAAACACATCAAATAAGTCAAAGTATAAAGTGTTTGATTAAAACTATCTCTCTTATAAATAAGACAACACTAACATCATAATAAAAACAATAATAATGGCAGCAATAATAAAACTAATGATATCGGGAGTCAAATTTATGGTAGAAAAAATTGAAAATATGTCAAAACTATTAAATGGTCCATAATTAATGTGAGAAATGATTAGAGGTCATGCTGTTCTTTCGAAAGGATCAAATTGGTAGCCATCCCACAGCCTGTGCCTTGTTGCAAAAGATTCACGTTTTACATTATTTATCCTAATGATTATCATATATGTACAAGCAAACATCAGTGTAGTTTAGTAAGACAAAAAAGAAATAAAATTCAATTCTACAGAGGGGAAGATTTGAATTTGACGCCACTAACTTTAAATTTCCATGGATAGTAATAACATCTATGATGAAGGAATAAAAAAATGAACAAAAAAAGATGAACTAGAAATCAAAGAGAAAAGGAATACACACAACAGAGATATGATATGAAATCTCTTATTTTTATTTTAGAAAATACAGAAAATCAATAAAAATGACATGAAGGAATGCTCTTAACACTGAAAATAATTTTCAAGTGATGCTCACAGTTCTAACATATCTCTAATTTTATGTTTAGAAAACTTCATCATGATTTCATCATCTAATATAACAAACAGACTTTCATCTTCTTCCTGAGAACCAAAACCAAATGATGATGACATGAAAAAGAACAGAAAAAAGATGAAGCTTATTTAGCAGTAGGAGGAGAACTTCTATATTCATTTGTAGTAGAAATAGTAACCTGAGATTTCTTTTTCTCTTGAACTATTCCGCCATCTTTAATGTTTTTTTGTTCAAGATTTACAGAAGCTTCTGCAGAAATGAGAGGAGGCTTCACAAGATTCCCTCCTCCTCTTGGAGAGAACAGATAAGCTTCTTTTCCTAAATCAGCTTCAGACGCAATAATTTTATCACTCACAGAGAAACCCCATTTTCCATTAATGGCGGCAAAAAAAGTCCTCTTAGCTCCAGCCACATTGTTATTCTTCAAAAGGGAAGAAGAAGAGCAAAACTCATTATTAGCACTATGATCAGTATTATTATGATTACTTTGCAAATTCTTGCCCAAAAGAGAAATCCTACTTCCATATTTCCTTTTAGGAGGAGGAAAATCACTACCAGGAAGGCTAAGCCTAAGCTCTGAAGCGTAAGAAACTCAAAAACCCTTCAATATTTCTCTCTTTCTTCTTTCTCTCTACATCAATCACTATAACTACATGCTTACTCATCACACTTTCTCTTATTATTTCACACTAGAGCACGCCAAGAATGACAATTGTGTCTTTTTATAATTGAAAAAAATTCATTTGAGGTCCCATGAGATTTAAAATGAATTATAGCATTTATTGAAACTTTTTTCTCATTCAATTGCTTCCATGGGGCCCATATATCATTTTCCCTAGAAAATAAGTTATCTTTGAATTAGGTGTAGAATTTGACAATTTTTTTTAATTATATCAGAATGGGTAAATGGCTCTTAGATAAATCTTGATATTATTTTTTAGTTATATTTAGTATCATAATTTTATTTATAATATATCTAATAATTTAATATTATTTTTTAAAAAATTATAAATAAAATTAATATACTACATATATATACAATTAAAAAAATTAAAAAATAAGAGGAAGAAAAACTGGAATACGTGGAGGCAAGGATTTACCAAAATAGGAATGGAGATTAATTTCACTGGGGACAACAGAAAAAGACCTGATGTTGAGTGGGAATTACGAGACTGCCCGGCCTAATGGCTTTGTAGTTTTGTGGTGGTTGCACCACGACATGTGTACTGCCTTGCCCCTGTTCCCAAACAAAGACTTGGGAATGAAACACATGATGGGCCCCATAGCCTAACAAATCTGGGCCACATCGTACTCCATGCCCTGTTCCCACCTGGATACATTTTTTCCTGATTTTCCTATTATATACATTTATTATTATTATTTTATTTTCTTAACATGATATTATAGGTTTAAAATAAGTCGTATATATAAAAAATATTTTTTTGATAAAAATGAAATTTATTTTAATAATTTTTACATCTTAAAAAATTAATTTTTAAATTATAATTATCAGTTATGATATATTGTTTAAAATTTATAGGTAAGGGGAAGGGAAGAAAATTGTTTAATGAGTTTTATTTAAAAAGAAACTTGAAGAAGTAGAGTTAATAAAATTTAATTAATTTTTTTATTTTATATATTCTTTTTATTAAAATTTTATTATTATATTAATCTAATTCTCTTAAATTGGACTTATCAATTTAAATATATTTTTGTATAAATTTTTTTTAAGAAAATTAGATTTATCTATAATTTAATAATAGCATAAAATCTTTTTTTTTTTCAAGGATTAGGTAAACATATCAATGTCAAAGCTTAAAATATTATTTAAACGTGGCGGGTAATATTGTGACTGAGACATGCTGTTCACAATTTGGGTGATTCATTGAAATTTGGTTCATAAGTTGCAGTCATGGAGGCACATGTCCAGCAAGTGGTGTTGAAATTTCTTGTCATTATTTTTTTTATTTCATTTTCACACGTCAATATTAAAGGAATATTCCTCCGCCTCATGGTATAACTTATTTTCCCCCAAACTAATGTCATCTGAAATATGAAATATAAGTACTTCCTCCGCATTAAAATGTAAATCACTCAACCATCTATCTTATGAATAAAAAAAATCAACTCATTAAATATATTTTAAATTAAAATATTTTTTAAAATTTTATCCGAATTAGTGAGGTTGTAAAGGTGAGAAAAGAGTATGAGGAGCCACATATAAACAGTGATTACATAAATAAAAATAATAAATAAGAATATTAATTACTTTCTATACAAATTATCTTATGGATGAATTTTTTTTTTCTGAAGATAGAATGAAGAGAGAAAATAAATAACATAAGATACGAGAGAAATATATAAATAATTAAAAAATAAAAAATATTAAATATTTAAATATATTAAAAGTGTAGGAGTTGACAAAAATGACAATTTATATTAAATATATTAAATATTTAGATATTTTTAAAAGTATAACTTATAAAAAATATGTGAACTATTTTTAAATATGTATAGTTTCTTTAAACTTTTAATATATTGTATATTTTTTATTAAATCTTTTAATTTTATTCTTTTAACGATCTTAGTTCATATAATTTTGTTTTATTAATATTTTTAACACAAATATAAAAGTTAATTGTGTTAAATGTTAATAGGGTAAAATTTAAAAAAAATATGAATTTTAAAAAACTATAGAATATAGATCCCTGTAGAGAAATTGTCCAGACAAAAAATTAAGAGTTTAAAGCAGAGGAACACGTCACGCGCTCCTTGCCTCGCGTGGCATCTTAAACGCCGTCTGGCTCTTGTCCCCTTCCTCTACCACTAATCCTCGTCAATTGAACATCGTCATTATCAATATTAAGTTGGAATTTGTGCCCACCTCTCAACATTAGTGCACAATATTATGGCTGTACACATAAACCTACAACCTAATATATCTTACTCAGCTCGTAATAAAAATATTCTATCTAATCTGATAAATATAGAGTAAAATCGGGTATTAAGCTATAAAATACAGCCTTCAGGTTAGGCACCGAGCATAGGAGTTGCCCTGCCCTGCCCAGGAGCACCCATTCTTTTTTTTTATCTATCTTATAAGAGAGAATATGATAGTTATTGGTGACTAGAAGGTAATTTTAAAAATATAAGTAATTAAGTAGGTAAGTTGTATCTTTTAATATTTATAATTACATAAATTTATTTGGTTTGTTATTAAGGAAAGATGATGTACAGGGACAAAAACATCTGATTAGATTAACATAAACACGAGAATATATTACCATAATAAATCAAAAGACAAAAACATCCTTATCAATATATACATATATAATAAATTAAAATTATGTATTTTTTTCCAAAACATATCACTCTGTCTACAAATGTATATATAAATAATACAAATTACACTAGTTAATATATACAATGAAAAATTAAATTTTGTGTTGATTAAAATTGAGTTTATATGTATATTATAATAACTGTTATAATTTATATATATATATTTATAGAAATGAGCTAATAAGTCTAATGTAAATTTGTACATAAGAACTAATAAATTGAATCTTATATATATAATAAATTAAAGTATAATGTAGGTGTTTTGATAAAATTGTGTGTCTCTTATACAACAAATTAAAATATAATAGATTTTTTAAATTAAAATTGTCTAGAAATATTTTTTTAAATATATTTTTTTTTTGATAATATCGTATTGGCAGATGAAGATGGTGACCTAAGAGATTAGTTGATGGTGAAGTGTTGCCGAAAGATGTTAATCCCCTTTATATTATATTGGTCTAACTAAATACTTGAATTAGTATATTACATTAATATTATATATAACCTCCTCTCATATAATCGATCTAAAGGGAATCTTTTATATTTATCCTCAATTTTTGCTATTTCATTTTTCATTTACTCTCGTATAAATAAAAATATATTTTTATATATCTATTATTTTTAATTTATTTTAATAGATTTCTCAAATCACGCAGTCGAGTTATTTAAATTCTATAGAAGTGGAGAGAGTAATTATTGAGCAAGTGATGCTCAAATTCCATCTTTAATAAGTTATAATTATAAATTTTAATTATGAAAATAATATAATTTTAGAAATCATGTCACCATCTAAAACATAATCTAACAAAAGTTGGTATCATATGTACTCCTAAACTATATATAAATTAAAAAACCTTTGCACTAATTCCAATAGGCGAATTTTTTAAAGTTGAGACCAACTAATTGATGGTAATATAAATCATTAAGTCTGGACGAATTTCACATGTTATATGCCCTCTATAATATATATATATTATTAAGAGAATTTTTTTTATTAAAATCTCCTTATTGGTATTAAAAAATCATCATAGTTACTATAACCATCAAAAAACAAATGTTTGACCATTAAAATAAATGATATTGGCTATTTATATTTTTAACAGTCGAGTTGATTTTTATGAAGCAAAATTTATCTAAAAATTATTTTAGATATTATTATGTATTTTTTTATAATAAAATTTAATTTTAATATTAATTAATATAAAAATTAAAAGATACAAGATTTAATTATAGACCACTAGAAATTTAGAGATTGACTGACACTTAGTTATAATTAAATGATTGAATTATTAAAATTGAAGACCTACAAATAGTTAAAGAGAATATTTTGTATAAATAAATAATTCAACTATTTTTAGTATAATTATTTAACTTATATATTAAGAAATGTATTATAAAATAATTTAATTTAAAAACTTAATTATAATCACGAATTTTTTAACCGTGGGAGAATGGTAACGATACGTGTCAAGCCTTGGACCACCAACCCACTTGACAACGTCGACCGTACATCAATACAATGTCGGTGGGGTCCATGATTTAATCCAATTCCTATCTTTGACGATCTGTTTCCCTAATTTAATATTTTTACATTTATTGGTCATATCAAGTAATCCGCTCTGATCATCTCAAAAAAAAAAAACCGAAAGAAAGAAAATTTAATCCACACGATTATATCGTCACGATGACGATATTTAATATCTCCCTTCTTCTCACCTCACGATTCTGCGGTGCTTTGACTCTTGAGATATTGACAATAGATCGCAATATCGTATTCAGGCTGCTTTTGAGTATCTATCTCTTCCTCAATGTATCACGATATATTGACTTTAGTGCTGCAATTGAATGCTAGAATTGAAGGCATTTATTATTCTTTGCGTGTGAATGATAAATTGTTAAAATCTAGAGGGGTTCCCTCCTGCACCAAAGCAGGGTCTATAAATTACTACTAGTGGTAGTGTAGAGTTCAGACCACCATAAAGCTCTAGGGTATAGTATTATTAGCCTTGAATTTATAATTTATAAATTAAAAAAATAAAAATGATCAACATAAAATATAATTGGTTCCGAAATCCACGCAAGTAGTACTATCGTGTCGTTATTATAATTTTATTTTCACTAATTTTTATATGGTACAAATAATTATATTATTAAATATATTTTAAATTGATAAAAAAATTTAAATTTTATTTTATTCTTTTGTATTTACAAATCATTCTCATTTTTTTTCTTTTAAACGATAATTAGATAAAAATAAAATTAAAAATAATTATTAATAATCTAATTTATATTTATGACTATAAATTTTTTTACAAATAAATTTATAATAGATATAAGAATAATATAAAAAAATAAAATATTTCAGTTCTATTAAAATAATTACTTTTTTCTAATTTAAATATAAGAATTGATAAAAGTATTTATATCAAGAGATTTAATAAAATTTTACACAAATATACTAAATATATATTAATTATTTAAAGATATTAAATACTTAAACTAAAAAAAATCTAAACATCTTTTACCAAAAACTGTTTTTTTTAAAAAGACTTTTTTTGCTATAATTTTTTTAAAAAAAGGTTGTACTCACTTATAATCTAAGAGTAAAGTGAAGTTTCCCTTCCTTCTAAACGATACTAATATTGAGTAAGACAAACTATCTATTATCCTTAAAAATAAATTTAGATACCTATAAATTAGGATATATTCCTTAAATACTATGATTATAATTATAATAAAATAATATTTTTTAAAGATCTAACTAATTTTAAATAATTATATATCTTAATTTTTTATTATTTAAATATATGGATTTTGGGTTAAAAAATAACAAACAAGATTTTTGAGACATCGCATGAGCTCCTTGATGAAACGGTATCCAACGTCATAAAATATAGATGGGATATTGGCCAAAAGTATCAGGAAAACCTTCATGGCTTCATCTTAAGTCAAATCCTTACATACATACATACATATACATACATATATATATATATATATATATAACCTATGTTTTCCCAATCTTATCATTCGTAAATGAATATTCAGACTTTTTAGAAGTTGTGTTTGAAACGCAACTGCCAATCGGACAAAGGTGGTGGCCCACATTTATGCCCCATCCAGCTTGATCTGATGTGCTTCTCATGCCCATAATTCATTTTCTTGTTATTATTTAAAAATAATTAATATCTCAACCTCTATAATTTCACTTAATTTTTTTCAAAACAATAAAATTTAGATAAAGTAATCCTTGAGGGTTCCTTAACATCAAGGCATGCCTCTATAATAATATTATATATTATATATATATATATATAGAGAGAGAGAGAGAGAGAGGGAGCTTTTGGGGTGGGGATAGCTTTAATGATTCATGAGCTTCTTTTGTGGGGTGTAAGGGCATGTTTTTGTTTAGGTCCCTCTTGATAAGGTGAGTTTCGTGTTATTGGTTATGGCCACTGGATCTTGGTTTAATTTAGCAAATATATAATTTGAAGTGGCAGGTCATGGAAAATAAATCAATAAAAATGGTTGCTTTCACATGAAAACATATAATACATGTGTTTTGATGTTGATGTTTACATATATGTGTGTGTGTGTACACAAATTATTATAGCAAATCGTTTCTTCCCCTCTCAATTACACCAACCAAATAATGGCCCACTTCACATATACTTCTTCTTGTTTTAAATTTGGAAGCTAAGAAATAACTCATCCTCAACATATATAAACAAAATTAATTTAGTTAATTATTAAAAATATATGTGTTAGTGCCTTTAAAATATATTTTTTATTATTTATATTAAAAATGATATCTTCATAAGAACTCCCTTAATTTATACTATTAACGTATATATTTTAATATATATATATATATATAAATTTATAAGAGAGATGATATCTGATATATGAGATTTTATGTATTGAATATAAAATCAAATTCAACCACATACTAAAATTATCAATCAATTAACTCTATTCTTAAATCATCAATTTATATATTACTTAGTTAACATCTACGTTATCCATAGTTAATAAACTATGCGCATAAGGACTAAAGCCTATATATATAATATTAATTATTTACCCTAAAATTTATCCATATCTAGTAAGGGTGTGTATGGGCAGGACTGGGCAGGGCAGCTCTCTGCCCGGTACCCTACCCAAAAAATGCATGGGCTGTATTTTGCAACCCGATACCCGCCCCTACTCGATAAAAGCCCTAATAATTTTGGGTTGGGCATGCCCAAATCATGATGTCATGCTTATATTGTAAAAAAAATTGTAATTATGAACTTCTAAAATAATACCATATTCATGTGTCTTCAAGAGTTAAAAAATATCTATAACCCACTAAGAATAAGACAACAAAGATAATAATTAAAATCTTGAGATCCATTGCATATAAAAAATAAGCGTTGAAGTTTAAGTAGTTTGTAGTTATAACTTTGTATCAATCTCCCCAATATTGACAAAGGTAAAATATCTAAAAAAATAAAATAAATAATTATAATTTGTAATATAATCATATGATAATTAACAAAGTTAAAAAAAATTAGTATAGTTATAAATATTAAAAAATACAACTTACCTACTTAATTACTTATATTTCTAAAATTACCTTCTAGTCACCAGTAGCTATCATATTCTCCATTCTAATATAGAGAAAAAATAAAAAAAAATAAAAGAAAGGGTGCTCATGGGCAGGGCAGGGTAGCCCTTATGCCCGGTGCCAAGCCCAAAAAATACATGGGCTATATTTTATAGCCCGATACCCAGCCCTGCTCTATATTTATCGGGCTGAGCAAGACATTTTTATTGCGGACTGGGCAGGGTATACTGGGCCGCGGGTTTGTGTGCACAACTCTAATATCTAGATTATCTTGCCTTTTGCGATGCAAAGTTGCAACTTACAAATATCTATCTGTTTCCAACTAGTGAGTAGTGACTAGTCCACAACCTCAGTCTCTCTGACTACGAGTCTCTGTCTCTCCTCTAACCAGTTCCAATTGACCATATTGGATTGTGAAGTTGTGTATGATGAGTATCTGTCTCCTACTAGTAACTAGTTCCAGTCGACTAGTTCCATAGCCTCAACCTCTCTAACTGTGAGTCTCCACCTCTCCTCTGACCTCTGCCTCTCCTGTGGGTCTCCAACCAGTCTCTGCCTCTCATTCTCATTATCTATTGTCATTATCGGTGCCATATCATGCTTCTGCGTCTAGTTTATTCTTGTTGTGAGAGCCATTCTCAATATCAGTTTGTATTCCCACTCTCTCCGTTCTCGGTGCCTCACCTGCTTTTACATTTAGTATGTTTATTTCTTCTTGTTCTTTCCTTCTTCTACTTCTAGTTGGGTTTGCAACAATCTTGCATCTCGGCGTTTTGTCTTGCTTCTTCATATTGAGTCACTTTAATGTGTGATTTTGGCTTGCTTCTTCATTGAGTCTATAATTTTATAAAGATTGTTATAATTTCATAAATTTTACGTATATTAAATTATGTCATAAATAATTGTAGATGTATTGAGGAAAAGAAAATAAAAGTTTAAAATAAAAATAAATTGGTTCCATAATGCATAGGCTTCTAAAGGGGCGAGAATTAGCAAGAGATCAGTTTCATCCGTATCATTTGGTCACCCAAATGGACACACAATAATAAACTGCGAATAATGCTACACAATAAATTGGTTCAATCCTATGTCAGTTTTTGTTTTGATGTAGTTTTATATTATTTCCTTTTGTATGGAGTGTTTTATAGTATTTCAATCTTAATATAATATTTTATATTTATAATTGTAGATTTTTCCCTGTAATATAAATAAGGTATTATAATTTGAGGATATAAATTTGTCTATATCTAACTCAAAATAATTAAAATTTTTATTAGATATAGCTAAATATCAAACTATAAAATATTATTTATATTTTTTATTTTAAATAAGACATCAGGTAGAGGGTTGTCTTGTTTATGACACTCATAAGGATGATCTTTTATATTATTATTATTATTATTGATTTTTTATGATATTATTACTTTGCTTCAAGTGTTGGCATTCTTTCCCGTGTTGTTATTATCGCTGCTGCAAGTATTCCTACCAACGACGCCTTTTCAATATGACTAAGGTAATATTTTCAATATATAAAATTTATAATCTATATTATTTGCAAGTTATAAATAATATAACTCATCATCCTTAGATTTATTTATTTTATTCAAGTTCAATATGGTTGTGTGTGTATATATATATATATATATATCCCATACTCCATTACGGTAAAATAAGGGGTGACCTTTAAAATAAAAAATTGCGATAATTAAACATCTTTTAACAAATAATTTATTCCTTAGTGGGATTGGATGTCATGTTTAACAACATACAGGTAATTAAAAAAATACAATTCACGAGTCATGCGAATTGCTTTTTGTATGATTACATTATCATATTATTTCAGTGTCGGCCTTCCCACCATTGTTATTGTTAATCATGGCAAGTATTACTAACTTTTATTAAAAATTATTAGCTATTTTATTTTATTTTATTCACCAAAAATAACCATTTAAAGCATTTTTAAACTTTTACTGTTTTATGTATTCCAAATGTTTTTATATATACAAAAAAAATGTTAGAAGAACATTATTTAGTAAACTCAGTCACTAAATGTACTGTTATATAATATACGGAAAGAAACGTATTTTAAATATATAAATAATAATAAATAAATAAATAAAAGTAAAAAAATTGGTTAAAAAATTTAGTATAACTAGTACTCTAAATTAATTTTAAAAATATAATTAATATTTTAAAATATTTAAAAATATAATTAATATCTTAAATTAATTTTAAAATATAATTAATATTTTAAAATATTTAAATTATTATAATTTTATCTCTTCATTAATAAAGACATAAATTTATATTTGATACATATTATATAAATTTTTATTTTAATATTTTATTGTTTAAAAGTTTGTATTTATGTGTAATATTATTTTAATAAATTTTATTAAATAAATTATAAATATTTTTAATATTCACATATAAATTTTATATAATATTAATTTTAAAAATTTTACTAATAAATTTTTTATTAATTTTTTAATATTCACATATTATTTAAACAATATTCATTAAAAAGTTATGTTTTTATCAATAAAATTATGAGATTATACTGATTTAAATATTTTAAAATATTATTTATATTTTTAAAATTAATTTAAAATATTAATTATACTATTAAATATAATAAAATGCTAATTATTCTTTCAAAATTAACTACGAGTACTGGATTTACACGACCAAAAGTTTATTTATGATTGTAAGGCTTCACCTTCGACGATGTGCTGAGGAAACAGCACTATAATTAATGTTTCAACTTCAGTCACTTTCATCTCATCACCTAAACTATTCTTTAATTCTTGGGATTGGAATTTTTAGGTTAGGTCATACTTTCACAGGACAATCAATTACTATATTTTTTTTTATTTTTTTATTCTCCCATTATCAATTATTATATTCAAATAGAAAACTCTTTTTTTTTTTTATAAAAAACTTTTTTTTTATACTTTTCTATTCTAAATATAAAAATTTATTTTAATTTTAAATATATTAATTTAATTCAATTTATTTTTTAAATTTATAATTATTTTTATGAACTCTCTTCTTTAATAGTATATATTCATGGAAATTTTTTATTAATAAGTAGTCTCATACAAATTGCTAAAGGCTACTTTAAAAAAATTAACTTACAGTATTACATAATAACTAATTTTATTAATATTTTTATAGATATAAATTAGTAGTATAGTTTCTAAAGTTATCATTAGAAAGTATACTCAACTAGAATACTGGCTAGTTATTGAATCAGTTGAGACACAAATTTAAGAGTCAATAGTTCAATTATAATTGAACTAGAATTAATCTAATAATAATTAAAAATATAATTTAATCAAAATAAAAAATATTAAGTCATAGATAAATAAAATATTCATAATCTAATAAAATATAATTATTAAAGTATATATATAATGGACTATTTTTCAACTTAAAATGATGTTATTTCATATTAGAGGATAAAAAATAAGAATTTTAACCTAATCAACTATTCTAAAACTCTTCATCAAATCGATCAAAACCAATTCATTGGCTATTTAGTTAGATCGATTAACCCGAATTAAATTTTAATACCATGACTTAGATAAGATGCCTAAATGGTGCACCATATATCCAATTTTAACCCACGTTTAATCTTTAATTTTCATTAATACAGAATTAACTTCTGGCATAGAAAATTAATATAGAATTAAAAAGTAACATTCCATGAAGAAAATAGTTAACAAGTAACAAATTAATCGAATTAAAACTATTTTAAAAGTAAAATTAATATATATTTATTTATTTATATCTCAAAACAGCAATTCCAGAAGCATCTTAACTTACTCCATCGGGGCATATGACTTTTTATCGCAAGATGTAACGTAAAAAGAAAAGAAAGAAAGAGCATGACACCTTTTTTATTGGGAGAAAAAAAAAGTGGTGTGAATTTTAAGTAATCCATAAATTCAAAAATCGTAACATCATCAATTAATGGCGAAATAATTCCAATGTATCAATCAACGTCATGTCTCTGGTCAAAAAAAAAAAATCAATGTCTTGCCTATCTTACACATCAACAAAACGCAATATAGGCCACAGCAATTAGCGGTGGATTTTTTTAAAAAGAAAAAAAGAAAAAGAAAATCACACTAATAAATAAAGCATCGTAGTAATCAGAGAAGCCACGATGGCTTGTTCTATTAATTAGGTGGAAAATTACGTGATATATTAGCTGGGATGCTGGTTCGGATATACGATTGAAAATAACTCAATTCTACTAAAACAAGATTAAAGGTCCAATTTTCTAGATGAAAAAAAATGGTGTTCATATAATTATCTCTATTGGATCCAACAATATCTAGCTTGATACTCTTTTAAATTTTTAATATATAAAAATTAGATAATTAATTTATAGATATTTATAAAAAGTGTGTTTAAATTTTTATAAAATATTTTATTTAATCATTTATATTAGAATTATTTTATGATAAAAGCCCATATCAATAAAAATATTTTTAAAAATATATAAATTTAAGAAATATAGTAAATTATGATATTATATTTAAAATTAAAATAAATATTTTAATTAGTTTATATATTATAGATTTAAAGGAGTAATACTAGTACTATATGCTAGATAATTGTATAAAATGATATATATTACTCTTTATAGACCTATTTTAATAATATTTTAGAAACGGGTTTATGAAAAAAAAGGTTTTTAGACAGTTTATAAATTTTTTTTTGAAAAAGAGCTTATGAAAAAAAAGTGATTTTAAATAAATGAGTGTTTGGATAGTTATTTTTAGAAGTACTTTTATTATTGGTAAATTACGAAAAATTGTATGAGTATTAAATGAGGAGAGATAATATATAAGAAGAGATAAGGTATAAGAAAAAGTAAGAGGGAGGAGAGAGGGTATAAGAAAAAGTATGAGAGAAAGTGTAAGAAAAAGTATGGGTAATATAGTAATTGGTTAGTTTATAAGCCTTTTTACTGTTCTATAAGCTACTATGACTAGTTTATCTGAAATTTTAGTTTTAAATTATGGTTTAATCTAAAAGCTCATTTGAACAAATATGACTATTTATTTTAAAATTTTGTAAACTAAGATTTTATTTAAAAGAGCTTTTAAAATTATAGGTTGATAAAAATTAAACAGGCCATATATCTTTAATATATAAGAATTATTTAATTAATTTATATAAATTAAAAAATAAAATAAATTGTCTAATTATATCAAATGTGACCCAATGATGTGAAACAAGGAGGGGAAGAGAGATAGAGAAAGGAAAGGAGGAAGAGGAAAAAAAGGAGAAGGGTTGCCGAGAAAGAATCAAGTAGATAATGTTCCATCACTCACTCGATCTCCTTGTAATATATTTATATAATATTAAACTATATATTAATTTATAAGTCTAATAAATTAATTTAAAAAATAAATTATAAATAAGTTAGATTAAGATGTTTTATAATGTATATTTAAGATCAAAATTAATTTTTTAATTAATTCATATAATTAAGATAAAAATAATACATGTATCAAAATATTTATGCCACCTACTTTGACTTTTAGAGTTATATTAATTTGGATGTAAATTTCTTATTAGTTGGGGGACATTTGATTAAAGGTACAATTTTTATAGGCTAATGAAAAGGTTAGTGAGAAAAATATATAGGAAATAAGTTGACGGTGATAGGGAATATAATATTTACAATTTTCTTTGGGTATATACACCTGCACTCTGCGGTCAACAGCCTCCGTAATAAGATTAGTTGGCAAAAAAAAAAAAATAATAAAGAAAAGAAAGAAAGAAAGAAAGAAAGCAGAATTTTATTTAAATCTCATAAGGTCTCACAAATATTGCTAAGAGGGAGATAATTTATATTGATAAATCACATTGGATTGGGAAATTATAATTGTGAAATGATTATCTTATCATCTTTTATTTCATATAATCTGAATATAATATTTTGAGAGAATTATAATTATCATATGTTATTACTTAACTTATTAATTATATTATATAAAATTATTATTTATGGCGTTCTATTTATCAAT
The DNA here is from genome assembly GCA_037074615.1 of Leucaena leucocephala. Classification (NCBI taxonomy): domain Eukaryota; kingdom Viridiplantae; phylum Streptophyta; class Magnoliopsida; order Fabales; family Fabaceae; genus Leucaena; species Leucaena leucocephala. The sequence continues at coordinate 5,638,291 of CM073557.1, read as the reverse complement.
TGTTTAATAAATAATAGTAAAATGATTATTATACAATTGGAATCTCTCTCCCTGAAGGCTTTATGAGATTTGTTAATAATTTGATAATTTTATAGTACATTAGGGAGATAAATTCTCTTTGGTGGGACTTTCTAAAAAAAAAAAAAAAGCCTCCTTGATAGGATTAATTATTTGGAGATTAATTTAATTAGGGATTAATTACAAATGATGACGGAATCGGAGCATGAATGCCTTTGAAGTCTAGTTTCATTACCGTTATAAATAAATTAAAAGAGGGAATATAAAATTGGAAGAAAGACGCTAGTAATTGGTCAGGATCAGTATAATAGAGAGAAAATTTATTTTAATCTTATTTATAGAATAAAAATATATTTTTTATATGAATATATAATTTTGTTTATAATGTATTTATGTTAACTTTATTTTTATAGATATAATATATATTAAATATAGATAAAATTAAAAAATTATTAAATTTTATAGTATATTTAATAAAATTTAAGGTTTTATTTAGTCTATATAAAATATGTTATAAATAATTTATAAATAAAATTAAATGAGTATATTTTTAAATTTATGGTATATATTAAGGGTAAAGAGGAAAATCAGGACAATTTTTAGTCTACTTTACAATGCAATTAATTTTTTATAATTCTAATAAATTAGTTTAGTTGAAGTGATTTATATCATATGTTTAAAAAAGTATTATAAAAGATACACATTATATGAAATATCATATAACATGTATGAAAATGACAACAGTGACAACTATTTTGAAGATTATAAAATTATTGATATATTTAGTAAGATAGGAGAGTTTTTAATAAAAAATAAAAATAAATTTTAAAAATTTATTTGATATGATAAAAATAAATATAGAATTGATGTATATTTTTTATAATTTAAAGTAAAATAATCTAAAATATTTTTTATAATTTAGAAAGGGTTAGAGTTATCTAAGATTTTTATAATTAGAATAAAATGGTTTAAAAATATTTATTTTTATTTATATCATCTTAATTTTTTTTATAAAATTAAAATAATATAAAATTTAAAAATAGAAAAATATTTATTATATCAAAGAAAGTTGAAAAATTTTATTTCCCCTCAACATTCAGCCTACCAAAAATGCTCTATTGGAATCTTGATTTGTTATTCAAATATTTCAAGAACACACGCACGCACATATATATATATACATATAAACACTTGCTTTCATTGTCAAAGTGGATGGTGGGGCCACCCTAGTAGGCAGCTAGGGATTTGTGGACTCCCTCGCTCTCACCACATGATTCCGTTATCTTTATTCTCTCTTTTCTCTCTCGGGGATTACGTTTCCTTATTTTCCTGTCCTTCTGATATTTTTATATATATATATAAGTTTTTAAAAAGCAATCCTCCACCAATGAACGACATCTACTTTTCTCAACTTACACAACCTCTAGGTCTCCTCCTTCTTCACATTCTCGTTTTTTTTTTCTTTAAAGAAAAAATCGGAAACAAATTTAGTAAATCAGGAAAAAAAAAGTGATGAAAGAAAAGGAAAGGGAGAGAAGCACCTATGGTGTTACCTTGTTCGGTAGGAAGAAAACAAAAGAAAGTAATGGTGGGAGAAGCACATCAATCTCATCATCAACATCCATCCATGACTCTCCTTTTTCTTTTTTTTGCCATAATTTTTTAAAATATTAATTTATAAATCCTTATATAATTTAACTAATAAGAATTGATCTAATTAATAAAAATTAATTTATAACCTATAAAATCAAGAGTTCAAATATAATATTGTTATGAGAATTTTATTAGTGACTAATCTATAAATAGTTTGGTAAATATTCTTTAAATTTTGAAGTATGACAAGGTTCTTATGAGTATTAAGGACCCAATCTATTTAAAATTTTTATTATTAAAAAATAATTTATCTTAAATTTAAATGAGGTTTGTAACATTTATTTTGTTTAGATATAAATTTTATTTATAAAATTATACTTGTGTTAGAGGCTTCAACTAGGGCAAGGCTCTAAACTCAACAGTCAACGCACATGATTGATGATTCTCTTTGAAAATAGATCCTTCTTTTTCGGTGGCTATATTTTATACTCAACTGTTCTTCCCCCCTACAATTTGCTCTCTTCCCCATCTTATTATGTTATTTTTGATATATTTCTGATTTATTTTTATCACATGGAGGAGTTATATTATACGACTTGAAAATATACACACGAATGGCTTATTTGAGCTAGTGTTAGAAAGTTTTTAAGAAAATTAGTTAAATAAAAAAATAGAAAAAATTAATATAGGGAGAAAAAGTCAAAGATATAATTAAAAAACTAAAGATTTATAAGTTTCTTATATTAAAATTCTTTAAACTCCTTCTAATAAGGTCAATCTACTGACACATACTATTGGCCACTATAGTTAGCCTCACTAAAAAGTTAAAAATATGGTAAAAAATGTTAAAGACATGGAGAAAAAATTATAGAAATAGCGAAAATATTGAAAATCTATAAAATTTTTGTTATTAAAGTTTTTTAAACTCATGATATATTATAATTTATAAATAACAAATAAAGAAGAATTATGATTAATTTTTGTTATATTATATATTATAGTTGATAAATAATAAATAATTAAAAAAATAAGAAAAATAAATAAAAAAATTAAACGATAATTTATAATTTTTATGATTAAGACAATTGAAAACAATATTAATGATTGAGATGAATATTAAAACTAAAGAAAAAAGTCAAACAATGGCATTCATCAATGTATATAGCGACGAGAAGATAAATGAGATCATATACGATTGTGAAAAGTGAAACTGAAATCAAGATCAGAGTTTTTTAAATTTTTAGAGATTTTTTACAGCATATTTTAAAAACCCACAGTAAAATGTCTCACATAATGACTTGCAATTATTGCTTTTTATAAAAATACCTGTTAAAAATTTTTAAAATTAAATTTATTTATAAAAATACTACCATTTTTAACAACAATTTTTTGTATAATTACAATAAAATAATGATGTAATAAGTGATTTTTTAAATAGTAAATTTTAATGATTTATTTATATGAAACAATTATCTCGCATAAATCAATAGATTAGAAAAAAAAAATCTAGGATCTTTGACTACCTGGAAGCAAAAGATTAAATCATAAAATCAAATAAAAAAAATTCTTCCCAATCCTTCATCTACAAAAAATTTGGTTTTAGTCGTTAAAGAGAAAAACATTTGTTTTCAGCTAAATTCTTTCAGCATAGATGCTGAGTAAGAGTCCAAATTGTCAAGATAATTCAACTATGTGACACATCAGTGCTCTTTAACGGAATATTTAACTCTGTTAATTTTTATGTCCCAGAAGGACTAACAGTTTTAACGGTAGAAATAGGGACCTGCTTCAAAAGTAGAAAAAGCTATAAGGACTTCTAGATTAGTTTTTTAAAAAATATGTTTAACATGACTTTTTATGCAAATGATTTTTCTTGTCAAAAGTTATTTTAAGAATGAAGTAATTTTGTTTTTTACTTTTGAATTTTAACTTCTTTTTTTATACTTCAACATTTTGGAATTAACTTTTTAATATATCTTTTAAATAAGTTTATATTAAATTAATTTTATTTTTTTATAAAAATTTATCCATATATAAATTATATTACAAAACTCTTAACTAACTGGGTTAGTCAAGAAACATGCTTACCGGTTTGTTTGTATTATAACTAGTCAAATTGGGTTGAGTTTTTACAGCAAGTGTCTTTTTGGAAAAAAAGAAAACTATAATTTAAAAAAAATGAGATAAACTTTAATTTAATAAAATTTTAAAATAGATAATTATATTTGTCTAAAATATTTTTAGATCAAATTATGATTTAAAATCAACATTTTAGATAAACTATTGGGATTAACTTTAAAAATAGTAGAAGAACTTATGAATTAACTAATTATTATTTTATCTTTATTTTTTTTATACACTATTCACTCTCTCCTCTTTCTTCTCTCTTCTCCATCCTCTTTCCTCTATCATATTTTTAATAAGATTAAATTATTTTTAATAATTTTTTAATTATAAAACTCTTTTTAATAATAAATATCTAAATATTTATTTATAACTATTTTTTATAAATTATTTTTTAAAATTCTATATAATTTTTTTTATAAACCTAACACGAAAAGAAGTAGGATGGTTAGTTGAAAATTCAAATTCAAAGTTGTTAAAATCTCACATTCTTACTTTGATATTGACGATGTTGAAGCATGAATTAGAGAATAATTTTTCATAGTCAATGTGGGTATTAAAAAAAATAATAAAATCCAAAATCCATACAACACAGCTTTATTTTGTTATTGGCTACGTGGAGAAAAGAACAAGAGGCAGACGTACGCACTTGACAGCGACAACAACCCAAACAGGGTCCATCTCGCACCGCACATTTTCAGCCTTTCATATATAATATTAAAAATATTTCAAATTCACTTTATCGTCTGTGTCCCCATTTTATCGTTACTGTATCGGACGAGTACGAGAGATTTTTTTTTTTAAAGTTATATTATCCCTTTTCTTTTAGTTATTGGTTAAAGTTAACTAATTCCACAGTTTTTTTTTAAATGATAGTTAATATTTTTAAATTTATAAAAAATATGGGACTTTTCTTTTTTTTTCTTCCCATTTTAAAATTAATGACTAGCAATGTACTAAAAATTGGTCTGATTATTCAAATCATTCTAATATAATTTAATAATCAGTAGCTCAATAACAGTTGAGAGGAGAGAAACATAATAACAAGTAGAATATTATAAATATAAAAAATATTTAAATAAATAGTTATATTTATTTAAAATTTATGTTTAGAGAAATTTTAAAACAAATAGTTATATTTGTTCAAAAGGGCTTTTAGACTAAATTATAATTTAAAACTAAAATTTTAATAAACTGATTAGAGTAATTTATGGAACAGTATAAGAATTTATGAACTAAATAATTATTATATGTATATTTGGAAACACACAAAACCTAGGTTTTAAAATTAGGTTTTAGTAAAATTTAAATTTTGAGAAATTTTAAAATAAACAGTTATATTTGTTTAAAAAGAGTTTTAGTCTAAATTATAATTTAAAATTAAAGTTTCAGATAAATTAGTTAGAATAACTTATGAAACAGTAAAATAGTTTATGAACTAACTAATTATTAGATTATCCCTAATTTTTCTTATATCATTTTTTCTTTCTCATACTTTTTCTTATATACTCTCTCTTCTTATATTTTATCTCTCCTCATTTAATACTCATATTTTTTTTCATAATTTACCAATAATAAACATACTTCTAGAAATAACTATCTAAATACTCATTTATTTAATTTTTTTTCCATAAACTCTTTTCTAAAAATCTTTTTCTATAAACTACCTAAAAATTTTTTTATCATAAATTTATTTCTAAAATCCTATTTAAACATACCCTTTATCCTATAATTACGATTAAAAAAGACGTAAAAACTTTGCCCTATGTAATTAAGATAACGATCAACACTAAACAGTTTCCCATGTCACAATTCACCACAATGGCATCGTCCGTAATATTACCCCAAATCTGGGGCCAGACGCTTTTGGGGGGCCACTCCTATAAATTTTGTCGTTTCCTAGGGGATCGTAGCCTTAGATAAATAGCACTTTCTCGGCAATTATCGTACGCAATAATAATGGCCATAATTTGGCAATGCAATAAGCTTCCTACTTATTGTAACGCCCGCAATTCAATTTAATTAATCCACATTCCCTTTTCCATCTTCATTTTAAATGTACCAACCCTTAGCATTCACCAGTCTCATATTAATTTTCTATAATATTATTTTATGATGTACATACTCTTATTTTCTTGTTACCTCCTACATTTGTTAGTATTATTTTTTAATTATATTTAACATCTTAATATTAAATAATATAAAATAATAATATTATTTTATCTTTTTATATTATACTTATTAATTTTTTAAATTAATTAATTAATTTATAAAATAATTTATATAATCTAATATTATTATTGAGTATTTTTAAAAAATTTTTATAATTAAAAAATTTAGATTAAAGATGATGGTTTTTCTATCAATAATTAAAATTAATAATTATTTTTTTTGTACAAGCAAGTAGGACCCACATTATTGATATTAAAAAATAGGATAAATATGTAATTAGCATTTTAAACTAATTTTAGAAATATAATTAGTACCTTAAAATATTTAAAAATATAATCAATATCTTAAGCTAATTTTAAAAATATAATTAACACCCTAAAGTATTTAAATTTTTATAATTTTATCCTTTTATTAATAAAACATAAATTTTTATTTAATATATGCCACATAGATTTTTTATTTTAATATAATATTATTTAAAATATCACATATAGTATTATTTTAATAAATTATACTAAATAAATTATATAATTTTTTAATATTTAATTATGAATTCTCAATAATATCAATTTTACAATTTATTTAATATTTTTTAAAATAATATATAATATTTTAAATAATAATTTATTAAAATAGAAAATTTACATGACGTGAATTGGGCATGAATTTGTATTTTTATCAATAAAAATATAAGAATTATACTAGTTTAAATATTTTTAAATACTGATTATATTTTTAAAATTAATTTAAAATATTAATTATACTCTTAAATATTTTAAATTATTGATTATTCTTCTAAAATTAATTTAAAGTGTTCTATGAATATTTACTCTAAAAATATAAAGAATATAATTTATTCATCCTCTTAATTCTTCTTGCCCACTTTCTACTTTTCAACCATATGATTCATCTTTGTATTATTAAATACTTAAATGTACATCCCATGACACGAACTAAACAATTATTATATGCTCCTCCACTAAGGAAAACTTGTCGGGCCAAGTTTAGATTTAAACTTAATTTATTATTATAATAATACATAAATCCTTTTTATAAGGTATTTATAACATTATCACTTAAGATTAAATAAAATTTTAAATATCATTAATTATATTTAAAAATAAATAAGTGTTCAATCTTATTATTATTTAAACACATATAGTGTAACTTTGAAAAAATAAATCAATATTAAATAAAGATAATATAAGAAAAATATATGAATATTCTATACCGTAACTTATCAAAAAGATAAAGAAAATTCCATCAAGGACCTCACAAAAAAGATCAAAAGAGCTAAAAATGGTATAAGTTTTTAATCTTAGTCTCACATTCCTAGTTTATCTCTTTCTTTAAATACATGATATACCGATTTCCTATTAAAAGTCATACCTATGAAGTCAAAATACTCTCAAGGAATTTTTAAAATATTATCTTTTACATATTTTTAAAAAAAGGAAACATGCAGTCATCACATGTTATACTAAAATTTACATTTATTTTAAATGTATAATAATTTCTTTTGACCTCTGAAAATTTATTGTAGTTCAGACATCAAAGAATTACTACAATTTTCCGGAGCATAATTTTTTTGGTAAGAAAAACTGAAGAATCTTTAGCCTATTTCCATTATTATCCCCACTTCCCTATAATTTTTTTTGACCAAGTGCAAAGACAGCTGGCAGCTACACTTTTCGAGCCGATTTGAAGACGATATGAAGCCGGCTTAGTGGGCCCCATGTGTCACTGCACTTATCATATAAGTTCACCTGCAACCTATCATTCATTTAGAGTACATATCGGTGATAATCACATTAACTTATCACTCCCCTATCCGTCGCCTCCCATATAAAAACCACCCATTCCTGCTCACTCAACTGTCTTTACATATAAGCATTTCTAGAGAGAAGTTGCTATGTGGTGTGAGAAGTTAAAGAACATCTAATAGTCCAGCTAAGGAGAGAGAAAGTCCCAAGAAAAATAGAAAGATAAGAGAGAGAGCTTTCACCTAAACTCTCTCCTTCTTCTGGCCTGTTTGTCCCTTCAATATTCTAACCCTTCTTCCCATGTGTTGCCGATTGCTGGGTTGCAAAGGTAAGAGAACTTCTCATGCCACACAGACACACACTTTCTCTCTCATATTGTCGAATCTGTTGCTTTAAAGTCTTTAGCTTTTCTGGGTATTTTAGTGTTATTAATTTTTTTCTCAACTTTTTCTTTCTTTCTTTGCTCTTGCCTTTATTTTTATTTTCCTTTTACACTTTCTCTCTCTCTTGCATCTTCTATTCCCATATGGATTAAAGATGCTTTCTTGACCCGCTTTGATCGTTTAGGATAGAGTCAAATTGTTTTCATATTTTCTCCCTTCTGTTCCCCTCAAGCTGATTTCGCTACCCACATCGGTTTGGTGTAGTTAATTTGAAAAAAAATGGTAGTTATCTTAAATGAAAAGCTGCGCCTGGTTAAATGATTTCGTTCTAGGTATGGATTTGAATCTTCTGTGTTTTATTATTCCGGTGATTTTTAAGTCATTCGTAGCTAACCGTTGTGTTATTAATCTATTTTCTTCTTCCGCTTTTAAAAAAATTGCAGATCTAGTCTACTAGTGCTCATTTTAGTGCGTATCTAATCGACGGCGAGACAGTGACGATGTCGTCTCTTAGCAGAGAACTGGTGTTCTTGATCTTGCAGTTTCTGGATGAGGAAAAGTTCAAAGAGACTGTTCACAGGTGGGGCTTGTGCCATTTTTGTTTCTTATTTGTTATTACGATTTTTGTACGTTTTCACTATTATTGGCTTTTTTTGGTTGCATTAATTATTTTATCTTATCTCCCTTTTTGTGAAATGAAAATTAATAGGCTTGAGCAGGAATCTGGGTTTTTCTTTAACATGAAATATTTTGAGGATGAAGTGCATAATGGCAATTGGGATGAGGTTGAAAGATACCTCTCTGGTTTCACCAAAGTAGATGATAATCGCTACTCCATGAAGATATTTTTTGAGATAAGAAAGCAAAAATACCTTGAGGCATTAGATAAGTAAGCTCATTGTTTTCACATTTGATTCTATGTACTGTCAACATTCATTCTAGTATATATAAAACTTCGGTTAACCTGTTTATTAAATTTTGATCGACAGGCATGATCGCTCCAAGGCTGTAGAAATATTAGTGAAGGATTTGAAAGTCTTTGCCACGTTTAATGAAGATTTGTTTAAGGAAATCACACAGCTTTTGACACTGGAGAATTTTAGGTATGAATATATAAACTTCAGTATATGGTTGGTTGCAGTGTAGAAGTTCTTCAGATGCTCATTAAGTTTCTCATGTGGTTAGGGAAAATGAACAACTGTCCAAGTACGGTGACACGAAATCTGCAAGAGCAATCATGTTAGTTGAGCTCAAAAAGCTGATTGAAGCAAATCCCTTATTCCGTGACAAATTGCAATTTCCCAACCTTAAAAACTCACGGTTACGAACTCTCATCAATCAGAGGTATGTCTTGTAAACTTGCCATATTACTCAAATCAAAATAGTTACATGCTGCACATATGAGATATAGTTTTAGTACACTTTGGCAAAACTGATTATATTGTATCTTGTACCTTTAAATATCAAAATGAACTCCATCTGCTGATTTCTAACTTTCGTGTGCATTGATATATGCTTGTCTTATATCTTCTTCCAATATGCTTTTATGTAAGTTTCACCGAATGATGAAGTTCCTGCCTTTGATTCTAGACGGAGTCTATTTTCCTCCTGCACAATGTGTTTGGCTGCCAGCGAAACTTTCATGAATGATCAAATGATTGTTTTACAGCAGAGCTACCACTTCTGCTTTATCATTGTAGACAGCTACTGATAAAGTTAAATTTAACACTTGTAATAAAATTTGGGTTGTAGCTTGAATTGGCAGCACCAACTTTGTAAGAATCCACGGCCAAATCCAGATATAAAAACTCTTTTTGTGGATCACTCGTGTGGACAGCCAAATGGTGCACGGGCTCCATCACCTGCTAATAATCCGTTAATTGGAGCCTTACCAAAAGCTGGCGGATTTCCTCCTCTTGGTGCACATGGGGTGGGTTATAAAACTAATTGTCTACCTTAATTCGGTGTTATAGGCACTGCAACATGCATTTCTTCATTTTCTTTTGTTTTTTTTTCTCTTACTAAGTTTGCAATCTCGTGTGATGCCTTATGTGTACAGCCTTTTCAACCTACACCGGCACCTGTGCCAACACCTCTAGCGGGTTGGATGTCCAATCCAACCACCGTTGCTCATGCTGCAGTTTCTGGAGGAGGAGCGATAGGTCTTGGTGCTCCATCGATTCCTGGTAGTTCATTCTTTCGCTTTGTTCTCTCAAAGTCTTCATATGTAGCTGTCCTAAGATCTCCTTGGACATATTTGGCTTGATCTTTTGACTTTGGATGTGGTTCATTGTCTTGTAAAGCTGCTTTGAAGCACCCTAGGACTCCTCCAACAAATCCTTCTGCTGACTACCCATCTGGAGATTCTGATCATGTTTCTAAGAGAACAAGGCCCATGGGGATTTCAGATGAGGTAAGCTGCTACCTCTTACTTGCACATGGTCTTGAAAAGTACTCGCTGTGACATTGTTTTTGCTGATGATTGAAAGTATACTTTTATCCTTCAGATATCTGATATCATAATCTTGTTTTTGCAGTTGAATCTACCTGTTAATGTGTTACCAGCAACATTCCCAGGTCATGGACATGGTCAGGCTTTTATTGCACCTGATGACATACCAAAGACTGTCACAAGAACACTCAATCAGGGTTCATCTCCCATGAGCATGGACTTTCATCCAGTGCAACAGACCCTGCTTCTTGGTATGCTGCCATTCTAAAGCCTTTCAATGGTGTCATGAACTTTATTGTTGAAAAATATTTTTATTATTCTTATTCATATTAGCAATTGACTGTTTTTCTTGGCACAATTATGTCAGTTGGTACCAATATCGGGGACATAGCATTGTGGGAAGTAGGTTCACGTGAGCGACTGGTGTTGAAGAATTTCAAAGTTTGGGATCTTAGTGCCTGTTCCATGCCACTGCAGGTTATTTTTTTTTTAAATTAGAAGTATTAAATTTTTGCCATGCTGTGTTGTACCAAACTCTGACTTGTAATGTTATGTCTGAAAAGAAAACTAATCATTCACTAAATTTAGGCTGCTCTTGTCAAAGATCCTAGTATTTCTGTCAACCGTGTTATCTGGAGTCCCGATGGTGCCTTGTTTGGTAAGTCGAATTTTGTTTGAATTGATTCATTGTGTGATGATGATTTGAACAAAACATACTTTTAGTTCAGAATTCAGCTAGGCCAATATCTAATACTTTTTTTAAACAACTTTTCAAATAAACAGGAGTTGCTTACTCAAGGCACATTGTTCAAATATACTCTTATCACAGTGGGGATGATGTACGACAGCACCTGGAGGTAATATGCAAAATATTTGTTTAAATATAAAAACTGGAGCATCCTTTTGATTCTAATTATGCATTTATTTCTTTAATTTATTTACTTATTTTCGTCTAGATTGATGCTCATGTCGGTGGAGTAAATGATCTGGCATTTTCCCACCCTAATAAGCAACTCTGCGTCATAACATGTGGTGATGATAAGACCATTAAGGTAAGTTTTTCAAGGCACGACATGGTTTTCTCAAATGGGTAATTTGTTAAACGTTGCTTACTAAATTTGGTAATTCAAGGTGTGGGATGCTGCAACGGGCGCAAAACAGTATACTTTTGAAGGTCACGAGGCTCCAGTTTATAGTGTCTGCCCTCATTATAAAGAAAACATCCAGGTATGACTCATGGAGATTTTTATAAATCCTTTTGTTAATCCTAAATGATTAGCCTAAAGAAAAGTTCTTGACTGTTTTTTGTGTTTGGGTTTCTTTCTGATACTATGTGCTTTCTTGTTCTAGTTCATATTTTCAACAGCATTAGATGGAAAGATAAAAGCTTGGTTGTATGACAATTTGGGATCTCGTGTTGATTACGACGCTCCTGGTCGTTGGTGCACAACAATGGCTTACAGTGCTGATGGTACAAGGTCAATACTCTCAACCATGGCTACTTGCCCTGTTCTATTTCTTGTATGATCAACTAAGATATCTATTTTTAATCACTTTCTGTTCTAACATTTGTATTTTGTTCATGTATATTACAGACTTTTTTCATGTGGGACAAGCAAAGATGGGGAGTCCTCTATTGTTGAGTGGAATGAAAGTGAAGGAGCAGTCAAAAGGACTTATCAAGGATTCCGCAAGCGATCTTTGGGTGTTGTGCAATTTGATACGACCAAAAATCGATATTTGGCTGCTGGTGATGATTTCTCCATTAAATTCTGGGACATGGACAATATTCAACTTTTGATGACTATTGATGCTGATGGAGGTCTTCCAGTAAGTTCATTCAATTTATTGCAAACTGGGAAGATAATCTCTTGAAATGCTAGTTGCTTATCACTGCTTTATATGATTTCTAGGCAAGCCCGCGTATCCGTTTCAACAAGGATGGAACTCTATTAGCTGTTTCTGCAAATGAAAATGGGATTAAAGTTTTAGCCAATGCAGATGGTATTCGATTGTTGCGTGCATTTGAGAATTCTTTATATGACTCGTCTAGAACATCTGAAGCCATGGCAAAGGTAAACTTCTAGAATGTTATGGTGCTCTCCTGAACTTACGGACAAAGTCTAATCTAAGGCATGTTGTTTTGGAGCAGCCTACAATAAATCCAATTTCAGCCGCCGCCACTGCTGCCGCAACTAGTGCTGCACTTGCAGAGAGGGGCTCATCTGTGGTAGCTATTGCTGGAATGGTCCGTCCAATCTTGTTTTCGTATAATTAGAACTAGTCATTTTTTTCTGCATGCAACTTCTAGAGTTTTTCCTTTGTTTCTCAACATGCACATCATGGCATAAATGATGCATCTCCTCATGCCGGGTACTATCAACTATGTAACTGACAAGTTGAATGCATCTTTTCAGAACGGGGATTCCCGAAACTTGGGTGATGTCAAACCTAGAATAACTGAAGAGTCCAATGACAAGTCAAAGATATGGAAGCTCACTGAAATCAGTGAACCATCTCAGTGTAGATCCATGAAACTACCTGAGAATGTAAGAGTGACAAAGGTATGTTATTTATGTGCTATCTTTGCTCTCTCCACTTTGTTGGCTCCAAAAGAGAGGATGTACTGAATCCTGATTATTTTAATTATTTTTTATGGTAGATATCAAGGTTGATATATACAAATTCAGGTAATGCTATATTGGCATTATCATCCAATGCCGTTCATTTGCTATGGAAATGGCAGCGGAGCGAGCGAAACTCTTCTGGCAAGGTGCGGTGGGAGATTCTGTGAATTTACTCTATCATATGCTGCTCTTCTGTCATAAAATTTGGAATAGGAATCATGTTATTTCTCTATTTTGGTGCTTCAACCTGCAGGCCACTGCTAGTGTGTCACCCCAGTTGTGGCAACCATCAAGCGGCATCCTGATGACCAATGACATCACTGACAGCAATCCTGAGGATGCGGTTCCCTGCTTTGCTCTCTCCAAAAACGATTCTTATGTAATGTCCGCTTCTGGAGGGAAGATTTCCTTGTTCAATATGATGACTTTTAAGGTGATCCATTAGCCCTTGTTGTCTATTCGTATTTTTGTGTGTTGCAATTGATTCAATCTTGATGTTTGGTTACATGCAGACAATGACAACATTCATGCCTCCACCACCTGCAGCCACGTTTCTTGCTTTCCATCCCCAGGATAACAATATTATTGCTATCGGCATGGACGATTCCACCATTCAGATATATAATGTCCGTGTGGATGAGGTATTGATACTGTCTAATGTCTGAAACAATAAATTTCAGGACTTATGATTAGATCCTTGATGTTTATGGAGAGCTCTTTGTGCAGGTTAAAAGTAAACTGAAAGGTCACACAAAAAGAATAACTGGTCTTGCTTTCTCTCATGTATTAAACGTGCTAGTATCATCTGGAGCCGATGCTCAGGTAATAAATGTAGACCTTTCTGCAGATCTTGAATCTAATTGATATTTTCCTTAGCTTGGATTCCCTTTGTACATAACATTGGCATACTGTCTTTAGAAGGTATCGTGTTGATAGTCATCATTTCATCACCGAGTTCTGTGTTTTGCAGCTATGTGTTTGGAATACTGATGGATGGGAAAAGCAGAAGACCAGATTTTTGCAGCTTCCTGCCGGGAGAGCTCCGACAGCAATATCAGATACTCGTGTACAGTTTCATCTGGATCAGATGCACTTCTTGGTTGTGCATGAAACTCAACTTGCAATTTATGAAACATCAAAACTAGAATGTGTGAAGCAGGTAAATTCATTAAGGTCTATGTGTTATGCGATTAACTTCACTCAATTATATCTTATCTGATATTAATTAATTTGAATTGTAGTGGTTCCCCCGAGATTCCGCTGCTCCAATATCACACGCGACTTTCTCATGTGATAGCCAACTGATATATGCCAGCTTTTTAGATGCAACAGTCTCTGTATTTAGTGCTTCAAATCTTAGATTACGATGTCATATCAATCCTTCTGCTTATCTTCCTTCAAGCTTGAGGTGACGCCTTCTTTCATTTGACGTCTTCTTCACAAAGTTTATAAAACTTGTGTTGGTACTTATTGTAAACTTCAACTTTTGTTTTCTGTGCCGCGCAGTTCCAGTGTACAGCCACTTGTGATCGCCGCACATCCACAAGAACCGAATCAGTTTGCTGTTGGACTGTCAGATGGCGGAGTTCATGTCTTTGAACCCCTCGAGTCTGAAGGCAAGTGGGGTGTGCCTCCACCCATCGAGAATGGGTCAGCAAGCAGTGTAGCGGCTTCTGCAGTTGGAGCTTCCTCGGATCAAGCTAAGAGATGATCCGAATCAGCCGTAGACAAGTTTCTTTTACATACTTGGCTTGCTGGCCCTTCAACAAATTTGGTATGTACTTCGATTCACGATGATTAATTCTCTATAGATCCATTATGTAGTGTGCAAGATCTTAGCTTAAAGCCATTTTTGTGCTAATTATCTGCAGTTTGCGATTCATGACTCAAGAATTTACTGAAGAATGACGCTCAAAGATGTAGATTTGACAAGTTGGTTCAGGATCTGTGTAAGTTATTTGCTTTAGGAACTTAATGCCCAAAAGGAGAATTCTATAAATATCTTGATCTCCCTGTTGTTTTACCATGTTATGCAAATCTTTTAGAATGTCGATTACTTGTGCTCTATTTAATATTTTTAACTTTTTCCTAATGTGCTTTTGAACTTTGTCAAAGTCTCAAGCCGTTGACCCATGTTGAATATAAACTTGAAGGTAATTTACTTGCCTTTCCCCCCTCTATGGAGAAAGGGGGTTTGCTTTGTCTATTACAATTATTGTAATGATTACTACTTAACACATTTTAGGTTGTCTCTTTTTGTTATTTTTATTTTTCAAAAGAAAGATGATTTTATACCTTTAAAATAATATTTTTCCTTATGATTTTTCATTCATTTATTTTTATTGTTGTGCCACATGGGGACATTATTTAATTATATATGACTCCTCTTGAAATGGAGTAAATTATAAATACAAGTTTTATCCCATTAAATGGGGTCAGCTATATGGATCATATGACACCATCGTGTTCTATTAAAAACTAATTCCTTAGATATTTTATTGATAAGGAAATCTCGATTAATGACCTCGTTGAGCGTTTTCTTTGGCCTTCCTCTACTCTTTTTAACTGGAGTCTATACTATTTGATCTACCCTCCTCACTGGCGTATCCCTTGGCCTTCTTTGCACGTGTCTAAATTACCTAAGACGGTATTCTACTAATTTCTCTTCAATAGGTATCACTCTATTCTTTCTCGTATTTGTTCCTTATGAATCTTATCTTTTCTTGTATTTCAGTATCCTCATCTCAGCTACCCTAATTTTATGCTCTTGCTGCCTTTTTAAAGTCCAATCATTTTCATAAAGTATTGTTGGTCTTATAGCAGTGTGATAAAATTTTCCTTTTACTTTATCTAGTATTTTTCGATCACATATAACCCAATAGTCTTTTTCTATTTAAATCACTTAGTTTGAATTTTATGATTAACATCCTGTAAAATTTCACTATCCTTCTGTATAATTTACTTGATTTCTCAATCTGACTTTTAAGTTATTTCTAACTTGTCTCTTATTTAAATTATAAATAAAGGGAAAAAAATATATGCTAAGGATTACTTACAAATGGTATGGTTTATCATATAAGATTTTATAGATTTATGGATTTAGGGTATCCCTCTCGAGAAAATGATCATTTAAATAGTCATTTAGAATGAGAGGAAAGGAATTCATTTGTAACTTTATTTTTTAGTGCAAGAGGCAAGCTGTTTTTTTTTTTTTATTTAAAGTGGTAAATATCAATAATTTAAGATTATAAGTAAGAACAAATTTGTGACTTTTTACTTTTCATGCTACTAAATTTGAAGACTAGTTCCAAACTTGGGGTCACGACGGTAGTTATTTTCAACATGGCGTTGGCAATGGAATTAAGTGAGATAGTGGGTATTTTTTTAAGTGAGGATTTAATATTTAGATAAATTTGAAGGAGGATCCGAATCATGATTTTTCTAATTAAATCCAACTTTCAGAAATGTTTTTTTAGACTGAGGCCCATTTTTGGTACATGGAATTAATTTCAAGCTAGTGGGAGTGGAATAAATTTTAAAAACATGCAACCATTTTTTATTGATTCAACTAGCAATGGAAAATATTATTTTATTATATAGTTTTAATTCTAATGTTTTAGAAAATATTTTAATTTTTAAATATTTAGATTTACTCGTAAGAGTAATAGATTCCTCGTATTGTTTGATATTGATATTGTTTAGGAGAAAGGAAAATACGTCTGATATTTGTTTTATTTTTAGATAGTAGATGAGCCTAATATTTTTTTTTTAAAAAATTGTAACAATTTTTTTGAAAACATGTTTTATAAGATGATTGGATAATTTTTATTTAACATATTTAATTATAGTTTTAAAAGATTATAATACCCTACTCCCCAATTGTGCCCCCACTACCTAGCACCACTACAGCCACCGTGTCATCAACCATCATATATACCCTGATGATGAGTAGCCATTATTCATTCCCTTCCATTGTCATCCTGCGCTGAAGATTGTGATGGTTGCAAGAGGGAGATGGGGGTCGGACCCACGTGCGGGAGACGGAGATTGAACTGGCAAGAGAGGGAGACGGATGTGGTTGCGAGATCTAGCGATGAGAAGCTGTGGATGCAGGGAAAATGGGAACCGAAAGTCGGCGACAATACTAGGCAACGACGACAGACGGAGGAGGTCTAACAACGAAGGACTAGATTGGAGATGAAGAAAAAGGCAAAAGGAGAAGGTGACCGAAGATAGTGGTCATTAGATGGGAGAAAACCACGACACGTGTTGAAAAGGCTCATTAATTATTATTTTCCCATTTTACCCTTGTTCAATGAGGAGGTATAAATGGGAGAATTGTAAGAAATGAATGTTTTTTGTGAAGGAATATTATTTAAGAGTCTGCAAAATAGCGCCCAAGGACAAAAGGAACAGCTCGATTTAGATGATTTATCAAAGATAAGCTCAGGCTAAATTCGATTAAACTCAATTTTAAACCCCAAAAGTCATATTTCAATATTAATTTCATTTTATAGCGATTTGATTTAAGGAGATGTATATAGAGAGAGTTTTTTGGTCAGCACTAAAACAGATTAGTCATTTGATTATGGAATGACTAAACTAGGCTTACCTAAACAAAATTTCATCTGATAGCGATTTCATTTGCTCCTAATTTTGTTTCAACTCCATATAGCACTCCCTCCATATTTAATTAGGGGATATCCTAAATATTCTAGCCTATCTAAAATATCTAGCTGTTTATTTGGTTTGATTTATTCTTTTAAATCAAATAGTCTAACTTACTAAGGTGGATACAAAATCAAATGTTTGAGAATAACTGAAAGTTCATCCTAATTAATATTAATATTTCTTAATAGGAATGGAGATTTCGTATTGTCCTTGGATCATGGGTGAACCTAATATTTTTCCAAAAATTTTACCAAAAAAAAAAGTTAGTAATAACTTGTGATATATAAGAACATTTTTTAGTAAAATAAATATCAAACATTTATTGTTCTGAAATGTATGAGCTGGTTGGTCCCATATGAAACGGTTATTGATTTCTCATGAAGACATTGGGAGGGAGTATTAGATAGCTTATAGCATTACAGTTTAAATGCCAATAAGGAAAATCACGGGTTATCATGTTAACAGATTGAGTTTTAGAGCTATATTGACATTCACTAAGTGGGATTTATATGATGCGTCACACTACCTATTAATTGTACATGTTATAATCATATGGCCATTCTATATTATAAATTTGGTTACATTGATGAAGATTCACTCGTTATTATGATATGAGTAATAGGTTAGAAGAGTACTCGAGAATTAGTTAGGAAGCTTTTTCTTTTTTTAAATTTAAAAAGACAAAATTTAGATAGGTTTTTTTAAAAAAAAAGTATGAAAAAAATAGACTTTTAAATTACTTTTGTATAAGCTCCTAAAAAATTTTTTTTATAAAAAAAATAATTTTAAATAAACAAATATTTAAATATTTATTATTATAATAATTTTTATAATTAATAAATTACTATAAAAGATACTCATCATCCTGTTACTATGTGCTTCTCCAAAAATTCTACTATAACTCTTCTTCCATATCTCTCTTTCATCTTGTCACATCTTCTATCTCCACCAATGAGGAGGAGGACATGCAACCATGATGATAGGAGAATGGTGACAACAACTGAAGAGGACAATGTAGCAATGACCTCTGTGGAGACACGCCTACCAACAACCTCCTCTCACTATGAAGAGATGACGACTACCAACCTCCTCCTCTCACTATATAACTATTTATTTTTAAAAAAATTTTAAATTAAAATTTAAGTTATAATTTTTTTAGAACTTTTAGAGTGAATCCAAACACACACAAAGTCAAATTCTTCAATTATACTTATTATTTTATTATTATTAATTATTAAAATAATATATATTTTTTTATAAATTTATTTATTAACACCTAGTAAATTTTTGTTTAATCCTTTATAGTAGATTTGTAAATTTTCGTATAGAAACATTATTTTATACTATTATTTCTCAACATAAAAATTTATAAATTTCATATACATATTTATTATTTTACTATTATTATTTGTTAAAATACATACTGAGTTTTGTCCAATTCAAAACTACCTTTATGGTTAGTTAACACCGAAGAGCTCTAATTACCAGTTTGCGTAAATAAGAGCTACAATTACCGTACAAATGACCTGGATATTGGTTAATAAAAATTTGTTTTGTTTGGTCTGAGAAGAAAGGAGAGAATGGGATTTTAAATTTTTAATAGAAAAAATATAAACTAAAAAAGCAAGAAAAATTAATAAAAAAAT
This sequence comes from Leucaena leucocephala, assembly GCA_037074615.1. NCBI lineage: Eukaryota > Viridiplantae > Streptophyta > Magnoliopsida > Fabales > Fabaceae > Leucaena > Leucaena leucocephala. The sequence continues at coordinate 5,618,842 of CM073557.1, read as the reverse complement.
TGGGATAGGGGTAAGTACAAATCTCTACATTTGATTACTATCTTAGCTCACCCCAACCTGTAGAGTGTCTAGTATCATTTTCTTGTTCTTATACAAAAAAAATCTAACTTTTTATTGCTATATGCGTAGAAGATGAGGCAAGTGACAGCCACCAGTACCCCACCCGTCATCTTATTACATAGACGAGTTTATGATCAAATCTTGCCACGAAGTTATGTAACATATCATGACAACATGAAAGAAAATCTTAAGATCGTGATAAGAGGCCGTCCATTAATCTATGTTCAATTTAAGGTCCCCTTCCAGCACACCACCTTTTATATACATAAATACATATATATCAGAGAGAGAGGATATAATAGAATACCTTTCTGCCTACTCAGGCCGAAAGCTGACCAGATTTGGAAGATCTGTCGATTGAAGTTTCTTGATGTCATGTGCTGTCACTTTACATGATTCCAAGGTCAGAGATCTCAAGTTCTTAAGCGTTTTCAAATGCCGCAACCCAACACTGGTGATTCGAGAATTTGAAACGTTCAAAGATATCAACCCAGTTAGGCCTGAATTTGCATGCAAAGTCATATAAACAGAGAGAGATCATTACTAACATCTACCAAGTCTGACACATCTACATAAGGAATAAAATGTGAACCCCCATCATTTTAAGATGACGATTCAAGCAAAGTAAAGCATTATCTTAAGACAAATCTTGTTTCTTATGAAATTGGTCTTTGAAGGAAAGAAATCAGTACCATCATGGACCGAATCAGTCAAAAGGTGGAAATTATTGAGCCACTTCCAGTTTTCTGACATGAAATTTTTAATTGTTCACCAAGATTAAACTCCAAGTACAAAACTTTTAAAGCTATAGTATGTTTTCAAACTAGAGGCCCCTTAATCAGTCAAATTGATTTAGGGTCTTCATTAGTGATTACTTTAAGGTTCCATCAAGTAAAAACGGTCTAAAGAAAGATACCAGAAATCAACTCCAAGCTTTTGTTTGTAAGGTTGCTGTTTTGTGATAAATTTAAGAACATCAGAGATGAAAGTTCTTTGATGTTCTTCACACCAGCGTCAGTCAAGCCTCCACCGCATATTTCCAGGGACCTTAGGTTCTTGAAGTCTGTTCACCATAACAACAGTTCAATTAGAATTGATATCAACTCAGTCAGGGAACTAAAGCTAATATGTACCTAATTTACAAAACACAGGTGACCAATATTGCATACTTTTCAAATGGTTAGTTCCAGCATCTGTTATCCTTGCTCCAAACAAATCAAGATCAGTAAGCCCAGTCAAATCTGCATCAAACAAACTCAAAATGACGCGTTCTGCCAGATTAAGGTTTATGCTAGAAGACTATAGAGCCAAGATACTCGAAACTTTTAAAATTAAATTTTGCAGTGAGTCTATCAGATTAAACAGACTTTTGAGCCTATGTAAAATATAGAATATTGCAACTTTTCATGAGAACACGTACTTGTAAGAGCTGCCAATCCAGCATCAGTAATATGGCGAGCATCCAAATTAAGAGACTTTAGAGATGAGAGGCCACGCAATTTCCTTAAACCAATATCACTAACCTCAGTGAATGACAGATTTATTTTCTCCAGGCTGGACAATCCTATGAGAAATTAAATAACAATATAGTCAATACAGGGAAATGCTAGTCCATGCACTTTTTAATGACAGCTCATGCATATAATACTAGAATATAGCAGAGGCAATCTATGAAGGTATCTACCACAAGAAATAAATTCATTTTGCAATGATAAAAAATTGAAGAGGAGATAACCAAGAACTTAGAAAGTAATGAAGAACTTGATATAAGCAGCTACAAACTAGTATTTGAAGAATAATGGTTTCAAAGAATAATTATATAAGCAATAAACTTTCAAGAGAATGCATATTTATTCAAACTACTTTATTTTTTCATTAACTGGAACCAAACCAAAACAAGAGTTATTGGCAAGTTTCTTGAAAGACATTTTAACAAACATGTAAACAAGTTCGTTGCAAGAGTTCTTAATGATTACAATTTACAAGTCAGATTTCAGAAAGACCCTAACAATTTATTAAAGCATTCAATCCTCAATTAATATTTAACAAATCCATAGAAATAATAAGTGTAACCTGATAAATGGCGTAACCCATTGCTTCCAACTTCTGTATCAGACAATTCCAAACATTTCAATTGCTGAAGGCCTAAAGACATTAACAAGCAAATGTACATTTTCAATGTCAAATCAGGTGAAGCAAAATAAAAAATTGAATCCTTTGCAACCAATATAAATAACTTCAAAAGTTTCCATTTTCCAAAGCCTTTAGACAATTTTTTCATCCAGGAAATCATTAGCCTTCACAAATAGACACCCCAAAATATGGGAGAAGAGATTCATATATCTACCTGCCAAGTTGGCCAATCCATGATCACCAACTTTACATGAATCTAGGATCAAGCTCTCCAACTTTGTCAATCCTGGTTGAGAAAAATATATCAGAATTTTGAATATAAGTTATATCTTTCAAGTGTTCTGTGTCTTTCTGCCCCACCAGCAAAACAGCTTTTCTTTTTTCTGTTAAGAACATTTAGCTGGGTGGCAAAATTGTGCACGAGTTTAAAGGAAGTGAGCTCAATAAGTCATGGCCATGGCAATAAACCATGCGGTAAGAACACTTGAGTAAAAGACATATTTGTAAAGAAAATGGTAGAAAAGTATTTAATACATGATCTGATGATTTTTTACACCTTGTAGTCTTGTAAAGACAAGATCTTGATCCCAGCTGCTTTGATGGAAAAGAAAATAACCTCATGTATCTATTATTCAGTTTGTACATTGAAGAGAGTTTGTTTCCTCATTTTATTCCTGAATAAACCAAATCGTTCCTATGGTCTACTCAGGGGAAGAGAAAAAGACGTGAGAGAATCACGTAAGTATTTTTAATCACCTTTCACGTGTGCTAAACATGCATCTGTAATGTCAGTGAATCCCAAGTTTAACGTCTTCAAATTTCTCAGTTCTACAAAAAAGAAAAGACAATGCCAAAGATTTAACACCCCCTAGAATAGTTATGGCACATATGTGAATAATAATCATACTATAAATTATAAAATCTCAGCCTTACAAAATTAATTATGCAGTCTTACTACTTACGTGAAAGCTTTTCACATCCATTGTCTGAAAGGTTACATCTGTTAAGATTCAAGATTAACAGTGCAGGAAGCTCTGGCCAAAAAAAAAAAAAAATCACCAATGTCAAGCTAAAACTGAAAATGGGCACCTCAGTTTCATTCCCTTCAAATGAGGCAATAAAATAATGCTTCTAATGCCTGACAAGAACATTTGATAACAAAAGCATATGGTCATTATATTATCGGCATTTGTTCATTAAAATTTAAGCTGGCACCTCTTTCTTAAAATAATCAAGCAGAGACATCATAAGAAACTCAAAGCTACATCAAGCAGAGACATCATGAGAAACTCAAAGCTACTGAACAGAGAGAAAAGGAGGATACTATGCTGTCATTGAATTGCGAAACCCCTCCCCCCCCCCCCCCCCCCAAAAAAAAAGGAAACAAAAACGTAAAGAAAATTTGAGACCATACTCGAGCCATACCCTGCTCAAGATTAATATCCAGAGTTTGAATATAAAGACAAGTTAATACTATTCAACCTAAATATTGTAATTAAGAATATTAACAGAATAAACTTGAAAACCAAGAAAGTAAAGCAACCTGCAAGAGAACCCAAACATGCAGATGTTACAAGGCATCCTTCCAAATTTAAAATAGAAAGCTTCTGTAAACCTGAAATGATTCAAGGCATTATTAAATGGAGAGAAGGAGATGAATACGAGAAAAATAAAATATACTAAAATTTTTCTATGAAGCTGATTGTTAGAGTCAGTTATGAACTTGTATTAGTTTATTAGAGTATTACTTAGAGAGTCGAGGAACTTTATGTACACATATCCCCTGTTTACTATCAATGAAATACGCAGAAATACTATTGTCTATTCTTCATCATTGCTTCTTATCCGATACTGATAAGCCAAGTGATGTAGAAGAAGAGAAGGAATAGGAGACAGAAAGGAGTGGGATACAAATTAAAAGGTGAATAAAACGAAAAGAAGTCCGAAAAGTGCTACCATAGAAAAGATGCTGCACACTTGTATGAACGAAATGAAAATGTTGAAAGCAGTCTGACATTGAACATCAAATCCTAAAATTGATTAGTTAAATAATTTTTATATATTTCTATCAAAGGTCTATCAACAATTGAGTTCAAGTAAATATGGCTCGATGAAATTTTGTTCAATACCTTCTAGCGTTCTAAAATATGCCCTTGTATATAAGAAAGAAAAGGCACAATACCTTCTAGAAAAGTGATGCCGAAATCTGTGACTTTACTGCATGCAAGCTCAAGACTTGTCAAATTTGCAAGCTCTGGAAGCATATTGAATTAGCAAATTGTACTGTTAATTACTGAGCCATGTCTTACATTTTCACTATCTTACAACAAAAAGGTGACTGATGATTAAACTTTTTATATACACATCCCCATGCTGACAATTATATGATTCTTAAACGTAGATAATTGCATTCATTGTCAATCAGTTCGAATAGACCCCAGTGAAGAAAATATCCTTGAAATAGAAAGATTAATGAAACTAAAGTTCACATAAAATGGGCCATTCTTCATAAAACCAACATTTGAAATAATGCAATGAGCCACTGCATTTTCCTCTGTGGCTTGTCTACTGCGTGTTACTGTAAGAGGAGACAGTTTATATTTCAAATCTTATACATATTGAAGAAAGCAAAAGGTGAAGATGTAAAAAAAATATTTCAACTTCCATAAGACAGATTGCCTGTTTGATAGAAGTGTCATGACGTTCATCCTGCTTCTTGCTTATTCAAAAATAAAAAGGAAAATACCCAATAAAATGGATGATAGAGAATAAAAAAAAATTCAAATTAAAATTTGGGTGGATAATTTCTCCTCTTGGAGTAGCATACAGCAGACAATCCCCATCTGTCATCCAACAAGAACTACACCCGTAATTATAGCACATCTCTTTTGTCAAGCAAAGTATGGCAATAAGTTAACCTTAGTTCCTGCATGCGCACAATGATAATCTGAACAAGAACTATTGCACAGTGAAAAATGCAGAATTCATAAAAGAAAACCCACACAATTTATGTACGTGGTATTTACCTTTTCAACTGTTGAAACTTTCAGCTATTGTCATCAAAGAGAGGCAAAATACAACTAACCTGAAAGAGGCTTCATGTCAGCATCTGTTATGCAATTACACCACTTCAAATTGAGAGATTCCAACTTGGTTAAGCCTGAGAAATATGAAATAAATTAAATTGAAATTGGTAGGTTTTTCAGCTATACACCCCCCATGGCAGAGCATGCAAACGTCACACAACTTTACCATCAGTAGGTGAAGACCAACCAGCCAAAGTCCCCTTTCTCAATTACAACTCATCTCTTTCAAATTTCCCAACTATTGTTGCTCTAAATCATTTTATTAAATCTTAATTAACTTCCATTTCTAAAAATCTCCCATTCTAAAGCTATAACTAGATCAACACTTATAATGTAAAGGGCCCTTGTGAAACTGACCCCCTTCTGAATTGAGATGTACTACACATGCAATTTGCTTTTCTGAAAATCAGGATAAATGAAAAATTAATGACAAGTAAATATCTGCATTGTAACAAATAGAGACTATATCAAACGAAGCGCAGTTCAAAATTACAATAGCATGGCAAGTATTAATTCCCGTAAAGAACCTAATATGTTAAGAAGGAAAAAAATGCAAACATCATCTGAATGTTTATATGAAGCAGAACAAATGGCAGGAAGTTATCTGTAATACATTAAAGAACCAACCTTGTAGATGAACAAGGCCTCCATGAACCCCGGGACATCTCTCCAAATCCAACTTTACCAAGTTAACAAGACCAGAGAAGCTACTCATTCCTTGAGCAGAGATCGCATTGTTTCTTCTAAAACTCAGACTAGTTAAGTTTGTCAGACCTGGGACATTCAATTAAATTTGCCTTAAACTAGCAGTAAAAAGCAACACATCAACACATTTTTGAGCCAGAAAAAGCTTCATTTGATTATCAATAAATCGGCATTACATGAAAAGACAGCAAAATAATGAAAAATCAGAAAAAGGAGCTCCAAAGAATGCCTCAGGAAAATAACAAATAATAAATAAGTAAATACATAATGATACATGGGATATATTTATCATCTCAAGTGCAACAATAAATTACACATTCAGGATAAAACAAATTTATATTTGATTATTTGATGATGAGTTCTGCTCAAAGTTACATTAACTCATATTTTAATAAGCTGAAAAACAAAAAAGGAACTATAGGACTAATTGAAACGCCAAAATTCAAGCAGATTATCTGCTGAATAATTTTATCTTTAAATTGTTCAATACCATATCAGGAAAACGTGCGGTGTATCTTTCAATTACTAATCCAGTAAAAGAAAGTTCAACAAGAAAAAGTGAGATGCATACATAAGGATAGGTGCCTGTTTTGGATGATAACAAATAGTTAATAGTCACATTAATGCACATATAAAATTTACAAAACTGATTTCTCATTCACGGTATCAGATTTTCTTTCTTTGTTTTTTCCTTTTCTTTTGATAAACAAAGTCCATAGACAGAAGGCAAAGGACCAAATATATATGACAACAGTGCAGAAGCAAATACCATGTAACAATATGAAAGACATAAAGTTCCCAGAAGAAGAAAAGACTACCACTGATGTATTTAAGACCATAGCCTGAAATGTGGTCGCAATGATTAAGATTTAGGGCTAGGAGATTTTCGCAATCTTTAAGATAAGTCAGCCCATAATCAGTGACATCTGAACCAGAAACATCCACCAAAAGTAGAGACGACCCTTGTGATGAAATGACATCCATCCAACTATCATTCACACCAGCATATTCTCCCAAGTAAAGATCCTGTTAAACATAAGGTAAGATGAGCATGGATAATTTAGATGAAGAACAAATAGCCGAGTAGAATTGACAACCAAATTATATAAACTACAAACATGCTATATAATTTGAAATGACTTACCTGGAGAGCACAATCTCGAAAGGCTTCAAGGGAAGCAGCATTTAGACGATGGCAACGCACCAATTCATTAAAAACTTGCTGACTTATATCCCGTGGGAGCATAGACATTGAGCTATATCTATCAATATCCTGTTGAAGAAAAATTGCAGGTTGCAGGGATTATACCTAAAGCAAAAGTGAAAAGTCACGACCAAGCATATCTTTTAGCATTGGAAGTACCTGAGTTATTTTGTGGATGCACAAGTCCAACAGTGACGGACATTCTCCATTTTGTGAATGGAAATTCATCATGCGGTAAGAGAATGACGATGTGAGCCATTTCAAACTCCCGCTTTTGCAATATTTTCGAGAAAGTCCTTCTAGAGGACTATCTTCAATGTCTCGCTCTTGCTTCCTAGAACAAACTCCTCCCATTGAGGAAATATCTCGCAATCACTCAGTTAAAAAAATTATGCGTAGCAAGCCACTTCAGTAATCCATTCAATAACCCAAATATGAATATATGCACTCTACTTCACCCTGAAGAAATGAAAAGGAAGAGCAAAGCCGAACAAGTTTTCAGTGGATTTGATCATTCAGAAATTGACTTCTGTTGAAAAAAATTCTCTAGAACTCGTAGAAGTTACAGAGTAGACAAGGGACAATGCAAATCACTAAAGTACAACGATCAAAATGACTCAATCAGCTCAATTTTAGTATGTTAGGCATGTTAACATATTTCTAACTTTTTATTTCATTTTAATTCTTTTAAGAAAAAATATAAGGGTACGAAGCATCGGAGTTAAAAGAGAGAAACAAGCAATCGAGTAGAAAACGAGATATCATTATGAACCATGTAAATTAATCAGTGCGAGTCAGATCAATCCAAGCAAAACTCAGTCTTGGCTTCAGTCTCCAACCATCTCATGATTAAGCACCATTTGCAATTAATAAATTTCAAGAAGATCCCATAAATAAAACTTGATGCTTAAAAGTATCTTACGACAAGACTTTTACATTAATCGGTAAAACAAGAAAATACGCGCGCGGGAACCATTTTCATGCTCCTGTATATATATGGTAAGAGCTACAGAGACATAAAATATATCAAAAAGAACATGTCGCTTCAAACACTAAAATATCTTCCGATATATGAACTTGTAAAAGTACGAGAAAGTGAGTAAACAAGCTACACTTGTTATGACAAATAATAAAAGAAACAGTGTAATCATCATTTTCCTGCTTACAAAAGAGAGGAACAAAGTTTTCCAGTCGAAATTCAAGAAGAAAAAATCAGAGCAAACTAGAGATATACCCGATCGTATTGCTTACAGTTCCAGGTTCAGTGACACCAATGGAAATGAACCAGCAGCTGAGAGAATGGGGATGGGTAGAATAGAGAAAGTGCGGTGATGAGTATGGGGAAGAAAGGTGCGCTGAGGACGTGACCGAGCCAGAATTCGAACCTACGGATGGTTACACGTGTCGGATTAATTTAGCTAAGGACGGCCCTCATCTCGTTCGGGCATTTAGACGCAGAATCAATGGGTGAAGCAGACTAAAAGGTGGGCTCGGTCACAAGTTTCCACAGGGGCTCTCAGCTTTATCTGTTTGGTGAGCGGTGGGGCCCGCTGGCGGCCTGGTGACTTCACCTCATGATAATATAAAAATATTTGAGCAATGGGAGTTGATTGTTCGGTATGATTTAAATAAAATATTGATTTTAAGACTTAATATATATAAAAAAAATTTATTAAAAAATCTATTTACTATAGTAGGTATATGATAAGCGTTAAATTTAAATATAATTAAAATAAAAATTTAATAAACTAAATATATAACAAAAAAATATAAAGATATTTGTACTAGATATTAATTTTTATAATGTACGGATCTAGGATGGGATATTTATCCAGATTTTATAGGTAAAATAAAAATTTAAATCTTAAAATACAAAAAAATGAGTAAAAAGTCTCATTAAAAATTTCATTAGATAAAAGGGTAAGTTATTGTTTAGCTTTTTTTATAATAAATTTTTAGGAAAAAGATTAGACTCGTTAATCTTAACTCTAATAGTATTCATGCTTTACTTGACTACAAAAATACTTCATTAAAATATTTTTAAAAATTAAATTTGATATTTTTAAAAATTGAACCCATATTGTCTGAACTTTCTATTGTTAAACCGATAGAGATAGGGGTATTCAAAATTTTCTATCTTAAATTAGTCAGACCCAATCTTAAATATTTTGAGATAAATCTGTCCATCATGTGAAAGATTAGGATATAAATATATTAGGTCAGAATGGGAAGGGTCTCAATCTAATTTTCAGGACTCCTGTTCCATCTCAAACATTTAAAAAATAAAAAAATATTTTTATTTAATTTATTGTTTTTGTAAAAAATAGAAACATAAACTAATATTAGTTATATCATATTATTTATTTTATTTATTAAATAATTTTATTTTTCTCTTCCTCATATATATTTATTTATTTTAGATGAAACAATAATTTTAATGGATAAAGTTAAAAAAATTGAAAAAATAATGATATTTATAGTATAATTAATTGTATTTATTGCTTTAAATTAATAATCATATTAAAAAGAATTTAATTTTTTCTACTATTTTTAATATTATAATTATATATTACTTATAGTAAGTTGTACATAAAATATTTAATAATAATTTTTTAAAATAAAATTTAGGATATCCTATCCTGTCTTTAACCCAAATAGGATGAGATATTTTTGGAATAAGATAAAATTGTCTCAATCCCAACCAATCTCAGGAACACCGTACATGTAGGGATATTGTTCTAAATTTTGAATGCTTTATCTTCAAAATGAGCGATGTCACGTTAAAAGTGTCATGAAAAAAATAGTTTAATTTACTTTTTCTAAAATATGATAACATAAATTTCCCGGTTTGTAGTCTATTTGTTTTAACTTTTAAAGGAATGATGATGCTCTAAAATTTAAAAATTGATAAATTATATATATTTGTTATTTAAGTTATAATAATATAAATAGTTATCTCACTAAATATAAAATAAATATACAAATTTTTTTAAATGCTTATTATTTCTTAACACTTTTTAAAAATTATTAAATTGTTTTATATACAATTTCATTTGGACGATAGATAGTGGAATGCCTTCCTCAGTTTATGACGGCAACACTATCTAGCAAACTCATCTAATCTTTTGAAGCAAAACATTGTAATTCCACTTCACGACAGTTTTTATAACAAAAATTGTTATAAGCACCTTATTTCCTCTCACATGTTTGCACCATATTTCTGTAAATTGAAAATATTATCCTCATAATAAAACATTTATATTACTTCAAATTATATATTATTAGAGTTATAATTATAAAAATTAATTAATTTTTTTAGATAGATTGTGAAAATTAAATAAATTAGTTAATTATAATTAATATAAAAAATAGTTAATAAATTTTGATAAAATTAAATAATATATAATATATAATATAAATTTATTTTAAGAGATTATATTTTGTCATAATTAACTAATTTATTTAATTTATTTAAAATATTTAATTAATTTTTATAATTAAGATTTGAGGGAGTAGTTTGAATAACACTACTTTAGAAAGGGACATTTTGATTTTACATCCCTTGATCCAAATTGATAAAATAAAAAATTGTACAGTGAAGGATGGCCATTAATTTGCAGATATGTTCTAAGCAGAGGATAAAGCAAAGCAAGCATTATGCTACAGAAATTTGCCTTTTGAGCTGTGAAAAAGTCAAAAAGTGTCCATTGAAACCAAGTAGGAAAAACATGTAAAGTCTATGTTGACCTGTGCAATGTTGTCCCCAAAGCCAAAATTCAAAAGCTGTCCTATGCAATGCTGTACCCAAAAGCCAAAGAGAGACCTGGGTGCAGTTTTACCATCTGGGACGAAGAGAAAAATTATGTACTTAGATTTGAAAAGGGATTAAAATGTATAGAGATTGATTCTGTATATAAGAAATAAATTGTATATGATATGAGAGAATTATTATAAAATTTTAAAGAAAATATTCAATTACTTAAAAATCCTTATGATAATTGAGAAGTTAATAATAATAAATGTTAACATAAAAATAATAATAAATTTATATTATTCATTTGTTATTGAGATATTTTGGTAATTAAATATAATTTTTAAGATCTCATAAAAAAATTTTCAAAATTATTTATATACAAATTATGTGCATCGATTTTCATATTCATTATCTTGTGCATCTTTCATTTGATCAACATTTCTTCCATTTTTTTTAGTGATGAAGCCTCTTGAGAATCATATTAGAAATAAATACAAATACAAAATAAGTACTAATAGATTTATTTTTTTCTTATAAATAAATTAAACTCAATACCTTTAATACAGCTTTTCTTTTGTATTTGCTGATTCTTCTCTTCACAACACTTTCAACATCTCTTTCTTGATTTTCCATCTCTTATTTTGATGGCCCTATGACCGGTTCAGAAGTATTATTTTTATTACTATCGGAATCCTAAGGAGTTTTAAGCTATATTTGGTTTAACAAAAGAGAGAATAAATTAGGTTAATTTAAAAGATAATAGGAAAAAATAGATAAAATTATAAGTGTGAAGATAAAAGAAGAGAGATGATATTTCTTACTTAGTTAAAAAAAATAGAGTAGATAATAGAAAATTAATAAATATACCCTTATATTATTTATTTAAATTTATTTATTTTTATTTATACTATTTATATTAAAATTATTTTTTTTATTTATAAATTTTAAAAAACTTTTTCCCTCATTTATATATATATATGATAAAATTTTAACAATATCCTTCATTAATTTTATAATTATTATATATATTGATATAATATATAAATTTAAATGCGGTCTTATGAGAAAATTTGATAATAATTAAAGATTATACTACACATATTTAATATTATATATTATTAGCTATTTTCTTCTCTCTCCCACAATGGCAGTACACTTACATGTAAGAACAGCTTATAATATATATATATATCATTGGAACTGTAAATCAGGGCGAAAATAATATCCCCCCACACGGCAGAACCACCTGAGCTGATAGAGTAAGGAGAAATGATTGAAGCATCTCGCAGGAATACTTTGTTCGTTTCAACCTGAAGAAACCTGACAAATTCATTTGTTAGACTGACGTCAAATAAATTCAATCCCAGGAATGAATTTTACAATAATATAACATGCAAAATCATGTAAATGATAACTCAGTTCGTAGTATTATTACATACCCAGAATACTTTAAATACTTAAATTAGAATTATGTCAAAAAAAATAAAATGAATTACTACATATTGTCAAAGAAGCAAACGGAATTGGATGCACTTTTGCGCAATGTTAGTCTTAATACAATAAGAAACGGGAACTGTAGAGCATTTTGAACCATCTTGTTCCAACTTTTAGGACAATAATATTTATGCTAAGAAAGCTGGCTTGATATACTTCAACAGGAGGATTGTTCACAAACCTTTTCAAGGAAGACAAGGAAGGGGTACTGGAATGCTTTTGAGCTGCAGTCGATAGAAGAAGGGTGGATATGAACTTCTCTTCTTCCATCATACCAGACTACACGATCGGTGTTTGCAGATCTAGAAGACTGCCGAAGGCTGCTCAGAACAGTTGCAACGATGCCTTGTTCACTGGCTGATATGTTGGGGTATAAGCCAGCACATAGAATTGCCTGCAAGAGTTACCTCAGAAACCTTCAAATGATCAAATAATATATGGTATACTATTTCAAATGGTATGTAACAAAAAATATAATTTGTAAGCCATAGTTCCAACATATTGAATGGGATCATTAAGAAAGCTGCATCTTGATGAAATGACAGAATGAATTCAGCATGACAAGATATAGGAAAATGAAGAGAAAGCAGTGTAATAGAGCATTAGCTAGAAAAAGCTAGGAAGAAAAAAATAGGTATTGCCTAATTATCTTAATCAAAATCTCTGCCAGCCTTACATTCACAATTGATGAATGATTTACATATATATTAAATGGTTGAGACGCATCAGAAAGGTAGTTGTCAAGATTCCCTTTCTTCTTTCCATTCATTTGAAGCAGATCAGAACATAAATTAGAGGCAAGATGTAGATAAAGCAGTCTCTCCTGTAATTTTAACTTCTTAAGGCATCCAGCAATTAATAATCATGGGAGACAAGAAAGTTAAAGCTGATAATTTAGTGCTAAAAAAAATAAAACATTTGCTGTGCACAAGCTTTTCAGCTTATAGTTGCTCATATTACATGTTTATTCTATGAACTGATATCAATCAAGCTTCCAAATCTAACCGTTCAAATCTTCAGTGTGACTTGATGTTAAGATCTTAAACAAAATGAACTCGACAGTCAATAGTAGTCCTATGTGTAATTAGAGAAAGCAGGACCACCTGATAATGTTTAGGAAGGTTGATGAGCCCAATGTCTGCCAGCAAAGTTCCAAGCTATATTCTCATATCCCTAATATACAAGAACATGCGCCAGTTTTAAACAAAGATAGTTCACAAAACAGTATAGGGTTACCATATTTTTTATTTTTTACACATGCACATTTGTTCATTCTCAGATCTAAATTATTATAACAATACAAGAGTAACTTGTTCCAACACTATAATCGCACAAAAGCCCTGACACCCTTTACTTTTGGTCATTGCATTAATTCCCTAAGCAACAAAAATTTCCTAAATTCTCAATGTATCTAAATAATGATGATCCTCCTATCTCTTTTTGGTATTTCTCTCAAATTAAATTTAAAAAATAAAGTTTGGTTATGATATAATTCTTTGGCAATTGTGCCATTGAATTCATAGATTATCGTCTTCAGAGGTGAACTCAATGAATTCAAAACCTGTAATCAGAACCAGAACATATTCCATAATGTATCTAATACCATAAGGTTTTCCTATTCCTCTTTCTATGCCACATAGCATATATAGAAGAATCCCCTCAGCCTGTTCTTCAAAACCAGAACCAAAAGAGATAGAGAGAGAAAGAGATGGGGCGGGAAAGAGTGGATTCAACAAAAGGGCAAATAGAGGAGTGAGAGAGAGAAGATATAAGGAGTGAAGAAGAGAAGGGTAGAAGAGGTTATTTGAACGAAGTCGATAATAGTAGTTGTCGGAGTAGATAGCAGTGAGCTACAGTGGTGATTGGAGGCCCGCCGACAGTTGAAAACGGAGCCTATATATGCAGAAGATGAATGGAGTAAATGAAAAACGAGAAAGGGATTTTACACCCGAGGGTAAAGGTGGACAATTAAAAAATAAGCCAGGGTAATTTAGCCAGCATCACACATAATATTTTTCACTCCTCAAAAAACTCTTAAATTTAGAGGGATGAGAAAAAGGGGTAAGGAAGCAGAAAAAAACAAAAAAAATCTACTTCTCTCTATTTTTTGAACCAAACACACATATCCGTTACCTTCCCCTAACCCTTTTTTATAAACCTTCAACCAAACAATGCATTAGTAGCCATTCTTGCCAATCTTACCATCTTAATCAATAGTTGTTGACACCTTTGTACCATGACAAGTTCAGGATCCGCTTGTATCTCATTAGCTTTGACATCATGTACAACCCTCTTCATTGCTCCAATTATCTAGTTCCCATATTCAATAACAAAAATCATAATTTTAATAGTATCATCTGATAAATATAAAATATTATAATAATATAAGCTTAAACAAGAAGGTCCATTTTTTCTATTAAAAAATGGTCATTCTTCAAATACCATACCATTCTTTTGTTAAAATATCATTTTTTTTCAAACATAAACATTATACAAAATAAATTTCACCCACTCCCTTAAATAAGAAAGGACTTCGAATAATCTATTTTTAATTGAGAAGCTAAATAAAAACTAAAGGATCCAACCTAACACATTTAACCCATTTGAAATTTAAGAAAAAGATGAATAACGAGCATATAAATTTAAGAAAAAAATATATTAGATATAAATCTCAATATGTCTTTTTAAAATTTGAAGACAAAAGACAAAATTGCTTTTTTAATCATTTACTATTCCTATAATGTAATTTACCATTTAAACAATAATTATGATAACTTTCAGTAAAACATTTACTGTTATCTGTAACAACTAAATTATAAATAATTGATTTAATCATTTATTATTTTTACAATATAATTTATCATTTAAACAATGATTTTTACCACCATTAAACTTTCCTCTTCATTGCTCATCTTCTATCAAACATTACACATCAAATCATCGTTCTTACTATTATCTTGCTCGCCTTTTTCCAATCATCTTCTCCAATGACTACAGTACTCTGTTTCCTTCCTTATCTCTTTTCGCATAGTTACTCTCTCTATTTTAAAAACGAGGAAGATGATCTACAACAATAACGGTAGAAACTCCGACACGCAAGTCAACGACAAGGGCAAATAAGATTGTGGTGAGAGGAAGAAGAGCAGTAAGGGAAGTAAAATGAACATTGAGGAAGAAGATAAATAAGAAGGTTTGATAGTAGTCAAAATTATCTCTTAAGTGATAAATCCATCATATTGTAAGAGTAATAAATGACTCAATTAATTATTTATGTAAAGAGTAGAAAATATCTTTTTAAAAATAATTAAAATAATCAAAATAATTATTTATAATTTAGTTATTATAACAAGTAGTAAATATATAAATAAAAGTGATTAAAATTCGATAAATCTATTATAAGAGTAATGAATAGTTAAAATAATTATTTAAAATTTAGTTATTATATAAAATAATAAATATTTTAATAAAAATAATTAAAATTATTATTTAAATAATAAATTCTATTATAAAAATAATAAATAACTAAAAAATA
Source organism: Leucaena leucocephala (assembly GCA_037074615.1). NCBI lineage: Eukaryota > Viridiplantae > Streptophyta > Magnoliopsida > Fabales > Fabaceae > Leucaena > Leucaena leucocephala. The sequence goes on along the minus strand of CM073557.1, from coordinate 5,602,874 downwards.
ATTTTACTTTTATTTTTAAATTTAAAAAAAATAGGCCATTAAAAGACAATTTTATTTTTTATTTTTAAATTTTATAATTAATCTATTTTTTTTAAAATTTAAATATTTTTTATCTTTTTAAAATTAATATTTTTTTTATTGTCCTTTTCCTTTAAAATTTTAATCCTAATAATAAAGAAAAGCTAAACCATCCTCTCTATATATATATTTATTGAAGTGAGTCTTCTACGAATATCAAAACACCTCCTTCTTCGCACAAAAACTTGAGGCCTTTCTATCTTTTAGATTATGTTTGGTTCAATGGGAAGAGAAATGGAAGAATTTTAATAGAAAAAAAAGAAAGAAAATAAGAAATTTTATTATTATTAGATTAAAATTAAATGAGAGAAAGGAAGAAATTTTCATATGTTCAAGAAGAAAAAAAAAATATTTTTACATAAATAAATTTATTGTATATTATTTTATAAAATATTTTAATAAAATATAATATTAAAATAATATTAAAATATTAAAAAAATTATAGATATATTAATATTATAAAATAATAATTTTATAGGGAAAATTTGAAGAGGAGGAAACCCTCCCATCCTCTCCTCTTCTCTCTCCTCTTCCCTCTAAACTTCTCATTTCAAACAATGCCTTAGTAGCACTCTCGAGGACAGGCTGTCGGTGTAAGGGGAGAAGAAGAGAATTGAAAACGACAGAGAGAAGGCAGAGGAGGCAGCGCTGAGTGTACAAAACCCTATGAACTTTTTATTATTTTTTCAAATAAGCAAAATGAGAAATAAACATTAAAATAGTTTAAAATGTCATATCCTCTCTGGGCTGAAGATTTGAACCTAGGAGCTAAAACGAGGGAGGAGATTGAAGAAGACGCTCTACCAAGAGACAGGGCAGTTGCAATGTGAGAAACCATTGCCGATGGGAGAACACTGAAATGCTCTGATTGGTGATCACAGAAAAGGGGGAACTAGAATCTGCTTCTTATTTCGAAATAGGTATTTTTCTTCTTGATAGGTTTTAAAATTTTGGAATAAGGATTCTTGTTCTTTCCATCCATTTCGAATTTTTTTGGAACCCATCAGTAGAGGCAAGACAATGATGTGCTTTTTTGGGAAAAAATATTATTCTTTATAAGATAAGCGAAGAAGCAAATGTTTCATGAAAATGCTTATGTTATGAACAACAGAAACAAAAATGGACAGGGAGACAGAGAGAGAACAGAAACAAAAATCGAACCAGTACTCTGCTTACCTTCGCTGAGCTTTCTTCTTCTATTTCCTCTCACTGACCTTCTTCACGAACTAGTATTCTGCCTTCTTCTTCGATCTCTGCTCTCTCCTTACTCGGTCTCTTCTTCTGCTCGTAAGCCCTAGACCATCTTCGATAACTTGTGTGCGTTTTCACTTTCCCAAATGGTTTGCGGGGCGTTTCGTCTCAAACTGTTCCATTTTGTGTTAAAAAATGGGAGGAAGAAAAACAAAATTCCATTTAAATTTTAAAAATATAAATTAAGTTTCTCAATATTAAAAATAATAGATTGGATAAAAAACCTAATCTATTATTTATAAATTTATGTGTAAAGACTAGTGTAAAGACTAAATTAGTTTTCATTTTACCAATAGTATTTATAACTCTGACAATAGTATTTGTAACTCCTATAATAGTATTTATAACTTTGATAATAATATTTATAATTTTGACAATAGTGTTTGTAATTTTGCCAATAATATTTATAACTTCTATAGTAGCATTTACAATTTCAACAATTATATTTGTAATTTCTATAATGATATTTATAATTCTCACAAATGAGAAGAAACAACTTTGTCAATAGAATTAATAACTTTACCAATAATATTTGTAACTTTTACAATAGAATTTACAACTTTATCAATAATATTTACAATTCTTATAACAGAGAAACAGTAACTTTACCAATGGTATTTGCAACTCCCACAATTATATTTACAATTTTGTCAATAGTATTTACAAGTTTATCAATTATATTTGTAACTTCCACTGATATTTACCACTTTTACAATGTGATTTAGAATTTTGCCAATGGTATTTGTAAATCACACAATAGAGAATAAGCAACTTTGCCAACAGGATTAACAATTTTGACAATGTTATTCGCAACTACCAAAGTTATATTTGCAACCGCCGGATACGGGTTAGCCTACCGCGGGTTGGCTTGGAAGCGGGCCTAGCTTAATCGGCCCGCTTCCAGGCGGGTTGGTATAATACCAACCCGAGCCCATCATGGCCAGCCAGTTTTTTTTTAAAATTATTTATATATATTTTTTTTTTTAAAAAAATAATTTATATGTATCAATATTAATTGGATTCAAAACATGATATGAAATTGTCAAAATAATTATTTTTTTAATTTTATCACTATCCGTATATAAATCTGTCACAAGTAAAATAATAATAAAATAAAATATATATATAAAAAATGACTAAATAAGATAAAGTTAGTATAAATTAAGTATAATGTAAATTTTAACTTAGTTAAGACTCTAAAATTAATAAAGTATAATATAAATAATAAAAATTAAAAAAAAAATAGGCTAACTCGCCAACCTAGCGGGTTAACCCGCCGCAGGTGCGGGTCAAAAAGACCTGCACCAAAATGGGATGCCATAAAATGGCGGGTTGTGTAACATCCTTATTTTTATTTTAAAATGTAAGTAGTATTCGAAAGAATTAATTTATAGTAGATAAAATTTTTATTTAATTATATAAGTGAAGAGAGTTTATCTAGAAATATTATTTTTATTAAAAGTATAAAAAAATATTTATATTAGAAGTAGGAAAAAGAAAAAAAAAAGACATATCTAATCTCGGGGAATAAAAAAATATATATTATAAAAAAAAAAGTTTAGTAAGCATGCTTAATATAGTTTTAAGAAAAGAAACCGGTAAAATCTTGTAAATGACCTTTATAAGGGTATATAGAAATTCTAGGAGATAAAACTTGTATTAAGTGATAGACTTTTCTATAAACTTAAATGTATTAACATAAGGATTTTATGAATATTATTGTTATTTTTTTTTAAATCTATTTTCTTTAAGTGAAGAGTTCTTACAAATTATATTTTTACAAGTAATATACTATAGACAAATATCTTTTTCTGATGATAAGTTTTTCCCATATTTTGCAAACTTGAAGCATTGTTGAATTTACTTGAGGATTTAAACAAGGTGGGAAAAAAAAATAGAGAGAGTTTCATGAGGTGTTTAAAATCTTGTTGAGAAATAGATATTGTGTGTGGTTATAAAAGAAAATGTTTGTGAATTGTGGTTATTCAAATAGAAAATACTTACAAAAATATGTTTTTGTACTTTGAGAAACCTTGGTATTATCAAAACGGTTTAGTTACTCTCTTTTCATAATATTTTTGTAAATATTTGTACTATAGGGAGTACAGAAAGGCTATAAAAAGATATTTCAAAAATATTAAATTACTTTTATAAGGAATTTTTGAAAGTAATGAGTTTACAAATTCTCAACTTACTTAAAAAGAATGAGAAGATTAAGGTAAGATGCTAGTAGGGTAATTAATGTCAATGGTTATGTGAAACAAAAGTCAAGAGGGAGTTGATGTTTTGATTAAGGATATAGAAATTGAGTAAGCATATGATTGATTTTTGTTGGATATCCATTCAAAATAAGAAAGTTTCATTAGAAGATTGCAGAATAAGATTTAACTAATTAGATTTTAAGATGAATTCTTGATGATTCTGGAGGTAAAGAAAGGTTTATTTATGATCTTAGTTCGTGACTAGGATTGTCTGCACACAAAAAAAAAATATCTATAGAATTTTGATGTAAGATTATAGGTAGGTTCAAGAGCTATAAAAGTTATTGGTGAAGAATAAGGGTGCATAAATAAATAAGGTTCTTAGTTACCTAATAATATGGAATAGGTAGAAAAAATATATATATACAAGTGTTGGAATGTAGAATTGATGAAATAGTTTAACAATAATATTAACTTTACTTTCTTTAATAGTATTTTATAGAGGATTAAAGATTTTGGTATTTAGAAAGAGATACTCACACTTGCATATTGAGAACTATTATGAGTACATGGATATGAAACTATATCGTTGAGATTAGTACAAACAAGTTAAAAAGGAAAGGATTAAATTGATCGAGGAGTATAATAAAATGGTATAATGGTAAAACAAAATTTTGTGATTTGAGAATAGTTTTAATTGGCATGGGAAAAGGACAATAGCTTAAAAAAAAATTATTATGCACATATTGAAAAATCATGTAATGAAATAGAGTGGTGTAGCAAAATTATGATATAGAATTACACGAGATTGCAATTGCTTTACACAGTTATGTGGAAGTGAGATACAGAAATATCATGAGATAACAATGGAAAAAAAAACAGAGAGAAAATAAGGAAGCTTATAGTTTGTTGAATTTTGGGGACAAAATTCCTTAAAGGAGAGGAGAATTGTAACATCCTTATTTTTATTTTAAAATTTAAGTAGTATTCGAAAGAATTAATTTATAGTAGATAAAATTTTTATTTAATTATATAAGTGAAGAGAGTTTATCTAGAAATATTATTTTTATTAAAAGTATAAAAAAAATATTTATATTAGAAGTAGGAAAAAGAAAAAAAAAAGACATATCTAATCTCGGGGAATATATATATATATATTATAAAAAAAATGAAAGAAGGCAATACGTAATAGAAAGGGAAACATTAATTAATAAAAAAAAAGAAGAGAGAAGAAGACGCATATGCATGACTTTGTAATAATAAATATATAATATAATATAAAAAACAAATGGTGGGACCCACAGGTTTTTTATAGGGTATACACACACAGAACGCGGCGTCTGCTCTTTTCCTTTCTCCTTCGCCATTTTCGTTCGCGTTCCAGCGCCATTTCCTTCCATCTTCAGATCTATTAGAGTTTCGTTCTTTCTCCTAAAATCTTCCAACTATAATAACTAGTTCATAAATATTTCTCTACTCAATGAGAGCTCTTCAGAGATATAATTTTTGTTGGAAGCAAAGTAAGTTTGAAGATTAGGGTTTGAAACAAGTGTAGATTTTCAACAAATGAGAATCATAGAATTGAAGAGGTAAGTGAATATTTGCATTTAATCGGTTTAGAATTTTTCTATTTGTATTATTAAAAGGTTTAGAGTTAGGTTTTAAATGTTAGAAAGTAGAGATTAATTAATATGAAAATGTTGTTGATTTAATCTGAGTTGGATGATTGGGTTATGTTTATTGGAGGTATAATTGATATTCAATCGGTTTATATTGTGGTTAGAGCTTGTAAATTAAAAATAGGTATTTTTGTTGAAACCCTAGATTAGATAAATTAGGGTTTTTGATTAAATTGAATAATTATGGGTTAATTGGTGGTGCAAATAAGTCATTGAAATATAAGAATGATGTGATTTACTATTGAAATGAATAGTTAGATATTGAGAGTGAGATTTGGAAATTAGAAGTAAAGATTATGAACTTTAAATTTATATAAGTAAATTGATTATTTGTTTAGCAATTTGATTAGTGTTAAAATTCAAGGTTTAATATATTGAGTGTTAATTATAAGTTAAGGGATTTGAAGATTTTGTATAATTGGAGGATTTAGTGGTTGATTTAAGTAAATTAAAGTTAGAGTTTGATTGAAAATTATGAATTATGCTTTTGAGGTTGATTATGAAATGTGTACATTGGAAATTTTGAGTAAAGCTTTAAGGGTTGTAAATTTGGGGTTTTTGGATTGTTTAAAGAATTTGATGTTAAATGAGAATTTATACGAGTATAATAAAGTTGAGGCAATATAGGATTATCATTAGAATGATAATTTGAGAAAGCGATAAATTGTATTTATTTTTCTTTAGATTAAAGTGGGCAAATTGTGGGATTGGGATAGAGTTATGAAGTTATGAAGTTATTGGATGATAGAGTTGTGATTGGGATAAATAAAATTAAGTTATGGTATTGAGCTAAGAATTTATAAATAAAATAGAATTAAAAGATAAAAGTAAATATTTATTTAAAAGTATATGTTATGTTCAATTAATAACTTATTGACGCACATTTAACAAATGATGTAGATTGATTAGTGAATTGTGAACTAAGTACGGGGCTCCTCATTTATGGTACTTTTATTAGCTTTGGCGAGAGGTAACCACTTTCCACTCATTGTGTTTGCTAATATGATGTTTGTGAGTGATTTGATATATATAAATCTACTGATGATGATATGATTATATTGAGGAAAGTTGATTGCTAATTTTATTGAAAATTTATCTTGTGGGATTTGAAAAGTTTAAATAGAAAGTTAAAACTTGTTATATCTTGATATTGGAATTTGAAGAAAGTTATTATTTTGAATAAAACTCCATTATGTCATTTATTGATGTTATTGATTATTGAAATATTGAGATTTTGATTATTATGAATATCTTGAGAATTATGCATTGGGGATTGGTGAGGATGGAGTTATATTTCTACCACGTGATATAGCCTCCATTGGAGCTCGATGGTTGGCTTTTGTCCCACCAGTTTACTGAGGGACTTGCCCTACCAGTTTACCGAGGGGTTGCGACACCCCCACCAGTTTACCGAGGGGGAATGAACCCATGGTCCAGTCTTGTGCTCTGTGGATTTTGGCCAATCCATAACACTCGACCGGTTAGCTTTTTGAGTGGCCATTCATATGGTAGTTATCATTAGCCCATGGGTTCGGTCGGCAGGTATAAGGCGGTTCGGTTGGTTTGATGGGAGGAACTGGGTTGATGTTTTGATTTGATCATATTATGATGTATTATTTTCTATCTCGTGTATTTTATTAACTGTCCCATATGACACCTCACGAGCACATGTTAGTATGCATGATGAGTAGGATCGTTGGTTATTGAGACATTTGTCTCACCCCATGGTTATTAACATTTTTCAGGTGATAGTTTTGCGTTATGACACCAGGGAAGGCTTCATAGGTTTGAGTTGTGCTATATTAATTGTATAGCATCTTCCTCTTGATTTATGTGTGAAATATTTATATATTGCCACAACAGAGCTCATGTTACATATCCTGATATGATGTGATATTTTATTTGGATTTGATGCTGGGAATGCGTGCTGATAGTGGGTTTAAAGCTCTAGACTGCTGCTTGTGATTTGTTGATTGTGGATCCACTATTTAAAGTGTGGGATATTGAGAATTGATTTATGAATGAGAATTTTACCAGATCTTGGTTGTGAAGTAGGTTTATGTAATGTTATTTGTGAGTTTGATGCCCAAAGGCAAATTCGAGATAATTGTGAGGATAACTGTGATGATAGGGTTAATAGAGTGTTGAACTCTATAACCATGTTAGTGGGGTCGAATCCTTTCTAACATGGTTTTATATGCAATTATTGTGAAAAAATTTTATATCCATGATAGTACTTTTATATAAGTTTTACTCTTTTCTATCATGGATAATTTTTTAAAAATAGTTAAACTCTTTTAACCATAATAGTGCTTGAGGGTAGCTTTATATTTTTCTATCATGGTTAATTTTTTTTAGAACTAAAATTTTCTTTCTTTCGCCATGATAAATTTCAAATGGTTAATAAAATTCATTTCTATCTTGGTTAGTGTGTAACTTATTTTGGTAAAAAAAATGATTTAAAGTAATTAATTATTATTTGAAGATGAGAATTTTACAGGTTGGGCCCAATACCATTGGCAAAATTAAAAATACCATTGTGGGAGTTACAAATATTATTATTGAAATTGTAAATACTATTATGGGAGTTACAAATACCATTAGCAAAGTTACAAACACTATTGTCAAAATCGTAAATACTATTGTCAAAGTTATAAATGTTATTATAAGAGTTGTAAATATTATTGTTAGAGTTGTAAATACAATTGACAAAATTGTAAATCTTATTGTCAAACTTATAAATACAATTGGCAAAATAAAGGCTAATTTAGTTTTTGCACACAAATTTACATATGACAGATTGGGCTTCCTGCCCAATCTGTCATTTTTAATAATTAGAAGCCCAATTTATTATTTTAAAATTTAAATAGGCTTTTTTTATCTTTCTCTCTAAAAAATTCCATGTTATTATGGCAAAACAAAATTGATACTGAAAAAAGCACTAATAAAGCAGTATTTGGGCCAATAGTATTGAAGGAAAATTATAAATGTTTTATCAAATGTTGATGGATTTAGTAAAGCCTTTATCTATAATTTATAAAATTATAAGTTAAAATCCAGTTATTAATATAACGTTTTGTTGATAAATAATATATAAATATCTAAGACTTACATTATCTAAATTTTTCGTATTTTAAAAGTAAATAAACCATTTTATCTCAACACCATTACATTACATTATTGTAATAAAGTGTGGTATGGTATTGTTTTATTTGCATAACTATTTATTAGGGGGGAAAAAGAAAAGCCTAAGTGAATTTTAAAATAATAATTTGAACATTTGAATATATAAAATAACATATTAGGCAAAAGGCTCAATATGTCTTTTATAAATTTAGTTAAAAATATTAAATTACTCCTGGAAGTATTTGAAGAAAAAACTAGAGAATGAAACTCAGAACGAAGTAGGAGAAAAAGCGGGAGAATGAAATGGGTGATTAGGTTACAACTCTCATTGAATATTGCTCCAAAAATAGAATTTTAGCCGACATTAGCAAGGGTAGTCGTCGTCGTTTCAAATACTCTGCCACCAAAGTTGAATTTTATCATGTTCGAACAAATCTCCATGATTGGGTTTGTTAAAAATAACAAACAAAGCCAGAACAAAAAAGAAGCAATCTAATTGGAGTTGTCAGGAAACAAATTCCCAAAGAACAAAGAATGTGAAGGAATAATTGATCCCAGAAAAACAGCAAAAAAATATTGGAAAGTTGGATTAAACTAAACTAGTGGAAGAAACAAGTAATAGAAAATGAATTAAGAAGGGGATCAAAATATATAGAATGAAGGAAGGTTTTTAAATTTGATAGATTTTGAGAAAATGGGAGAGAGATGTTAGGTTTTAGAAATTGAAGAATTGACACAGTTTGATGATTGACCATCTTCTCTCTCTGAAAGACTATTTTTCTATGTCATTATTGAACTTGCAAATCCCACTACAGGAGTTATATATCCCATTAGTAATAAGTTATAATTTCAGTCGTAAACGTTATTGTAAGAGTTGCAAACCATATTATCAATATGTTGCAATTTCAGTTGTAAATGTCGTTGTTGAAGTTGCAAATCCTATTACACGAGTTGTATATTCTATTAGCAATATGCTACAATTTCAATTATAAATATCATTGCAAGAGTTATAAATCCCATTGTTAAAGTTACAAATTCCATTAGACTAATTGCAAATACTATTAGAGGAGTTGTAAATCCTATTAGCAATAAGTTATAATTTCAGTTGTAAATGTCATTGTTGAAGTTATAAATCCTATTACAGGAGTTATAAATCTCATTAGCAATATGTTACAATTTCAGTTGTAAACGTTATTGTAGGAGTTGCAAATATCATTAGACGAGTTATAAATGCCATTACAGGACTTACAAATCCTATTAGCAATATGTTACAATTTTAGTTGTAAATGTCATTGCAGGAGTTGCAAATCCTATTGTTCAAGTTGTAAATCTCATTAGATGAGTTACAAATGCCATTACAGGAATTGTAAATCCCATTATCAATAGGTGGCAATTTCAGTTATAAATGTCATTGCAGGAGTTACAAATCCTATTGTTCAAGTTGCCAATCCCATTAGAAGAGTTGTAAATATCATTACATGAGTTGCAAATCCCATTAGCAATAGGTTATAATTTCAGTTTTAAATGTCATTGTTGAAGTTACAAATCTCATTAGCAATATATTACAATTTTAGTTGTAAACGTCATTACAGGAGTTGCAAATGCTATTAGACGAATTGCAAATGCCATTATAAGAGTTATAAATCCTATTGTTCAACTTGCAAATGGTATTGTTGAAGTTGCAAATCATATTAGATGAGTTATAAATCCCTTAAGCAATATGTTAAGTTTTGAGCTTCATTCTCACGTTTTTTCTTCAAATGCTTCAAGAATAATTTAATCTTCTCACCCAAATTTACAAAGAACAGATTGAGTAAAATGCATTGATTAACGAGTTGAAATATGTCATCCTACAAGCTACGCTTTTGAATATAACACTACTTCAAAATAAAATCTCCATCAATACATCGCTATTGTAGAAGTTGCAAACACTATTGGATGACTTGTAAACCTCATTAGACAAGTTGTAAACCCCATTACAGGACTTTCAAACCTTATTAGATGAGTTGCAAATGACATTGTTAAAGTTGCAAACCCGGAGGCAATATATTGCAATTTCATTATTGTAAATGTGAAAGGGAATATATATATAGTCATTACAAAATGTAGTTATAGTTATTACAATGTTTAACAGTACATAAGTCGAATGCTGAAAAGTGATTGACTAACTTTAAATCAGTACATGCACCCTATAGTCTCCCTACATAGATAACTACTCTATAGTAAATTATATAAATAGGTGTAACAATAAATCCATATAACTTGTTTATGCACATTAGGATTATATGAAAGATACTTAACATGTTAGTTTATGCTGGAGTTACAAGATGGGAAGAGTTAAAGTAAACAAATAAAAATAAGACAGCTTTAGTAATTGACAAGTGACATTTTTAAAGTCATACAATGGAATAGTGGAGAAAAATAATAATAACTGAAAGACTAAACACATATACACTCTGGTTTTTACATTGTTTGTTGCATTTGCAGAATAAGCATACAAGGAAAAGAAAAATGCTAACATCCTTATAGAAATTCACACCCTTATCCTCTACTATAATTTCTAGTGACATTGAGAGAAATTGGAAGCCCTTTTCAACCCAAAGAGAGTATTCTCTTTAAGATTGTTCGTATATATTCTATCCTTAAAGACACACACAAATCTTCTCATTGTGCTCACATTGAAACATTGGAGCACAAGCCATTGAAAAAGAAAAGAGTAATGATTCTAAATTAGCTTCTAAACCAAGATGGCGTCGTAGAAAAATATGGTTTTAGTCAAATATTTTTGTGAATATTCTTCTCAAATTAACCTTATATCAAATGGAAGACCTGCAGAATATACTACCTACAATATTTACTTATCAACAAGTAACTGCCAAAGCTTCAACACAATTGCTGAGCATTCATCTTGAACTCACACACATGCCAATCATATAACCATCACAGAAACTTACCAGAATTTAGAAATACACTTCCAATCTTAATTTGCCATATCTTTGTTAACATATATATATATATAACAAGATCTATGTACAGTACAAATGACATAAACCTCAAAAGGCTTTCTTCTGCTTGTACCATGTGCTATAGACTAAGTAAATCAACAAATTTAAGAGATTAATTCCAGTAATAAGACAGAAAAAATAATAGAGATTACCCTCATTCAAGTTATTAGGAATTTATCCAGGTTGTCCTCCTTGTGTTGTTAAGTAAGATATCATTGTAATAATGAAGGAGCTCAGGTAATTTCCCAAGGAAGTATTTAGTAATTACAGGATAGTATATAAACTTCACATCGTATCCGGAGATTGATTATAGAAGAACTCGAGTTGCCATATGAATGTGAATACCTCTGCTGCACCAAACAAGAAGTACTGAGGGATTTGCCATAAGATACGAAGGCCCACGGCAATGACTTTATCAACAAGGCCAAGCTCTCTTGCAAGCTGCATCCGCTTCATCTTCACAACAGCAGCCGATAACATACAAAATTAATATAAATAAGCCAATTCCTACCCTTTGTAACTTTAAGAAGCCCCTTTCCTTGCCAGTAAATTTTCTCATGATTGGAACGATTATCCTATCGTAGACGAGGACCTAGAAAATAACACTTAAGATATCAAAAGTTGAGAGGGAAGCAACAGTAATGGGGAATGAATTGACACTTTTATCCACCATTATTCCTTGTTCTATAAATATTGTTGACATCTGAGCATAAACAGTATAGAAAATAATTCCAATAGCCCAAATTAGAAACATATGGATCAAGATTTTTAATTCCTCCACCTCTGTCACAGTACATGTCTCTATGGATTTAAGTAGTCGCCTTTCTTGCACTCAACATTAGAAACTACAGCTACTTTATCAAGGAACCTTCATTGATGGGTTTTTCTTGTCATTTTTTCCTTATCTTTGGTGAATACCTTTTACTTTTCTTGCATCCTAGCAATCTCTTCCCCCTTTTTCTTATTATCGAACTTCTTGCCCATCTTTGCCTACTGGTAATAAAGTACAATCAAGTTCACCTTTGACGGTAACAGAGTATTACCCTTGCAGAGGCTGATCATCACCATGCTTTTCGCCTTCTAGTATTATTGAGATTTAATGGCTTTGAGCCTAGGTAGTTCTGTCAGAGAAAAGAGTAAAAGAAGAATCAATTTCTTCTTCACATTCATGGCACAGTATACTTTTTATTTAACTTGGGTCATTTAATATTTTTATTTAAATTTACAAAAGATAAATTGAACTTCTGTATAATTTATTATTTTAGATATTTAGATATTTAAATTATTATTTTAAAATTTATGTGAAATTTTCTTGTCTTTTTTTTCTCCTATTTATTGCTACTAGGGAAAATAAATAAATAGTGTTTAGCAGGAAATATAAATATGATATGGCGGCTAAAAGCCTATAAGTCCGTGGCTTCATCTTTGTTTCCTCATTCCTATATGACCTTCGACAGGAACGACGGCAACGGACTGTGGGACGCTGCTTGACGCTTTGTTTTTTCTTATTGGAGATCATCTTCGGCTATCACGGTTAGGCATTTTTTCTTCATTTCTAAAGGGCAAAGTTCCTACTTTTTTACAAACCGTCGTGGGCGATGAACTAGTGTTCGATGTGAAAATCTCGTAGGATACCAAAATTAGTGTTTTTGTCAATTCCTCTTGTTTTTGTTGCATCTATTGGCAATAAACTGTTTTTAATCCATTACAGGAACTGCAATTTTGTAGTTGATATGGAAGTAGATGATGATTACGTGGAGTATGTGCCCGTGGCCAAGCGGAGGGCCATGGAGGCTCAGAAGGTTCTTGAACGAAAAGGGAAATCATCTTCCTCCACAGTCGATGATGATTGGGAGAAGTCAAGAGTGGCTGAAGCTAAACCAAGTCTTCTTGTTAAGGCTTCCCAGTTGAAACGGGATCAACCTGAAATTAGTCCGACAGAGCAGATTGTTCGACAGGAAAAGGAGATGATTGAGAACTTATCAGATCGAAAAACCCTAATGTCTGTTCGAGAATTGGCTAAGGGAATCACTTATACAGAGCCTTTGCCTACAGGATGGAAGCCGCCTTTACCCATCAGAAGAATGTCTAAAAAGCAACGTGATTTGATTCGGAAGCAGTGGCACATAATCGTCGACGGTGAAGATATCCCACCTCCAATTAAGAATTTCAAGGATATGAGGTTTCCGGAGTCAATTTTGAACAAGTTGAAAGCCAAAGGGATTGTGCAGCCAACACCTATTCAAGTGCAAGGTCTTCCTGTGATCTTATCTGGGAGGGATATGATTGGGATTGCTTTCACAGGATCAGGGAAAACTCTTGTCTTTGTATTGCCAATGATCATGCTGGCTTTGCAGGAGGAAATTATGATGCCTATTGTTCCAGGAGAAGGTCCATTCGGTTTGATTGTTTGTCCTTCGAGGGAACTCGCTAGACAAACTTACGAGGTGTTTGAACAGTTTCTGATACCTTTGAGAGAAGCTGGATATCCTGAACTTAGGCCTTTGCTTTGTATTGGTGGAGTGGATATGAGATCTCAGCTAGATGTCGTGAAGAAGGGTGTTCATATTGTTGTTGCCACCCCCGGCAGGTTGAAGGATATGTTGGCGAAGAAAAAAATGAATCTTGATAATTGCAGGTATTTAACTTTAGACGAGGCTGATAGGTTGGTAGATTTGGGATTCGAAGATGATATAAGAGAAGTGTTTGATCACTTGAAAGCTCAAAGGCAGACTCTCTTATTTTCTGCCACTATGCCGACCAAGATTCAGAATTTTGCTAGAAGTGCCCTGGTGAAACCTGTTATTGTCAACGTGGGGAGAGCGGGGGCGGCGAATCTTGATGTAATCCAGGAAGTGGAATATGTTAAGCAAGAGGCGAAAATAGTTTATCTGCTTGAGTGCCTGCAAAAAACCCCACCTCCAGTTTTAATATTCTGTGAGAACAAGGCAGATGTGGATGACATTCATGAATATCTTCTCCTGAAAGGAGTTGGAGCAGTGGCTGTTCATGGAGGCAAAGATCAGGAAGAAAGAGAGTATTCCATTGCAGCCTTTAAGTCTGGGAAGAAAGATGTGTTGGTTGCAACCGATGTCGCATCCAAGGGGTTGGACTTCCCTGATATTCAGCATGTTATTAACTATGACATGCCTGATGAGATCGAAAATTATGTTCATAGGATTGGTCGAACTGGAAGATGTGGCAGGACAGGCATAGCAACAACATTCATAAACAAGAATCAAACTGAGACCACCTTGCTTGATTTGAAACATCTGTTGCAAGAAGCGAAACAGCGCATTCCCCCTGTTTTAGGAGATTTGAATGATCCAATGGATGATAATGATGAAATCACTGGTAAAAGTGGGGTCAAGGGTTGTGCCTATTGTGGTGGGCTTGGTCACCGCATTCGTGACTGTCCCAAGCTGGAACATCAGAAAAGCATGGCCATTGCAAATAGTAGAAGGGACTATTTTGGTTCTGGTGGATATAGGGGAGAGATTTGAGAGGCGCCACTTCTTTTCGGTTGAGTTTAGTTTATACTTACATACATACATATATATATATATAATACACTCTGTTATGTATAGTTGTATCTTATCTTTGTAGAATGAAATATAAAGAACTGCATAACATAATTATCCACATCTGTGCTTCTTCCATTTGGATTGATTTTCATCTGTTAATGCTATATTGGGAGATTCACAATGGTGTAGACTGTAAGCATATTTGGTTCTGGCCAATAATCTATTTCATTAGGTGTTTTGTTGCCGGAATTATAATTTTTCCTGCACAAGTCATTGGTCTCACTTTGCATGCTGCGATTATGGGTAAAATTTTTCATTTGAACATAGTTTACTTGAATCAGTCATTGAATCAACGGCTAATAATTTTTCTTGGTATTTCTTATTACACCGGAAATTTGAACTTGCATAACTGCAGAGTCACATCTTCCCCCTCTAAAATCTGAGGCACTTGTTTTCATTTTTGGTTTTCACTCACAATTGTTATGTTCCTGAAGTATTAAGATCTATGAACGGACTTTAAGAACTTCAATGAATACAACTTTTGGAGAATCATACTTTTGATAACTCGGATGGAAGAATCATAAACATGTGGGAGTAGTCTACAGTTTCTTGGAAAAATAAATAGCAGCTTGGAATCCTTTGGTGATCAAGGAGGGATTAAAATTATGGGATAGTACCTCTGGCAGACCTGTGACAGCACCTCCATCCTATTGCAAAACTTGAACAGATTATGAATTAATCAGTTATAAAACTAGCAATGGAATTTTACCTTGTGCTGAAATTTGAGTGAAAGAAAGTGGATATCCATTAACATATGATTAGACTTTTGAACAATAAAATCTAGAACAGCAAGTTTTAGTTTCTTGACAATCCTGCAGAAACATAAGTAATCGCACAAAAGTTGAGAGTCCAACCTTGGCAATTACTTACCAAATTTATCAGAAAATGAAAACTATTCTATATTCTTGTTATGGGGAGTACTCCATGCCAAAAGAAATATATATATATATATATATATATATATATATATATATATCGTTTATATCTTTCCCTGTGTATCATGCATGTACTCCCCAAATGCAACAAAAATGTAATAGGATTTGGAACAAAAGGAAATACCTTTGGAGTCTTCATACTCAGTTTCTTGTGGCAAAAAACTTGTTCTCCTTTTACTTCACTTGTATGCCAAAGCATATATTGCATACACTGAAAGTAATGGTAAATCCTGTTCACTAACCTTCTCTTTTCTTTCACATGCCAAAGTATAGCTTGCTTCATACTCTCCACATCTTCTTCAAGTATCTTCAGACGCTGATTAAGATGTTCTAATTCACCAACTGGGAACACCCTTTTTACTCTGCAATCCTTGATTCTATTGTACATTTCTCTTTGCCTGCTTGTTGTGTCAGTAACACAACAGAGACACTCGGAAGAAGCATAGAAAAAGCCTCTGATGTTTCAATCACCATTCTGCTCTTGTTGCTGCCACTTGCATTTGCAACCTTAAGCTTCTCAAACTTTGAATGCTTCTCTCTCGAGCTGAAATGACAATCTAGTTTCTCCATCTTCTTCTTCCACAAAGACCGACATTTCTTCACATTTTTGCACGGAGCATAGATATTCAGTAACAAATCCATCACGAATCTGGCTTTCCATAACGTGTCAGTTTGAACACCTATAATAAAACTTGGCCAGAAGGATGTTCTTAAACCCTAAATCTCTGCCTCTCTGCTTCATGCTTGAGTGTCACAAGGTGAGTGAAGAAGGATTTTATATTCTTACCAAGAAATAGAGAAGTTGAGGAAATTGGAAGGAAATATAACAGAAGTGAATGATGGTTTCTTACTACACACTACATAAGTAAATCTAAGATTCTTGGATCATTCTATGGTTGACACTTTTTCTATATCATGTTAAAGAAAGTACAAGTTTTGAGCAGACCCTGTTTCCTGTAGATCTGTGCTTCACCATCTCCTAGTTAACAAAGCTTCTTGTTGAATTTATGCGTGCGGAAGCTTTTGATTTTATTCAGCTAAGTGTTTGACTTTATCAAGCAATTTTAGTACTTTAAGATAGGGGTGTGCATGGGTAGGACTGGGCAGGGCAGTCCCCCTGCTCGGTGCCCTGCCCAAAAAATGCATAGGCTGCATTTTGCAGCCCGATGCCCGGCTCTGCCCGGTAAAAGCCCGAACAATTTTGGGCAGGGCATGAGCGGGCTGGACATGGGCGGGCTGGGCATGCCTAAATTGTGATGTCATGCTCATATTGTGAAAAAAAATTGTAATTATGAATTTTTAAAATAATACCATATTCATGTGTCTTTAAGAGTTAAATAATATCTATAATTTACTAAGAATAAGAGAACAAAGATAATAATTAAAATCTTGAGATCCATTGCATATAAAAAATAAGCGTTGAAATCTAAGTAGTTTGTAATTATAACTTTGTATCAATCTCCCTAATATTGACAAAGATAAAGCATCTAAAAAAATAAAATAAATAATTATAATTTATAATGTAATCATATGATAATTAACAAAGTTAAAAAAAATTAGTATAGTTATAAATATTAAAATATACAACTTACCTACTTATATTTCTAAAATTACCTTATAGTCACCAGTAGCTATCATATTCTCCCTTTTAAGATAGAGAAAAAATAAAAAAAAAAATAAAAGAATGGGTGCTCATGGGTAGGGCAGGGCAGGGCAGCCCCTATGCCCGGTGCCCAGCCCGAAAAATGCATGGGCTGTATTTTGCAGCCCGATGCCCTACCCTGCCCGGTAAAAATCGGGCTGGACAGGGCATTTTTCTTGCGGGCTGGGCAGGGCATAGCGGGCCATAGGCATTGTGCATAGTCCTACTTTAAGATACCCAGGTGATTAATTATATTATAATCTCAATTTCGTACCCAGTGGTTGGTATGATCAATGACTTTTCATCAAAAACAATGCGTACGAAGCTATGAAACATGAGTATTTTAAGAAATATTTGCACTTAACACAATGCGGATTCTTCAGATTGCTTATAAAGACACTTTTGATCTTCTTGGATCAGAACAAATCAATAGTATACTAGGTTGGGAAAAGACCGATAATCACATGCTTTTTCAACGTCGTTTACAAAATTTCGAGAATACGAGGTCACATAGGAAGAAAGCCAATTATGACGTGCTTGTGTAAACAAGTCTTCAACAAAATCTGCAACTGAACAGGAAATTTCATGTGCATAAAAAAAAAAAAAAAACTAACAAGCTCCAGTTTTTCAACTGAGTTTTCTATTGGAATTGCATACTCTATTTCTCCTTTTGTTTTGCCCTCTAATCTTGTACTGAACGTGGCAATTAAAATCTGATTCCCAAGATAAAAATGAACATTGGTATTTATGTACTTTCATTTCGATATGAACTATGTTACAAGAAGTGGGTGTAACATGTTGTCCAATTTTTGTTTCTCAAGAAAGCTGAGAAATTGCAGGCTATCCTAATCAACAGGAACTTCAACATCCATTTTTAGGTCTGAACCGCCAAGAACCTGTAACAAATAAAATGAAATATTAGAAAATATATCAAAGAAGAACAACTCTCAACAAACAGGCATAAACTCCAAGTGGATCCATATCATATTTAAATGTACAGCTAAACTCGAATTATGTGCACATTTTTTCTTAATTCTTTACCTATTGAGTGACTATTTCACCCATAGGTATTGCACAGTATATTAAATTCTTATGTGCTGGTAAGCAACCTAAGTTCTTTCAAAATGTTCAGAAAAGCCTATTCAATTCCAAGTTCCAATTAAACTGTGTGGGTCCCGTGCTTCTTATGGAGTTTAAAGTAAGTCATACTGTAACTTATAAATAGTACTCTTCTGGTCCCCAATACAAGTAATTTTCTTCCAACTCGTCTTAGTTCAAAATATAATTCAGTTCCCTAGTATCTAGGGCATTTAATTTTTCACCCTATTTTGCACTTTATACCATTAAGGAGCCAACTGCCATTTAATGTAGTCTTTTGACTTTTAATAATGATAGAGTTTGAAAGTGCTACAATATTTTTATATCTTTAATGAGCCAATTACTTCATTTGGTCCATGTACATGTCTAAATCTAGACCTATATTGTGGACTGAAGGAGTATTTTCTTTTTTATAGATTTTATTATATATATACTGACGATTGATGATTTCCACATATCTCATTTTTACATAAAGAGACACCTAAAGCAGAGCTAATTTCAGGCCTAAAAATGTACCAGACGAACTGTTTAAAGTATCTTCACCATATAATTATCTATTAATGCCAAGCATCTATGGCTATTTATTTTTCCTACTCTCTTTCTGCAGCTTTATCCAGTAACAGGTACAGTATCTCATAGGGGGCTCCCCTTGTGGCCAAGGAAATTATAAGAAAAATAAAATTAAGAAAGTCAACTATAATACATATTAAGTTCCAGGAGTTAAATAAGCCAATACATTCTAATGAACCAGATTTTTTTTTTAAAGAAAAAACTCGAATTTATCCATTCAACAAGTGGCCTTCCTCTCATGATGTGTATTAGAATTTGTTACAGGAATCATTTACTCAAATGCACAAACCTTAATGAAGTCATCCAATGTCAAGTAGGAATCGTTTGAGTATCCTGCTTCATTTAGAACTTGGCTCAGAACTTGCTGAGGAACAGAGGATAGAGAACAAAATTAGTCAAGGTCCACTTTAAGCCTCAAGCTATCAACTTAGCTGAAGAGGAGCGTAAAATTGTCTTGTACGGAGTTAAAAAGAAATGAGATTTTTTATCAAATGGAAATGCAATATGTCTACAGGTAATCCAAACAGCAGAGAAGGCAAAATGGATTCTTAAAAGTTATTCATAAAGCATAATGGTGTTGTGTGATTCATCCACCATTTCATGGAAATTACATTTCAGTATACCAATATTTCAATATAGATATCAAACAAGTAATAAAAGCGCTTATTACTAACTAAGGAAAACTGTGCAGATCTTTGATGATACCTCTCTCTGTATATCAGACATGAATGGACCAGACAGATCCTTTAGGACTTCCAGCATATCTTTAAAAGACACCTTTCCATTACGATCTGAATCGTATACTTTGAAGATAACTACAACAGAGGAAAACAAGTAACTATAACTATCCACATTAACACTGATAAGGAAAAAACATACATAATTATTGTTGATAAATGCATGTTGGGCATTCATAATTTCTATTTGGTGGAAGCCATTACAGCGTAACGTGGTAAACCTGGTCAAAACCATGTTTCTGCGACAATTTCAAACACAACTTCCACGAAAGATTCTTGGGTAAATCTTGTGTAGAAAGACCAAGCAATGGATAATTGGACATTTACTGGGATCCACTTCTAACAAACCTAAATGCCTATTCGTCCTCGACCTAGGGCATCTCCACCAGCCTATCTTAGAATCTGTTTTAGCCTATAAGGCTTGTAAATAATACCAGTACCATAACCGAAAAATGATTACCTGTCTCCAAAGTTTTTCATGCTCACATTACCAAGTGTATGGCCCCTAAGGCCCTACTTAATCAATTAACGAGTCTAAAGTCTATGGATATGCAGTTCACAAAATTCAACATGTGTAACTGCCAGATCATAATAAGTCCCAAATGGTCAAGTATATTTTCTGACTTCTCAAGCTCTTATACTATCAATAAACTAACGAGATTTTTAGTTAGATTAGTTTATCATAGAGAACTAAACCTTCTGAAATATTTACATGTAATTCGTCAATGTATTTGCCTTCTTTTTTCTAAGACCAAATCCACCTAAGAGTTTTTTTAAAACAGACGCTCAAGTATAAAGAACCCCCATGAAACTGCCATATAACGGATACATACGTTCTATTTTTTGCTGTGCTCTTGCTTTGGCACTAAATGCAGACAAGAAGGCTACAAAGTCTTTAAAATTCAAACCATCCACCATCTTGAGCAGTCTCTGCAAATAACCAAATCATCCATCAGATAGGAGCAGAGGTCCCACAATAATTCAAGAATCTCAATACGAAACAACTCTTTACCTGAGAAAGTGGATTCAAAGCAAACTCGGGAACAGATAAGAACTCATCTGATGAAATAAATCCCTCGGCACTACGATCAAGTTGACAAAATCTTTCATACAAGGCCGCTATTTCCTGCTGGGAAACTGATTTTTCACACCGAAGTTAAATCAAACTCAAATAAACACAGCAAAATTTGGAGAAAAATGTTAAAGTCAGAGCAAGGTAAAGAAGACCTACATAAATTATTGCAGTAGTCTTGAACTTCCTCAATATCATATTGAGTCAAGATGGATGATGCACTCCCCATCTCTTCTCGGCTTCAAACTGCAGGAAAACAATAACAGGATTAATCTCTCCCTTATATTCGCGATTGAATAACAAGTAACAACATTGACCCAGTAAATGATATCAATACTTCAGTACTTATTTATTGGCGAAAGATCCATAATCCATTTTGACTATTACACGATTACATGAATACATTTAAAAGAAGAAATGGGTGTATCAGAATTTTCTAGGGACCGAAACAGAGAGCATGAAAGTATGGGGGAGAGGGAAAATGGAAGGAGAGACCCGAAGGGCAGAAATAGAATCGAATCGAATCGAACCTTGGAGCTGAAGATGATTCTTTCTCCTAATGGGACTGTAGAGATATACACCTGGGTTGCTTAGTCACCAACGATTCCTTCAAAACGCAGCTATTTGATCTGTTCCCAATTAAGCTTCTCGTGGAATAATAGACGATGGACCTCTCGAAGTTCTTAACCCCAGATAGAGAAACTTGCGGTGATTTTTTGTAGTTGCTCACCTAGTTGATAATAATTTTACTTATATCCGAATACGATCATGTCGTATATTTAGTTATAATAAATAAATCTTTTAATATAATTTTTTTATATAAACTAAAATTTAAACTTAAAATTTTATTTAGAAGATACCAAGTTATTTACCATTATTGTTAACTTGCGATTATTTGTGCAAAGGCAAAACATTCTCGGTGATGACAATGACATATTGGGTTGGATTTGTGCTTATTTTATATATGAGTTCGAAGGATTTAAGAAAAATTAAAATAATCTTATCCATTATACCTTGGTTCAATTGAAGTAAGACATGCTATTACTTAAAAATATATATTATTTTATTATAATTTTAATTATAATATTTAGAGATATATTTTAAAATTTAGATATTTAAATTTATATTAAAAATAATTGATAATTTATTTTACATAATATTAATATTATCTAAAAAAAATTAACCTAACATTTAAATCTTAAGTAAGTTCAATTTTTTTTAAATTTTTTTTATAAAAAATATATATTCTTATCAATTATAATTATAATGAATTAATAATAAATAAGAGTTATTTATTGCAACTCTCAAGTAATAGTAATTAGAGTAAAGAGTTCACTCATAGTTTATACAATTATAAATTTAAAAATAATTATCAATATAAAAATTTTATTAATAAGCAATTTGTTATAAGAGACAGTCATATTGAAAGTATCATTAGATATTAAATATAGATATATCTCTTAATGATATTTAAATATTAATTTACTATATTATAAAGAATTAACTCTTCCTACTAATCTCAACATTTGTTGATTAAACAGGATTAAAGTTTTAAATTGTAGATGAAAATAAAACTATATTTGAAGAGTTATTTATATTTTACTTTAATTCGAATATAACATGACAGCTTTTGATGTTATATTGTTAATTTTTTTAAGTAAAATTAATCCATTAGTCTTTATAATTTACTTTAATTTTAAATTAAAGTTTATTTTGTTTAAAATGAGCCTTAATTATTTAATCCATTAATTTTAATATACATACTTAATAGAATTTAATTTACAGAAATGCATGAATATTAAAACAGTGTGAAAGGAAACAGAAAAAAATTCCACAAAATCTATGAAATTTTATAAAATAAAATTAACGATTTGTACACTCAATAAATTGATGCTTATAAGGTATCGAACTATAAGGATCTAGTTTAAGCAAAATAAATTATCAGGACAAAATTAAAAAAAAAACAAGAAGAGTTAATAGTGAGTAGCCAGTAAAAAGGTTATTAACATTTTGACTTCAACCCAGAAAAGAAAAAAAAGGAGAAAGTAACATAACATTGATATATCATATCTTCACAAATTTTCGACAAGTTTCAATTAATTGTAAGCAACAAACGGCTTTCTAGATTGAGACTAAAGTCAGTATACTATGAACTACAACTACTACAATGGCAAAAAATATTATAGGTAGCTTCGTTAACTAAACGAAGAAACACAGAAATTCTTTGGTTTTAACACCAAATTAAAAACATTAAATAAACTCGTAATAGGTCACTCCTACTAGGAGTGTGCATGATGCCTGAAGCCCGAGTCGCCTGAGGAAAAATAGCCATGCCTGACCTAAAAAAATTAGCTCAACATGTGAATGGGTTGTTTCGGGCCGAGCCAAATATTGGGCAGGGCAGGGCACCGGGCAAAATGTGTTACCCTGCCCATTTGGCCCAGCTCAATATATATTATATATTTATATTTTTTTTCCAGAGTTTGCCCTAGAATGGGGGATTGCTTTTTGCTTTTGTGTCTTTGTGTTATTGCGTCTTGCGAGTCAACCTTCAGAGTTCAAAGTAGCTCCCCCTGCCCCGCTCTCACTGTTGGTCGCCTTTTTCTTTTCTTCCTTCATCGCCATTAGCCTAACACAAGAAGCATCACCGTTCAGTTCCCCGTGCCTTTTTCTTTTCTGCATCAACCTAGTTTCTACTCTCTCACTCCTCAGCGCGAGGCCTCCCTCAGTTCTTTAACATCTGCTAAGTACAGAAAATCACAGTCCGAAAACAGTGCCCGGCCCTCAAGCTTAAATTAAGGTTGCTTCTTTAATCCTCCCTTTAATGGATCTCTACATTCCTTTTGTTTTCGCACTTCCTCTTCTTCAATATCAATGATATAATTTTGTTGTTCACCAAACCAAACTGAAATTTTGGTTTTATTTCGGTTAATGATATAATTTCGATTCTGTTAAGTGTTGTTAAATGTTCCATTTCAGTTTTTTGTTGTTGTGGTTTTTATTCTTTCTATGCAGTCCGAAACTCTGTGATTGTTCTAGGCATAGATAGAAACACCACTAAGGTGGAAACTGAGACTAGTGTCGGTAGTGATCAACTTGATACAATTTCTAAAACTACTAGACCTCAAGGAAGGTATGTGTATTTTCCTTTAAGTTCTTAAAATTTATATTGTTTTTTTCTCTTCTAATTAACCATTAACCTATATTAAATTATTATTGCACTGCCTATTTTCAGATACAAGAGAAGGGAGAGGGGGAAGCTTGTCTCTGAATATTCTTTGAAGGATCTTGAAGGAATATTTGTGAGTTCTTAACATAGATAAGTCATTCATTCATTATAACGACATAAATATTTGAGTTGTAAAATCTGCTGCAATTGCTTTTGGTGGTTTGGGTTGGCAGAGGAGATGTTGCATAGCCACAATTTGGTGCAATGAATGTTGAACATCTTTTTCAAGTGAATTTTGTAGGGGTTAATTCTGTTTTATTTTGTAGATTTATGAAAATAGGGAAATCGATCTAATATGTTTATATTCCATCTTTAATCAGATGCTTGGTTCCCCAAAGCCGCCTAATTCTAAATTAAAATCATGAAAATGACATTGGCTTTTTATGTCCTTTCTTGTGGACCAAACCAAATCATATCAGTTGGTGAAAAACCTTATTTTCTCGTTTTCTTAATGCTGTTCTGTAATAAGTGAATTTTTACATTTGAAATTATTATCTCTGCTGGGGGCATGTTTGTGTACGCATATGCACCCTCACCCTCATGTTTGTATCGATATAGAATGAATCTGATCATGTATTATCCATTGTGCTTGTGTTATATTTTTAGGCCATTCATGTGAACTGATGAGCTTCTCGTAAAGATTGTTTTACCCTGACAATAAAACTTCTTCCTAAAAAGTAAAAGGAAAAAAAACTTCTTCCAATTAAAATTGAAAAATTGTTTTGTATATATACGTGGAAAATTTAAACTTAGTCAAAAGAAGTTTCTCCATTTTTGATATCAATCTGTTGATGCAAGGAAAATCTTACCATGAAGTAACTAGTACTAATTGTGCATTCTCCTATCTATGTTCTGTTTAGGTATTTCTTGGCAATACACTTGCGCTTTACATTGCTTTCCCATTCTCTGCATTTATTGAATTTATCTATTATTGTTCAAATTTGACACTGATTTGGATCTCTTCTGTGTCATCTATATTGGAACAAGAAAAATGAATGACGTGTTTCCAAAATGGTCTCAATGGTGAAACTTTTTTCATGTTTCAATTGTGCATTTTCTTCTTCTGATGTAATATGTAAGGGGGTTCGGTAAAGATGTATTTCTCTTTGTTCTCTCAATCAGTTGATGTTGCTTTTCCTATAGATGCTACGCTTGAAAGGGGTTCGATAAAGATGTTGCTTTTCCTATATAAATATTAGGTTGACAAATAGTAACACTGGATGCCTATCCTTAATTTGTTACTTGTAGCTAAGTGTTTTTAGTCATTGAATTGCATTGAATTGCACTGCTACATACATGGAATTGCATTTAAATGGTTGAATTGCATTGAATTGCATTTAAATGGTTGGCTAATTCTGAAGTTTCCATGGCTAATTTCAGGTTAAATATACTTTGTTTACATAGATGATCAAGCTTCTAAAGTATCGTCATCCTCTCTTGAGGATATTTCAACTTTAACCGCTTTTAAAACTTCTATTGAATCAACCCCTAATTCTATCCATAATGAACTTAGTTCAACTCTAAACCCTGACCATACTTCTATGCCACCTCCACCTACCTCTCAATCTCTCCTTACCTATCCCCACCCTCCTACTTCTCAATCTCCTACTCCCACCAGTCAAGCACAAACAGAAACTAATATGGAAGGTAGGGATACAAAGAGAAAGGAAAGAGAACCCAAGCACACATCAGAGGTGTGGGATCACTTTGTTAGATTGCCATTAGAAGAAACTAATGGAGAGCACTTAGCAACTTGCAAGCATTGCCATACGACCTATAAGGCTGATCCAAATCGCCATAGAACACATTATTTATTGAGGCATATCCCAAAATGTAAAGAGAACCCAAACAAGGCTACTACAAATAGACGATAATCTATGTTAAGTCTCTTGTCTGAGGGGTCGAGTAGTCAAGGAAGGTCGGTGGTGGTACATCTATATAATGAGAAGAGATGTAGGAGGGCTTTAGTTGAATTTATTATATCCGATGAGCAACAATTAAGAATTGTTGAGAAGCCTGCATTTAAGAAATTACTGAATGAGTTTGAGCCCCGCTTTCCAATCCCTTTAAGCACAACAATTGGAAGGGATGTGTGGCAATTATATTTTGGAGAAGTTAAATTGTTGAAGAAGTTCTTACAGTAAAGTGCAAAGTGTGTTTACCTTACCACAGACTGCTGGACATCATGCCAAAATTTCAATTATATATATTTGACAGCACATTTTATTTATGAGTATTGGAAGCTTCACAAGAGGATCTTGAATTTTGTTATGATTGAAAATCATAGAGGTGATACTATAGGGAAAACCGTTGAGCAATGCTTGTTGTAGTAGGGGATTGAAAATATCTTCACCATAACTATGGATAATGTCTCAGCTAATGACACGGCGTTGGTATATCTGAAGAGGCGTTTAAGGAGTTGGAAGGGGTTACTTTGTGATGGGGATTATATACAATTAAGGTGTTGTGTCCATGTCCTTAATTTAGTGGTTAATGAAGGGATCAAAAAGATGAAGGATAGCTTTGAAGCCATTCGAAGTGCTGTTAGATATGTTCGTTCTTCTCCTTCACGCTTCTTGAAATTCAAAACTTGGGCTGATGCTGAAAAAATAGAAACTAAAAACTTTGTTTGTCTTAATGTAAATACTCGATGGAACTCATCATACTTGATGTTGGAAGCTGCGATGAAGTTTCAAAAAGTATTTGAGCGGATGCGTGATAAAGATAATGACTATATTTCCCACTTTAACTTCAGTGCTTCAAATTCTAGGCATGGTGCTAGGCATGGCCAAGATGACTTCTCTAGTCCTATTGGTGATGATTGGGATAATGCTAAGATCTTCATCAAATTCTTGAAGGTATTTTATGACATTACATTGAAATTTTCAAGCTCTCCTTCTATAACTTCAAATGAATGTTTCCATCAAATTGTACGTGTTCATAAAATGTTGCAAAAGAATATTATGAACAGAGCTAATAGTTTTTTGGGAGACATGTGTATCAGTATACAGGCAAAATATGACAAGTATTGGGGTCAAGCAAATAATATGAATCCGTTATTATTTGTAACTATAATTTTGGATCCTCGTTATAAACTAACCTATGTCAATTATATGTTTAACATCCTTTACATTGACCCCGAAGTATGTTCACTTATGAAGGAGAAGATAAAAAATTGTTTGTATCGGTTGTTTAATGAATACTCTTCAAGGGTTTCTATTGAATTAGGGACTATTTCAGCATGTGCAACTCCATTGCCTTCTTTTGATGATGATGATGATGATGATAATGATACTGAGGATCCAGGTCATAAGTGGTTAAAATCTATAAAAATAAGAACTTCTACATATCCTCAAACTGAGTTAGATAGATATATTGTAACTAACTCAAGAGATAAAATCCCTTCTGCATCTGAGTTTGACATACTATTATGGTGGAAAGCTAATTCTCAAAATTATAAAATTCTCTCCCATATGGAACGAGATTTTGGCTATTCCAGTTTCTACAGTTGCTTCTGAGTCCGCCTTTAGCACTGGGGGACGTATAGTTGATCATTACAGGAGCTCTTTGTCTTATAAAATGACAGAAACACTAATTTGTAGCCAAAATTGGCTACAAGCTGGCCAATCTATCAATGATTTAGCTGACAAGCTTCGGGAGTTCGATGATTTTGATGAAACGAAAAATGTCATTCAGCTTGCAGGTAATTTTTTATTTTGAAACTCAAATTCTATTATATATTTTACTTCATAATATGTAAAAGTTTTTCTTTTATTTTTTCCTATAGGTGTTACGCTTGGAAGGGAGAATATGATGACTACTGATGACTGAAGATCATTTTAATTATAATAGATTTTAAAACTTTAATTATTATCTTATTGTCGCCTTGTTTTAAGTTGATTGTTGCTATTTTTTAAATTTTTAAGACATAAATATGGTATTATTTTATAAATTTATGATTGTAGATTTTTTTCCTATAATGAGTAGGACATCACTATTTGAACATGCCCAACCCGCCCAAACCCAGCCCAAATTAGTTAGGGCTTTTACCGAGCAGAGCTGGGTATCGGGCTGCAAAATGCAGTCCATGATTTTTTCATGCAGGGGCTGCCTTACCCTGCCCAGCCCATGCACACCCCTAACTCCTACATCCATTTAACCAGTCCTACATGCATTCCCCTCCCCTTATTTGGCTAATTAGAACATTTAGGAGGTGAGAATTTTTTTTTTTTAAATTTTCCCTCATTTTCCCAACTTTAGCTCCCCTCCAAAATTGGGAAAATTTAAAGGGGAGATATATTTTTATTATTTTATAATATTAATATACCTATAATTTTTTTAATATCTCACTATTATCTATATATTATATTTTATTAAAATATTCTATAAAATAATATAAGATAAATTTATCTATATAAAAATATTTTCCCTCTTTTTCTTGAACCAAACAAGGTAATATGAAAATTCCTCTCATCCTCTCCCTTAATATTAATCTAAATAAAATAATAATAAAATCCCTCATCTTCCCTTCCTTCCATTTCACTCTATTAAAATCCCTCCCTTTCCCGTTGAGCCAATCACACCCTTAACAAATCTTTAAACTATTTAGATGGACCAAAAAGTAAAGGAGAAAATAGAAAAAAGGAATACTATGAAAAAAATAGTAAAATAGTAAAAAAAATTTACTATTTTTAAAAATTTTCCCTACTAATATTTTTACCTCCCGAATTTTATTCCCAACCAAACATAGGCTTACATAATATTTTAACCTTATCAAAACGACATACTATATTAGCCTTATCTCACAAGATTTAAAATTATTCAAGACATTTCAATAATCTTATTTGCGGAATCTGGTTAGCCAAATGAAAATTATCATACCCTTGAGCTGCGATAGCAATCGGTTTGTTAGTACCAGGGATATGTATACCTTATTTTATATCACAGGTTAAGTCTCAGATTTCATCATCATTACCATTAATGTATAGATAACACTGATACAGTAGGAAACTTGACGAGATGAATGGCATTTTTACGGACCATTTTTGGAGAGACACCATCCTGTAAGGCAGATACAAAAACTGGGAGTGTGTGTGTGAAAGAAAATTTATCAAAACAACGAATAAAGCAAGCTCCAATGTGTGTGTGAGCCTTACTATTATTGAAACCAAAAGCATCATACTTCAGCAGGCATCCAGGTCACGGCATGGAGGTGGCGTTGGCTCGCTTAATAGAGTTGTATTCCCACCTTCAGGTCCAGCCTTGATCCTCTTGGGATTTTGGGTGCCATGCTATAATATGGAAAAAAGACAATTTAAATTCAGAGCATGAAATAATGAAGAAGGGAAAATTGCTAAAAAAATCCCTCATTGCAAAATTTCTTGCCCACAAAGATACTTGAAACTTGTTTAAGGACCCCAATGCCATTCTTCATCAACTATATATAACTTATCTTCAGCTATGTGCAAAACAAAAGATATTTTCACGTAGCTAAAGATATATTGAATACAGCTAATGAAGAGTTGCACCTACTGAAAATGAGTTATACCTACTCAAGGGCCTAAATCCTTTAACTTTAGGTAATAAATTTTGTAACGGGGGATTTTTCAACAATTTTTCGTAATGATAATCTTAAACATGAACAGAACAATGAAGATGTTCCTAGTTGATATTTTCTTACCGGGGGCTTATCACCCCTTCTCAGCACCTCGACTATCTCAACCACTCTATTTGGTGTTACATCTTCCTGGAATGAGCATAAAATAAAGCAAGATATGTTAAGCTCGAAGATATTTCAGATGGAAACACAAGAACCATTACAATGATTAATAATAGGAATACATACATAGTAGTTATAGGTATATCCTTCGGATCCGTTTGAGTAATCAGCCACTGTAATCATAGGAGCATTCACACAGCATCCCTACATGACACCAATAGATTCATTCAATCATAATTATCTGATCTTTGGCAAAACCGGATAGCATGCATGCGCCTATTTTTTGACCACACTGCTCTTGGAAATGTGGTAAATTATTTGTAGGGACTTCTTGTTTATTCAGTTAGATATAAATTAACGTACAGTAAAGTTAGTTCTTGATGTTTCTTTTAAATTTTTTCTCAATAAACTTGAAGTAATTCAAAAACAATCCAAGAGAAGTTCTTAATACATTCTCAGTGCTGAATCTAATTAAGAAACATATAAATTTAAAACTATTGCTTAACAACTTACCATGCATTCCATTTCTCCGACAGAAAACAAACCATCCTTTGTTACTTCTGTAAATGAGATATCCAAAGAAATTAATTCTTATAAAAACCATAATTACTTCAATGTGTCAAGAGTAAAATCTGGTTACTAGAATGTAATGGGAGAAAAACAAGATTGATAACTGACCATTGCGCTTCACCCCCAAGTGATTCAATAAAGCTTCTTCAATTTCTCGTGAACCACGTATCATACAAGGTGTCGTTCCACAAACCAATAGGTGGTACTTCCCGACCTAAGAAACCACACCAATTTTATGCAGATACGCTTAAAATTGCATTATCAAGGATAAGTAAACATGGAAGTATTAAATCATATATGCATTTTACCTTGTTCCGGTTAAACATTGAGTAAAATGTGGCGACCTCATATACTCGAATTGGAGCAACCTCAATAACCTTTGCCACCTAAACAATTCATAATACAATTAATTAATAGCATATTTAAATAACTTCTCACTACATATATGTATGTATTCACTGCATCTTAAACCTCAAATATCAGTTAGGCCATTGCATTAGTTTCAGAGCTCAATTATAATCCATGGTAACTGGAAGATAAAAATTAAACTAAACCAAAGAATCACGGAGATTTCTTCATACATGAGCATATGCATGCTTATGTGTGTAATATCAATGTTCAACCTCGTTGCTGACAGGAATTTCAATTGTACAGAGCAGGTAACAAACAGAATGATGCTTCAGCAAAATGAGGCGTACATCATAAACAATCAAGCATATAAGCTTCATTTTAACTACCATATAAAGAATTGCATAGAGTCATCTTTGGTGCTCATTAATTGAATTCAATCACCAACATCATGATCAAGAATTGGTTAGGGTTTCCATGGGAGCGGGAGCGGAAACCTAACTGAAATGTGAAACCAGTCCAAGCATATGATGATTATTAAAAAATTTCAATTCAGCACAACTAACAAGTGAGCATCGTTCACAACAAAAGAATGGGCACAACATGGCCAAAAAAGGGATCATTTTTTTCCTATGGCACAAGAAGGCATGAATATTGAAACTAATTCATCACACTCCCATATTAACTCATAACACCCGCCATTTTGCCCAGTCAGGGCCATATTTATATTCAATCCAACAACATTTTTCCAGTAAGTAAGTAATAGAAATTCTCTTTCAAAACTTCCTTTTATGTTCAAAACTTCCTAAGAGTACTAGACACGTTACTTTGATGTTTAGCAGACTACCAAAATGAATCCATTAAGAATGAGACCAAACATACTGCATTCATTGCTGAAACTGGGAGCCAGCCTCCATGCTGCTGCTGTGCAAGATCCAGCAGAGGGATGACTGCAGATTGCTTATAGTTGGATGGATAGTGAGATAGAATCTCCTTAACCTGTATTCACAGCTTAATAATATCAAAACATGTAATAAAATATTCGACATGC
Organism: Leucaena leucocephala; assembly: GCA_037074615.1. Taxonomy (NCBI): domain Eukaryota; kingdom Viridiplantae; phylum Streptophyta; class Magnoliopsida; order Fabales; family Fabaceae; genus Leucaena; species Leucaena leucocephala. Next base: position 5,570,979 of record CM073557.1, on the reverse strand, counting down.
ATCCAAAAAGGCCACATCACAATGTTTATATTTATCCTATCTCTGACGCATTGTAAATTTGTAAAGGAATCAATTGATAAACATTAATTCATAAACTCTACAAGTAGTTAAATTGTCTGATTCAGCAATCTGTTTTTACACATCTGAGATAAACTGAGTCAATAAAGTAGAAAAATATCTAACTTGCACAGGCAAAAGAATGATATTTATTGGCTAAACAGGAAAATTCCCTATAGACCACATTTCAAGCCACATCTGCTAAAGTTACAAACTAACCTACATACTTTTGTACTTTGGATAAGCAATAAAGTAATGTAGGATCTCACTGAAAAACAGGAAACAATGGTAAGAAGTGTGTAAATTAATGATTAAGCAAAATATGTCTGCATCATTAAATAAAATTATCCTGACAAAAACAACAAACTTACTTCTAGAAGAAAATCAGTATTAAGGCCAATCTACTAATGTGCCAAGCAGCACGATATATGTATTAATCATCACTCAAATTATTCTGACATAATATATGGTCATGAGGATAAAATGCATCTTAATTCTTAGCAAAGGCCCAAATTATTCTGTGTCCAAAAACTGTTGACAGGGATTAGAATAGATGACACAGAACCTCGCTTCACAATCCAGACAACGAATATGACCTCTGAACAACTTAACATACTAAGCCTCATATTTCTTGATTACATATAAAAAAAACAATCCAAGGCATATTCCCATTCTTCCTACAAAATAAGGGTGCCAAACCAATGCCCATTAACCATCAAGCTGTCGACCCCAGAAAGTTCTCTTATTACGCTCTTAACCAACCAATAAGGTAACTTAAAACATCCCCTCCTATCCACATAATCCCAAAAAAAGGGAAAGCAAAAAGGCTTCAGGCATCACAGATTTAACAAAATATATCATAAAAGAAGGACAATTGAAAAAAGGAATTTCGGCGGTCGCTTGCCCCCTTCACTTTATTTTTGACACTGTAGGGGGAACTATATTGATATATCATCACGTATCAGACTTCCTTTGTCCCAAAAGCATAACCAATAAGATTATAGGACATTCGAATGAAAAAAGGAATCATTTTGAGCTCTATAGTTACATAACGATAACTAATCAATTCTGGAAACAATCAGCATTCGAATTCTTTAACTCGAGAGCATTGAAAAATTACCTTCTCTTTATTGGCGTCGGAGAATTCCCATGGAAGGTCTGGATTGTTATCTGGAGAGTCAATGTGCTGCCCAATTCGTAGAGATCCACTCAGTCAATAACCGTTGTATGAAACATACTGACACAATAAAAAGTGAAATTTTTTAAAATTTAAACTGAAAAAAAAAAAGAACTTACATAGTTCAGAGCCGTGGAGAAGGCCCTTGATGGCTGCAGGGGAAGAAAAGAAAAAGGAAAACCAAACCAGCAAAATCACGAAAAGAAATCAGCAAGTGGCTGGGCGAAAAAGTGAAATGAAAGCGAATTCGCGAGATAAAAACGAACCAAACCTGACGAAAAGCTTGACGGATCTCATTGAGACGCTTCGCCACGAGGCGCGCGAGCATTTTGGACGACCGGTAGGAGCTTGTCTGAGGAAGACAGAGATCGGAGTTAGGGGCGGGGATACTCGACCATGAGACTATGCAATACAGGAAGGGAAAGAAGTATAGGAAAGGTGGCAGAATAAGTACCGTTAGATCTCATCAAAGGATATAAAAAATATGGGCTTTCATTTTTTAACTATTTTTTTCGTATAAATCGTTATGTGTTTTTTCTTTACAAAATTTTTTAAAAAGTTATTTAGTTTCCCTTTTCTTTATCAATAGAGAAAAGATAAATTATCTATTATTTTTAAAAATAAATTTAAGTATTTAATAAATAAGATATTTTTTAAATATCATGATTAAAATTATAATAAAATAATATTCTCAAAGATCAAATATTATTCTAGTAGCACATTTGAGAATGAGTTTATATCTAAGATAATTTATTTTATATAATATTAATATTATTTAAAAGAAAGAGATACTTTATCTTATTTTTAGAATGGTAAATGAATCCCACCTCTTCTAACAAATTTTATACTAAGAGAGAGAGAGAGAGAGAGCGTTTGGGCTTCAATCAACTTCTGTAAAAAAATCTGACCAAAACAAAAACCAGAAATATACCCCAAAAGCGGAGAAAGTTAACCTATTTCTATAAAATAATTAACTAAATAGGTTTAAATTATTTTTAAAAAATTAAAATGTCTATATCTATAATTCTCTTTTATTTTTAATTAGATATTTATATTTTTTATTTTATTTTTTTTAAAAAAATTACTTTACTTAATACTCTTATGGTCTTTAATATAGATATATTTAATTAATTTAATTAAATTAAAAAAATAATTAATATCATATATTTTTTTAAAATATTTTTTTTATTTTAATAATTTTTTTTTATTTTTTTATTTGATTATTATTAAGAAAATATCAATAGAATTAATTTAAAAAAATTAATAAATATAAAAAATATTTTATATTTAAAAATAAAATTAATTATTTAATTAAATTTTATATTAAAAAGTAGAATAGTTATCTATGGAGGAAATCACTTGGAGAAGAAAAGAAATATATTATTTGGCATATGAAGAAATTAACATGAGTTTAACGATTTTGTTGTCGCTCCCTTATTGCACCTCTTCACCGTCCTTTTCCCTTATCCTTAACTAACTAGTCCCCCCCAAATGCTTCATAGTTTAATAACTAATGAATATTAAAAAAATTAATTAATTTTATTATTTATAATAAATATATATTAATTTTATTAAAAATATATTTTTAAATTATATATATTAATTTTTTTAAAATATTATTTCTAATAATATATATTATTACTAAATTATAAATAGAATAAAAAAATTTAGTTAAGTTTAATATCAGTTACCATTATCTTCAGGTAGTATCATTTAAAGCAAATTCCTTACCATTATTTCTGACCATGAATCAATGTGAGGAATTGAGAGAAGATTTTAGTAAGAGGTAATGCCCTTGAATAGAAGTTACTGATTCCAGGTACTTGTTATATATAATACTCGTATAATTTATTAAATGGCTACCATGTTTTCTACTCTGTAATAGTCAAACACAAAATAAAATTGATCAAGTGTTTTTTGGTATCAGCTTTTTAAAATTATTTTTGGGTAAAATTTTAGTTTAAAAAAATTAAAATAAACAATCATTTTTGTCCAGAATTGATTTTGGCCAAAACTATAGTAAAAGAGCTTATGGACTATCTAATTACTATTTTATCCCTACTTTTTCTTATACCATATCTCCTTTCTCATCTCTCTTCTTCACCATATCTCCTCTCTTCTCTGTCTTCTCTACACTCTCTCATATTTCCTATTTCTTCTCTCTCCTCTCTCCTATTTATTCTCTTCTATCTCTCATACTTTAATCAAATCATACCCTTTTTTATAATTTATCAATATAAAAAGTGATTCTACTATTAATTATCTAAATATCTCTATTTTTAAAATATATTCTCCCTAAAATTTATTCTTCTCAAAATCTATTTTTCAAAAGCTAATCTAGACCCACTCTAAATATGAAATGTTGGCACAAGATTGCGTTAATTAAGTATGTTTTATAAATGTCATGACTATAATTTACATGATTATTCCAGTGTGATAAGTAGATTGTATATTTAGATATGTTATTATGGAATAGAAATAATTTATTTATTTATTTTTTATTTCGTTTTAATTAAATATATAACATAAAAATTTGCCACAGCATTCTACAGTCATGAATAAAATTATTTTATATCTTTAATATAAAATTTAATTAATTTTTTTAAATATTAACAAAAATAAAAAAAATATTTATATTTATTTTTTTAAAATTAGTTCATTTAATTTATAAATTAATATATAATTTAATAATATTTAGTATATATTACGATTAAGTCATTTAGTTAATTTTTTTAAATTTTTTTAAAAAATTAAATAAATTTTATATTAAGAATAAGAGAGATTAATATAATTTATTTTTTAAATTTCACGTATCCAAACTCATACACACGTGTCACTGGTAAGGGTAGAATTTTCAACGTAACTTTAGGTTTAGTAAGTCGTGGTACCTAGGACATTATTGGCTAAGGATAGCATTAGTTATTTTTAAATTGCTCCTATTATTTTAAATATAAAAATTAATTCTAAAATTAATTTTAATTATTAATATAAAATTTAAAAAATATTTTAAAAATATCATGGATATTTATTATAATTAAATAATTTATATAATTTTTTAATATATTTAAATTAGTTAAATATTTTTTTACATTAGAGACCGGTATTTAAAATCTTGATAAAAATGCCATCACGGCATTTGGTGACTAAGACTAATAAAAATGTCGTTTTTATATATTCTTGTCAATTTGGAGTTTCTCTCATATCAAATGGTCGAATGGGAAATGATAGCAAGTCGCACAAGTTCACCGAGGCCCACAACACTCACTTTCTATGCGTATGACTTTATCTTCGTCAAATGTTTAGTGCAATATCTATGTGACAAGATCCCTTCTTTTGATATTTGTTCAATAATTCATAGCTTAATTCTAGAGTTGAGTCCAAAGGCTTGAGAAAAGCTGCACGATAACATATAAACAGAGAACCAGTAGCTGAAGAAGAAGAAGAAGAAGGCAGGGAAAGACACAGAGAAGGATGAAATAGGACAGAAGCAGATTCTATGGTTCCAGCAGAGATCTTGCTTGCAAGGCGTGTCCAAGAAATGGTACTAAACGGTGAAGAACTTCCACCACCTTATGTTTGTAGAGACGATGATCCCACAAAAGTTGTGTCTTCAAACTTGTGTTCAATACCAATCATTGACTTTGACCTCCTCTCATCACCAACAGAACTCCAAAAGCTTCAATTAGCACTCTCTTCTTGGGGCTGCTTTCAGGTCTCTTCATTCTGTATTATGCAGCAAGCATGTTTCTGGTTTAGATAGTGAATATATATATGCACCTCCTTTATGATTGATTTTTGTTGGATTTCAGGCTGTAAATCATGGGATATTGGTTTCGATTTTGGAAGAGGTTCGTGGAGTTGGGAGGGAATGTTTTGAGCAGCCGATTGAGGTAAGGAACAAAGTATGTAAAGGGGTTAAAGAAATTGATGGGTATGGTGCAGATCCAGTTCCTGAAGAAGGCCAGCCTCTAGACTGGTCTGACCGCTTGTTTCTTCATGTTTACCCACTTGATTAAAGGAACTACACACTCTGGCTAACAAACCCACTATCCTTCAGGTATTTACTTCAATTTTTTCTTGTTTATCATGCACATAAGTATTAATATTATTGGTGTTTAATTTGAGACCGAGACTAAGAGCAACACTGATTCTATTAGACATCTAAGTGAAATGGAGAATTCTATCTCAAAAATTAATCGTTTATGTGAGAGAATAATCCATTTAAATGTCTCATTGAATATATTATATTAGGAAATGTGAGACTTAATATCTCATATTATCAAATCTATATAAATTGGCTCCTAATATAAAGTTGTTCTCCCCCACAAGTGCACTCTATAACACTTCACTTGACCTCTTGTAGGTGAGAACTCTTCATAGGTAGCCTTTTTAAGAACCACTAATAATCTAACTATAATACCAATTGATTTGGTACCTAAGTGAAATTGGGACTTACCCTAAATCTAGTGGTCGAGATAGAAGAATAACCCATTTAAATACTCCATTTAATATCTCATACTACTAAATGTGTACTTATGGTATCTCATACTATCAAGTCTTATCAGATTCAATCTTGTGCGCGGGTGTTTTGGAAGAATATGGTAGGAAGATAATGGAGTTAACGGAGTTGTTTCCAAAGGAATGGCAAGGTCACTGAACTTGAAAGAGAACTGCTTTGTGAATCAGATTGGTGAGAGAGCAGTACTACAAGCAAGGTTCAATTACTATTCTCGGTGTGAGAGGCCAGATCTTGTTCTTGGCCTGAAGCCTCACTCAGATGCAAACTGCTTTCAAATTTGTCCTGCAAGATAATGTTGAAGGCCTCCAAATCCACCGTGATGACAAATGATTCACTGTTCTCTCGATCCCTCACGCCCTCTTAGTTCTCCTTGGTGATCAAATGGAGGGGTGGGTGTGTGTGTGTGTGTGTGTATTAGTCTCTCGATGAAACACAGCAACTTTTATTGGCAAGTATACACACTTGTACTATACTATATAAATGGTATTCAAACCCAACCTAAGTTCAACCGATTAGATCAAAAATCAGTAATTGCCTAGTTTGATTAAGAGTTTTGGACTGATTAATTTAGTTAGATTTATATTGTTTTTTCTTTTATTGAGTTTGAATTGACTTCATTTTAAGCTTAAAAAAAGAAAGAAACAATAACATCAGATTATACGTGAATATGTAATTTATACATAAATCTTTAAATTACTTATAAATTGATGTCTTTTTTATATAAATTAATCGTTTTAGAGTTATATATGAATTTTTTTATATATATTTTAATTAAATTAGAGTTTTACCTTAACTTGACCATGGTTTAAACAATTTACCCTTAAACTACTACTGTCTCGACTTGTCTCGACTACTAGTCCAGTTCTCGATGTATAGGTGAATTGTTATGGTATACAGATAATGAGTAATGGGGTGTTCAAGAGTCCAGTTCATAGGGTACTGACAGACTCAGAGAGGGAAAGGTTATCAGTTGTGATGTTCTATCAACCTGGACCAAGCACAGAGATCAGACCAGAAGATGGTTTGGTGAGTGAAGAAGAGCCAGAGTTGTTCGAGAAGGTAAAAGATTATCCCGCGGCATATTGGGATTTTTATCAACGAGGAATGAGGGCACTTCATGTCGCCAGAGTCTGAATCTGCAGCCATATTGTTGTGTTATCAAGAAGAGTCTGAATCTTAAGGATTGTATTCTCCAGGATCTCTCCAACTAGATATTTTATTGTTTAGCAGGTGTTGCCAAAAGATGGAGGGTGGGGGTGGCTGTTGAAAGTGAAACGTGTTAGATGGTTAAATTAATTAGGCAATTAGTATTAATCACCTTAGAATTACTTATAAAAGGGTTCTAGTTATAGGTTTGAGATGTTTAATTTTGTAATCTTCACTATAAGAAATATGATAACTAGGGTCTTTTCTAATAGAATCTCATAGATTTTTGAATTAGTTTATCCTCTTATTGGGGTAGATTAGTATGTTAACCCAATAGTTTATTATTCTTTAATAATACATATAATTCTTCATATTTATTCTATCATTTTTCTCTAAATATGTTAAATAAGCGTATAAGATTACAAGTTGCAATGAACTTTGAGACACATTGTATGATATTATAGGGACTGTATTCAATAGGGCTATTTTATATGGGAGTAATATTCTTAAGATATAGTTACATATAAAATACATGGGACTTAAGGACTAATATGAGCATGAGTAATTGAAAATTTTAATTTGTGTGACTTTCATATTTTATATATTTATTTCTCTTTTAAATAAATAAAAATATATACAGATAAATTTTAATTGTATTTATTGTCCGAACAAGAAATTCATTTATATAGGGAGATTTTATATTTGTGGTCTTGTAATTTATTTTACAGTATAGTGATTAGGTGAATTACATTTATGAATCTCGAAATTCAACTACTAGGGGCTTGGATTTGGAGATCTAAAACATTCAAAAGAATAAATGATTTTTTTTTTCTTATGATAACCTTCTCTTGAGTAATTGGGGGAATAAATTCTTGAAAAAATTAGTAAAAAATTTTAAAGAATAAATATAATCACTAAAATTTTTATAACAAATAAATAATATACAATGACCAATTCTGATATAAAAAATGACAGTACTTTTTTTAAATACTAAATTTTTCTTAAATCTTAACGTAGGCTATGGAAATGTCAAAAAGGGGGGAGTACTGGAACATTAACATGGAATAAACTAAATCCTTTAGTTGTTTAAACATAAGAAAAAAAATCATATGGCTTTGTGATATTGTTCAAATTAAAACTGGCTGTGTATGTTGTCTATATGTTGACGGCCTTCGTGATTAAGTCCTGTATTTGTTCTGTCTTTTTGTAGCATGGAACATTGGTCCTTTTTGAAAAGTATCAAGAATAAAAAACAAAAAACTTTAATATTAATGAGGCAGAGTCGTGGAAGGAGCTAAACTAAACATCTACAATATAACAAATTAAAATTAAATTTTTATTAAAAAATATTTATATTTAATATTTAATAATACTTGGAAAAAAAATATTTCTAAAAAAATTAGGATACATGTGAATATATAAGAAAATGTGTTGCTACTTAACGCGCGCAGAAGCAAGCTTAACGAAACGTTATCTTGTGAAGGGGAGGGAGAGTCTAACTACCATAACGGTCAGAAGGACACCAAGCCTCGTGGCATTAAGATCGTCGAAAGCGGCTTTTGTGGAGTCATTGCACCATTCAATTTATCTCCTTCTTGTGCTCTACGCCCTGTACTTTTCTCTCTTCGTTATATGGATTAGATTTAATTTTCAGGTTTTCGATTACCCAAATTGCAGATCCAACCTGATTCCTTAAAAATTGCCTTCCCATATATATCATATCATCGTGTGACCAAAAACGATCTTTCTTTGTATGCTACGTCCAAACCTTCTGTTTCTGCTAATCAATGCATAAATTTAAATTTCCATAACAGAATTTTCCTACTGGAAAGTGTGAAATGTATATCAGCAGGACCATTTAGAGCAAGAAGACGAAAAAAGCAATAAAAAATGGCGGACAAGCAAGTGTTCATTGCTTCACTTGACCAAGGAACTACCAGCACCAGGTTCATGATCTATGATCGATCGGCTCTTGTCGTCGGATCGCACCAGGTTGAGTTCACTCAGTTTTACCCAAAAGCAGGGTAAGTAATTAACAAAGGATGGTTGCTTCTGTTTCAGATTTGTTTTGCTTTCAGTATCGCTCACTCTGATGAATAATCTGGAGCGGTAGATGGGTGGAGCATGATCCGACGGAGATCTTAGAGAGCGTTAGGGTTTGTATTGCGAAGGCTCTGGACAAGGCGACGGCTGATGGATTCAATGTGGATCAAGGATTGAAAGGTATTGGTCTAACCAATCAGAGAGAAACAACTCTGGTTTGGAGCAAATCCACTGGTCAACCTCTCTACAACGCCATTGTTTGGATGGATGCTCGTTCCAGTTCTGTTTGCAGGTGCTTGTCTGTCTCTTTTTGTACTGAAGCTGTTTGCGAAATGTTCTCATCCAATCTATAAAGGAGGAACGCACTTATTTTCATCTGTGTTTCCGTGACAGACTTGTGCCATTTTAATATACTGTTAACACTTATAACACATATGGGAATGGTATACATTCATGGCTCGGATAATAAATACTGGTGGTTCCAAAAATTTGAACAAGACCAACAAAAAAAAGTATAAAGAAGAATAAAAAATATCAGTTGTTTTTTCTTTGGAAGTATATCACATTGGGGCTAATTTAAAGCTTAAAATATTAGGATTCATCTATGACACACATAGCAAGAATATTATATACAAATCTGGTGATGTGGACCGTCTGCATATGTTGTATAAATTATTATTTAGTCGTACTTGTCTTGCTGTCTTTTTGTCCATGTTTAATGGGGTCAAATTTTGAATCTATATGTAACTTTCCTCTTCTTCATTTCCCTCTCTCCTTTTTTTGTGTGGGTTCCATTGCATTAATTTTAGTTCTCAGAATAGTTGGGTCTTTTTATTTTGGAATAGAAAATTGGAACAGGATTTGCCTGGTGGTAGAATCCATTTTGTGGAGACTTGTGGTTTGCCCATAAGTACATACTTCAGTGCCACTAAACTCTTATGGTTAATGGAGAATGTGGGTGCGGTCAAGGAGGCTATAAAGAAAGGAGATGCTCTGTTTGGAACTGTAGACACTTGGTTGATATGGAACTTAACAGGTGGAGTGAATGGTGGGTTGCATCTCACTGATTTTTCAAATGCTTCAAGGACAATGCTCATGAATCTCAAGACCCTTAAATGGGATGAGCCAACATTAAAAACCCTTTCTATTCCAGCAGAAATCCTCCCTAAAATTGTGAGTAACTCTGAAGTCATAGGAAAAGTCTCTACTGGATGGCCAATCGCCGGCATCCCGATTTGTGGATGTCTCGGAGATCAACATGCTGCAATGCTTGGTCAAACTTGCCGTAATGGTGAGGCTAAATGCACTTATGGCACAGGTGCTTTCATACTCAAAAATACTGGCCAAGATATAGTTCAATCAAAGCATGGTCTTCTTACCACCTTAGCCTTCAAGCTTGGTCCTGAAGCTCAAACAAATTATGCTCTAGAAGGATCAATTGCAATTGCTGGAGCTGCAGTGCAGTGGCTCAGAGACGGTCTGGGAGTAATTGAAAGTGCTACTGATGTAGAGGAATTAGCATCAACGGTTGACTCCACAGGAGGGCTTTATTTTGTACCGGCTTTTAATGGCCTGTTTGCTCCATGGTGGCGTGATGATGCTCGTGGGGTTCTTCTAGGGATTACAAGATTTACAACCAAAGGTCACATTGCCAGAGCTGTGATTGAGAGCATGTGTTTCCAAGTGAAAGATGTTTTAGATTCAATGAACAAGGATACGAGTGAGGAAAAATTGAAGGAGTTTTTGCTCAGAGTTGATGGTGGGGCAACTGTTAACAATCTTTTAATGCAGACTCAGGTTTGGTCTGTTTCAGTTTCATCTATTCTAAAGTTATCTCTTTTAGCTGATTTTATATAAACGTCTCCAGATCTATGCCTTTTGTCCAATTGTATTTCATTCCACCTACAAATTCTAAAGATTTCACATAACACCTTTTTCAACTTTGTTAACTTAATTTTATCTCTTGAATACCATGCTTGATATCTTAGAGTCTAACAAGTACAAGTATACAAGATATACAACATAGAATGTGAGAGATAACAATGTATTGATAAACTTTTTTGGCATTTGTCAACTTTTTAGTAAGCAATAGTATTCTTGCAGATATATGAGGCCATGGGGTTATTACAGCTTTGTAAAAATGAGCTTAATAGCAAATATCCTTAAGATTTTTTTTTATTGGCATTAATGGTGTACAGGCAGACTTGTTGGGGAATGCAGTGATTAGACCAGCTGACACAGAGACGACAGCACTAGGTGCAGCATATGCTGCAGGTTTAGCTGTTGGTGTTTGGACAGAAAATGAGATTTTTGTTTCAGATGAGAAGCCAAAGAGTTCGACTATTTTCTTACCCAAGTTAGATGAAGAAGTGAGGAAGAAGAAGGCAGAGTCTTGGTATAAAGCTGTTTCTAGAACTTTTGATTTGGCTGATCTATATTGATGATTACAATCAACTATCTCTTCTATTATATAGTCCCTATCTTTTTAGCTGATTCTCTTTTCTTTTTCTTTAGCACCCTATTACCCTAACAAATCAGATCTAGACTGTTATAATTCTCTTCTCTGAATCGTTGTGAATAATTGCAGCTACTAGCTGCATTGAAACTAAAAGCAAATGAAATTCAATAAACAAATATGTATATCTTTGATGTTTCATCAAAGGAACAAGGTTTTTTTTCCACACTTTTTTTTAAAATGTTTTTTTTTCCATACTAAAACTCTACTACAGCTACCAATGTATCATCCTTTGGATGAGTCTTTGCTCACTTAACATGAAACGAGTGCGACAATTTTTTATGTTGTTGACAGAGCACAACATTGCCGGAAAATCAATGTAGAACTGATTTTACTTAGTGGAATAAGATTTGTTATTATTATTGTTATTTCAAAGCACAAACAAATGAAACAACAATAATAAGCTTTTATCCTAGGTGTTTTTTCGTGATCAAGGCATGTTTCTGGTATTTATTTAACTTAAATTAAAACATCAACTAGCAGTGTAGCTTATTATATTATTCTCCTTTCTGTCTTTCTATTTACCATGTCTTGTCCATCCTAGAATTATGGAATTGTTAGACCTCCTTTGCTTTGCTCCAATATACCCAGTGAGCCTCCTTTTTTATTTTTGATACAACCCAGTGATCCTCTTTTGGTTAAAGGGTCATTTGTTGAACTTTTGATTGGCCCAATTTTGTGTTTACTTGTTCTGTTACATTAACACTGATCATCTGGGGGTTAAAACTACTTGTAGTTTTGTTCTATAATGAACATTCTCATCTTTCTTTCAAATATATCTAGTGGGAACCAATGAGTTGATATAAATAGTAAGAAATGTGCTTGTATTTCTCAAAGATCTAAGTTCAATTTCCTCTGCCATTATGATGACTCCTTTTATAGACAATCTAGTAAGTCTCTTATAAAAATTTTTTGAACCTTAGGGCCGTCCTTAGCCTTGGTGAAAAATTGATAGCAAACCTATCTAAATTTTTTATATTAAAAAAATAGATCTAATGGGCTCTGACCTCTGAGCATTACACAAAATTATATTTGAGTAATAAATTGTGTATTATTTACAACTTGTAAACAGTGTAGTTTCTTAGAAGCTTTTTTTACAAGCTAATGTTTGGGGCAGATTGAACCCGCATTCTAGTATCATACAAGGCACATTCAATGCCCACTAGACCAAGAGACCTTCCACTTTGTTAGAAATTTCAAATAGCTAGATATAAATTTTCTCTAATTTTTTTAAAAAAAAAAACTCATGGTAGTATCCCCAAAACTTTGGTAAAATATTTTCTTTTTGTCTTTTTCTTGGGAGACATTTTTTTTTGGAAATATGGTAACATTAGAAAATAATAGGTCTTAAGGTGACTATATTAATAATTGTCAAAGGAGACTTTTAAATAATGAACTTCATGATCATAATCCCAAGCAACAAAGCATGTGTTATTATCTCCAAATCCTTTGGTCAATCTTTCATTTGTTATAACTCCACCTATCATTTCCATGCTTATCCCCAAAGCAAAAGCATCCACATTTAGAGAATACTATATATAGAAAACACATGGATTAGTAAAATAAAATATTATAATGGAATTTTTTATATAATGTAAAATTGGTTTTATTAGTGTAATGATAAAATTTGATCAAGATTTGGGGGGGGGAATATTTATTTAGCATAATAAGATAAATAAAATATTTTAGACGAAGCAAACGAAAGTGACTTCTTTTCACAAAGTAGAGAGACCGTAGCAACTGTAGATTATTGGATTGAATTTGATGATTTAGATTTGATAGTTTTTAAAAGAGGAAATGACATCTGAGTCGTATAGAAACAATTACATGATAAAAAAATCTTAAAAAATGGTATAATTAATTTTAAGTTTCATGGGACTTTAGATGATTTTTTTTAATTATAAAAAAACATAAATACCCTTGTAAAATAAAAAAAAAAGATAGTAAATAGTATAAGGGACTTGGTACTTTCCTTTAAAAAGAAGAGGAGAAAGCGTTAAACCGAAGGCATAACTCTTTTTCAAGATTGCAGTCTACTCCTTTATCATCGTTTGCACTCTGCTCTTTCGTCTCTGCTTAGTCACCTTTCCTCTTCCAATCATTTTTGCTACCACTCGACCCTCTAAGGCACAATGGCCGCATAGTGTGTTCGCAGCTGGATTTTCTCATCATCGTGCGTGGCTAAAAAGGCTTCATGCCCTTCCCTTTTTTGGCTTTCTGGGTTTAAAAATTTTGTATGTACAAAGGGGGAAGAGAGATTGGAGGATGGAAGGCTTGTAGTGTTATTCATCAGCACATGTGTTATAGGTTTAATCCCCATTGTCATCAATGGCGACACGGATCCAAATTATGGTTAGTATTTTCATTTATTTTATTCACTAGTTCACTATGTTCATGAGTTTCTGAGTTCCTTGTGCTTCGATGTATCATTGTAGTAAAATTTTTGTCACTAGTGATTCTTTGTTAACTCTTCTATTTGTCTACTTTTCTTCTTGGCTTTCATGAGTCTCTGTTTTAGAATCAGTGACGCCTGATTCTAACTATTATCCTGAGTGTCGTATATTAATTCTATCATCATACCTTTTGACTATCGTTATTCATTTAGATTTATTGCTTTCAATGAGTTTGGTGGCCTCTTGCTTTTCATGCAAATGATCTCAACAACAACAACAACAAGCCTTATCCCATTAAATGGGGTCGGCTACATGGATCATACGATGCCATTGTGCTCTATCAAAAACTAAATCCTTGGATAGGTTATTAACCAGGAGATCCCGCTCGATGACCTCTTTGAGCATTCTCTTTGGCCTTCCTCTAGTCCTTTTAACCAGTGTCCATACTGTTTGATCTACCCTCTTCACTGGCGCATCCCTTGGCCTTCTTTGTACGTGTCCAAACCACCTAAGACGGTTCTCTACCATTTTCTCTTCAATAGGTGCCACTCCAACTCTTCCCCGTATATGTTCATTACGAATCTTATCTTTTCTTGTATGTCCATACATCCATCTCAACATCCTCATCTCAGCTACCCCAACTTTATGCTCGTGCTGTCCTTTTAAAGCCCAGCATTCACTTCCATAAAGCATTGCTGGTCTTATAGCAGTGCGATAAAACTTTCCTTTTACTTTATCTGGTACTTTTCGATCACATATAACCCCAGTAGCATTTCTCCATTTAAACCACCCGGCCTGAATTCTATGATGAACATCTTCCAAAATTTCACTGTCCTTCTGTATAATTGATCCCAAATATTTGAACTTATCTATTTGTGGAATAACTTGATCTCCCAATTTGACCTCCAAGTTACTTCTAACTTGCCTCTTATCAAAATTACAATGCATATATTCAGTCTTACTTCTACTCAGACGGAAACCCTTTGACTCTAAAGTACTTCTCCATAACTCAAGTTTAAAATTAATTTCTTCTCTTGATTCCACCACCAGAACTATATCGTCCGCAAAAAGCATGCACTTAGGGATTTCCTCTTGAATAGGCTTAGTTAGAACATCCACTACTAGATTAAATAAATAAGGACTCAAGGATAATCCCTGATGTAGACCAATCCTTATGGGAAAATCATTTGTTTCGCCCCCAGACGTTCTTACAGTAGTTGTTACCCCCTCATACATATCTTTTATTGCCTTGATATATGCCATGCGTATACCTTTCTTTTCCAAAGCTTTCCAAAGCACCTCCCTTGGCACTCGATCATATATTTTTTCTAAATCAATGAAGACCATATGCAAGTCTCTTCTTTTAGTCCGGTACCTTTCCATTAATCCCTTAATAAATAAATCGCCTCTATTGTAGATCTACCCGGCATGAAACCACACTGATTCTCAGTAATATCAGTCTCTAATCTCAATCTGTGTTCAATTACCTTTTCCCACAACTTCATAGTATGACTCATAAGCTTTATCCCTCTGTAGTTTGCACAATTTTGGATATCCCCTTTGTTTTTGTAAATAAGAACTAAAGTACTTTTCCTCCAGTCATCCGGCATTTTCTTAGAGCTTAAGATCACATTAAAAAGTTTAGCAAGCCACACCACCCCCGCTTCACCTAAACACTTCCAAACTTCAATAGGAATACCATCAGGTCCAACAGCTTTACTATTTTCCATTTTCTTAAGCGCTTCTTTAACCTCGCCAACACGGATCTTACGGTAAAAAGCTAAATTTGGTTCAACTTATCCTGTTAAATCCTCTAGCTCAAAACTTGACCCTCCTCCCTCGTCATTAAATAATTTGTAAAAATAGGTCTCCCATCATTCTTTAATATCACTATCTGCAACCAAAACATTGCCCTCTTCATCTTTAATACATCGTACTTGATCCAAATCCCTCGATTTCCTTCCCCTATCTCTTGCAATCTTATAAATCTTTCGTTCTCCCGACTTTGTTTCTAACTCCTTATAAAATTCCTCAAAAGCCTTAAAACGAGATGCACTCATCGCCTTTTTAGTTTCCTTCTTAGCTAAACGATACTTTTCCCAATTTTCGGTATTATTACATAAGTGTATAGCTTTGAAACAGTCTCTCTTATACTTAACTTTCTGTTGTACATCCTCGTTCCACCACCAAGTCTCCTTATCTCGTCGACCAAAACCTTTAGATTCTCCCAAAATTACTTTAGCAACCGCTCGGACCTTTTCAGCCATTTCCTTCCACATGATATCAGCATTTTCCTGCACCTCCCAAATCCTCTCATTTAACATAGTTCTTTTAAAAGCTTCCCTCTTCTCCCCCTTTAGTTGCCACCACTTGACTCTTGTGTTTAAAATATGCCGCCGCTTTTCATTCCTACACTTAATGCGCACGTCAAGGACCATTAACCTATGCTGAGTTGTCACTCCGTCCCCTGGAATCACTTTACAATTTGTACAAAGTCTTCTGTCTTGACTCCTTACCAAAAAGAAATCAATCTGTGATCTGTGGACCCCACTCTTGTATGTGATCAAGTGCTCCTCCCGCTTCTTAAAGCACGTGTTGACAATCTTAAGGTTGTAAGTTAAGGAAAACTCAAGGATAGATTGCCCTTCAATATTAATTTTCCCAAAACCAAAACCACCATGAGCCACTGCATATTGCCCTGCTTCCTTACCAACATGACCATTAAGATCCCCACCAATAAAAATCTTTTCAGTAAGTGGTATGCTCTGAATCAGCCCCTCCAAATCTTCCCAAAACTTTTCTTTAAGATGTGCTTCTGTTCCTACTTGAGGTGCATAAGCACTAATAATGTTGATTGTATCCCTACCAACAATTATTCTTAAAGATATAATTCTGTCATCAATCCTTTTAACATCCACCACATTCGTCTTCCACTCTTTATCCACAATGATACCAACACCATTCCTCGTACTTGTTTTACCTGTATACCAAAATTTGAACTCATTGATCTCCCGAGATTTTTCTCCAACCCATTTAGTTTCCTGAAGGCACAAGATGTTAATCTTTCGCTTTACCATTTCACCCACCACCTCCCACGCTTTTCTGGTCATAGTTCCAATATTCCAAGTGCCTAATCTAATCTTTCTCTCCTGAACTAGCTTCTTTAGCCGCCTCCGTCCATAAGAGAGTGGTAGCCCTTGCTCATTTAACACTACATCCGGGCGACGATGCAGCGGCCCTTGCTCACTTCTCACTGTACTCGAGCCATACAGTGCGTTACTTATGGGCAACGACCTAGTATGTTTAAATTTGTAAGCTTTCGTGGTATATCATAATGTAAAGTCATGTTTCTTTGGATTATGCTATAACATCCCTTTCATTAGAAAACTTATCCATTTAAAAGTTATATTTGGTTTTCAGGAATTTGTAATGTGTTTACTTCAATGTAATAAGAAAATATGAACATTAAAAAAGTTTATTCAAAGTGTGAATAACAGATCATTATCTGATATGCGAGGCAATGTAAGTTGTTATTATAATACGCGATATTTATTAATATAAGTGCTAGAGTTGTTAATATTATATGTCTAGTGCATATTGTCATTACTGATAGCCATCGTACACTCGAAGGTTAAGAGGTAGCAACAATGAATGGAGGAGGAAAGATGACTAAACAGAGATGAAGAAGCAGAGTGCAAGTGACAACAAAAGAGCAAATTACAATCTTGAAAGGGAGCTAGGCATTCGGTTTCATGCATTCTCCTATTCTTTTCACAAGAAACTACCAAGTCCATTCTACTATTTCTTGTCTTTTTTATTTCACAATAGTAATTATGTATTTTTATAATTAAAAAAATTATCTGAAATCCTATGGAACTTAAAATTAATTATATAATTTTGAGGTATTTTAGTCATTTAATTATTTCCATGGAACAATATGTCATTTTAAGTTTTTAAAAGTTCAAATTAATTTATACCAGTTAGGTTTGATTTCAAAGGTTTAAAAATTAAAACGGAGGCATAGAGAAATTAAACAATTTTCTCAATATATTTCTTAAAATCACAATAATTCCTTGGAATCACAATCCAATAAATGTGATTTCCAACTGTATGTTTACTAAACGCTCCCTCCAGACTTAGGAAGAGTTTCATCACCCCTTGCATCTATAATAGGTTAGTCTAAATGCAATGCTTTTGTTCATATTTTATAAAATTGTGGTCATTAGGTAATTAGTTTACAAGCATTCTTTCAAGATTTGTTTAAGTTGGGGTTTGTTTTAATATAAAAATTTTCTCTAATGCCCACCAAAATGCCACCAATAGATAGAAAGATATAGATGAATAGTATAATTTTTATAAAATAAGTGTAGTGATTAGAGGTCGTTTGGCTTACCAAAATAATCTGATAAGCTTACAGAGTGAAAATGGCGGACTATGCCAACTGACTGAGCAAGAAGACGGCCGAACTTTTTCGATTCTCTCTCCCATTCACAATAATAATGTATTTGGCGTAAATGAAACCTAAGAGCCCTATATAGAGTCAATTAGAGTTAAAGGCCCCATTCCTATTTTATTTCCTCTTTCTAACCTCTTTTTTATATATATATAATTTATTCTAATCATAATAATTATTTTTTAATTCCTCTTAACTCCCTTAAATCTTAAAATTAAAATTTTGGACATTATAATATATCTGTCTCTATTTTTACAGTATCATGCTTCTACCGAAAAATAATTTTTTTAGTTAAATAAATTTTTAGAAAGGGATTAGGCTTATCTATGATCTAAAAGCAGGACGAAATCTTCCTTCCTCCTAGATGATACTAATGTCGAGTAAAATAAACTATCTATTATCCTCAAGTATAAGGCTAATCACCTAAGAGTTATGATATTTCTCAAAACGCTACGAATGAAACTATAATTAAGTGATACTTTCTATAAATTAAACACGCTTTAAATAGTAATAGTCGTATATTTTTTTTTTATCAATTAAATTTATAGACGATGAGTAAAAAATAATTAATTATGTTATTTTTTTCATCACAAAAATGACATAAGTTTCATGGCACATAGTTTCTTTTTGTTTTGTTTTTTTTTTTTGGTTAGTGATGAACTACTTGGGGTGTGAAAAAAATTAGGTTGGAGATATAAGTGGAGAGGTAGATAGACTTAATCGGATAGGGTAACTGAATCGTGTTGGCCGGGGTCCCTATCACAAGTGGTGGCATGCCATTGCCAACCATAAATCCCTCTCCAACGTGTGGTTCCTGATTATTAAGGAGAAGAGGCATCATTTTCCATCATCATTCATCTACAAATTAAAATACATTATTTATAAATATTAGATAAAATTACTTTTAATCTCTATATTTTTAATTCATTTATAATTTAATATTTAAATTTTAACACGATACAATTTAATTTATATAATTTTAAATATTATTAATTTTTATATTTTAAAAAATAAAATTATATATTTTATTAATATTGAAGATAAAAGTTTTAAATAATTTAAGTTAGAGGACTGAATTATACTATGTCAAAATTTAAGAAATTAATTATTACTGAATTGAAATTATAAGGATTAAAAGAATAATTTTTTCTAAATATTAATTAAATCATTCAATCTTTGTTATTTGTGTTTAATTGTCATTTTCATATGGAAAGATGCATTCATGCATAAATGTCAAAAACTGATTTTGTCCAATAAAGTAGATTATTTGCATATTTAACTATAAGTATCTTGTGATTGAATCCTATGAAGTTTTAACTATTTATCATCGATTTCAAGAATCATGACTTAATTTGTGCATGAAATTATGAGAAATGAATAATTACTAGACTATATAAAAATTATGAATAATATAATAATTTATTCAAAGTTTGTACAATTACCAAACAAGGTGCAGAAGAAAAAGAAAGCATGGAAACTAGAAGGAAGCGGCCTGTGACTCTGCCTTTGTTTTTGTTTTTGTTTTTGGGTACAAACTCTGCCTTTGTTTAATGTCAAAGTGGTATTCCTCACGCAAACTATAGAAAGGAAAACACACAGAAACACCCCACCCCAGAGCCCAGACAGGCACGCACGCAAAGCACAAATACTGCTTCTTCTTCTTCTTGCTTTGTTTTTTCACAGTTCATTTAATTTAATTAATTAATATTTGAATATAATATTTAAAATGTACCGTATACATGGATAGTATAATACTCCTCCCGTATTTAATAGATAATATAATTTGATAATCGATTTTAATCTTAAATATAACATATATTTTTTATATTTATCAATATTTTCTATATTTAATCTTAAATATTTATACTTAAATATTTTTTACATTTATCAATATTTTTTAAATTACTCTCTGTTAATACTCTATCAATAATAATCAAATAAAAAAGAGAGATAGAGTTAAGTAAGATAATTAAGATATGATAGAAAAAATGTCATATTAATAACCAATTTAAATAATTTCTTTAATCTAATTAAATTAGTTAAATATATTTTATATTATTATATTAAGGATAAGAGGAGTATTTTCTACTTCCTTTCATAACTACTTGTTTTTCAATTATTGTACACCACTTATAACAACTAGGTTGTGCAACTGACTTGATAATCTAACTAAAAAATATTAGTCTAGTTTGTAAGGAATTGACTCATAACTTATAAAGTTGTGAATTTAAATCTTATTATAAAGATGAGAATTTTATTAGTAAGGAACATGTGATATTTCTATAAATATTATTTAAATTTAGAGACATGCCTGATCCAAGTGAATCTTAGTATCTAACAAACATAAACTTGTTATTGTTATTATTATTATTATTATTATCCAAAAAGAGTGACTCGATGATCCAGTAAGTTGGCCCTACCCAAGTCATTCAAGCTATTCAGGATGAATTTCAAGTTGGACATTAGGCTGAGAATAAACGCTGCCTTACCTACAAGTATATATATACAAACATATATGTATACACGTATATTTTAAACCTAAGTTATGAATGAAAATATATACTATGCCAAGAAATTTATACTCATTTTATGATCAATAATGCTTGAATATAAATTATTTGATTATACTATATACCCATAATCATTAAAAAATTAATTAATAGTCAAATGTAAAAAAAAATGTTTTTTTTTTATCATTAAGCTCAAACTAGATTGTGGGTCATCGAGTACTTTATAAGAAATCTTTAGAACATTACGTTGTTCCATGTTCACAGCACATAGAGTCACGGGCATGTAACTATATACAATATATATATTCTAAAATCTAGAAATCTAATATATATATATATATATATATATATATATATATATATATATATGGCATGAAAGCATAAAATGGAGAAAATAAAAAAGAAAAATCAGAAGAAGGAGAGAGGAATGGAGAGGGGGGGGGGGGGAAACAGTATCTGTGGATCCAACTTCCAAGGTGAATGCACTTCATCTGCATGGCAGACACACTGCTCATCAGTATGATTCATTGCCAGGTGATACCTTTCTTCTTTCATTCATATTTCCCCTTTTACTTTCACATTCCCCTTCATTATATATCCATATAGGGAAAATTGGAAAAACTCCCCTATTAATTTTTTTTTTGGAAGAAGGCCTAGACCATAGTACTTGCTATGTGTGTATAGAATTTGCTTAGAACTTATACTTTTTGTGTATAAAAATTTATCAAGTGAATATTTTTTTTTCTAATTTTTCATATATATTGAAAGACATACCTCTTATATTGTTACAATTTTCTCTGATCAAGAAGATTTTTATCTTTTCTTATATTTTCTGTATGAGATTGATAACCACATCAATATCATCACAAATAAGAAGAATTTGCTCTATAGGTATTGTCCACCCTAATTTTAGTGTCACTTTGAAAAAGGATAAGAGTAATTCGTGATTTCAATCATTTTTGAAGTCATTCTCCCCTACAAAACCGATGTTTTATTAAGTCCTCATTTCCTGGATTCTATAATGCCAACCCTCTTCTCTTTTCTCTTTCCCATTATTGTTGCTTCATCCTTCTTTCATCATTATTATGAACATGGGGTCCTCTCTCTCTCTCTCTCTCTCTCAGCACTTTACTGCCTTTTCTTCTTTTTCCTTCCCAAAATTTTTCCTCTCTCTCTCTTTTATATTTTCCCTTACTAAGTGACAAACTTTCCGTCTCAACCCCATATCTTTTATCTTGTTGCAGCAACTAAACTTGTATATCACTCACAGATTAAAGCTCATGTTCCTCTTTCCTCATCATTCTGCATTTCTCTGCTCCTCCTCCATTCTTACTTACTGCTATAAAACAAAACATCTTTAATTACCACTTTTTTCTGCCCCACACCTCCACTTTTCGAAAGCTGGGAACAACACCATTATAAAAGCTCTGTTGTTGTTATCTTTTATCGCTTATCACTTCTCTTGTGTAAGGGGTAAAGTTTCGTCCTTTGCACATACTTATCTTAACCCATTTGACTTTTAATCCTATTTTGCATAAGTACTGTTGAAAATTCCAAGAACTTCATTTTTTCATGCACGGGGCTTTGAGATTTCAAAGTAAAAAAAAATCTTTTTAACCTTATAATTTAACTAAATTATATTTTAGTTTTTAAATTTTAATTTAGTACGATTCAATTCATATAGTTTTAATTTAATTAAAATTTAATTTATAAACTTTAATTTACTATAATTAAGACTTTCTATAATTTTAAATATTGAAAATTGTAGGATATGAGTGTTGAGTTTTATGAAATATATTATGTTATTTTAAAAAATATAAGGATTAATATTTTAAATTTTAAAATATAAAAATTGAGTAATAACTAAGTTATAATTATAGAAATTGAGTTGTTACAAATTAAATTTAAAAATTAAATTATAATTGAGGGGATAAAAAAATTAATTTTTTTAACTAAAAATTACATTAGTAAGTATAAAACTGTACACTATTTGTAAATTATGAAATAATAGTTTATTTTTTGGCCAAAATCTTACAGGGTAATGAGAAAAATCATCTCTAAATCCCTGAAACTAACTCAGTTACAGGAACAGAATTTGAATTAAATGAATCTCTCTTAACATAATTGAAAAGATTTTATCTGGAAAAAAATAAAAAAGAAACAAAACTTTCCTGCTTTGTAAAGTCAAAAAATATGATTGAAGTACTAATTATGTTCTTGTTTGTAATGTTGTAGTTATAAATTCCCCTTCTGACTTCTGAGTCCACTTTTCCCTCCTTTTTAGCTCCGTATATATGACACTTCCACTACACACCACCCCTTAGAAAAAGCAAAGCAACCTTATTTCTATAAAAAAAAACTTTATTTATTTATCTTCTTTTACAATTAATTATACACTTCCAAAATATAAATTTAAAAGAAAAATTTGTCCCCTTTCCTCTATAAAACCCCACCTTTCCTTCCTTCTTTCCCGCTTCCTCTCCAAAGCTCACTACCTCTCTCTCTCTGCTTTTCATGGCTTCCAACACCACCATCCAAACGCTGCCTTACGGATCCGACCCGACTACCCCTCATACTACCTTTGTCCAAGCCGACCCGTCCAACTTTCGAGCCGTCGTTCAGAAACTAACAGGAGCACCCGAAGACCCATCAACCCCGAAGCTCCCCCTCACTCTACCTTCGCGACTCACGGCGCAACACAAGCCAACCATCACCGGCGCCGCCGAGATAGGGCCGAAAAGGCCCGCCTTCAAGCTCCACGAGCGACGGCACACGGCCAAGAAGCTAGAGCTGAACGTCGTCGGCGTGGCGGAAAGACTCCCCATGTTCTTCAATGGTGGGAACAGAGGAGTTATGATGAGTTCGCCGGTGTCCGCGTTCGAGCTGGTGGCGCGTGGGAGCCCACGCACGCCGAAGGAAGAAGAAGAGAAAGCGATCGCCGAGAAAGGCTTTTACTTACACCCAAGTCCACTGAACACCCCACGAGGCTCTGAGCCGCCTGAGCTTTTGCCTCTGTTTCCATTGCATTCTCCAAGAGAAAACGGAGCCAAGTCTTAGCTCCTTAACGAAGTGCCATTATATTATGGTTTTTTTTTTAATATTTAATTATCAATATTCCATTGCTTGCTTTGTTCTTTTCTTCCTTCGCTTAACTTCATGACCGTCAGATTAACTCTGCCCATTCTACGGCTGAGATTTGTAGAGAGAATGCGTGAGGGTTTTATTTCTATGTTGGCAAATTAACTTCGTATATGTAATAAATAGATGCCATTATGAGACTAATCATTTTGTTTTTCTTTTTGGTAATTTTTAAAGTTATGAGATAAGATAGAGAGTGAAAGAGGAATGTCCCAATTTTTAGTTGACTTCCAAAAGTTGTTTACGACTCTAGTTTGATTAATTAAGTTTAGTACAAGTAATGTTTAAATAAAAATGGAAAAGAAACGTTTTTTATAAAAAAAAAAGTGATAAAAACTAATTCTATATGTTATTAAATAATTAGAATAAATTGATAACTATCGTTATATAAATTAAATTTATCTTTATTTTTCATAAAATAAATGCATCTAGAATTAAAATTGTGGTGTCATAATGAGGTATCTTAAACAATATATGATACCTACATTTAGGAAATTAAAATTATAGTTTAAATGAAAAAAAAATTGATCTGCAAGCTGCAACATTTGAAAACAATATATACAAAATTGGCAAACAATAATCAATTTTTGAATTAAGATAATTTTGTTTAATATTTGTTATTATATTTCTGATAAAAATATAAAAAAATAGAAAATATTGTTCAAAGAAGATAAATATAACACATACTTGTCCTAAATATAGGAATTCAATATATAATTATAAAAAAATAGTTATTTAAAAAATATGTGTTGATTTTTTTTAAAATACTCATTTAATTATTTATGAGAAATATTATTTTTTAATTAAAAACCTTCAATATATATAGGGATAATTTAAAAAATATAAATTTAAAAGATAAAATAAATTGAAATTTTAGATAAATTAATTAATTTTTAACTCTTATATATATAGGATTTAAGAGAATATATTGTGTAACCTATGGAAGAATTATTTTTTATATTTTTATTTAAAAGAGGAATAACATATATTTAAAATTTTTCAAAGTTTCTTTTAGCCAAGTATTTATCAGAGACATCATGTTTGATTTTCTTAACTGAAATCCCATCTGCTCTTGTTCTAACTTTAAATTCATTAAAGTCATATATATATATATATATATTTCCCCAAAACAATAAATGAGGAAACTAAGAATATGAAATATAGTTGATAATGGTAATCGTCGTTTCATTTTCGCTGATAATAAACAAATGCTACCCTAAACTAATTAATTGTGAAATAATAATCATTGCTAAGTGTAGAAAACCAAAACAAGGTATAGGGTCTCTTGTTTAGTTAGACTACACAATCATTGCTTGTGTCCATTTCACAAATCATTGCCATACCACCTTTTTACTCTTATCTTCTCTAATTTATAAATCAATTCACAATCACGGGGCGCTCATGTATTCACATCACTCTCCCTCTCTCTATTATTATTATTATTATTATTATTATTATTATGTTACACGTTTTGTTTCTTTTAAAATTATAATTTTAAAAATATTTTTAATATAAATTATAGTTTGAATAAAAAATTAAATAAAAAATTATTAAATATCTAAAAAAGATTTAGAGTAAACTATAATTTTAGATAAATTTATAGTTAATAAAATAATTTTAAACTATATAATGACCACTTTACTTATATTTTTTTATCATTTTACCCCATGTTATTCTAGTAATTTACCTATAAAAAAATATTTTAATAATAATTATTTAAATATTTATTTTTTTATAATCACTTTTATTCTAAAAAACTCCTCTACAAACTATTATTCATAATCATTTTAAAATTATTTTTTTTATAATTTTTTTTTGTAGAAACTAAACCCTTATTGATGGATATTAAAAATGGTAATGCCGATCTCCTTATTAAACATACCGATCTCCAAAGATAGCACTCGTTAATCGCTAATCGCTATATTGACTCTTACTTGAGGAGAATTGAGATCTTTTTTTTTTTTTTTTTGGTTTTGTTTTCCGTTGTATAAAACAAAGTGAGTATTAGATTTTTCATGGCTGATAAATAATGGTATTTTTTTAGATCTTTTGTATTATATATTAATAATAATTATTGACTTTGGCTGAATAAAATAACGTAGGTGAAATCTGTAAAATAATAAAATTTATAGTTCAAATCGCGTCCAAGGACACTGTCTTTAAGAGATATTCTGCGACTCCTCATCAAATTTAGAAGCGGCTCTCTCCAAGATTAAGCGAACTCTTCCTATAAAAATACAGGGCAATATAACTGGTGAAAGATAAAGTAATCTCAGAATATTGGTGTATCATTCTCTATATTTCTATATGTTTCTCTATATGTTTCTCTGTATGCTTCTTCTTCATCAAGAAGCCTTTTTTATAGATTGTGAAAAGCCACAAGACATGTCTTTTAGACATATGTCCCTTAGATTCAAAAGTTATATTAGAAAGACTCTTCTTTCTTCAACATACCCTTTCACAATGAAGAGTTATGTTAGAAAGATTATTCTTTTTTTAACATATCCTTTCACAACGAAAAGTTATGTCAAAAAGATATTTCTTTCTTTGACACACCCTTTCATAATATTTAAAATATTTCTAACAAATGATAATTTATAAACAAAACATCTTGCTATACATATTTATATATTTTATATTTATGTGCAAAGAAGTGATATGAAATGTTGGTGAGGACTATGGTATTTAATTCTCTCTCTATATATATATAAAAAGTTAATTATTAATAGAGTATAATAATATTATAATATCTACGTAGCATTCTCATTTAATGGGATACAAACTACTATTTATTAAATCATTAATTTTGACTAATAGGACCTCTTGCATGCACAAAATTTACAATTGGGTTGCAAAATCACCTTTTTATATGGAAATACTATGCCTGGCAAAATCACTTTTTTTAATCAAATTGGGTTGTTTATTATGTGGAAAACAATATATATTTTTAATACATTGGGAACAATAAAGTTATAGTTTTTAAAAGAAAAACAATGGATTTAAATTCTTCATATACATTTTCAGGTAAGGTTTAAGCAGTTTCTTCTTATAAAAACAATGTCGTCAACCATTTTTCGATCATAGTAGTTTTTGTTGAATTTTGAATATTTAAATAAATTATAATTTAATTTATTATCCGGTATCGTATTTATGCGATACTGTTAATTGAGTAAAAAGACAGGAATATTTTCTAAAGTTTAAAATATGTTAGTTTCCAAAAATATAAATGGGTAAAATTTTTTAGAATATAAGAAATATTCACATTCTCTCCACCTGACCTTTTCTCTCCCTCTCTGTGGATCTGAAGCTGGTAAGTTTCTCTCTCTTCCTCTTTATCTTCTAAGAAATCCATTATTATGCTTATTTCCCAGGAAATTATTTTAAACTAAACTAAACGCGCTCTAAACTAATAATTAAAATTAAAATTTAAAATATTTAAATTTATGGAAAAATAAAACAGTTTGATTATATTCCACAAAGAGAATGTTATTTACTGCTTTATTGGTAAGTTTTTTTTAATAAATTTTTTTAAAAAAATATTAAGTACACTCACAATTTAAAAGTAAAATAAAATATTTTTTATTGGTTAGTTGATAAACAAAGCAAAGGTAGAGAAACTAATAAAGCACAAAGGCTCAAAGATTTTCAATTGAAAAAGACATATTTTCTTACCTTATTCATCTTCCTCTCACCACACACACGCACGCACGCACACATTTTAGGTTATCTGCATCTATTGATGAGTGGGAGATTAATAATGGAAATCTGTAGAAAACAAGAAGAAAAGGAAAACGAAAAAAAAGAAAGTGATATATATACGAAGATGCTAGTTGCTATAAGACGATCGATTTGGACGTAAAGAAAGAAAAAGGGATTAACACACACACACACACACACACACATTTGAACAGATGAATATTGTCTGAGTGAGGTTGGATAGTGATAGAGGGACCAACAACATTGACGCATAAAACAATCCTTGAACCATTGAATTTCAATTTGTGGGTTAAAATTTCAAAATTTAAGGGTCCTACTAATATTATTGTTTCAAATCAAATCAGTCCCATTGTTATTATCTCACAGATGCATGCACACAATTACCATCCATCTTCTTCCAATAATAATAATAATAATGCAACTTTCTTAACAAGCCTTCTTCTTCTTCTTCTAAGCAGCTTTAGTTTCCAATATTATATAATTTTCTTTACAATTTCAACCTGTCAAAGTATGTTTATAATTATTTTGAAGGTGATTTGATTGAGTTTTTGTATCATTGTATGTGATTGTGCTTGGGCTAATCCATTGTACGGGAGTTAATCTATTATATAAATATAAGCAGTAATTAGAGGGTATGTCTGGTTCAGCCTGAGGCTGAGAGGAGAAATTTTAATATTACCTATTATTATTTGGATGATTAGGAAATAAATGAGAGGGTTTTAATGTTATATTATTTCATGTAGGAAAAGGTGGGAAATGAAACTATTTTTACATAGACAACTTTACATATTCTTTTCTTGTTTTCTTTTTCCATTTTTTCTAGGCCTTTCAAATAAAATATAAATTATATATTTAGATTTGTTTTCAAATTTTAACATCTCTTATTTTATTTTGCATTATATTTGAGTAAGATAAAAGGTCTATTTGGATAGGTTTTTGAAAAAATATTTATTAAAAAAAAAGTGTTTTTCAACCGTTTTTGGAAAAAATGCTTCTACCGAAAAGTTTATGAAAAAAAATAGTTATAAATAAATGAG
Organism: Leucaena leucocephala; assembly: GCA_037074615.1. Classification (NCBI taxonomy): domain Eukaryota; kingdom Viridiplantae; phylum Streptophyta; class Magnoliopsida; order Fabales; family Fabaceae; genus Leucaena; species Leucaena leucocephala. The sequence goes on along the minus strand of CM073557.1, from coordinate 5,542,274 downwards.
TGTTTAGATTATTATTATTAAAAAGACTTTTGTGATTGATAAATTACTGAAAAAAATCTTTCTAGTGTTCATCTTCCTATCAGCTTCCACAACCAAATCGAATACCATCTCCCTCCCAACGACGAAGCCTCCTCCCTCCTCTTCCATATCAAAGACCCTCCTCTTCCATATCAAAGACCCTCCTCTTCCATATCCCTATTCCTAGATCAACAACCATTGCCTTTTCCTTTTTTCTTCACCTCTAATGAAGGGTGGAGCAACACAGAAGACAACTCAGTGAGGACAATGGACACAGAGTATAAGCGACGACTAGGACGGTAAATGGCGAGACGACAGAAGAAGCTATGCGATGATGACAGAAGAGAGGAGAGATAGTGAAAAAAATAAGGGCAAAATAGTCATTTGATAGTCTATAAACTCTTTTACTAGTTTAGAAGCTATTCATAAGAACTTATCCAAAATTATAGTTTTAAACTATATTTTGGTCCATAAGTTCTTTTGAATGAATATAACTATTTATTTTAAAATTTATTTAAATTAATGTTTAAGCTAAAAATTCTTTTAAAATTTTAGTTTTGTAACAAACCAAACATGCACAAAACTCCAAATAAGAGATAATTTTCTTAAAAATGTTTTTTATATATTTCATAGACTTAAATTTGAGACCATGATCAAGAAAAAAAGTATTATCCTACCATATGAGATTAGCCTGGTCATACGATGTCAATGTTTTCTATAAACAACTAAATTTTTGAATGTATTTTTAATCAAAATATCTAACTTAATAACTTTATTAAATTAAATATTATGTTATCTTCGATCTTCCTTTATCATTGTTTCAATAGTACATCATAAACTTTAAATTTGAGACTTTGTATCTAAAATCAATATTTGCTGTTAGCTTTTTAATTGATTTTATATAAAAAGAACATGCCATTTCATTTTTTATGAAGGGTGAGCACTGAGAATTAGTATTATGGGACTATTTAAAATGAAAAGTGGGACATGATCATAAGATATATATATATATATATATATATGATATATATAAAAACAAGTGACAGAAATAAAAAAAAAGGCATAAAAGTTTCATAGATAAGGAGCTATATATAAAATTATAAATTTGTTAAACACTCCAAAATTTGTTGGCTAGCTTTCCTTTCTTTTTTATCCTATCTAATAACAAACAATATTAAAAAAAAGAATCTACAATCCAAAAGTCACAAACTCAAACGATGCACCATTATGATCATAATGATTATTGCTTCATATAATATATATATTTTTTAATTTCTTCTTCAAGCCATTCATACACTATGCAGGTGCAGTGGTTCTAACCCACAGATGTGACATGTGTCAGCTTTATTTAGGAAATTGCTCAAATATCTTCATCATTATGTTCCTAATATGCTATTCAACTCATGTCTAATCCATAAATAGCAACTGAAATTAGGAGCATTTTTGCCTTTTATATATAAAAAATTAAGAATTGAAAACTAAATCTATCTTATAAAACTGTATCATATTATATATATATATATTGTTATTTCACTGTATGTGGTTGGTGGAGACATTTTGCCTGCAGTCCTTCTATTTCTAAACTCTTATTTTTTTAATTCAATTGCAAAAAAATAATAATTGAAAATTCACTATACACAGTGTAAAGTAATGAGAGATCGTCTGTCTGTTTGATATGTGATAAAGAGAAGTCAATGAATGGGGGATATATATGTCTAACGTTAATTCATTAAGGGTATAAATATTCATACGTTAAATCATGTAAGTACATAATAAAGTACATGGAATTGGGTCAAATGAGTCGTGAGTGTTTTTTTTTTTTTAAAGAAATAAGAATCAAGTAACTTGACCACTCCTTAAAATTATTTGAAACCCTGTAACGTATATGCATGCATGCAAGTATTCATGTGACATGCTCTAATATTTAATGAAGGTTAACCGAATGTTAATTAACCTCCATATTTTATGAGCAATGATAAATGGATTAAACTACTTAACTTCATAAATTCCTTGATTTGAGAAGAATGGCAAATTATAACTTCAGTGCATGAATTACGAAATGTAATATTCTATCCCTTAAATAATTATGGTTGTCTCGTGATTTTTAGCCTCAAAATTCCCCTGACGAAGATTTTGAAGACAAATAATTCAATTGATATGAAAACTAATTTTTTTTAAGCATACAGATACTTTTATTGAAAACAATCTTATTAAAATACTGTTAAATACTAAATATAAATACATCTTCTAATAGTAATTTAAATTTTATTTTATCATGTATGAAAGACTAATCCCTTTTATTAGATCCGCTCCTATTGGTTTTGAAAGTTATTATTTTTTTGGTAAAATTTAGACGGTGTTTCTTAATCGATAGTTAGAAACTAATTTTTTCAATACATAAATATTATTAAAATGTGTTTTATTTCTTATAATAAAATATTTTTTTTATACGGATGGCTTGGTTTAAGCGATGTCATGATTTATAAGTCAGCCATCTATCAACTGTATTAGGCTTTATTTCTTCCATTAAGGATGTCTTTTATGGGCCCAATAATGTTTTTGGGAAGCCCAACTATGAAGAGATAATCAAAACATCAAACATAAACCCAAATGCTTCTTGCGAGAAGGACAAAACCCAAAAACGAAGCTCAGAGCACAAATTTGCTGCTTGCTTACGCGGAGTCACAGTCACTGTTTGACAGGAACCAAGACCTGACTGACCCCAGGAACGCGGGAAAACCCACTCGGTGCTGACACTACCCAGGAGTTCCAATGCCGGAGTTGCCGGAGGTAGAGGCGGCTAGAAGAGCCGTGGAGGATAACTGTATTGGCAAGAAGATAAAGAAGGCGATTATAGCCGACGATTCCAAAGTCATCGATGGAGTCTCTCGCTCGGAGTTCGAGGCTTCCCTCTTGGGCAAGACCATCGTCTCAGCTTGTCGTAAGGGCAAGAATATGTGGCTTGAGCTTGATTCTCCACCATTTCCTTCGTTCCAATTCGGTACATTCCTGTTTTAAACCCTAGCTTCGTATTATCATCTTTCCGTTCATATTCATTTCTTCTCTTATAGTTTTCCCTACGAAATAGGCTTCACTGGCGGTCTGTGTGCTGTGTTTTGAAGTGGGAATGAGATAAAGAGGGTAGTTGGGTAAGGATGAAGAAACTGGAAGAAGAGGGATGGTTTTCATATTCGGGATATATTAAAGTTCTTAACTTTTTGGGTCGGTAACTGGAATTTCAATCGATTTGCAGTGAAGATAGGGGAGAACTTTTGATGCTGATAGTTTTGTACTTTGAAATTGTTCCCATGTTCTGAAACTGCATGGTTGGATCCCTTGAAAGAGCAATTTTGTGTTTGTCTCCTTATAGTTTGTCATCTGTGCGATCATAGTTTTACAAAAATTTGATAGTACTCGTCCTAGGTTGTTTAATCTTTGTGTAATCACTGTTCTTGCCTGCCACTTACGCGTTTTTACTTCACGCAGGCATGGCCGGTGCTATATACATTAAGGGTGTCGCAGTTACAAAGTATAAAAGGTGAGGCATGTCATATGGCCTGATGAATTATCATAAGCTTTCAAATATACATATATTGGCCACCGAGATTCTGTGATATATGTGATCTTTGCTTATTAGGAGCTAGTAAAGGTTGAAAATTTGAACTAGATACAATGAATGGTTCGTCTGTATATATATAGCGCAGTTATAGAACTGCTTTGGAGTTGAATGTTACTTCATTGCAATTATTCCATGCATGTTAATTTTATAACTGATCATCACAAATGTTCACTCAGATCTGCTATAAAGGATGAGGATGAGTGGCCTTCCAAGTATTCAAAATTTTTCATTGAGGTAAGAGCTGTTTCTTCTACGCCCTTATGAAATTTGGAGTGCTTTATCTAGTTTTTCATATTTATTTTGCTATTTTACATGTAAACACTTCTAACTAAATGCTCTCATAGCTCTGGTGATATATTTAACTTCATTTCGGTTGCCAGTAAATCTAAATTATCTGTTTTAAGCCTTTAGTTTGAAATGGACTGCGTGTTATGAATTTAGACTTCAGATCTATATTCATTCAGAAGATGTGAAGAAAGATTCAATTTTTGTAATTGGAAGTTGGAAGAGGTTATAGTTTTGGCTACTATAATATGAACATAAATTTTGTTCTGAAGCTTAAGTTTTCCTGTCTTGATCTGCACTTTGAATTTCATACTGATTCTCCTATCCAATAATTCTATCATGTTATGTGTTATCTATACAATGAGGTGCCTTCATGGTAGGTGATGCATTCAGTCTTTCTACATATTTGTATCTGTTGACCTTGGAATAAAAGGCTTTGAGAAGTACTATAATTTTGAACTTCTGATTGACCAGTATTAATCAGATTAAATCCTCTTGTTGCAGTTGGATGATGGCTTGGAGTTGTCCTTCACTGATAAAAGGCGGTTCGCTAGAGTTCGCCTTCTCAATGATGTTGTGCAGCCCTACCTGCTATTTGCTCCTGGGCATAAATACTTATTCATCTGTTTTTATTTTTTAAATCTTATCATTAACTTTATCAATCTTTCTCCTTGATATAGCCAATATCAGTGCCCCCCATATCTGAGCTTGGTCCGGATGCACTTTTGGAACCTATGACACTTGAAGAATTGACTGAATCTCTGCAAAAGAAAAAAACTGAAATCAAGGCTTTATTACTTGATCAAGTATTAAATTCTTATCGTTATTCTGATTTTATAATTTGTCAATCTATAATTTGTTAAATTATTTTTATGATACAAAGTATAGTTGGGCCTTGGTCTTTCATTTCTCTGTCTTTGTTGTCTGAACTCTAAATACGATGTTCTATTTGGACAATACTTTAGTATTCTAACTGGCGCTTGAATAGATAGGATCTTACTGCAGAGGTTGATGAGAAACAAGGTCATTGTATGGTATACATTTCTTAATATATTGACTTTCCTATCTTTGCAGAGTTTTATTTCGGGTATTGGAAATTGGGTTGCAGATGAAGTTTTGTACCAAGTCAGTATGACTTCTCTTCCACACCCCCCCAAACAAATTTCTCTCCTTGTTTTCCACTTATTTGCTAAATTGAAGTTATGAAGTTTCATTTTTGGCTGGAGAGTTCATATGGTTTATGAAGTTTTATTGTTCTATATCCATCTGAACTTTAGTCTGATTAATAATTTCTTGATATATTGATTAAGGAATATTCACTTGCCATTTATTGGACATTATGCTACACTCATATTTTATCATGTTTTTTGCTTGCTGTTCTTCAGCTATTGTTAACTCCTTTGAAGAATTTGTGTTGATATGGCCATACTTCTTTATTTTCCTTGTCAGAAGTTTATTTTAATTAGGTTTCTGTTGGAAATGACTATAAATTTTGGTTCATCATTAATCTTAATGAGTTTCAAAATCCCTATATTTCCAGGCAAGAATTCATCCGAGGCAGACGGCTTCTAGCCTGTCCAAAGAAAACTGCTCAACTTTGTGCAAGTGCATTAAAGAGGTGGGAAATTCATGTTTATTGAGAAGTCATTTTAATCTAAGCATTCTGTTTTTAAATTTAAATGGAACTTGTATAATTCATAAAAAATATAGAGGACTAAAATCTGTAGGTTATTCAATATGCGGTTGAACTTGATGCTGACTCTTGCCGTTTTCCTCTTGAATGGTTATTTCATTTTCGGTGGGGCAAAAAGCCTGGACAAATAAATGGTGAGGAATACTTTCTTATATTTATTAGTTAAAAAAAATTCATTTTACAGGTCATTGAAAAAGCAATTGAAGTTGGAGCAGATAATAGCCAGTATCCTGCTGGTTGGATATTTCATTCACGCGAAAAGAAGCCGGGCAAGGCTTTTGTGGATGGTTTGCTTCCTCCCTCTGTGATAACCATTATTTATGTATATTTCCAGCATCCAGTTATGGGATGGTTTTCTGACACGTTGGTTAAGCAGTGGAATTGATTTAAGGGAAAAATATATAGAAAAATTAATGTTTTTATCCTTATAGTTTTAGTTTAGTTGTAACTCAGTCTCTAAATTTTAATTCCACACAACTCAGATGTAGCTCGATCATAAACTTTGATGCGAAGCAACTCAGTCCTTATAGTTTATCCATTTTATATTTTAGAAAATAAAATTATATATTTAATTAAACATAGGGATTAAAGTTTTAAATGGTTGAAACTATATGAGTCAAAGTTTTAGGATTAAGTTACAATCGAATCAAAACTATTAGAAGTAAAAGATTAATTTTTCCAAAGGATTGAACCTTCTTGATGGATTGGAAGTTTTATTTTTGCCTGTTGATTGCGCTTTATACTCTTTATTATTTATACTGCTACTGTTTATATTTCTTAATGCAACAATTGTGGAATTTCATGTAATGGCAGGGAAAAAAATTGACTTCATTACAGCAGGAGGCAGGGTATGCCATTCTGATGATCGCTCTTAATTGCTTCTTACATCTTTCTCTTTCTCTTCATGTGCTCATGTTGATCTGCTTGAGCCATTGCTTTCAGACGACTGCTTATGTCCCAGAGTTGCAAAAGCTAAGTGGGTCACAGGATGTAAAAGAAGCTGGCAAACCTAAAAGGCGAACTTCAAAGAAAAACAAAGGTGAAGATGATGATGACGACAATGACACTGAGGAACCAGCAAAAGAAGAGAAGAATGCGGCAAGTCTGAAATCAAAAAAGGGAACAAAGGGTGGAGGTAAAGGTAGGAGGCAATCTAAAAAGAATAAATCAAAGGAAAGTGACGACGATGACAGTGATGATGATGATAAAAATGATGAAGTTGATGATGACATTGGTGCTGCTGCTGACGACAATGATAATGATGAAGCTGAAAAGAAGAAACTAAACCAGGTGACAAAAAGTAGACAGGCCAAGGGGGAGAAGAAATTAAACAAAAGAGCTCAAACTAGTCAAAATAGTAAGAATGCGAAAAGGAAGGTTAAGTAGTAAGCATCTGCCATGAAAATGCTATGGAACAATGGAAGGCTGGGTTATGCTGTTCCTGTAACTAAACTAAACTGTCTACAATTCTGTCTTTATATGCTTCTGCAGATCATGACTGCTGTTTTGACTTAATGTTATTATATCTATGGAAGGTGAGGAATGAGGATGCCTTCAGTTTTTGTAACTTTCGATAATGTAAATGTTAATTATTTGTTAATCCTCTGTTTGTGGGTGGAAAAGGTATGTTCCACTTTTACAAGTGGGAATACTACTTCATGTTCTAGAAAATGTTGGTTATGAATTTGGGTTCAGATTAGGTGCCCATCAAATCTGAACGGTTCATAATTGATCCAGAGAAGTTTTTAATTTATAATTTTCAAATGATAAATTATATTTATTTTAAATTTAATTTTGTACCTATTAAAATAATAAAATATTAAAAACATAATAAAAGAAAATCAAAATTTGGACCCTTCTTAGAAATCTAACAAAAGCAATTTACTTGTTTTTTTTCTATCCAAAAAAGGTTAGTTTATGCCACTTCATCTCATATAAAGCAACAGATTTCTACGTATATATTTGTCATGTTCTTAAGACCATTATATTTCTCAAAAAGAAGAGTTCTTAGAAAGGAAAAAGAAAACATGTTACATAAAGTAGCTGATTTCAAGTATATTAATATTTGGAAAAATTGCTAGAGTTCTAAGGAAAGATAAATAATTAACATAAAATCTTTAATATTGTTGAAATAAATAACATGCTCTAAGAGATATGAGGTTAATTATTTGTAATTTGTAAAATTACGCACTTATCCCGATTAATACTACCCAAATAATTGTGTAATAATTAACAAGTGATTGTGCAACAATTGGCGAGTGTGTATTATTACATCATCACTTGTCAATTGGACTAGCTTATTTGCTAATTATTACATCATCATTTGTCAACATTGTTTGTGTTGTATTAAAGGGGTAAATGGATAATTTTATAATGATAAATAATTAACCTTAAGTCCCTTAATATCTATAATTTATTTTGGACTTTATGTTAATTATTTGTTTTTGTTGGATTTTAGAGCAATTCTCCAGTTATATTTCTCAGAAATAAAAGATACTTTTTCTTTCTTTCTTTCTTTTCTCCTTTTCGGCCATGAGTTTTTTCATGAAAACAAAATCAAAATAGCGAGTTAGCAAACCATATTTCGATTCTAAGGGCAAGAATTATCGGAGTTTGGAGCCACAGCAATGGTGTTGGGTTGTTTGAACTAGACCAAACGGTCCCACCAGAAACCTAACTATTGGACCAATTAGCTGATAACTCAATCCCATTGCCGCCGGTTCGATCATCAGTTCAAAAGTCCACAGTGATGAAGAAGCCTCATCAAATTGGGATCCAGATGCTTTGTATATAAATTTTGATCCTCCCCGAATTGGTCTACGGTAAACGACAATACTGAAAACAACGTGCTAGTGCGAAGCTTTTACAGTTCTATGAGACAAATGTTTTAGAGTGAGGCACTCCATCGCAATAAACTATTACACTTCTGGTAGAAACTATTGCACGAACCTGACAAAATCTTGCGTCGCTGGGTTATCTCATTTCTATTTTTCGTTGCACGAGCGTGAGTGCTATATCTCATTTTGGTGTCTTCTGGGTTTTCAATTAAACTCTTTTTTTTTTTTTTTTTGCCTTAGGGTTTGTTTTCGATATCAAGACTTTTGTTCTGTGAATACGTATGTCTTGTGAACATTGTAAAATGGAGCTGCAAAGTCAAAAATTACTTCTGTGTTCTCCATTCTTTTGGACAAATTGATCCAAACACCCTGTTGAAGACAATGATTTTAGTTATTTTCCCTGCGTTTTCTTCCGAAGGCGTTCTTGATCCATTTTGATTCCCTCCGACGTTCCACTGTTATTTTCAGGCACTGATTTTCGTGGGAGCAACCACCAATTGTTTCCCTATAGTTTCCGTCCCTGGTTACACGATTTCTTTTGGCTAGGATCATTTTACGACTGATTCAAGGATTTGGCATCAAGGTTTGACGCGTAACTAAGTCAAGCCGTGATCTTTCGACCTGTTATTGGCGACTGTCAATGACATTCGCACCACGAAACTCTGTCCACCTAGCCCTGAGCCTCTGAGCACCCACGCTGGTTGAGTCTCTCCTTTTATCTTGTTAACTACAGCAAGTGAGCTCTTTGTCTCTCTTAAATGTTTGTGGGACATGTGATATATCTTGTGATTCTTGTCAAGAGAACGATTTCATGTGACTATCTGTTCTGTAACTTGGCTAGAAAATCTTGTAACAATTGGATTATTCCTTTTAAGCAAGTTCTGTTTGTTATAATAGCAATTTTGACTGTTTTTGCTGGTTATATTTTTATTGTGATAAATACGTCTCTTTGCATATGTTGTAGCACCAAAGTTGAAATATATGCTATCCGGCATGATAGCTACTTGACTACGAATGAAAAAAATGAAAAAGCTTTGTAGTGGAAGAGGTTGCAGTCTTGCAGAAGAGATTGTTCTCATTTTCTTAAAGTGGGCTGGGGGTAGTGGTTAGGATGTGCATATTTGTGCTTGAAGTGAAGTTCTTATTATTATTCACGTTGAATGTGAGAAGAAGTACTAAAAATGCCCATAAAACTGAATCCTCGGGTTATTGTATTAAATGCAATATGGCTTACAATATACAAGTAACTGCGGAGAAATTTTGAAACATTTAAGTTTACCTTGCATGGAACATATAGCAAAAGGATGCAATATGCATGATGATAGGTTGTTGTATGTATTCAAGAGGTTAAGTATCTCAACTATGATAGCGCACTAGATAACCAGTTCTTTATGTCATGAAATTTTATGTTGATCAGCTTAGTATCCATATATCTTCTATTTAATTATGTGGACCATATTGATATTGTTTGATAGTACTCTAGATGGAAGATGCCTCCATTTGCCATGAACAACTGCAGGATGGTGAATGCATTGAGGATCAGAAAGAAGGTGGTGTAATAACTGAATTAGATGGTCAAAATGGTTTTTCTGAAGGAAGAAAGGAATTTGTTGCACCTGCTGTTGGGATGGAGTTTGAATCCTATGATGACGCCTACAATTATTATATCTGCTATGCCAAGGAGGTGGGATTTCGTGTAAGGGTGAAAAATTCATGGTTCAAGCGAAATAGCAGGGAAAAGTATGGTGCAGTTCTATGCTGTAGTAGTCAGGGTTTTAAAAGAATAAAAGATGTTAACCATTTAAGAAAGGAAACACGAACTGGTTGCCCTGCAATGATAAGGATGAGGTTAGTGGACTCTCAGAGATGGAGGATACTTGAGGTCACACTTGAACATAACCATCTTTTAGGTGCTAAGTTATGCAGATCGATTAAGAAGATTGGAACTGGAGCCAAACGGAAGCCACTACCTGGTTCTGATAATGAAGTGCGAACAATCAAGTTATACAGGGCACTAGTGATAGATGCAGGAGGTGATGTTAATGCAAACTCAAGTACTAGAGAAGTCAGGACATCTTTGGAATCTTCCAGTAAGTTGAACCTTAAAAAGGGTGACACACAGGCCATTTATAACTACTTTTGTCGCATGCAACTGACCAATCCAAATTTCTTTTACTTGATGGATTTTAATGAGGAAGGACTGTTGAGGAATGTATTTTGGGCTGATGCTAGGTCCAGGGCTGCCTGTGGCTATTTTGGTGATGTTATCTATTTTGACAACTCATATTTGTTAAACAAATATGAAATCCCTCTTGTGGCATTTGTTGGAATTAATCACCATGGTCAATCGGTGTTATTGGGTTGTGGTCTACTTGCTGGTGAAACATTAGAATCGTATATATGGTTATTCAGAACATGGGTTACATGCATGTCAGGATCTCTTCCACAAACTATTATCACTGATAGGTGCAAGGCTTTGCAGAGTGCGATTGCGGAAGTTTTTCCTAGAACTCGCCATTGTTTTGGCTTGTCACTAATCATGAAAAGAGTGTCAGAGAAGTTGGGAGGGTTGCATAATTATGATGCAATCAGGAAAGCACTGAGTAAAGCTGTTTATGAGACAATGAAAGTAATTGAATTTGAAGCCGCATGGGGATTTATGATTCAGCGATTTGCAGTTTGTGATCATGAGTGGCTTCGTTCTATCTATGAAGATCGAGTTCATTGGGCTCCGGTATTCTTGAAGGACACATTTTTTGCTGGAATGTCTATAGCAAGTCCTGGTGAGACCTTGATTCCTTTTTTTGAGAAATATGTGCACAAACAGACTCCTTTGAAGGAGTTTCTTGACAAGTATGAATTAGCACTTCATAAGAAGCACAAGGAAGAATCTGCTGCTGACATTGACTCGAGAAGCTCTACTCCGTTGTTGAAAACAAGATGTTCTTTTGAATTGCAGCTCTCCAGAATCTACACACGAGAAATATTCATGAAGTTCCAATATGAAGTTGAAGAAATGTATTCTTGTTTTAGTACCACACAGTTACATGTGGATGGCCCAATCATAATTTTCTTGGTCAAGGATCGTGTTTTAAGTGAAGGAAATAGAAGGGAGATCAAGGATTTTGAAGTCTTGTACAACAGGACCGCTGGAGAAGTTCGCTGCATCTGTAGCTGCTTTAACTTCAACGGGTATTTATGTAGGCATGCACTGTGTGTGCTCAATTTTAATGGGGTGGAGGAGATACCTTCCAGATACATCCTTTCCAGGTGGAAAAAAGATTACAAGCGCCTACATGTTCCTGATCACAACTCCGGTATCATTGACGAGAATGACCGTATTCAATGGTTTAATCAGTTATTTAGAAGCTCCTTGCAAGTTGTGGAGGAAGGGGCAATTTCTCTAGACCACTATAATGTAGCTTTGCATGCTTTTCAGGAATCATTGAGTAGGATACATGATGTAGAGCAGAGACAGAAGGAACCTTCAAATTTGTAACATACTAGATAAATGAACCATGTTCGAGCCCGGTACTTCTGTATGTTTTCTTTGCCTGCTTTTGCCGAGCGCTGCCTGGGTTGTGGTAGAATGTCCATAAAATGTATATATCAAGAGATTTTGGGTTAACCCTTGTTTCTGTATCTCATCTGATTCCATTCTTCAGTCATTGATAAAGAAAAATCTCTACCTTCCCAGCTCATAAAGGCTTGTTTGGTATGAGGAGAATGGAAAGGAGGAAGAGAAATTTTAACGAGTTTGATTTTAAAAAAATTGGAGGAGTGAATTTAAAAGCTTTTTATTCATTTCTCTTGCTATGTTATCTTATATATTCCTTTTCTTAAAATTTTATAACTCTATTTATCTATTTCTTTTAAATTGAATTCGTTCAAATTTTCCTTCCTTCCCTTCCATTTCCAAATGGACCCTTGAGTTAAGGGGCAAGTTCGTTGTATTGTATCTTTAATTTAAAAGGTGAAACAGATTGACAAGTGACAAGTAAAACACTGAAATGCTGAATGCAAAGAGGTTGACGGCGCATATTAGCAATTAATCAACGTGAGGGATCATTTTTCTCAGAACAACCCCTAACAGACCAATGAAGATCAGGATCATATATTATATCCACGTCTTTCCAAGGCGCACAAAAATCTTTCAGGTGTTTTATTGAAACCATGAATACAATAGGCTTCCTGTGTACAAAAATACTTTATTGGTCAAAACTAAGTTAAAATAGGATTAATTCTATGCTATAAACAAGTAATACATAATCAGATATTTGACCTCAAATAATTGCCATGAACCACAGTATCAATTCTAACAGCTATTTGAGAGTCTACCCAACCCTACAAAAAAGTCCCAATCTAAAATCCCATTTTCAAAAGTGCATTTTAAACATCTATAGGTAGTGACTCATATTGGAACCAATACTTGGCACAAATAAGGGCCTCAAGCGTCATAGATCCTAATGGGCTTCGGTGGCAATTCATATTTCTAAGTTTTGTGTCAAAAACAGAATCTGCAGACAGTGTGGAGACAGGTATAGACAAAATATCAGATGCCATTCTAGACAAAGTTGGATACTTCAATCTGTTTAGTCTCCACCAGCTCAGTATGTCAAAATCTTCTACCCTGGGCAGCAGGGGATCTTCCAGATACTTTTCCAATTCTGACTTCATTTCTTGATTACATGTAAAATCAGAGATATAAATGTCAAAATCCGACAGCCCATCTTCGGCATCAAGAAGAGATTCATCAAAAGACTGGTCTTGACATGAATCATTCCTGATCATAACTTCATTTCCTTCATCCCCATTTGATTCTGTAAAAGGAAGCACTTGTACAATATATTCAAGGAAGAGCTCACGAAGACCATCCTCAACAATTCTAATCCATGGCTCAGAATTATCGCCAAAGATTTTAGCAAAGGTAAATTCTACTAGCTTTAGTTTATACATTGGGTCCATGGCTACAGCAACTGCCAAAATGAGGCAGCTTTCTCTCCAATACTGATCAAACTCCTCTTGCAGAGGCTTAATCAAATTACTGAGGAAGGGATCCTGGCTGATGGCTGCATGAGTCAACTCCAACTGAAGTTTTGACGCTTCATGGAAAAATAAGTTAGCAGTTGGGAATGGTAGGGTAGTTAAAATATTGGCTGCATCAAACAAATACTTCAAATATGTGCAGAGAGTTTCTATTTGCTTCCATTCACTCATTGATAGAATCATTCTGAAATCAGGATCAGATGTATCGAAGCAAGCAAAGACTTCTTTCAATTCACAGGCAGCAACAAGCATATGGTAAGTTGTGTCCCATTTGGTTTTGTCATCAATTATAAGGTCCTTCATACAAGGGACTTGAAGCTGTTGCTTCAGTTCTAGAAACTTCTCTTCATGAGACTCTGAGGTTTTTACATATTTCACACACTCGCGAACTTTAACAATGGTTTCTCTCATGGCCCATAGCGCATGTAGTGCAAGGCGACCAAGAACACGAGCATAACAATTACAGCTTAATAACTGGCCATTGAGGATCACGGGGTTCTTCACAGAAAGGAGGCCTCTAAGACTTCCAATTAAAGTCTCATTGGAGAAGGATTGATCAAGAGCAAGAGTAAACAGCCGTCCTTCCAAGTGCCAATCAGTTAAGCAATTCAAAATAGATTGACTAATGGAATCATCAGAATCTGGGAATGGTACCATAATAACACTCAGAATTGGTCGGTGTAAATTCCAATCAGCATCAATGAAGTGCCCTTGAAGAAAAATGTAACCAGCTGTCTGGTTTGAAGTCCATAAGTCTATGGTAAGGTTGACTCGTCCAGGAATCCCATCAATAAGATTTAAAAGATTTTTCTTCTCTCTCAGGTAGATACCAATACAATCTTCTTGAACAGAATTTAAGCTTGGTACATTGAACTGAGGTTGAAGACTACGTACAAAGTCAATGAAACCCCGGTGTTCCACAATATGAAGAGGATAATCATGCAAGATTATCATTTTAGCAATATCATGGTTGCTTCGGTCCTGATCAAATGACAAACTGGCAAACCCAGGTGTTGCTCTAGCACGTTTTCTTGATGGATCAACTATATCTCCAGAACCACCAGTCTTGGGATATAGGCTTTGTTGATTGTTCTGGCGACTTACTGGACAAATTCCCAAGGCAATATGCCGCTTTAAATGGCTTGTGCCAGCTACTTTAGACCCAGTTATGTAAGCAAATGATTTTTTGCACTGTTTACAGTAAGCTCTGGTACACCCAGCTCCAACAGTTTCTACAGTGAAGTGTTCCCACACCATAGATTTCTTTCTACGGCGCTTACCAGGTTGAGTTTCTGGATCAGGTTGGTCATTATCATCAACTGGGGTTAGAACAGAGTCAATCTCCATGAGAGCAGGTATTCCTTCAAAAAGGGAAGGAATGTTAAGAAAGCATCAATAGGTGGTTTAGCAAAACAGGTTAATTGACGAAATTAAGTTGACAAAAGGCGTCCAAAAATCAGACAATAAAAATTTATTATAATTTCTGATTGAAGTAAGTCACATCCCATAACATAAGGTTCTAGTTACTCAAAGACCTGACAGAAAACCTTTAGACGGTTCAATTTCTAATTGAAGCAAATTACATCCCAAGACACAAGGTTCTAGCTACTCATGATTAGAGATATTTATTACAGCAATTTGTAGGGATAACCTAACAGAAAATCTTTAGGTATAGTTCAATACTTAAATTGTTTCATCAGTCATTAACACTCCACGATTCAGTATCCAGGTCAATATTTTACAAACTCGCACTTCCTAGCAACCATTATCTGTAATTAGATGTCTGTGTAACATGAAATGATTATTTAACTTTTGCCAAATATAAAATGTCTAATAGCCAATTTAAAATTGCATCAAGGAATCATATTGACAGTTAAGAAATACATACTTATTAGATGCATAATAATATAGTGTATACAAAAATGAACTCGGAAATCTTTCAATGACATACATAAACATTTAAACCAAATTTTTTGGATTTTAAGGGAATATGAGTAGGCTATAGAATTATAGCAACTCACACAGCATAATAGTAGCTGTGTAAACAAGAACTAGAAGATCATAGAAACAGGAAATTACAGGAGGAAAATCCCCCATTCAAGTTTGATCCCTACAAAATCGAAAAAGCCTATCTTTCATGAAAGATAAGAAAAAACAGGAGCAAGTAATCTGGAAGGAAAAAAATATGAATAGCCATTAACTGGCTGCTTGCAACCTTACATATTGTTTAGCAGTTCTATGACAAAGTAACGCAAATTAAGCCTCATTAATGTTCGCATCCTTTTTGAAGCCCTACAATTTCACTTGATAAGGTCATGCATCAACATTTTATTGTTGGCTGTTTTTTCCTTTGATAAAATTTTACTTGATAGGAAAACTGTTTTTATGTATTGAGATGCCTGTTAAAGCCAAATGGTAAAAAGAGTCCAGCTCCTACATTAAGCAGCACCCATATTTGACACCTGTCGCGGAACTCGTGACACCTCAAAGAATAAAATAAAGCAAATAATGTGAAACCTACACTTAGGCCAGGCGGTTGGGTAGGTTGGGATTTAGACAGAAGTTCAAGGCTTATTTCCGGGAAAACGCCCCTTTGAAACATTGAGCATATTTTAAGAGGAAATGACTTATTGGCACATTTTCATATTTGTATTTGTCTGAGTCTGTATATATCCAGACATACACAGGCACATGTATGCCACTACTTGTTTTTTATGCTACGAATTTTTACACGTGATCATATTTATGCTCCATAGTTGGAATAAGTATTCCAGCTTCAATGCTGCATCAAACGCAGGAATAACCACTACCGTAGAATCATTACTGGGATGTAATGATCATTCTACACGCTCCTCTTTCATAGGTATATAGTGTTGTAACCAATGTCGCACAAAGCCTAGTTCTTTTAAAAGATCACGACGGTTATTTATCAATCATAAGCAGCAAGAAGATAAGTTTTGATATAAAAACACGAAACTTTCGAAAATACTAATAGCCAGTTAGCCACTATTCCTGGAGTTTACCAAGAGTAGAACCAATCAATAATTCACACAAAAACACTAAGATAAATCACGTACAACCCTCCAGTCAAAATCAATTTACCTAACAATTACAATAACACAGGACGAAACAGGAATATCCGCGAATGGATGTCATAATTAACCGGGAAGAAGGGGTGGGAAGGGAGGGAAAAAACCTTGAGGATGCCGGAGTTCTAGCACGATGCTACCGCCGGGGCATGCGGTGTCGACGGCGACGACAGGGAGAGTGGTGAAAGAAGAGGTTTTTTTAATAATTTAGGAACTGCCGGAGAGTTCGGAGTGGAAGAAGATCCGCTAGCGAGCGTAAGTACTCTGATGAACTGAAGCCAGTTAAGGGTTTGAAACTGAAAAGTAAATTGAAATGAGTGTTTAACAAGTCTTGGAATTTATAAAATTACAAAAATAAAAGAATTTCGATTATATTAAACGTACAAACATGACTCCCCAACAGCCAACAACAATAAGCCAGCAACAGACACATTTCTTGCAAATTGCAACAATCATAATATTCGCAATAAAAATCGTGACATATTTAATAGTATTTTATAAATTTGACGTAAAATATGAATGAACATTGTTTAATTATGAACAAAAATTTGGATTATAAATATATTACTAAAATAAAATAAATGGATTGGCATTAGCTCCAATAGAATAAGATTCTGAACATCTCTTATCTCAATGCTCTAATCTTAGTTTCTTGAATATTACATTATCATCGTAAAATTAATATAAATACTAAATGAATTGAGTTGAAATAATTGTAAGGAAAATTACAAGTCATGATTAGAGCCATAGCACAAGTAGTTATTGCCAATAATCAAAGTGAATGAAAGATGGAGGGCTCCCTTAACAAGTAAAACACAAAAATGAGACAAATGATGACATGGGCACCCACAAACAAGCAAGAAGAGAAAGAGGGTATAGGGATTATTGTTTGGAATGAATCAAGTCCAGAATTTGGCTTGCTTTTCCATAATTTTCTTGAACTTCTATGTGCCCAAATGAGAGAGAGAGAGCACAAGAAGTTCAAGAAAGCTGTGGAAAAGCAGGACTGGACTTGGAGAAGGAGAGGCAGGAGCTCTTTGTAACTAATCAATCAAACGTCTTCAACTATATATATACTCTCTCACACACAATTAAAAAGTCCCATATCTTAAAATAATTATAAAAATCCTAACCAAGTGGTGATTTAAGCTATTTTGATTCAATGAGTGGCTCTAAGTACAATCACATATAAAACTCAACATTATTAATTATTAGGTCTTTCAATAAATATATTTTTTAAAATTTGTAATTATATATGTGTGTGTGTGTGTGTGTGTAAGCTATAATAAAGGGAGGGGTAAGGAGGAGGACTGAAAACTGAGGGGGGCGCAGGGTACAGAGAGTCAGGTCAGGTGAGTTAAATTCACAAGTTTACTGGAACATATCAGTTAGCCACGCTTCTCTTGTGAGCATGAGCAGGTCAGAAATAGCAACGATAACTCCTTCAACAATCAAATTCATATTTACAACTGTTTGAATGAAGCTGTTTGGTATTTTTATGTTGGATTAAAATGTAAATTTATTCTAGAAAATTTTAGATAAGAACAGTATTATTTGAAACTGTTAACAAATTGTAACAATATTTCCCCCACCCTATTTAAAATCAACGTTGATTGTTAACAAATTGATGTTGTCTGTTAATATTTTCACGGCAAAGGGTAAAATTGCTTTATCTTAACACTTCCGAAGTAATATTAAATCTAAAAAAAATATTTAAAGTAATATTATTATTTGACTGAAAATTTATAGGATAAATTTATGCCTTAGCCCTTTTATATTCTTTAGAGCAGTAAAGTTTTTTTTTTTTTTGCCACGATTTGTAAAGTTATTTTGGGAATAAGAAAATTGCATCGTTTGAATCATTGTTCTCAAAATTAATAATAAGAAAAAACTCAAATGCAAACTGTACTTGAATTGAAGGCAAACTCTGCAGGTGCATTGCTCTAGTGACAAACAGATTAAGATGCCCAAAAGAACTACAATTTGTCTTCAGGAAAAAAAGGCAACGAATGTAACAAAGACGAAGTTTGTTCCATCAGCAAAACTAGTTCTTCACACTGCTTAAATGATTGGTCAAGTCTGAGCTTTAAAGCATCTTATGCATTCTCAAAAAGACGAAGAAAAATTAAAAATAAACATACATATGCTGTTTCAAATATTAAACATTTCTGGGAAAAGTACTTTCATTGGAATGCTTAACAGTGTTCAAATTAAAATGCAGATTAACGTAGATGAATGCAATGAGAACATGATTAATATTGTGCCATTGCTCTGACGTTTAGTGAACAGAAAAGAATAGGGATAATATTGGATTACTTCTCAACAAACCATTCATCCCAAAAAACATTTCAGATCATGTATGCTCTTCACTAAGATTTTTGACCAAAAAGAAAAAGGAAAAATGCTCTTCACTTAGGCCACAAACTACCCATTAAGACCGCAGTAAAATCAATTAAAAGGAAACCTTCTTAGACTTCAATCAGAATACTACATTGACTCGTTCGTTCATGGTCATAAAATTGATATAGAATCCTACTCCTCTAGTCCTTTATTTATTTAATTTAGGGAGATTAAAGAAATTAAATAAATTACTTAATTGTAACATATGTGATATAATCTCTCTAAAATACTTTAATACTTTAGCATAACATTAGATTATATATATCAGTTTATAAATTAGGTAAAATACTTTAGTATAACATTTAGGAGAAGAGGAGTTTAATACTACCACTATGGAAGCACTTAACGCACTAAGAGCTCCACCACCCTTTGCATGGCCATCCATTTTGGTCACAATTACAGCTCCAACTGCAACAATTTGTTTAAATGCTTGGGCTTGATCGGATGTGTAGAAATATATGATATGTATGTATTGGGCCACGTGCTTACTAACTAAAGCCCAATACTTACATATCATATATTTCTACACTCCCCCTAACTTAAGTGCTATAAATGTTTGTTGCTCCTAACTTGCTGAGCATCCTTCTCTGTATATCTCCTGAGACTATGTTGGCTCACAGAGTTAACACATAGCAATTGACTTCCATATTATTATTCAAAGAACTGGTTATCACCTGTTTACATTTGCTTGCCTTATATAACAACAAAATAATATTGGGCCACATGCTTACTAACTAAAGCCCAATACTTACATATCATATATTTTTACACTCCTCCTAAGGTAGGTGCTATAAATGTTTGTTGCTCCTAACTTGCTGAGCATCCTTCTCTGTATATCTCCTGAGACTGCCTTTATTAAAATATCCACTTCTTACTCTCTTGTCTTTACATGCTGCAGGTGAATTAACCCTTCTTGAAGTTTTTCACGCACAAAATGTAAGTCAATCTCAATGTATTTTGTTCTTTCATGAAACACTGGATTTAAAGCTATATGGATTGCAGCTTTATTATCACAGTAAATATTGACAGAACTGGATTGATGAATTCCTAGTTCTTTCAATAGTCCAACAACCCATATCACTTATGCTACTGCTGATCTCAGAGCCCTATACTCTACATGGTTATTTTCTTTCCTGAATTTTGCCTTATGCAGGGCCTACAAGGTCGACAGATGAAGGCGACTGGTAAATTGGTCGATGGTCTCTATATTCTACAACATAGTAAATAATACCCATCTAATTCTTTTCACTTTGTTGGCAGTACTGTCAAGACACATACACACACAAATAATCATGATGTATGGCTTATACATTCTAGATTAGGACATGCTCCATTTTCTGTCCTCAAACATTTGGGCATTGTACCCGACAATAATGAATTGATGAATAAACATTGTGATATTTGCTTTCAATCTAAGCAGACCAAACTTCCTTTCTCCCCCAGTTGCATTAAATCTACATCTTGTTTTGAATTATTACATCTTGATGTTGGGGGACCATACCGTGTCCCTACACATCAAGGTCACCAATACTTTCTAACCATTATAGATGACTTTTCCAGAGCCACTTGGATCTTTCTCATGAAAAATAAATCAGAAACTTCATTTCACATAAAATACTTTATACCTTATGTTTTCACCCAATTTTCATTACCTGTGAAGAAAATTCATAGTGATGATGGATCTGAATTTATGAACCATGATCTTTGTATGTTCTTATTAGATAAAGGTATTGTCCATGAAACCTCCTGTCTATACACTCTTGAACTAAATGGGATTGTGTAGCGGAAACATCAAACCATTATGCAGATTTCCCGAGGTTTAATTCTTCAATCTCAGGTCCCTCTTCAATACTGGGGTGAATGTGTCAAAACTGTTGTTTATATTGTTGATCGTATTCCCTCTAGAATCCTTGATTACATGACTCTTTATGAAAAAGTATATGGTACTGCCCCCAAATATGATAATCTAAAAGTTTTTGGTGCCATTTCCTATGCCACTGACCTCAATTCATTTGACAAATTTTGTCCTCCATCAATACCTTGTGTTTTTCTTGGGTAGCCCCCCAATCAAAAAGGATACCTTCTCCTTAATTTACAAAATCAACATATATTGGTTAGTCGTTATGTCACCTTTGTTGAGAATAAATTTTCCTTCAAAGATAGCATGCCCACCAACCAAGGGGGAGTGGCACAGGGATTAAAATATATATTTTGTTTTGATGATTCTGATTTTACTATGCCTTTGCCACAGATTCCACAAGATGGAACTTTACCTCTAGGACATGACATTAAAGGCCTTGATGATCCTCCTCAACACCATGAGGAAGATGAAAACCATATCAGAGAGACACCCATACAGTGGCGACCTGCTACTAAGCAAACTAGAGAAAGAAAAGCGCCTATATGGGCAAAAGATTACATTTGTAATCTAGTTAAAGGAGCTGCTGTTCAAACAATGAAGTCTAAATACTTATACCCTATTGAAAATTATATCTCTTACATGAATATTTCTCCTTCCCATATGTGTTTTCTATGTAATGTGGATTCTGTCATAGAACCAAATTCATATGAAGATGCTGCAATGAGTAAAGATTGGATAAAGGCTATAAACCAAGAAATTAAGGCCTTAGAAAACAATCATACATGGGAGATAGTGCCTCTTCCCAAAGAAAAGAAGGCCATAGGATGTAAATGGGTATATAAGGTTAAATATCTAGCAAATGGAAAATTGGACAAACTTAAAGCAAGACTAGTGGCCAAGGGATACACTCAAAGGGAAGGAATAGATTATCATGAGACTTTTTCACCAGTAATTAAGATGGTGACTATTAGAATAATTCTTAAAATTGCTGCTGTGAATGACTGGAAAATATTCCATATAGATGTTCATAATGCCTTTTTGCAGGGAGATCTAGATGAAGAAGTTTACATGTCCATACCCCAAGGTTTTGAAAGCAAGGGGAGAATATGGTTTGTAAACTTCAAAAATCCTTGTATGGGCTCAAGCAAGCCTCAAGACAGTGGAATTCTAAACTGTCCAAGGCACTTGTAAAAGCTGATTTTATACAAAGCAAGCATGATTACTCATTCTTTCTCAAGAAATTTACTGATGGCATAGTTATAATACTAGTATATGTTGATGATTTGTTGATAACAGGGGTTTCTAACATAAGAATAAATGAGGTGAAGGATTTTCTGCACTGTACTTTTAAAATTAAAGATTTGGGAGTGATGAAATATTTTCTTGGTATTGAATTAGCTAGGTCAAATAAAGGGATAGTTATGAATCAGAGAAAATATACCCTTGATTTACTTTCAAACACAGGAACGAGTGGGTGTAAGCCAGTAACATTACCTATGACACCAAATCTAAAACTTATTGCTTTTGAAGAAGGGAAGAATAAGTTGGAAGATTTAATGCAAGAACCAGAAAGATATAGAAGACTAGTAGGAAAGCTGATTTATTTGACTGTAACCAGACCTGATATTGCATTTTCTGTGCAAGTGCTTAGTCAATTTATGGCTAAACCTATGAAGGAACATATGGCTGCAGCATTCAATGTGGTGAGATACTTGAAATAAAGTCCAGGAATGGGAATGCTTATTAGTTCAAAAGGTGGGTTGAACTCTCTTTCCCTTGAATGCTATTGTGACTCGGATTGGGGAGCATGTGCAACAATACGGAGGTCGGCGTCAGGATACCTATTGAAACTAGGGGGATCTCTCATAATGTGGAAATCAAAGAAGCAGCCTACTGTTTCAATAGGTATCCTGACACCGTCCTCCGTGTTTTTGCACAGGATGCAGCCTGACCAATACTGCTATCCATAACAAATATAACAAGATCTGGTTTCTGAAAAATGCAAGAAAAAAAAAATATATATATATATATATTAGCAATTGTTGGCATTTTTCAGAACCATAGAAATAAATTCAAATCACTTTAACAAAATATGTACCGTTGCTTCTGAAACTTGGCGCATTTCTTCAAAAAGAGCGTCTTCTTGTAGGTGCCTTCCACTGGTGTCAACAATTATAAGATCGCGGTTTTCTTTCTCGAATCTCTCCACAACTTCCACAGCAATTTTTACAGGATCTGACTGTATTGCTGTAAAGAAATGGTGATATGGAAAACCCATAATTACTTAAACTTTTGGACCATAGGAAAAGAAATGCAATCTAATACAGAATTTGACAACAACAAACATGTTCTTTTTGGTTTTAGGTTTCCTTAATGCTGATGATATTACATTTCCAGAAAGAATCAGCAAGACCTCTTGGGAATTAGTTGAACCTGATTTCCTTAAGAAAAGCTAAGAGATAGATGAACACCAAGAAACAATTCATAAAGGGATATAATAATGCTAGTAAGTACCTTCCATAGAAAGGGATCTTAGCTTTGTTTGCATTTTACTTCAATTGATCAAAAGCACCAGCTTTGAATTTATCGGCACATACTAGAGCAGGCTTCCAGCCTTTCTTCTGATGATGAAATGCATATTTTGTACAAGTTGTAGTCTTTCCGGATCCTGAATTTATTTTAGAAATAAATAAACATTAATAAAATAAGAATAAAAAGATGTCTTATTTTTAAAACTAAACCCTAAACCCTAAATACAGGAAAAGTCCTAGGATTTAGCACAGTGTATATATATAATGTCTAAAATTTAATATATAGCATCAAGGTGGTTGATTTGTACCCCTATATCATTTGCATGATTGAAAACCGAAAACATTATAATCTATCACCAAGAAAACTTGTCCAACAAGCAACGAAACTTGTAAACCAACAAACATAACAACACTTGTTTTCCCCTTTTGAGGAGAGACAGCAGGCTTCCTAGGATCCAACATTTTGCAAAGTTCGTTAAACACAGCCTGGAACCAAAGGAGTCCACTATTAATCACATAGAACGTAGTAAGAAAAGACTATTAAGTGTCATGGCCAACCTTGATATTTCAAGATAAATCACAGCAATGTACGATAACAATTGAAAAATTAAAAGAGAAAAAAGACGTACGAGTTAAATCACAGAAAAGAAAGAAAAGGAGCATCTCCATGATGAATGCAACCGAAAATTCAAAGAATAGGTAGCATATGATCACAAATAGTAGTTGATTTGTACACTAGACTTCTACGAGCCATGATCACTGAAGGCATCATTGAGCCAATATCAAACTCAGATATCATCCTTGTCAATGCCGATTTCAGTTCTAAGAAGAAAGGCCTAGGCATTAATGATAGTGAGGAACGTATAGTTGTTAAGTCATCCCCAGATCAATTCCCTGTTCATTCAATCCAAGTACAAATATCCAATGTGGATTCCAACTTTGCGAGTGATGTGACAGAGAATGGTGAGATCAGCATTGAGTTGAAGCTAATGGTTAAGTATGGCGTACTCCATTTTACTTGTGAAGTCAACCTTATACTGTGACGCCAACAAGACCAACCTGGCATGATTGGCATATCATCACAATTGATTCCATGCCCACATGGAAACCAAAGCTATATTTTTGCAACGTACACAAGAATTATACTCTAATCTTTTCATATCCTTAATATAAGATTTAACTCAGGAGTTGATTTTGGTCTTGATCTATTTCTCATAATTCTATAAGCTTATAGCCACAGAAAAATTCTACTATTTTTATTTTTAATAAAATAATTTTAAGCATTTTTTTAAAAAAATCATTTTAAATCCATAAAAAAATTATTTTAAAAAAATTCTATAAACTAGCACAAACACATAGAAGACTAGCATTAAACATTTCAATATGGTGGAATAAGGGTATTTTAAGTTATTTATCATAATTAAATAACTTTTTTAATCTAATCATCTTAAATGGAGTAAAAAGGAATGAAGGAAATACAATATCCAGTTATCAACCAAACACATTCACACGTTATACCCAATAATATTTATGAAATATCATACTTGTTGGATGATTTTTCGTTTGTTGTGGCCTGCAGCGAGTTTCTCGAGACTAACAAGGTTCTTGATGTTGATTTGCATGTCTCGGACGAGGTTGAACTTAACATCAGCTGCGCTCGGACGAGACTAACAAGACCTTCTCGTCGATTACGTTCGCATTGCTCATTTGCTGAAGAGCACGCTGCGCTGGATCCATCTTTGCTGCTTCAAGAACAAGGAACAGAAGGATTGTTGAGTCGAATTAGTTGATGAATTTGTGGGTTGATAATGAATAGATCAGACACAAGCATATATATAACAGAACGCTTGAATCAATCAAATAGATGGATAAATCTGTGGTTTGATATTTGAATCATACTCCGTAACTTATTCGAAGAAAGAAGTTGACGAATCCAAATATAAAAAGATTCTGTGTGGGTCTCTCTCCCTATATGCGCGAGCGCGCATGTGTGTGTGTGTGTATATATATATATATATGTATACATATATATATACACGTATGTATTTATATATATATGACCACGTTTGCTTAATTTTATAAATTATACATGAAGTATTAAACATAATTAATTATGTATTAATTTATAAACTATTTTGTTTATTTTTAAAATCTTTTTCTCTCTCTCCAGCTATTGTTTTTAATAATTTTAGTGAGCGAAAAAATTTATAGAAGATATGACTCCTGGTATATTTTCAGAGAAATTGTAGACTGTTTTAATAAAAATTAGACTAGGGTTCTGTGAAATATAGGATAATGATTAATTAGCATATCTTTGATTATTTATTAGAGTTATTTAAATAAAAATATTTAGGATATCCGTTAGATTAATTAGAATTGGATTGGGTTATTAGTATTATCTTTCTTAGAATTATATTTTAGACTTATTTATTTTAGTAAATTAGGATATTTATTTATCTTTATATTTTAAAATTAGGATTAGGAGTTGATTAATATTTAAATTTAAATTTGAAGTATTATTATTTATTATTTCTACAGTAGCTGTATACAGCTTTTAATTTTAACATTTTATTCAAACGTTATTCGATAAATACTTTTAATTATTAAATATTTTTCTTTTAATGTTAATTATTCAATATTAAATACTGTCAGCTAAGGAAAAAATTATTTAAAACAAAAGTCTTGCTAAGAGCCTGTTTTGGAGGATTAGTCTCAATAATTTTTATTCCAACTGATTTTTGCGCTGTCAAAAGAGGCTCTGAAGTTTGCTAGAGGAGCCTTGTTTTTAAGTTCTCCAACAGAATTTCTTTCAGGTTTACTTTCTACTGATGTAGTTAGTTTTATTATGTTGTCTGGGGCATAAAAAAAAACATAAATGACTTCTATTTCAACTAATTTTTACAATATGAAATTAAAGTAAAAATCAATTAGTAAATAGGTTCTTATAAAAAAATAAATCTAATAAAAACTTGTTTAAATAATATAATGAAAAGTCAATTTAAAAATTTAAGAATCATACCAATTTAAAATTAAAAAAAAGGGCATTAAAAACATAACATCTGATGCGCAAGCATTGTTGATGACCCCCAAAGAAGGGCTAGGATAATCTTATAGGACATTTAATTTCATTGATGAAAGTTTCTAGAGCTGTGCGTCCATCGGTGATTGATGAATGATGTGTAACATTATTGGTGACTTCTATCAGAATGCGTGTACACTAGACCTTTTTCCTTATGGAATAACACATGAAGAGTTATTCCTACCTTGTAACCTTCCTCCAACAAGCAGTAGTACTGTGTGAATTGACTAGTGTCAAAATTTACAAGTGAAACAAATGAAAGAATACGCAACCGAAACTGTTCGTTTCTGCTGTGCAATGCTAACAAATTTCCATCGATCGCATCTTAGAGAAGTGTTTTAGGAATATTGAGAATCAAAATCTAGCCTCACTTGGTAAACCCATGGGATGGAAGTACTACAGGTTATCTTTTAGCCACTTCAGAGCTCCATTTGCCACGGACCTGAAATTTCGAAAGTAGTTTCTGGTCAACTCTAGTATTTTCAATGTGGTGTGGAACAAGAGCAATTCAAGTTATTTGAGAAAAAACAAAATTTGAATCCGTTTGGGAATTTGTGCCACACTAGAATATTTTAAATAGCCTTCTTTCTGTGGCTTTCTTAAAACGACAAAAACAATAGCTTTGCATACTTAGTAATGAAGTTGGACGTGATGTTACCAATTTATGAACAAGAAATCTATACAAAAATGATGATAAAACTGTTACCCAGCAAAATTCTTTAATTTCTTCCTTATGTCATCCTGGTCTTCTGACTGTTCAGTTTTTTCTTCAACCATTGTGGGACTTTCAGCACTTTGAGCTGCAGGATCTTCAGCCCTTCCCTCTGCAGAAGGTAAATATCATGGTTCACAGTTAAAAAATGTGCAGTCTACTCAATGGCTTCTAAGACTTCTCTATTGTATAACTAGGGAATGTGGTGAAACTATGAAAGGACCAATTCAAATGACATCCATTTTTTTATAGATTCAAGATACCAAATGATAATAACTTCATTCCTGTTAGACAATAAATACATTATAGAAGTTGCAAATAATAAACCACCTACAGGAAGAGTGAATACTAAGACGGGGTTTTGAAGAGCTACTCGTCTTGGTGCCTCGTGAAGCAAGTTCTTCAAGCAACTCGCGCTCCTTTAAACTGAGGATGCAGAGGCAATTTTGTATAAATTTTCAATACACATTCACAAGATAGGAAATAGGAAAATACATAAAAAAGCAAGCATGCCCATAAACACACATTTATTCAGAAAGAAATGACATTTTTAAAATTATATATTACCTGATACGTTTTGGTATTGTAACTTGAACCGTGAATAAGTGGTCACCACGTATGGATGGTTTGTTTAATTTTGGTGCACCTTTCCTTCCAAGGACAAGGACATCTCCAGGTTGGGTACCGGGGGGAATTTGTAGTTCAGAAACGCCTTCAACTGTATTTACCTGTAGAGTGGCTAAATATTCAATTAATTGATGGATGGCACCAGGTAATACTTCAGCATCCCAAAGAAAACAGAAAATGCACCGGAATCAAATAGAAAGTAAATCTCTAATCCTACATTAAGTCATGCAAAAAGACCTAGCAATCTCTTGGAAAACTATGTGTCCACAAAAGGCTCAAGTCCCAATACAAAAAAATGGACATGTATTTAGGTTATCAAGCAAAGGTCAGGTCATATAAAATGGCATAAACTCGGAGAAATTTTTGCCCTTTGAAACAAAGGAAATTTTGGGAACATCTATTCTGGAGTCATATGACACTAGTGAGATTATATATATATATATATATATATATATATATATGAAGTCTTGTTTAAATGAATACAATTAAGGACCAACATATAATAGAAAAGCTAAATCAACTCAATCATATGGCTCTATCATGTCTTAGTTTCTGATAGAGCTACTGATTTCTAAGACCTATAAGAGGAAAGGAAGAAAAGGTTAGAAAGGGGCAATACTTCTGGTTTAGAAGATTATCCCATGGTTCCTTCTCATAAGGGAAAAGAAGTGCTATATGAGTAGGCTTTAGGTGCAGCAAGGAGTAGGGGTTGTTTCTGTCGTAACTTTTTGGGTCTTCAATTCTTCCCTTTGGTCCAGAGAGAGGGAAGTTCAGTCTTTTCGAAATTGACAGGGGTTAGGAGAGTTCTGGCCTCTTGAATATTTTGAGGAAGATCAGCTTTCTTCATCATTTCCGGTTTCTGTTTTAGTGAGTCTCCTTTTGTATCCTTTGTGAGTTTTCTTATATTGTAACTCACTTTCATTCTATTGAGGGGAAGAATATTTTGATATTTACTATAAATTCAGTGTTCAATATCTACTATTCTGCTCGGGCACTATCAAGTTCCTTCCCAAAGAGGGAAGGGCAGTCATTCATTACATCCAAAGATTGATATATTACTACAATTCCAGAAATGAACACATGATATCTAGTATTAGAAGAAAAACAAATGCATTAAGAAAACATGCATACTGACAAATAAACCATTTACCTCGACAACCACCCCTAGTATGGCATCCAGATAACCGATAGTTATCATTGAGGAGAGATTAATGCCATCTCTTTGAATTCCTGGAATCTCTTCCAGTTCAAGATACACAAATAGATCTCCAGGAGGACCCCTACAATGACAAGAAGACCAAAACATTGTTTTCCTTTTCCATTCCAATTCTACTTATAACCAAACTTAAAAAGTGTAACATTTAAAAAATGAGATGTACATTCTATCTAACTGGTTGCCCAAAGATTGTAATAACTGGGCTCAAAGATCATATGTAAATAAAGAAACAACATACCCTCGAGGTCCAGCATCACCCTCACCAGAAACTCTCAGAATACTGCCTGAGCTAACCCCTGGAGGAACTTTTACGTTAATATTTCTCTTAACCCGAATACGTCCTTCACTATTACATTTACGACAAAATTCAGATATGATTTCACCATCCCCTCCACAGTTTGGACATACAGAAACCTAATATAGAGATAAAACAACAACAACAACAACAACAAGCCTTATCCCATTAAATGGGGTCGGCTACATGGATCATACAACGCCATTGTGCTTTATCAAAAACTAAATCCTTAGATAGGTTATTGACCAGGAGATCCCGTTCAATGACCTCTTTGAGCGTTCTCTTTGGCCTTCCTCTACCCCTTTTAACCGGTGTCCATACTATTTGATCCACCCTCTTCACCGGCGCATCCCTTGGCCTTCTTTGTACTATTTGATAAAACAAACAAATATTAATTTCAAGAAGAGAAAAGTGTAAGGCTTCTACAGCAAGCAATATGATATGCATCTGATGTAATAAATTGAGTAGATGAGGAAAAGCAATATATGAGTAGAAAGATGTATTGAGAAAATAAGGAGAGAGAAATTCAGGAAGAAACCAGGCAAAATATAATATTGAAAAACTTGATTACTTCCATTGACCAGACAGAGACACTTAAGCAGCACATGAATTGTTTCCCAGGAGCTAATAAAGGAATAAAGGGCCAACCCATTACCCCCCACAGAATTATATGTTAGATCTTGACAGTAGAATTAGAGATCCAGTCTGGGCACCACATACGAATTATTATTTCTTTTTTCTTCACTTCAGAACTAGACAGAAAAGTAAGAGTTTCGTATCCAGATCCAACAAGAAAAATATAGTACCTGTGAGAACAAACCAAAAGGTGTTTGTTCAGTCCTCATCACCTGACCTCTCCCTCCACAAGTTGAGCATATTCTCATCTTGGAGCCAATCTTTGCTCCAGTACCATTACAAGCTTCACATTTTTCCAAATGGGAAAGCTCAAATTCCTTTTCAGCGACAAAAATTGCCTCCGAAAATTCCAACAAAATATCATAACTGTTGACATTGAATAGGAAGTCAATTCAAAATCCCAGACTCTGAAGTCCCATAGTAATAGCATTAATCATTTCACAGAAAAAGAAATTGGCATAAAAGCATCTTCTTACAAAAGGTGAATCCAGCAGTGAAATATTTCAAAAAGATGGGAAGGTCGACTATAAATTTTTCTAGATTAGGGGACAATAAAATTAGAAGCATTGATCAAGGTAAATAATTGTATTTTTTTCATTTTAGTTATATATCTCTAGGTATTGTGTCTTTTAAGTTAATTAATCTAAGTAACACAGAGAATGAGCCTCAAAGCAATAATGTTGCTGCCAAGTGACTTGGATGTCATGGGTTTAAATCTTGAAAATAGCTTCTTCACTTGTGAAGATAAGGCTACACACAACTATCCCTCCTTAGACCCCTCTTTAGGGAAGCCTCATGCACTAAGTTGCCAAAAAAACAACAACTCTAACACGTGAGTAAATTTTACTCCATCATTTATTTCCTTTTGTTGGAAAGACTATTCAGGCATATTTACCGTGGTTTATCACATTAATTAATGGAATTTAATGTCACATTGATGATAGTTTAATGACACTTGCTTATTATATAAATGAATAAGCATGTTAGCTTTTTCCCAATGCCCCCCTCCCAATTTAATCCTATAGATCCTCCCAGCGATCAAGTCACATCTCATCTTCTAATCATAAAATTTATGAGAAATAAATTCAAAATATTAAATAGAACAAACAAGATAGCATTTGCGTTTAGTTTATCTTAGAAAGCAAAGAAAAATATGCTCAATATTCATCATTACAGCATAAATCTCCAGACATACATAAACATGTACAGCTAGCCACAAATTCAGATAAGTTCACCATTCTAACTACAAGACTTAATTAAGAAATTTATTGTCTTAAAACTATTTGTAAAAAAATTTCTTACATAGGACCTATGGGCAATTTCCGTTTTTTAACTTGACAGAACTTTGTAATAAATCATCCAACTCACTACATGACTTACCGAATGTCTCCACCCTTAGTAACAGTACTACGACGGCGTGTTCCAAATCCAGTTGGATCAATACCACCAAAGCCACCCATACTTGGCCCAAAAAATGTATCAAACAAATCAAATGGATTAGTCTACAAGAACAGAGTCAATTCATTATAAATTTCACAATAGAAGAGAATCTAGGGGGAAAGACATGTCATTTGGCATGTATTTCAATTTCGGCCCACAAAGAAGACAGCCTGAATACAGGAATATCAATGGAAAATTTTTCATACCACCAGCTAATCATTCCATATTAAACAGTGAAAGCCCAAAAAAAATAAAATATAAAAAGTCATGTGAATACCGTATAAGCATTTGATGCTCCTCCTACTGCACTCTTAACTCCAGCCTCTCCATATTGATCATACAAAACCCTCTTCTTATCATCTGATAGCACCTGACATTGTTGTACTTCAGAATTGAAAGGACAATAAAACTCATACATGGGGGTGAATCTAAATCCAATGACATAATAAAGGCACACATTCGTGGCTTTGTTCTGGTACAATGCAGTCATTTTTCAAAACGTTCACCAGCTACTGTACAATTATAGCACTTGAAAAATCCAACAAGAAATGCGAGAATCAGACTCTAGCCACCAATGCTTTGATGGCAATGCCTTTTTGGTCCAGGCTTTATAACATGTTCTTCAAAAGGATTGACATTCCAATGGAGTAGCAAAAGACAAGGGCAAAATTATGAGTATAATTTATTGGCAATTTAAGGGCATGGAGATTAGCGTAAACTATGTGATATTAATGATCGATAGGAACAACAAGTTTTCTTTTTACCCCTTGCTATCGGTTGAAGATTAGAAAAGAAAAAAAAAATTGCATACCAAGGGGGGAAGTTTTTAAGACACCGTCTCCTCATTTCACTTCAGCAGAATCTTTAACATCTCAAGTAAATCAGCTTTGAGGACTAAAATAATGTTACATGTATCTAATTCAATTTGATTAACCATAAATTACTGAATCATCTTGAGCATCAGCTTCCTACCCCTTGAGCCCAGGGACATTTTAAATGCAATTTAACAGCACATTTAGAATAATGAACCCCTGCTTCTGCAATGTAACGATTAGTTACACCAGTACACCCGCCAAAGATAAAACATCATCGCCACAATTACCTCATACTTTCATATCAAATACTCAATTGCTTCTAAAAGTGTTGTTGAATGCATAATATTTTAGTAAAGAAATACGCAGGTATTCCAGTGCATTACAAGGAGTTTAAATAAGCATAGCTTTTGATGGCTAGTGAATCGCATGATGATATTGGTGCTTAATTGAAAGAGGCAATAAATAACTCAAAGAATCAACACTGTATTGTCCACGCATACCTCATATGCAGAACTAATTTCCTTGAACTTGTCAATAGCTCCAGGTTCCTTGTTCACATCAGGATGGTACTAAGGAGAACACAAGAATTTAAAACTTAGTCCAAGAAGAATTAAGTTTAGGCTCGCAACTCAAGTTCTAACCACTAGCAACGAAATTAAGACAAATGCCATTTGCACATGCAAATCATTAAGATAAAGATAAATAAATAATCCCAGCTTCCTCAATAAAAATTTTATACCTGACGAGCTAACTTTCGATAAGCCGCCTTAATCTCCTTGTTAGTCGCTGATTTGGAGACTCCAAGAGTCGCATAATAGTCGCCAGAAGCAGCAATCGCCGTTCGGAAGCTCCTCGAGGAGGACTTGTTATTTAAAGTCGAAGATGAAAAATGGGAAGGTGAATGGATAGAGATGAAGTTCTTGTGAGTCCAAAGATGGACACCACCACACAAAAAAGACGACGACGACGAAGGAGGAGGAGGAGGAGGAGCAGAGGAGGGACGCAGATGAGGTTGAAAAGAGAAAGAAACAGCTGCCATTGAATTTGAAAGAAGCAAAAATGTCGCGATGATGCAGTATTCTAGGAGAACAAGAAGAGGAAGAAGAAGAAGCGCTTGAATTTGATCATCTTTTTACCTCATAGGGCAAAGGGAAAGGATCCGAAGCTACGAAAGAAAGGCGTTGTAGGAACAGTTTCTTAGCTATAGGAAGAAAATAGGGTAGAAACTAGAAGTGGGACCCCAAAGATAAGTTGCGGAGCTGAGGAAGACGATGCTCGTCTACGGAACTGAACGTGCTCACTATTTCATTTTAAATGTCTTTCTGAAGAATATCCTTCAAAGCATGTCGAGATCATTTGTGAGTGAAAGGGAGGGCGACTTCAAATTCTAATGATAAATTTTGGCTTCTTATGCTAAAAGATTGTGGAATTCAACATGCTTTACAAAAACATAAATAAAGAATTATATGATTAAATGTGTATTTGGTTTACAATTTGTGACATATAAATAAAAAAATATAAACTAAAGTTAATTTTTGTAAGAGTATAATAGAAAATTAATTTTTTTTTTTTGTTAATGCTAAAGACAACAGAATGAAATTGCAAAAATGGGTAGATAAAACAATAGCTATTATTAATATAATATATATTTAATTAATTCAAATCTTCTTTAATTTCTTCCATCTTTCTCTTATTTAATTATTAATAAAAAATATTAATAGATATAATTTTTAAAAAATAAATATAAAAAATATTTTACATTTAAAATCAAAATTCACACTTTAATTATATTATATTTCAGAAGGAGTCATTTACAGGAGCAAGCTTCAAGCAAACCTATATAGCTAGATGTTAGAAAGTAGAAACTCAATCGAATACATACTAGTCATTGTCGTGGGCAAATTCAATTCAAATACATATAAAAGAAAAGTGTAAGAAGAGGGGAGGGGGGGGGGCGGGAAATCACTAGACATAATTGAATTAATAGACAGATAGAGAATCAGCCCTGAACTAGGAACAGCATTACATCAACCATGCCTTCACCTACGGGAGCTAACCACACTATGGGAACACAAGATATGCAATTAACACTAAGCAGCTATTTTGCAGCCCTATTATGATATGATATAATCCTACATATTTATTTGGTTAGAAGACATCAGGATTGAAACGCCCTGGAAAGGAGTTGCACTGCTGAGCCTGCTTCAGCTGCATTGCCAAAGCATAGTTATTCACCTGTCCACAAAATCATAGGCACCAGATTCTTCATCAGCATATATAATTAATTTTATCTAAGGATTTAATTATTCATAGAGCACTATAAAATATTACGAACTATCCAGCCGACCCCACTATAAGGTTTGTTCTTGTTGTTGTAACTAAGAACCAAATTTTGTTACGTGAACAGTTCAAGTGGGAGAATTAGAAGGGAAATAAAGCTCGTTCTGACCTCAAGAGTTCTCAACTGTTGCTGGTATTGAGACATCAATTGCTTCATCTGCTGCAACTCTTGACTCTTATATTCGTACTCAATCTGACGTTCATGCCGGATTTTAAAAGCACTCTTTAAAATAGTATTCTCCCTAGTCAGCCCTTCAATTTGCTCTTTCAACATCATATTTTCCTGAGATAAAAAAGGGCACTCGTCATACAATCCTCACTCTTTTATCAGGAAAGAAGAAAAGTAAAAGAAAATCAAGACTTGGTGGTAATTAATCCTAGAGCATTATGTGAATATATATGTAAATACATGCATTGAATAGCACTATAACTATGGAAGGGGCCATGAGACCAGCTTAATCCTGATACTATAACAGATAATCAAAACCATTCATGGAAAGTCAAGATGAAAGATGCATGCCTGATAGCAACACCACACTCTTCCCAATATTAACAAATCCTTCAACGCCCATTATCATTCAACTGCTTAGTTCAATAATCTCTGGCCCACAGCACATCCAATTAAGTTGCCCCCTAAATTAGCATGGTTTTGACTTAGGTGGCTGGCTGGTAGCA
This sequence comes from Leucaena leucocephala, assembly GCA_037074615.1. Taxonomy (NCBI): domain Eukaryota; kingdom Viridiplantae; phylum Streptophyta; class Magnoliopsida; order Fabales; family Fabaceae; genus Leucaena; species Leucaena leucocephala. The sequence continues at coordinate 5,507,060 of CM073557.1, read as the reverse complement.
TTTTCAGATGACCTCAACAAGTTATTTTATCTTGAATTGATTCCCAAGACCCAACTCTCATGGCAAGTACAACCATCAGCCATACAGGTATGTTAATTGATCCTAGCATAAACATATACCTTTTGAATAACATGTGTTGCCTCAGCACTGGCATGCCCACTGATTGATCTCTCTAAAACCTCCAACATTCTAGAAGCACGGATTCTAGCATCATCAACACTGATAGCACTCATCATTTCCCTCACAAACAAGTCAACCCATTCTGCTCCATCTGCAGGAAGGTCGTTCGAAGCTGATTGGATCTCAGATGCAGAAGCATGCTCCTCATCTCCCAAGGTATCTGGGAATTTTTTGAAAGACTTCAGTTTCTCATTTATGAGAGGCTCCAAAAACACACAAATAAACTACTCATTGTTCAGTGTTTTAACCTGCATGATTCTCCACACTGGTTTCAGAACATTATATATATGTTCCCGAAAAAAGAAAGCCACATGAAGCCACATCACCAGTTCATGCTATACAAAAATATGGATGTACCACTGATAAGTCATGGCTGCATACAGATGCTAATATCATCCATATATTCAACCACCAAAAGACTACCAGAGGATGCTATGCAAAAATTGGCAAGTCTAGTAAATGCCTAATGCTTCTTAAGCATGCTGCTTTCAATTGCTTCTATAATTGAAAGACTCGTGTAGAACGAACCTGAAGACAACTTATTTAACTCCATTATTTATTCTTTAGCCCCAACCAGGCTGTTAGAGAAACGTAGTATGATGCATCACAAGGTGACTAAGAGATAGAAGGTCCTATCCCACTGGTAAAATTGTAGAAGAAGAAAAAATCCTTCTCCATAACAATTCAAATTCACTAAAGCCACAGAGCATGGTTCATTTATGGGGGATGATTCCTAATTCCTAACAGAAAAACCAAATGCTGATACGGTAATACCTGTTGCCACATTAGCATTGGATTGTTCAGCAGCACAAGAATTTCCATCCGCAGATCCCAAGCAACGCTCATGCAAGCTTTTGGTAGCAACATCTAGATCATTTCCACATTCTTGGAGGGCTATCTCAAGATGCTGAAAGGTTATATACCAACTGATCAGAAATATGTGTAAAGAGAATGTAGAAAATAGTGACAGCTATAGAATATTCAATACACTTGCTGATATGAACAATACAAACATCTAGTTAATCAACTGAAAATAAGGGGAAAATAACCCCATACCTCAATCAACAATAAAACAACGAAGATACAAGTTCCAAGCAGTATAGCACTATTGGTATTCTTGCTATCATTATAATCATTGTTGTTGCTGTTGTTGTTGTTGTTATTGGCCTGAGTTCCATGCTTCATTACCAGAATGGCAAAAATATATAGAAAAACCCAACAGTTATATAAAATCGAAGTATCAAGTACTTTAAAGTGAAAAATTGAGTTATCCGCTTCACTAATGTTTTCCGCTGTTTTCCCCAGAAACAAACAAATTGCAAGAAATTAAACCAAACAGTCAAACCCAGAAGCCAAGGAAAAACACCTGAACGTCCATTTGAGGGAACAGCGCCTGAAGTTGATCGACGAGGCTCGCAGGGGAGAAACGAATTGGAGAAGATGAGCAACGAAGCCTCTTCGATACCGGAGGTGACGGAGGAATATCTTCGAAGAAAGATCTCTTGCTCCCACAAACTGCAGCAGACATCGTTCCGATACCAAATTGTTCTTCTAACTTTCCTCTTCCAGTTCCTCCACCGACCCTGATCCCCAAATTCCAATTGAAAATCCAATTATCCAAAGAGGGAACAAGGGTCAGGGAACTAAAAGGGGATCCAACCTCTGAGGGTTCTGTTGGGGTTCATCTCTGATTTTTCAGTATTGCCTTGTGGCGTCAAATCGTGGAATTGGAAAGGAAAGGTCGCAACTTGGATTGATGGGATTGCGTTATATATAGATATATGGACCGTGGAGGTTTTATTGATAGGTGCAAGGAAGGTAAAAGAAACGGCGGGAGGGAAGGGATATTTGCACGTGCTTTTCCGGCGCGTTGGTCCCAAGTCAAAAGACCCATCCCGGCAAAAATTGTTGTCGGAAAAAAAAATAAAAAAAATGACGGAAAGATGATACCAGACTTTTTATGAGATATGACAAAATAAAACAGAATTCTGGAGCCTGGAGAGCACTACAAGCGTCTACTATTCTTTTTCTTTTCCTTTTTTCTTCCTCTATTGCCAACTCCGATTTTGTATATTTAAATTAATCAATATATGGTAATTTGAAACGGCAATCTTGTATCAAACGCTCAGTAAAGGATCTCAATAATTGTATGTTTGGGGTCCTTCTTTTTTAGAGAATGAGACTTGAAGCTTTCAAAAATTATCATTTGTGTGTATAATCAGATTCATCATTAAATATTTAAATCAATTGAAACAATAGTTGAATTTAAGTGTTAGTGGTATGACGGTGTGAAATAATTCCAATTTAATCATAATTAAAATAATTTAATTAAAATATATAAAAATATTCTTATATAATCTTTAAAAGAATAAAATTTAAATAAAAATATATTACTCCATAAGTAAATATAACATTAATATATAAATTATATATAATTTCATAAAATAAAACAAAGTTATCAAGTATAAAAGTGGGGAACTATTGATTTTTTAACTCAAAATAATATTATTTAAATTTAAAAAATATATATAATTTAACTCAATCAATTAATTCAAAATTCATAATAAGACTACCCAAAAAAAAACTAGTTGATGGGTCTAATAATTTGACTAGTTAATTTAAATTGAGTTTTAATAGCATAATATAAAAATATATTTAGATAATTAGGAATTGAGCTAGTAGAAAATGGTGCTACTTTACTAACTCAATTTCAATTCGTCAAAGTCTAAGCCAAATATCAAACTAATGATATCAAAAATATCTAGAACCGAAACTCATATTTGAAGAAAATTTAAAAATTTAATTAATAATTAAAGAAAATATCAAGAACCGGAACTTATAATTCCCTTATATAATTTATTTGAAGAAAATTATAAGAATTTTTTTAATTAAATTCCTCTAATGTTGGGCATTTATAATTTGGTTTGCAGTGAGGCTTTCCTTCTATAATGTGAAATCTAATATAATGTTACTTGCATGCCGCATCTCCCTCAATGACAAGATAACAACGATCCTTTCTTGATATATAATACAGGTATGGATGATATTTTCCTTCTTTAGGGCATATTCATGTGTTTGCTTTTCCCTCCCGCCAAGAAATTTGTATGGCCAAAATGTGTCAATAACAATTCACCTGGTATCCCATCCCCATGTTGCCATATTGGAGGACATCTTTTTTCACAAGCCTCCATATTAATGCCCGTACTAAATTGTTTTCACTTCAGACTTAGATAAAAATAAACTAGACACGGCAGGTTCTAATAGATGAATTTAATTATAAAAAAAATCTAACTAACATAAATTTATTATCAATTTTTATATTATAATTTGTCACTATTAACTCTTTAATTATCATTTAAAATTTTTAAATAATTATTTATTTAAAATCTCGCTGTAATTCTCTCTTTTTTTTTCTATGGAGTTTGAAAAATCACTCATAAAGTTCATATATAAGTAATTTAAAATATATGTTAAAAATATTATAAGTATTGTACAAGAATATGTTAAAGAAATAAGCATATTTATGATATAACTCTTGGGTGTTAGGGACTTATATCTAAAAGCCATATGTTGTGCCCTTCTACACAATCTATAAAGGAGCTTCTTGTTCAAAAATTATGAGATGAACAATATATTAATCTTTTAAGTTTATTTTCTTCTTCCAATTATGTCACTATATATCCCTATAAGAATAATTTGTTTAATTTAGAGAGTACCGCTTCCTAATTTAATGAGAAATTGTGGAATATTTCTAAAAGGCAATGTACTCAAATATAACACGAATTATAACTTATTATTTTACCGATTTTACTAATAATACTTAGTACAAATTATTTTTAAGTGAAAAATTGAGTATATTATACTAAAAATTTTCATTTGGTTAAACTAGTTAATCACTATATTTTTAGAAATAGATAACCTGTGTGTTTGGGAAGAGTTTAAACCTAAGTTTAGGTAAAACTTAAATTTTAAAAAATTTTAAAACAAGCAGTTATATTTATTCAAACAGGCTTTTGGACTAAACTATAGTTTAAAATTAAAGTTCCAGATAAAGTGGTCATAGTAGCTTATGGAACAGTAAAATAGCTTATGAACTAACCAATTATTATATTAACCATACTTTTTTTTATACTTTCTCTCATCTCTCATACTTTTTTTTACATCCTCTCTCATTTCTTTTCTTACATCCTCTCTCCTCTCTCCTCATTTAATACGTATACCCTTTTTCATAATTTACCAATAATAAAAGTACTTCTAGAAATAACTATCCAAACACTCATTTATTTAAAACTATTTTTTTTTCATAAACTCTTTTCCAAAAACTATTTTTCTAAAAACTGCCTAAAAGTTTTTTTTTTCATAAGCCTTTTCTAAAATTTTATTCAAACATGCTCAAAAACTATATGATATGGTGGATGATGTGTTTAGATTAGCAATGATATAATAGATTTGATTATACTTAATTTATGAGCTAGATTTAAAGAATAATAGAAAAGTCAAAACCATAGTTATTTAAAAAAAATCCAAACACTCTAAATTAAAATCAATTTTGAACAAAAATCATAATTATATCATAAGTTACCAAACAACCTTATACATGTTAAAATTAATTATGAACCCAAACTTACGGTTATTTCATAAACTACCAAACCATCCTGTAAATACCAAAATCAGTTATGAACAAAAAACATGGTTATCTCATACCATACACTTACTCTTTTAAGTTATATTTTTCTAACAATTTGTGTACAAACCATATTTTGAGTAAGGGTATGTTTGGATTAGTTTTTGGAGAATAGATTATAAGAAAAATAAATTTTGGAAAGAATAGATGTTAGAAAGAATAGATTTTAAAAATAGAGATGTTTGGATGATTAATAGTAAAATCACTTTTCATATTGATAAATTACCAAAAATTGTATGATTTGATTAGAAGTATAAGATATAAGAGATGGTAGAGAAGAAATATGAGATATGAGAGAGGGTAGAGAATAAATATGAGAGATGAGAGAGTATAAAGAAAAGTGGAAAGAGAAGATATGGTGAAGAAGAGAGAGGAGAGATGAGAGAGAGGGTATAAAAAATAGTAGGGGTAAGATAGTAATTAGATAGTCCATAAGCTTTTTTACTGTTCTAAAAGCTATTTTCAGTAGCTTATTCCAAACCATGGTTTTGGCCAAAATAACTTCTAGACAAAAATGACTGTTTATTTAAAATTTTCCTAAACTAAAATTTTGCCTAAAAGTGATTTTCAAACCCAACTCCTAAACAAGCATTAAATCAATTATGCTTAAGAATCAATTTTACAAGTTTTGTTTTATTTACCGCTATTGGGTGTTTGGTTACACAAAACTATAGTTTAAAAAAAAATTTGCCCAAGTTATAATTTTGTATAGCTATAACTAAATACTTACTTTTTTTTCATAAGTGTTTTTTTTTATAAGCTGGCTCAAACCTAATTTCCGGATAAATTGATAGGAACTAACTGTGGGTAGAGAAAATAACTTATAGACTGTCAAATTATCATTTTGACTATACTTTTCTAACACATTCTCTTCTCTGTCCTCTTTTCACTCTCACTATACTGCTGTGTCGTTGATCTGTCTGTCTTTGGTTCATTGCTATTTGCTTCGCGCTAGGTCTTCTATTAAGCGTCGTTGGTCTATCGGAAGTTCTCCAATCTCTCCTTCATCTTCCTTCTTCCTACTTTCTTCTTCATTTGCAAGTCACTGGAATGTGGCAGATTACTATTGCCTTCTTCCTCTTATTTCAGATCTAGAATCGCTATCTTTTTCTTTATCTTCTATTACCGTCAATCATCTCTCTCTCCTCTGCTTCTTCCTTTTCTGTCAGACCTTAACACGTGGAGAATCACTGTCTTCCTTTCCTGTCAGATCTAGAATGTCGTTGCTATCTTCCTCTCCTGTCAGATCTAGAACGTCCTCGCTGTCTTCCTCTCCTGTCAAATCTAGAATGTCCTCGTTGTCTTCCTTTCCTGTCAGATCTAGAACATCCTCGCTATTTTCCTCTCCTGTTAGATCTATAACGTCCTCGCTATCTTACTCTTCCTCTTCTATTGCTATCACTGCTATTGCTGGCTATAGAGGGAACTAGGGCCGATTACTCTGATGGGAGATAATAATAAACAGTAACAAGTAATTATTTATTTACTTATTTTTTCACTTTATATTATTTCTAATAATTTACGAATAAAAAATCATTCTAATACTAATTATTATAACATTTATTTTGTTAAAAATTATTTTTTTCTATAAATTTTTTTCTAAAAGAGTTTATTTAAAATCACTTTTTATTTATAAATTTTTATCAAAAAATTAACATAAATTACCCCTAATCCAAAACGTATTTGCTTATCTTATAATTAATTTTAATCAAAATAAAATGTTTTGGTTGTGTGTTGTAGTCGAGGAAGCCTAAACACTATTTTGAAGACAAAAACCAACATTTTTCCATAAAATGAAGTGGGTGTTTGGTTTTACATAAAAACCAAACGAATTAACTACTAACAAAAATCTGCGAGACATCAAAATCATCTCCTACTTGCTTCATCGTTCTTCTAAATCCTGTTGAAGCATTAATGAATTTCAACTACCCAAAATGCCCACTGCTCCTTCCCTTCTCCAGTCCTTTTGTCCCTTCTCACAAACACTACATGCATCACATTTCTTTATAACCCAAATCCAGATTGGGACTTTGCGATTATAATAATTTTTTAGGGATCTTTTTTAATAATATAAAATTCAAATTTTAGTTATCCTATTTAAGTACAATGGGTATAATACAATAACTTCCCCGAAAGTGTCTTATTCGTTCTTTTTTATTAAATTATTAGAGGGTGGGAGAAAGAGGAAAGGGTGTTTTATCTCATTTTATTATAATTTTTTAATTTTGGATTAGTAAAATTTTATTTGATTGGCAAAAATCAATAATAGAAATAAATAATAGATAAATATTTTTTAAAAACAATAAAAATGAAATTATTATAGCTGAAGTATACATTTGGTTCTTTATATTTACACTAAAATTTTAATTTAATCTCTTAAATTTAAAAAATATACTCTTCATCCTTTAATTAAATTTAATGCTGTTAATTTTACTAAAACAAAATGTTAACTCGATAAATTTTAAATGATGATTAAAAAATTAATTAATTACAAAATATCTCTAAATTTAATTTTTATATTTTAAAATTAAAATTAGCTTTTTACAAATGTAAAAATATAGAATTGTTACGCGCCTATTCCTCTTAAATATGTTTAAAATTAAAAATTAATGTATTAGTATTTAAATTTTAAATCAATATTTTTATTTGCCGACTCAGTATATATTGAGTTAGTATTTTCTATTAATGATGTTAATGATGTTAACTTTAAAGATTAAGAGTATATTTTTTAAATTTAAGTGATTAAAATAAAATTTAATAGAAATATAAAAAACTAAATATATATTTTAGTTAATTATTATTCAATAGTTATAACTAGTAATATATATATTTGTATATATTTTTATTCAAATTATCAAACTTTACATCGTATGCAACTTTAGAAATTTAATATTCAATAGTACTACGTATATTATCCAACTTATGCCATTTTTAGTAGTGAAATCAGTTATGTACATCAAATTTTACATTATTTATATATTTTTCGTAATTATAAGTTTAAAAATATTTTTCATTTATATCATTTAAATAATTTTTATTTTATCAAAATTACTTTTGAAAAAAATGTATTTAAATATAAATTTTATTACAAAAAATAATTTTTTATAAAATATTTCAAATTTTACCAATATTTTTGTGATGTCTGCTGTATTTTAGGGTCTATTTAGATAAGAATTTAGAAAAATATTTTTAGACAATTTTTAAAAAAAGTTTATGGAGAAGAGTTTATGTAAAAAAAATAATTTTAAATAAATGAGTATTTAGATAGTTATTTATGAAAATATTTTGATTATTGATAAATTACTAAAAATGGTATGATTATTAAATATAGGAGAGATGAGAGATAAGAGATAAGAGAGTAGAGAGTAGAGAGAGTATAAAAGAAATATGAGAGAAGAGAGATGGTATAGAAGAGTTATGAGAGAGGAGGGATGATATAAAAAAAGAGAGAGGAGGGATGATATAAAAGATATAGGAGAGATATTGTAAAAAAATAGAGATAATATAATAATTAATTAATTTATAAATTTTTTTTACTGTTCTATAAGTTATTATAATCAGTTTATCTAAAATTTTAATTTTAAATTATAATTTAATCTAAAAATATTATATTTTTAAATAAATATAACTTATAACTTATTTATTTAAAAAAAAGTTAATATTTTTTCTCAAATTTCCGTAGAAACCAATCACAATCACTTAGGCTCCTAGCCTCATCTCGTACTTGGGAAAAAAAAAATCCCGAGCGTAAATGGACCAACCCAATTGTTAAGTCGGCCTCAGAAAGTGGCATGTGCGACCGCCATTACAGTCATCGACAACCTTTAAGACATTTCCGATCTACTGGCTAGTAACTTGTTTGCCTCTCTTCACTGAGGGGGAACTTATGTCTTAAACCCTAGAACTGGAAGCTCCCAGACGAGCATTCAAAGGTTCTTCGTTTGATCCACCAAAGGAGCTGTGGAAGTATATAAGCAGTCCTTGTTCAGTAATTGTACCATTTCTTGTCCGTCTGAGTGGATAGTTTTTGTAAGATTTCAAGATGTGGAACAACGGTCAGATTGCACCGCCAGGAACAACTGGCTCTTCCATTCCACCTCCTCCTGCAGCCCAACCGTCGTACACGGTGCTGCCGCCTCCCCCGCCTCCAGCCCCGGCTGAGACCGAGGCTGATGCTGAGGCGAAGCTCGAGGAGAAGGCTAGGAAATGGCAGCAGCTGAATTCGAAGCGGTACAGTGATAAGAGAAAATTTGGGTTTGTTGAGACGCAGAAGGAGGATATGCCCCCCGAACATGTTCGGAAAATCATCAGGCAAGTGTTCTTTACTGTTTTATGCTGTGTTGGGGATTTAGAGGTTTCTTGCTGATTATGGTATTACGAGTCCTGTATCATCAGAATTTAAATTTTTGTGAATTGCTGTATAACTACGTCTTCCCCCTTTTCGGTCAATCATTTCTGTTCTGGGTTTTCTGCGCAAAGAGCTTTGGCAAATGATGCATCCCGCGAGTGTTGCTCTCATTTATTTTATTTGGTTTTAAAAAAATATTCGCAAGTTCTGGTGACGGTGCCACAGGAGGATTTCTCTGAAATTCGTTTCGCTGCTACAAGTTATGGGTTAGGATTTCTCTGATAATTGCTTTAAAGTTGTGGCGGAAGAAGCACTTAGATATCAAACATTCGACGATGCTAATATGCCGGCATGTAACTATGTGTGGATTAGAAACTGTATTGATGAGTGAGGAGGAATAAAACCAACGCGGCTCTTTGCACTTAACAGGAATTTTCTTTTCTTTTTTTTTTCTTAAACATGAATTTGCATTTTTTGTAATAGATGTATACTATTTTTGTTTCACTAATTTAGTTTTTTGATTGAGGTTCTAGTTAAGCTTAAACATTGGTGGAGAGAATCATAATAATGAAACGCCTTTACGCATGCAATGTTTTTGATCCTGCAGAAGGATACTTTTGGCAGTAAATAATAAATATCAAAATTCTTGCTTTTTAGTCCATTAATCTTTTTGGTCCATTCAGCTTAACCTTCATGTTGTTGTAATACGACCTAAAATGACCTGTGTTACTATCATTGTTATCTCTAGATTCACTTTGTAATTTCCTTTTCTGTTCTTTATTATAGGGATCATGGGGATATGTCCTCTAAAAAATACCGTCATGATAAGCGTGTTTATCTTGGAGCGCTTAAATTTATTCCGCATGCAGTTTACAAGCTCCTGGAGAATATGCCCATGCCATGGGAGCAGGTATTACCATTTTTCATTTGTTGTTGTTAATCTTCTTTCCTGCTTATTCACGTGTCTTTCTAAGAAGGCCCATTACTAATACCAGCTATGTATTGTGTTCTATTAATTTAGGTTCGAGACGTAAAGGTCTTGTACCATATATCTGGGGCAATTACTTTTGTTAATGAAATACCATGGGTTGTTGAGCCAATTTATCTAGCACAGGTATGTTGTTTTCTCTCGCACTTATTGTGCGAACATACCAGCTCATAGATGTTTCCTTGCCTTTTCTTCTCCCACATGATTCTGACTAAGTTAAATATTTTACAGTGGGGTACTATGTGGATCATGATGAGAAGGGAGAAGAGGGACCGACGCCATTTCAAGAGGATGCGGTTTCCCCCATTTGATGATGAGGAGCCTCCATTAGATTATGCTGATAATTTGTTAGATGTTGATCCTCTGGAGCCGATTCAGCTTGAAATGGATGAAGAGGAAGATTCTGCTGTATATACTTGGTTTTATGACCATAAGCCTCTTGTGAAAACAAAGCTCATAAATGGTCCTAGCTATCGGAAATGGCATCTTTCCCTTCCAATTATGGCCACTTTGCATCGACTTGCAGGACAGCTTTTGTCTGATTTAATTGACCGGAATTATTTCTACTTGTTTGACATGGAGTCATTCTTTACAGCGAAGGCATTGAACATGTGCATACCTGGTATGTAGTTTTTTATTCTTAAATAGTTAAAATTTGTTAATTCTGTTAAAATTTGATTATTTTGATATTGATGTGGGATAATTGTTTTTATCTGGGGTTAAGGTGCAAAAATACCCATAAGCTTATCCCAAAGGTGCTGGCACCATAAACTCCAATTGGGTGCAAAAGTGCCCATAAACTTATCTAAATGGAGCAAAAATACCACCTCCATTAATTTCATCAAACTTCTGTTACTGTTTTATTTGTGGGCAATAATTATTAATAAAAAGTTAGCTAAAGTTTATGGGTACTTTTGCACCCAAGTAGAGTTTATGGTGCCATACGTTCTTTTGGGATAAGTTTTTGGGTATTTTTGCACTTTAACCCTTTTATTTGATTATCAAGGTTAACAACTCAACAAGCTTGAAACTTAGCAATTTTAAAGCTAGGAAGTATGCACATTCTAATGAATTTTGTAAGATGGAAAAACTGGCTTTGTGTATGATATTAGTTTATCTTGCTTCTATATAATGTTAAAAAACAAAAAATTAAGGAGAGGCAAAAAATATGTTTCTTTTTGAGGTCAAAGTCAGGCATTAATTTTTTTTTTTCCTGGCATATCCTGCAGGTGGTCCTAAGTTTGAGCCCCTTTACCGTGACATGGAGAAGGGAGATGAGGACTGGAATGAGTTTAATGACATTAATAAACTCATTATAAGGTCACCTCTAAGGACAGAGTACAGAATCGCATTTCCTCATCTCTATAACAACAGGCCTCGCAAAGTAAAGCTTTGTGTGTACCACACTCCAATGGTCATGTTCATAAAAACTGAAGATCCTGATCTACCTGCATTTTATTATGATCCATTGATACACCCAATAACTAGTGCCAACAAGGAGTGGCGTGAGAAGAGAACTCATGAGGAAGAGGATGAGGAGTGGGAATTGCCAGAAGGTGTGGAACCTTTGCTTAAAGATACACAGCTTTACACAGATACTACTGCTGCTGGTATCTCCCTACTATTTGCTCCTCGTCCTTTTAACTTGAGATCTGGTCGCACAAGACGTGCGGAAGATATTCCCCTTGTGTCAGAATGGTATAAGGAGCATTGGTAAGTGGCGACCTTACTCCCAAATGTTTTGTGAATAGTTTCTTTCATTGGCTTAAGCATATCTACCGCATATTTTTACCCTAATGTGAAAGTTAACCTTTTTCTTTATGTTTTCAACAGTCCTCCTTCATATCCAGTTAAAGTTCGAGTTAGTTATCAGAAGTTGCTGAAATGTTTTGTGTTGAATGAGCTGCATCATAGACCTCCTAAGGCTCAAAAAAAGAAGCACCTATTTAGATCTCTTCAAGCAACCAAGTTTTTCCAAACCACTGAACTTGATTGGGTTGAAGCAGGTCTTCAAGTTTGCAGGCAGGGTTATAATATGTTGAATCTTTTGATACACAGAAAAAATTTGAATTATCTTCACCTTGATTACAATTTCAATCTGAAGCCTGTCAAAACCCTTACTACAAAAGAAAGGAAGAAATCACGATTTGGTAATGCTTTCCATCTTTGCCGTGAAATTCTCCGTTTGACTAAACTTGTGGTGGATGCAAACGTCCAGTTCCGTCTGGGTAATGTGGATGCATTCCAACTGGCTGATGGTTTGCAGTATACTTTTTCTCATGTTGGTCAGTTGACTGGTATGTATCGGTACAAGTATAGGCTTATGCGGCAAATTAGAATGTGCAAAGACTTGAAGCACTTGATTTACTATCGGTTTAACACTGGGCCTGTTGGGAAAGGGCCTGGCTGTGGATTTTGGGCCCCAATGTGGAGAGTTTGGTTGTTCTTTCTCCGTGGTATTGTTCCACTTCTTGAACGATGGCTAGGCAATTTACTTGCACGGCAGTTTGAGGGACGGCATTCGAAAGGTGTGGCAAAGACTGTTACGAAGCAGCGTGTTGAGAGCCACTTTGACTTAGAGCTTCGAGCAGCAGTTATGCATGATGTGCTTGATGCCATGCCAGGTATTTATTATTTATTATTGCTTACTATTTCAGATGTCCTTTCATTAAGTGGCTTTTGCAATTTTAGAGTTTTGCTTAGTAATGGTGTTTCCCCCCTTTTGAATGGCAGAGGGCATTAAGCAGAATAAGGCCAGGACTATATTGCAGCATTTGAGTGAGGCTTGGCGCTGCTGGAAAGCAAATATTCCTTGGAAGGTAAGTACCGTTTATTTTTTGTTTCTAAGACTAACCTGACTTTGCTAGTGAACTAGCAGTCGAATTCTCATGCTGGATATGGAGAAAACTGCTAATATGTAAACATTGTAGTAATTTCTTGGCATATTAATAGTAAGCACAGATACAATTATCAATATTAATTATGGAATATGCTTTACTAAAGCTGCCAGAGAGAAGCTACTTTCGCTCCTCTTTTTGTTCACAGTTCTATTGTTGATTTTTATAATGTTATGTAGGTTCCTGGTCTGCCAGTTCCCATTGAAAACATGATCCTCCGTTATGTGAAGTCTAAAGCAGACTGGTGGACAAATGTTGCCCATTATAATCGTGAACGTATCAGGAGAGGGGCAACTGTTGATAAGACTGTATGTCGAAAAAATCTGGGGAGATTGACACGACTATGGCTGAAGGCAGAGCAGGTGTGTTTAGCTTCCTTCATGAGTCACTAAAATGTTTTATGGCCTTTTTTATAATTCAAAATTTCAATCTTAGTTGTGTAGCTAATATATTTAATGTTTTGTTGTTTTTATCTTGAGAGTATATTTTATTAATTCCTTGATCATTTATCTTTGTCACAGGAGCGGCAACACAATTATTTGAAAGATGGTCCATATGTTACACCTGAAGAAGCTGTAGCTATCTATACAACCACAGTTCATTGGTTGGAATCAAGGAAGTTCTCCCCCATTCCGTTCCCTCCTTTGTCTTACAAGCATGATACTAAGTTGCTAATTCTTGCTCTTGAGAGGTTGAAAGAATCCTACAGTGTTGCAGTGAGGTTGAATCAACTGCAAAGGGAAGAGTTGGGGCTGATTGAACAAGCTTATGACAATCCACATGAGGCTCTATCACGAATCAAGCGACACCTCCTCACCCAGCGTGCTTTCAAAGAAGTATGCTGATATTTGAAAATTTATTAACTTGAGGATATGGATATCTAGCTCAAGCTTTTCTGTTGGAAATATTGCTTAAGTTAGTTATGATTTTTTTCTCTTTTGTCAGGTTGGGATAGAGTTTATGGATTTATATAGCTACTTGATTCCAGTTTATGAGATAGAGCCTCTTGAGAAGATTACAGATGCCTATCTCGATCAGTATCTATGGTATGAAGGGGATAAGCGCCATCTCTTTCCCAACTGGATCAAACCAGCGGATTCAGAGCCACCTCCACTTTTGGTTTATAAATGGTGTCAGGGTATAAACAATCTGCAAGGTATATGGGATACCAGTGAGGGCCAGTGTGTTGTGATGCTGCAGACTAAGTTTGAGAAGTTCTTTGACAAAATTGATTTAACAATGCTAAACAGGTATGCATTTTGTGAATCACCTAAAGGTAATCAGGATTCAGTGCTGTCCTCCTAAATTAACTTCCTGTGTTGCAGGCTTCTCCGTCTGGTTCTTGACCATAATATTGCCGATTACGTCACTGCAAAAAACAATGTCGTTTTATCATACAAAGATATGAGCCACACAAATTCCTACGGTCTTATACGTGGTCTGCAGTTTGCATCATTTGTCGTCCAATATTATGGACTTGTGCTAGATTTGTTGCTTCTTGGACTTACTCGAGCCAGTGAAATTGCTGGTCCACCACAGATGCCTAACGAGTTCATCACTTACTGGGACACAAAAGTTGAGACAAGGCATCCAATTAGGCTTTATTCTCGGTACATAGATCGGGTTCATATATTATTTCGCTTTACTCATGAGGAGGCCAGAGACCTCATACAGCGTTACCTCACTGAGCATCCTGATCCTAACAATGAGAATATGGTGGGCTACAACAATAAGAAGTGCTGGCCAAGAGATGCAAGAATGAGGCTCATGAAACATGATGGTACTCATTTTTCCTTTTATCTTGAGTGGGCTGTAATTTATGTTGAAGCTTAGCTGTAATATGTTGGACATTTTTTTTGTTGTGTCCTTTTCAGTCAATCTGGGGAGGAGTGTCTTCTGGGATATGAAGAATCGTCTTCCTCGAAGCATAACAACCTTAGAGTGGGAGAACAGCTTTGTTTCTGTTTACAGCAAGGATAACCCAAACTTGCTTTTCAGCATGTAAGTGTTTATTGATTTTTGTGAGATGAGTATCTATCTTTTCCCTCATGGAAAAATTGAATACCCCTATAGTTGTTGCTCGTTGTTTTTACCGAGTTGCCAATAATTGCTGAGCATTATTTTACATAACTTGTTATAAAAATTACTGTTAGTTACTGTGACACGGTTACTGTGACTCTAGCCTTAGTTTACTGTGACCAAGGCTTATAAATAAGAGATGCTGGATGTAACGATTTTATAAAAAATAGAATGAATCAGTGAATAGTTACAGTTATTTGATTTCGTTGTCCTCTTCTCTCTGCCCTTCTCTTCTGGTTTCTTCTTCTTCTATCTGCCTTCATCTGATTTCTTTCCCTAAATTCTTCTTCCCTCTTAATCTCTAATCACCGAGCACATCATAACTTGTGTGAAAACTGTCTGCCTTTACATTTTCTTCTTGTGCTTGCTCTTTCTATATATGATGAATGAACCAAAAGAATCTCTTTGCTCACACCTCTCAATGACCTATAGGTGTGGATTTGAAGTACGGATACTCCCTAAAATTCGAATGACTCAAGAAGCATTCAGCAATACAAGAGATGGTGTTTGGAATTTACAAAATGAACAGACCAAAGAAAGGACGGCAGTTGCCTTTTTAAGAGTTGATGATGAACACATGAAAGTTTTTGAGAATCGGGTTAGGCAGATTCTCATGTCTTCAGGATCTACTACTTTTACAAAAATTGTCAATAAATGGAACACCGCTTTGATAGGTCAGTGAAGTTGAATTGTTTTATTAACTCTAGGAGTCTTTGTAGTTGTTGTCATCGGTTTATTGACTGAAGCCCTCATCAGGTCTTATGACATACTTCCGGGAGGCAACTGTACACACTCAAGAGCTGTTAGATTTGCTAGTTAAATGTGAAAATAAGATTCAGACTCGAATTAAGATTGGATTGAACTCAAAGATGCCTAGCAGGTAAGTAATCAGATCCAAGTATTAACTTTTGATCATTCAACACTTGTGCTAAAATCTATACTAATGTATTGTCTTCTATCAGATTTCCTCCTGTCATTTTCTACACCCCAAAAGAAATCGGAGGACTTGGTATGTTGTCCATGGGTCATATTTTGATTCCACAAAGTGATCTCCGGTACAGTCAGCAGACTGATGTTGGCGTGACGCACTTCAGGAGTGGGATGAGTCATGAAGAGGACCAGTTGATTCCCAACCTTTATCGCTACATTCAGGTGAACCTTCCCCCCACCAAAAATAAAAGAAACAAAAGAAAACCACCTCCAAAGTTAATGTAACAATCTAATGCCTTCTGCTTATAAGAGTTTTTAACTTACTAATTTTTGGATTGTTGGCAGCCTTGGGAGAGTGAATTCATTGACTCACAGCGCGTCTGGGCTGAATATGCATTAAAGAGGCAGGAGGCACAAGCACAAAATAGGCGTTTGACTCTTGAAGATCTGGAAGTGAGTTTTCTGATGATTTGTTACTACATCTTGTGGGTCGTTTTACTTTTTTAAAAAGAAGAGGCAATGATGGGGGATGACTGATATTTTATCTGCTATGAAACCAAGATGCTTTCTGTTTCTCTTTGGAATTCTATCCTGACTTTCAGACATTAACATGTATCTCCTTGTTCTTATTGATAGGATTCATGGGATAGAGGTATACCACGTATAAACACTTTATTCCAAAAGGATAGACACACCTTGGCTTATGATAAAGGATGGAGGGTGCGTACAGATTTCAAGCAGTACCAGGTTCTGAAACAAAACCCTTTCTGGTGGACACACCAGAGGCATGATGGAAAGTTGTGGAACTTGAACAATTACCGTACTGATGTTATTCAAGCCCTTGGAGGTGTTGAAGGAATTCTTGAACATACTTTATTCAAAGGAACATAGTAAGTTTTCTATTCCCTAATGTTGCATTTAGTGGGCGTTTCCTAACTGCCTAACCACTTTATGAAGCAGACAATATTATTCTGAAGTTAGTCATATATAAAGATTCCTGTTGGGAGTAAAAAGCACGAGTGTTCAGTATTTAGCTCTATCTATTGCCTGCATTTGGTCTGGTAAATAAACCAATGACCGGGCAAGACTTCTAAGTGTCCAAGACTTACAAATAAATTGGTTATTTAAGATATAGATAACTAACGCCGATACAATCAAAATTAAAATATTAAAATTCTAGTTACAAACTATGATTATGAATATAATAAAAAATTTGACTGACTTGCCGCCTCTTCACCTTCAGCTTTCCAACCTGGGAAGGTCTGTTTTGGGAAAAGGCATCAGGCTTTGAGGAATCTATGAAGTACAAGAAGTTAACAAATGCTCAGAGATCTGGTCTCAACCAGATACCTAACCGTAGGTTTACTCTTTGGTGGTCACCAACCATAAATCGAGCCAATGTTTATGTGGGGTTCCAGGTGCAGTTAGATCTGACGGGTATTTTCATGCATGGAAAGATACCTACTTTGAAGATATCACTTATTCAGATATTCCGAGCCCATTTGTGGCAGAAGATCCATGAGAGCGTCGTCATGGATCTGTGTCAGGTTTTGGATCAGGAATTGGATGCTTTGGAGATTGAGACTGTCCAGAAGGAAACAATCCATCCAAGGAAAAGTTACAAAATGAACAGCTCTTGTGCAGACGTACTTCTGTTTGCGGCCCATCGATGGCCAATGTCAAAGCCTAGTCTGGTAGCTGAATCTAAGGATGTTTTTGATCAGAAGGCAAGCAATAAATACTGGATTGATGTACAGCTTAGATGGGGGGATTATGACTCTCATGATATTGAGCGTTACACACGGGCCAAATTTATGGATTATACAACAGATAATATGTCTATATATCCATCTCCTACAGGTACTTTTGATCCGTTCTTTACTTTGTTCACTTATGTTATCAAGTAGACTGTTGGCCTAATTGTTGCTTTCCATGCAGGGGTGATGATTGGCATTGATTTGGCGTATAACTTGCACTCTGCATTTGGCAACTGGTTCCCCGGTTCAAAGCCACTGCTTCAGCAGGCCATGAATAAGATCATGAAGGTAGCACAACCGTGCCAAAAAAGTCTTGTGGTGTACATAATTTTAGTTCATTGATAAGTCCCTGCTAGGCTAGAATATAAGATCCCTACCCAAATTTTCCCCCGCCTCAATCTACTGGGTTGAACCTGGGCGGCCATGTTGTATGTTTAAGCTTGTTTTATACTTTTTGATTTTGCAACCAATTGTCTTACCGATTGTCTTGTGCATGTGCAGTCAAATCCTGCATTATATGTCTTGAGAGAGCGGATAAGGAAGGGGCTTCAGTTGTATTCTTCAGAGCCTACGGAACCATACTTGTCATCCCAAAACTATGGAGAGATATTCAGCAATCAGATTATATGGTTCGTTGATGACACTAATGTGTATCGTGTTACAATTCATAAGACCTTTGAAGGAAATCTTACAACAAAACCCATCAATGGTGCCATCTTCATTTTTAATCCAAGGACTGGCCAATTGTTTTTGAAGGTTTTTTCCTTAATCCTTTTCTCCCTAATAGGGTTTTTCTAACGATGATTATCAAGATTGTGACATGTTCTATCCTTCACTTTAGGTTATTCATACAAGTGTCTGGGCTGGTCAGAAGCGTCTTGGCCAGTTGGCCAAGTGGAAAACAGCAGAAGAAGTTGCTGCTCTTGTGCGTTCTTTGCCTGTTGAAGAACAGCCCAAGCAAATTATTGTCACTCGTAAAGGAATGTTGGATCCTTTAGAGGTTCACCTTCTCGACTTCCCCAACATCGTTATTAAAGGAAGTGAACTGCAACTCCCATTCCAAGCATGCTTGAAGATTGAGAAATTTGGGGATCTTATTTTGAAGGCTACAGAACCTCAAATGGTTTTATTCAACATTTATGATGACTGGCTGAAAAGTATTTCATCTTACACCGCATTCTCCAGGTTGATTTTGATTCTCCGTGCTCTTCACGTAAATAATGAGAAGGCGAAGATGCTGTTAAAGCCTGACAAAACAATTATTACTGAACCACATCACATCTGGCCTTCTCTCAGTGATGACCAGTGGATGAAGGTAATTTTGATCTTACAGTTTAAGAATTTTCTTCTACCCCTGGGTCTCTTCTCCTTCAATTTGCTCTCTTGAAATATCTTCTCCCTCCTTATTCTCCCTCCCCTTCTCTCCTCTTGTCCTACATCAGTTAGTAACCTAAGAGTTGAGTTAGGTATTTTAATGCAAACTGATAAAAGCATCAATTATTGGTCAAGATTAACGCATAACGCATAACGCATAACGCATAACCCAGTTTAAGATTAATGCACAAATTGATGTAGTTATTTAATACACAAATTTTTAGTCAAGGTTGATTTCATCCTGCAGCTCTTGTTATTAGTAAATATAACGTAACCTGTACTGAATGCATGGACAGGTGGAGGTTGCATTAAGAGATCTCATACTCTCAGATTATGCCAAGAAGAACAATGTCAACACATCTGCCTTGACTCAGTCTGAGATTCGTGACATTATACTTGGAGCTGAGATTACTCCTCCTTCTCAACAGCGGCAACAGATAGCAGAGATTGAGAAACAGGTTTTGATTCTTTTCTTGCTTCCTAGATATTAAATTTAAGAGAATTCCCCCCACCTCGGTCTGTTATTTACTTTAGTTGTTCAACCTTTTTGCAGGCCAAAGAAGCCAGTCAACTGACAGCTGTAACAACAAGGACAACTAATGTTCATGGTGATGAGCTTATTGTCACCACCACTAGTCCCTATGAGCAGGCTGCATTTGGTTCGAAGACTGACTGGCGTGTCAGAGCAATTTCAGCAACAAATCTCTACCTTCGTGTTAATCATATTTACGTAAACTCTGAAGATATAAAGGTCAGCTGTGTTTCTCCTATCTCAATTCTGTCAGTTATATTATAATTTGTATCATCTGCTGATAGTAGAGTGGTTGTGCAGGAAACTGGTTACACCTACATCATGCCCAAGAACATTTTGAAGAAATTTATCTGCATAGCTGATCTTCGAACGCAAATTGCTGGCTACCTGTATGGTATAAG
This sequence comes from Leucaena leucocephala, assembly GCA_037074615.1. Classification (NCBI taxonomy): domain Eukaryota; kingdom Viridiplantae; phylum Streptophyta; class Magnoliopsida; order Fabales; family Fabaceae; genus Leucaena; species Leucaena leucocephala. Next base: position 5,486,890 of record CM073557.1, on the reverse strand, counting down.
TCCTCCAGACAACCCACAGGTTAAAGAGATCCGCTGCATTGTGATGCCACCACAATGGGGGACTCATCAGCAAGTCCATCTCCCATTAGCTCTTCCGGAGCATGATTTCTTGAATGACTTGGAGCCTTTGGGATGGATGCATACTCAACCAAATGAACTTCCCCAGTTGTCTCCTCAGGTGCTTGCTTAATTTAGTTGCTATCAATTTTAAGTAGAACATAGCGAGGTTTCCTAGTCCAGCCGCGTTATACCATAATAATAATATATAGGCCCCAAACAACAAAACTATAAAATCAAGAAATTTTTTTATTTGCAGAGAGAATATGCTATTGTTATAACATACTGTAAATTGCCTCACCTGAGAAACATTGCAGGATCTCACTTCACATGCTAAGGTCCTAGAGAACAACAAGCAATGGGACGGCGAGAAGTGCATTATCTTGACTTGCAGTTTTACTCCAGGGTCCTGTTCATTAACTGCATACAAGCTCACTCCATCTGGGTATGAGTGGGGACGTGTCAATAAGGATACTGGAAGCAATCCTCATGGTTACCTTCCTACTCACTATGAGAAGGTTCAGATGCTCCTCAGCGATCGCTTCTATGGTTTCTACATGGTAGGTCTTTCTTTCTTCTTTAAGGTTTTTTTTGGGTTGTCATTATATGATTGGGAAGGCTTCCTCTTGATATTGAGCTAAGCACATGTTTTGATGGTTTTCTGGTTTAATTTCTTAGGTTCCTGATAATGGGCCGTGGAATTACAACTTCATGGGGGTGAGACACGCATCCGGGATGAAGTATGGAGTGAAGTTGGGGACACCTCGTGAGTATTACCATGAAGATCACCGCCCAACTCATTTCTTAGAGTTCAGTAATATGGAGGAAGGGGAAACGACCGCCGAGGGAGATCGCGAGGATACATTTACTTGAGCTTCGCTACTTTTTGTAATTTTGACCTGTAATTTCTCTGAATATGTTGTAATATCTACTGATAGATAGTTTTGTTTGTCACAACGCTATTGCGGCACTGTAAATATGTCACAGAATTAACAGTCAAATTCCAATTGAGCCTTATCTGCTTTTGCAGTAGGGTTGTCAAGCTTCGGATTACTACTGAGCTATAATCCAATCGACTGATTAATGATGTTAAAGGACTTGGAAGCTTTTGCTTGCATGTAAAGTTCCATCTGTTAGGGGCTTTTTGGTGTGAGGGATTTAGAGGGGAGGAGAGAGGAGGGAAAAAGTTTTATGAGTTGGATTTAGAAAAATTGGGGAAATGGGGTTATAAAATTTTGACAAAGATAAGATATAAAGTAAGAGTAAAAAATTAATTAATTTTTTTTTAAATCCCTTATACCAAAAAACTTTTTAAATCCCTTATTCCACAAAAACCCTATAAAGAGCATTCAATAATCAATACGGAACACAAGTTCTTAAAAAAAAACATGGAACACAAGTTGATAGTAATTGTAAAACAGAATGGCGAGATGTTAAACGATGGATAATACTCCTATTTTTAATATATTATTTATTTAATTAATTTTAATAAGTTGAGAAATTAAAATGAATTAGTTGATTATTACAAATACAACATTATATTAGTTCTATTAGTTTATAAATTAAATAAATTAGTCAAAAAATAATAAATATAAAAAAGAAAAAATAAGTTGAGGTCTCACTTAGGATTAGCTCAAATTACTTAGTAGGGAGACGGAATAGTATTTTTCCCATTTTGCTCCTATCTCCTGATTTTAAATGGAAACGAAAATGGACTAAGGGTATTGGGCGGATAAACAAACAGGTTGCTATACAAAGTGTGTCATACATAAAGCCTTAAAAGGCACATCATAATGTACATGGGACAAAACACAATGTAGATTTACAAACTATTGACCTTTTTGAAGGCATATAGCAACAATTCCTCAGATGACTGTTCAAATAAAATGAAATAGCAAGGCTGCAACACCAAGTAAAACCCAGAAACTAGTAACCAGAAAGGAAGAAAAAAACAGTTCACAAACATCGGTTGCTCTAAATATGAGAACTGATGCACACAAACCCGAAGCACTCAACCACATTTTCATATTTGATAGTGCCTAAAATGCCATGTCACCCAATATACATGGTACTAGCCTTGCAATAATAATAACAAACTCCAATTAGTGGAAGCTTCACAACCTGAGCTTCTTCCAGTTTCAACATTTTGCACAATTTATGGCGCAGGGTTCTCCTTCAACTCAGGTTTTGATTCATTTTCTGCTGATATAAAGTCAGAACTATCTTCAGCAGGTTGTATCCTGTCGTCATCGTTGGAATCGGCAGGTTGAGGGCCTCTGAAAAGTTCATGATTCTCTAGCTGAGAACACTTAACCTTAGATTCTCCCTTCAATAGCTCTACCACCTCCAGCATGTTGGGTCTCTTCTCAGGTTGATTCTGAGCACAAACAAGTGCAACATAAACAACCCTTTTAAGCTCTTCCTCCACATAGTCACCATTTAGTCTTGCATCTACAATTTCATTAAATTTCTTCTCTAAAACCAATGGTAGTGCCCAATCGGTTATCGACCGCTTCACTGTTGTGCTCAGTTTTTCAATCGGTTTCCTGCCAGTCGCAAGTTCCAGCAAGAGAATTCCAAAACTGTAGACATCGCAACTCTCGGATGCTTTACCTAACATAGCATACTCAGGTGCAAGATAGCCAAGGGTACCCTTAACTCTTGTAGTCACATGTGTTGCCCCATCAGGAATCAACTTGGCGAAACCAAAATCTGCAACCTGAGCCCCGAAATCCGCATCTAAGAGCACATTGCTTGCTTTAATATCTCTGTGGATGATGTGTGGAGTTGCTTGGTGGTGGAGATATCTGAAAGAAATACATTATATGGTTAATAATATAAGAAGTGAACGAAACTACAAAAGAAACAGGCATCAGTAATTACGAGATTCCCTCTGCTGATCCAATTGCAATACTCATCCGTCTGCTCCAATTCAGAAGGCATTCTGCCGAGTGCTGTCCATGAAGATGAGAGAGTAAGCTCAAATTTGGCATATAGTCATATACGATTAACCGTTCCTGTCCTTCAGCACAATAGCCCCGCAGACTAAGAAGATTCTTGTGCCGAACTCTTGCCAATATCTCGACTTCAACAGCAAATTCCATGTCTGCTTTGTTGCTCCAAACTTTCAATCTTTTCACAGCAATCTGCATGAGTACCCATTTTAAATACTGCCTGATTTTATGGGGATAAAAATAATTACTAGCAGCCAGCCCAAAGAGATTTCTGAAAGAGAAAAAAAATGTTTGCATCGAGCACCTTCAAGCACATCTGAATTCGAACCACTTCATTTTCACAACCATTCACTAAAAAATCAGTTGATAAGAGGTTTGGCAGAACCCGAAACATTTGATCAAAACCATTTTCTACGGGTCTATGAAACACAAACCCCTGTTGGAGAAATCGCCCTAGTTCAGTTAAGAGAGTAAGCTTCTGCTCATATGACTATTAGTTGACAGCACTTTAAACATGTTAAACATAACACGAGACTTTACACTAAAAATCCAACAAATACATAATCACTGGTACACATAGGTACGAGAATATAAATAAACACATGTTTAGCTAGCATATGTCAAAACATGATTATAAAGTATCCTAGTTACAAATACTAGATTTTAAATTAAGGGAACTTTTTGTAAGATGACTCAGAGATATCAATGCAGACCCAAACAATCATTAGAGATATCAATTGAGCCCTCATCTTCAGCTAAAAAGAAAGGAGTCCCATTCAACATTTTACCAATGTCCTTCACAAATGACTTGTGCCATGCTTGCTTCTTCAGATTAAGCTTGTAAAAATAAAGCCCTTCCCAATATCAAAGAGGCCAAGAGAAAGTAGAACTAAATGGAAATAGTCATTTATCTATGTAAAAGCTGCTCTAGAATATCACAACGTGCATAAAACCCATACTTGATGATTGGTTAATCTTAGGTTGAAATGATAAATGATCACTGGCAACAAATGAACAAGAATAAAAGCAAGAGAGTATATCCCCTTACTTGTGATCCATCCCAAAGCTGGCCCCAGTAAACACTGCCAAATCCCCCTTCTCCAAGTTTATTATCATAATTGAAATTATTTGTAGCTGAGTGTAGCTCCTTTAAGGAAAAGACTCGCCATGTTGGTTGTGCCTTCCCTCGTAATTTGCTGCACGTTTAGAGACTCCAACATCAACCTCCATTAGAAGATGCAGATACAAACAAGTTTAAATCCCATTCAAAAAAATAGTTTGAAATATATCCGGGAAATAAAACGAGGACAAAACTTATATCAAGTTGCTTATATCCATTAGGTCAAGTTCATAGGTGAATTTACAAGTTTACTCGCGCATTTTAAAAAGTAAGAGTAGCAAGATAACAAGTGTGATTTGGAGAACTTGACCTAATAAGCAACTTAAGTTTTGTCCATAAAACAATCATACAAGAAGCACACCCAGAAATTCCTATTCTGTCAATTTAGTTATAAAGAAGCACACCCAGTAGGGTTGCTTTTAGTTTCATGGTTTGAGTCATTTGATCATCCTAGAACATGCGAAAACCCATAGTCTAAAACCCTTTCTTAGTTTCATTTTCCAGGAAATGCCTAGACTTTTGAGTTCATATTACATATATTTGATCCAAAACAATAATAATCAAGAAAAAAGATACAGAGTGCAGTGAGTAACTAAGAGACTATTGTAATCATTGACGTACCGATCCGAACCCTTTCCAAAACAAAAGATTGGACAAAAAGCCATATACCCTTCTGACCAATCAATCCCACCTCCTCGTATTTCTCTGTAGAAAACTTCTCCGAACCCTCTAACCTCTCAGTCAAACACAGGAAGTGAATAAAAATCCCAACTTGAGATTGACCCTGGAAACCGAATCAGATTCTCCGGTTGTTCCAGCACTGCGGAAGCTGTTTCTTTTCAGAGCAAAGAAGAATAACAAGAGCGTGTGAGGGAAAAGGATGAGAGAGAAAAGATTCCAAACGTAACACTTTGAGAGAAACCGAGAACATGCTTCCGTGGGCAAAACCTAATGATGTATCGTCACGCGAACGTTGGCGCTCAGCGAAAAGGAAAACCCCAAAAAAGAGCCAAAGATGAAATTGCTTTAAGTTTTTTTCTTGGCCGATGAAGAGATGTGTAAGCCAAGTATTCTTTTCTTCTTCTTCCTCTTCCTTGTCAAGCGTAAGTCCAGCTGTTCACAATTTTCAAAAACACTTACATTGGGTCCATTTTCCATTTAAAAAAAAGAAGAGAGAGAGAATGAGGTAATAATATGCAATTTAAAACTTTATTATTATTTTTTTCAATTCTAAAAGTGGTTGTTACTCTAGTAAAATAAGGTGTGTTGGGTTTTTCCGTTTTAAAATTTAGATTTAAACAAAATTTAAATAATTATATTTATTTTAAAAAAAATAAATTAAATTATAATTTAAAATTAAAATTTTAGATAGATTGGTTAGAGTAGTTTATAAAATAGTAAAAAAATTTATAAATTAATTAATTACTATATTATCTATTTTTTTTTTATATCCTCTCTATTTTACACCCTCTCTTTTATCTCTCTTTTTTTTTATATTATTTCTCATCTCTCATATCTCTTCTATACTTTCTTTCCTCTCTCATCTCTTCTATATTTAATAATCATATTCTTTTTTATAATTTATTAATATTAAAAATATTTTTAAAAACAACTATATAAATATTTATTTATTTAAAAAAAATTATAATTTTTTTTTATAAATTTTTATCCAAATAGCTCTAAAGCGATTGTTTTCTCGATACCGGAATTTAGTGGCATGTTGTACTGGAATTTTCTAATGTTTATACCCAATATATTACTACATGTTTAAGTTCTAAGTAACTTGTTACTTGATCGTGGTTAAGATTTGGCATCTACGACGGTGTTCTTTTGTCTCTCGGAGTTCACTACTTTACTAACCTACATTGAACATAGGTTAAACAAACTCTTTTTTTTTTCTTTTTCTTTTTTGGATTAATAATAATAGGAATAATCCCACAAAAATTCTACCTGAATTTCAAAATTTTAAATAAAAAATTTTGACAAAAATATATTATTATTATTATTATTTACTTATAAGTGTAATTAATGGGTATTAAGGTGAAGAAGACAAAACTAATTTAAAATTTTAAAATTTAAATAGTATTTCTATAAGATTTTCCTTTAATAATATAAGCCATCAAAGACCATGGAGTATAAATAAAAAACAAGAAAATTAACAATGTTTAGCACAGTTAGATCTCTTAAACATGTTATCAAATTTCTAATCCTTAATTATTTTTATGAAAATATCTTATTGAGAGAGAGGCAATAGCACTCTGATGTTTTACTTCTTAAAAAGAATTAGCCTTTAAAGAATCCTCTTAGATATTTAAAAAAAAAACAAGTGAGCAAGATTCTGGGAATATAGTTTATTTTATTCCTTTGTAGAAGAACAGATAACACAAATATTGAGAACATGCAAGATTCTTAAATGAGTCAAATGAGGGGTAAGTTTTGTGAGTGGCTAATTCGTTAATACCATAATAGCCTTGAGACTGCAAAAAACAGGGCATGCATGGCATGTGCTTCAGCTTCCTTCCTTGTTTGTTTCTTCAGTGACTCTTTCCCCTTTGGATTTTCTTCTCTGGCAATTTCCCAAATTTATGATATCATTGTAATCTTAAGAAAATTTGATATTATTAATTTAAAATAGACAAATGAACGAGATTTTATAAAAAAAAACAATAATTTTTCTTGAGGTTCTAAGTGGGTTCGGTTCCAACCCACAATCTCCCACCAAATTGCTATTCTTATTGTAAAATGTATTTTCCCCCTAATGAGAGTGAACCATGTTTATCTACGCATAATGTTAGATAATTTACAGGAACATTGCAATTTTCTACTGCTTGATTTCCAATATAAAAAAATTAATTACTCACATATCCCAACCACTTGACAATTATGAACTTTGATAGTATATAAATATTGAAGTTTGACTTGTAGCTAAGATTAAAAAATAATTTAGTTATTCATCTGGGAATATAAAAATCTGTATACTTACAAAATGTTTGCTCCGTTAACATTTAAATTTGACATATCTTTTAAAATTTTATCACTAAATATTTTGTTAATGGCAATATATAAATATTTTTTATACCTAAAGATATACGTTGATTCTAATAAGTTCTTAGAATATAATTCACTTAATCTTTTTATATACGAAAATATATATTTAATATAAAATTTATTTAATTAATCTAAATAAATTAGTTAATTTAATATGTATTTTAAAAAATACTCTAGTTAATTATCTTCATTAATCTTCTCACTTATTTTTATTTAATTATTGTTAAATGAATTTTAATAAAGATAATTTTAAAAAATAATAAATATAAAAAATAAATTTTATATCTAAAATCAAGTTAACTTGAGAAGTATCTTTTAAAGTTGTTAATTGATGGTTGAAGAGATTTTAATTAATACACACACGTGTGTATAGTAAAATGGATTTTTTTCCTGAATTATTTTGGGCAAAGTGTGGTTTTGGACAAGGTAAGAACTAAGAAGTATTATTGGCTGTGTGAAGAAATAGAGGGAATGTTTTGGAACCTATCACAATTTGGGGGAAAATATAATCCATGGACGGATGATTGATTTGATTTGATTTGATGAAAACATTAATTGAATTATTAAGGAACATGTTTTGGTGGGGGGTAAATGTGGTACCAACATTATAGGATGTATGTATATATTACAATAATGATTAATGACTAATTAAATTAAATGATTAATTAATTAGGTGTAATTAGGCTCATCATCAACTTGTCAATCATTGATGTCAGAATATACTGCAAGCACCTGTCCCTTAACCCTTGCATGACAAATTCCATACAAATGAGCTGTTTCTTTATAAATTATAATCTCCATTGGCTAGCTTGGCTAGCTACCACCTCATAATGATATATCCATATATACATATAAAATCACTCATGAAATAGATTCACTCCATTATAATATTATTTATTATTATAATTTAAAATTAAAATTATAAATAAATTGCTGAAATTAATTTATAAAATAGTAAAAAAAATTATAAACTATCTAATTACTATTTTATTTTTATTTTTTTATACTATCTCTCATCTCTCATCCCGCATCCCTTCTCTATCCTATATTTAAAAAAATTATACATTTTTTAGTAATTTTTTAATTATAAAAGTCCTTTAAGTAATAAATATCCAAACACTTATTTATTCAAAACTATATTTTTTACATAAATTATTTTTCAAAAATTATTTTTTAAAATATGTTCAATTTTTTTTTTCATAAATCTTTTTTTAAACTTTATCTAAACATGCCTTGTATAACCAATATTTTTCAGCCTTCTTCTTCTATTTGGTTAGAGGGACTGATAAGTGTGTTTGCTCTCATCTCCTGAGCATATATATTAAGGAGAATCACTAATCATTACTTATGCAATTTAATTATTAAAAGGTTTCACAACAACAAGTGACTAGTATGTAATAATAAAATATAATATAGAAATAATAACATATTACATGGTGTTTATTTATTTTAAGTTTTTTTAATAATTAAATTGTTTATGTGAGGTGACACGTCAATTCTCCCTATCTTTTATTGTTCAGCTTGGTTTAGATAGAGAAAAAAATAAAAGAAAAATATAGGAAGATAATACTATGAAAGAAGACAAATTTTACTATTTTTAAGAATTATCCTCCTATTATATTTTTCTCTCTAATTTTCTTTCCATTCAAACTGAGGGTTAAAGACAAAATGAAAGAGGGGGGAAATTTTATTAATCATTCTTTCCTACGCTCCCATCATATTCATATCTCAAAATTGGGAGAATTTAGAGAGATTGTTAAATTCTCCATAAAAATATTCTCCTACATTTTTTAATAGCAAAAATTTGAGGAAAAATTTATAGTGAAAGTTGTTTTTTTTAGCAATATTACTCCCTGGAAGCGTTAAAGATTAGCAATATCACACATAGATGTTAAAAATATTAACATTCTATGTTAATTTTTTAATGATAAGATGGTTTTGCTCTTTTTTTAATACTTATAAAAAGATATTGATCTGAAAATAATTTTGGAGACCCACAGGTTTTCCATAAAAAATTTTAAGATAAAATTGTAGCTTGAACCAAATTTATATATTTGGAAAGCAATGCTTATTAGGATTTAAGACCAAATCAAACTTCTAAGGTGTTTTCTACCTAACAGTGTAGTATCTATTTAGTATTTTTCTGAATGAGAACCAACCTATCTATGTACTGCAGTGGGGTCCCATATTATTGCATACTCATTGATGTTCACCGAAGATCTAAACTCTAATCAACCTTTCTAAACTTGATCCTCTTCATTTCTACTACGTACGACTTTGACTTAGCTTCTTCCCTCCTTTGCAAGATAATTGCACACAACACCAAAGTCAAAGTTTTGCAGAAAACTCAACCTTATTTATGAGACAATCAGAAACAAAACCTATATATATATATATATATATATATATATATATAAATATTCTGCTACTCGTACGTGCGTATATACGTACAATATAATCTATGATTGCTTACAATGAAATCAAAGTAAAGATGAGAAGAAGTGAAGTCATGAGCCCCAACAACAACCACCTTGTACCTGCAGGAACCGCAAGAACAGCATCCGATGAAACAACATTTGTGGTGGTTGTTGGCTCAGAAGATTTGTGACTCACTGAAACATGCTGCACTATTGTACCCAATGACCCTTCTGATGATGAACCACCATTATTATTATTTGAGCTCTCTTCATCATCGTCGTCATCATCATCATCACACATCTCGATACCATAAGTATGAAACAATGAATCTTCACTATCCCTAAGCCCACTTTTCTCCGCATAACACAGCCCTGCATTGTTATACAGCCTCAGCTTCTTCTTCATCCTCCACACCATCTCTCTGGTAAATGGCACCGACCCACTTAGCTTATTATCATTCAATCTCAGTTCGCTCAGGTTCTTCAGGTCCTTCAAGCTCTTTGGAATCGACCCGTTTAAGAAATTTTTGTCAAGATGAACCACTCGAAGGTTTGGTAATTTTCCCAGTGAGTCTGGTATTGGGCCGAGTAAGTTCATGCTTGATAATACTAGGGTCATTAGTTGGCCCATGCCGGTGAAGCTGTCGCTCGGTATTGTTGCTGGGCTTGGGCCCATTGGATTCCCTTTGAGAATCAGGGCCTGTAGAGAACTCAGGCATTTGAGTAGCTTTGGGAATGGGCCTGAGAGATGGTTGTAGCTCAGGTCCATTAGAATGAGTTGCTTTAGGCCGGAGATTTTCTCCAGTACTGGTCCAGTGAGATGGTTGTGGCTGAGATCCAGTTTGATTAGAGTATGGCAGGTTCCTAAGGAGGATGGTATTGGACCGGTTAGAAGATTTTGGCCCAGGTCGAGTATCTTTAGTGAAGGTAATGTTAAACCGGGTATGGGCCCGGTTAATTTGTTGCCGCTCAAGTCTAGTGACCTTAAGCCTGTGATCAGGTTCAGGGACAACGGTATTGAACCATTGAGGTGGTTGTTGTGAAGATCAAGAACTCTCAAACGGGTGAGGTTGCCGAGTTCGTTTGGGATGGGACCCACGTGGCCGTTTTCTCTGAGGACTAAGGTTTGTAGCGTGGGGCCCAGCTTGCCTAAGAACGTAGGGATTGGCTGAGGATTGTAACTGAAACAACGGTAAAAGAAAAGGGTCTTGAGATGGGTTAGTTTAGTGATGGACCGTGAAATGTAGGATCGGGTCGGGTCGCATGTAGGGAAAGCAGTGTCGTCGGAGAGAGCTCCGAAGGAGAGTGACACAACGTGGTAGATGTTGTCCTTGTCTGGCATACACTCGATGCCGTGCCACCTGCCACGACACACGTCGGGGATGTCGGTGGCCCAGTCATTGCCGGTGGCTCGCATGATGTCATAGACTGCTTCTTGCTCGAGAGAGTCGGTTCGAGCGCTGTCGTGCTTCGTGGAGAACCCGGTCTGAGGACCGTCTACAAGAGATGAAAGTACGCCGGAATCTGACGTGATCGCCGTGAAAGAGAGAGCAAGGTGGGGTAGAAACATGAGAGTTATTAGGAGTTGCAGCTGGAGACAAAGATAGAGAAGCATCATTTTGGAGTGAAAGAGGACGATGGGTTTTGGGGTCTTAAATAAAGAGAGAGAGAGAAGTGCACGAAATGAGGTTGGTGCAGAGATTGATGCAGGCTAATTTATGTGATCACGAGACTGAGGTTATAAATGGGACAGAAGAGAATGAGAGCATTTATGCGAGTCACGGGATTTACACCAACGGTCTTCCCACTCTTTTGGGCTCTTATATGGGCCTCTTCCCTCAGCAACGCCCATTATTGATTCTTATTTGGAAGTGCTCCAAAAGTAGTTTTGATACTTATGGCTGCGACTAAATGTATTCTATCTATTCATTGTATATGAGTTTAACTCATAAAAGAGTAAGACTATTTAAAGCATATTTAATCTTTAATTATAGTATTTGAGAAGACATTTTAATTTTTAAGTACTTAAATTTATACCTGAGAGTAATAAACAGCTCGCTCTACCCGATATTGATATCTCCTAAAAAGAAATGAGACTTTACCCTACTTTTGAATCATGGGTGAGTATAACATTTTCTAAAAAATTTTGTAAAAAAAAAATAGATGTACTCCATCTAAATACAATTTTAGCTATCTAAACTAAAAATTTTCAACAGATGATTTTTACCAATAAAATAATATTTTTTTAAAAAAAAGAAATCTCTACTGTCCAAATTTCACTGCTCATCAACCCTATAAGGACCGAAACCAATTATCCCTGATTAAGTTTTCAATTTACATGCCGGAGATTTTATTTTTTTTAAAAAAAATTATGTCAATATACATAATCTAAAATAAAGATAATCTCTTTATTATATTTTTTTAATTTAAAAATTATCAATAAAAATTTTTAAATTTAAACTGTTAAAACTATATTTCAACAGTATATATCTTACCACAACAATGAGTACCATGTTGTCACCCTTTATGCTCAGAAAGAATTCGGGGTGTAGCTTTCATGGGTGTGCCATGAGTCATAAGCAGTAGATGGACACTTGGGAAGAACAGAACAAGCCACATAATAGTTCGAATCTTAGTAGAACAACACGTATAGTCATATAGTAACCCAAACAAAAATGAAAAAAATAAAATAAAAGACAGGAGATAAAGTAGCAAACTCTGCAATAATATTGCATAACTTGACGCTCTATGCCTCTATATTATTCCACTAAAGTAACCACCATCGGTCCATTGAGAAGCACTATTACTGCTTTGTTTTTGAAACCCAGAGACACAAACTTCGTTCTTAAGACTCAAGACATGCAGCAAACAAAGGAGATGAATGCCACCATGCAAGGCATTGAAAGCATGAGGATTATTACTGAGAAGAAGGTGAAGGATTTGATGGCAAACCAAACGAAGAGGCTAGTAGAGGTGCCGTACACGGCGTCGCTGTCTCAGGTGATGACCACGCTGGTTGCCAACAATGTGGTGGCTGTGCCGGCAGCGGCACCTCCTGGACAGTGGATCGGGGCAGGCGGGTCGATGATCGTGGAAACAGATAAGCAAACGGGAACCCCGTGGAAGCATTACATAGGAATCGTCACCATGCTTGATATTGCAGCTCACATGGCTGGAGATGACCACTTGAGGCAGAACGATGATGGAAGTCAAGATCTTCATGAAAAAATGTCTGCGCCAGTGTCATCCATTATAGGTCACTGCGCCGAAGGTCTCAACTTATGGACTCTCAGTCCTAACACCAGGTGAATACACACAACAGTTTGTAGGGTATATATCATATAGGAATTATTATGAAGTCTTAGTTACCAAAAAATCCTAAATGGTATAAGCTTGTATGTTAGTCAATTCTTGCGTTGTTGGAATTTGTTAGCGTAGCTCTTCAATTGTTATATTGAGAATTTTGAGTAATTAAGGTTTTTGTTTGCAACCTCATAGTAATCACCCTATCATATATACATAATTAAGTGTTATATCTAAACTTTGTAGGACATATTCTAAATTAGCATACAAAAAATCCTACAACATCATAGGAGCAGCGGAATATCATAGTAACAGTGGAAGAACATTGAATAAATAACTCACATCATGTTAGATGATCTCGAAGCAGTAATTCACTAAACTCGTGATATGAAAGCATAGAATACGGTGAAAATAAAATAAAGTCAAGGAAATCTTCTGGCTGGTGTAGACACATATTGTTAAAGAATCCTTTTACTGGTGTGTAGGCATGATGGTAACAATTAGAAAATATAGTTATCACCAACCAGCAAACCTAAGTAGTGAATTAGGTTTTCTAGACCGATTTCTTCTTAGTTTGCCATCTTATTATTAATAACCTTCCATCAAGATCATTATTTAATTAATTGATCACTAAAATTACGACTGAGTAAGTTAGAACTTAGACTATGTCAAAATTGACAAACGGGTTACATTCAAGTTATTTGAATTAATAAATATTCAATATAATTAAAATATCTAACAAACATGTGTTTGGATATGTAGTTTAATGGATTGTATGGAAGTATTTAGCAAAGGGGTGCATCGAGCTATGATACCAGTGGAGAGCCATATGCAGGAGATATCAGAAAGTGGAGGAATTGAACTCATAGAATCTTCTTCAGGCTACCAAATGCTGACTCAAATGGACGTTATCAAGTTCTTGAACCAGCACGCTGCTGATGAATTGAACCACATTATGGGACGTTCTGTTGAAGATCTGTGTGCAGTCACAGATAAAGTGTACGCCATCACTGAACGCACAAGACTTATTGACGCCATTAGGTGCTTGAAAGCTTCCATGCTCAACTCTGTTCCCATCATTCATGCCTCAGATGTTGGCCCAGATGATCATAAGCAGCTTCTTAATGTAAGTTTCACAACAAAACTCACACTTCATATCTATAGCTTTTTGTTTAATGAGTGTGAATATATATATGTGTTTGTGTTGAACTTTGTGTCTGGGTCCACCTTTAATATGTCAGACTATTTGATTATAAAACGGGAAACCCAATCAAATAGGAATTAAATCAGAGTTTAATTTTTTGAGAGAATTAAGAAATGAGGAAGAACATATTTTCTAAAATAAGAATAAGAAAAGTTTATTAATATGTAGAGATTTCACTTTCAGTCAACAAATGTTAGTCTATTTAGTAATGTTGTAATGAGTTGATTCAATATATAAGTATTTCGATGAACAAGTTCTTTTGAATTTAGAGTATGCTCTAGTTCTAGTGAGCTTTCAGGACTCAATTCAGATTATCTAGCTAAATGTTCTTTCTATAAAAAAAAAAGAGATTTTACCTTCCTAAATTAACGTCCACATGATTCTATAAATAAGAAGCACTTCCCTTAATTACTTGTTCCTCACCCTAACTGTTAAGCTTTCTAGTTAATCTCTCTCCTTCCTTGTTCTTTTTTATAAGGTGCATTTGTTGTGTCTGTCACCCCTATTTAGACTCTAGTAGTCTAAACCTAATTGCAAGTCACTCCTGTTTAACCTCTATTCGGAGCTTTGGCCTGGTACCCTTCGATCTCTTCTTCCTCCTTTATTACTATCTGAGAGTTTTTAATGGCAGGGAAGAAGCAGGAAGCTGATAGGGACGTTTTCTGCGACAGACTTAAGGAGATGTGACATAGAGACACTAAGATTCTGGTTAGGCAAAAGTGCTCTAAAATTCACAGAACTGAATAATGCAACAGAAACTCAGGAGAGTATTAGTACCACGACTACAACAGGCTCGTCGTTAAGAAGAGAACTGGTGACATGCAATGCTGAAACTACGTTCTCTGATGTAATTGACAAGGCAGTGACCAGACATGTTCATAGGGTTTGGGTGGTGGACCAACCAGGTTTCCTCGTTGGAGTTGTGTCGCTCTCCGACATTATCCGGGTTATAAGGACTTGTCTGCTCAGCACAAAGTGGTAATTAAATACTTGTCTCTGAATGTCTTGTGCAACTTCTTATCCTTAGAAATAGAATCTGCAAAATGGAATCTGAACGTGTGATGCAGATTTGGACTTGGGTTTTTTGAGAATCCACAGCACATGGGGATGGCTTGGACTCTTGTATGTAGTAGCTGGCACTTGTAACAAAGATGCAGCCTCTTGTTTATTCTTAGTATTTTTTTTCCCTTTTAATGGGTTTATTCGTGGTCTGAATGCTCAATGCTTTTTATTTTTTGGTATGTGTGTGTGTGTGTTTTGGTACAGAGCACATGTGCGACATACATGAACTCAGGCCATCAGATCACCAAGTAAGAGTTTTGGATGAGTTAATCCGGTTATATTTTACACTTTTTTCCTCATCCTTTGGAGTCTTCTGAGTTTGAAATGATGACAATTTGCTAAGCCAGAGAAAGGGAAAGAAAAGGGAAACCTTTGTAAAATGATATGCATCTAGATCTGCTTCTCTATAGATATTTCCAGACAAACATGAAACTAATCTCATCGGACCAGAATTTTGGATCTTCTCTCTATGATGCAGTGGGTGTTTGGAAACCAAACCTAAGTTTTAAACTTAAGTTTAAACAAAAATTTTAAAATAAATAGTTATATTTGTTCAAAAGTATTTTTAAATTAAACTATAGTTTAAAATTAAGGTTTTAAATAAGTTGGTCAGGGTAGCTTATAGAATAATAAAAGAGCTTATAGACTAATCAATTACTATATTATCCATATTTGTTCTTACACTATCTTTTCTATACACTCTCTACTTTCTTTTCTACATTTTCTCTCCTCTTTCCTCTCTCCTTTTTCTACACATTCTCCCATCTCTCATATCTTCTCTCTCATATATTTAATAATTATATCATTTTTCGTAATTTACTAATAATCAAAGTATTTTTAGAAATAATTATCCAAATACTCATTTATTTAAAACTATTTTTTTATAAACTATTCTCTAAAAATCTTTTTCTAAAAATTACTAAAAACCTTTTTTTTTTATAAGCCTTCTTCTCAAATTTTATCCAAACGAGCCTTTATTATCCTTCCAATATTTAAATACAAGTACAAGTGAAATCATTATATTAAAAAAAGTACAATTAAAATTAAACATAGGATGCATCTTCTATGAAAAAATCAATATTATTTACAGGATATTTGTTCACAAATATTTTTTTATAAAGTAAGGCTGAATTTTGTTTTGTGTAGGAATTATGAGTATTCAAATTTTTTTATTAAATTAATATCTAGAAGTGTTAGAAAAAACAATTTTTTAACGATTAACTATTAATATTTTAAAAAGTTAGGTCATAGTTTGGGGAGTTGAATTGATTAATTTGGGAGAAAATCTATTCTCCAATCCAAACACCACCTTCTTTTCTTTTTTATAGTACAAAAATTTTAAAAAGAGATTATACTCACTCACAATCTAAAGGCAAGGTGAAGTTTTCTTTCTTTTAACTAATATCAATGTTGAGCAGAGCAAATCGTTTATTATTTTTAAATATAAATTTAGATAATTAAAATTTAATATATCTCCCTAAATATTCTTCTCTTTTAGTATGGGTGAGGTATCTCCTAGACGGTTTGGGGTTGGAAATTAATAGAGTGATGTTAATGGCCCACTTATAATACCATCACATTTAGTTAGAGGTTAAGGTCTTAAATGTCTAACAAATTTTCTTAAAGAGCACTTAGCACCTAAATTTTTTTTTAGATCTAATATATTCTAAAAAAAATTATTTTGTAGTAATTTTGCTCTTGTTTAATCAAGGTTAAATTTGAACGCTAACGGGTCAAATTAAATATTGATTAACAGTCAAAGTAAAATTGTTACAAAATAAAACTTTCAAGACATATTAGATCTAAAAAAAAGCTTTTAGGTGCTAGGTGTTCTTTGGTGAAACTTTTGGAACATTTAAGCACCTTAACCCTTTATTAATTAAGTGTAAAATGGGAAACAAGAAACAAATTTTAAGGTTGAAAAAATATTTCAATTAATACTATGTTTTCAATCAATTTCTTTCTGTCTTTGTCATAATTAAGTTTCAATTTTATAACCAACCAACCAACTAATCCTACAATTCATGAGCTTGCATTTTTTTATATAAAAATTTAATGGATGGCAAAAAAAAAATTAATAATATGACTTATAAATAAGATTAAAAAAATATGTATTTTTATATAAAAATAATAAATAATAAATATTATTAATTTTACTCCCTTCAAAGTTCATGCTTCTGGCAAACTTATGCTTTATACAAAAATTGTTGCATTATTAAATTTATTTTAAAAAGTACAAGATTTCACTTATTTTTATTAATAATTAAAAATGTAAACTCTCACTCCAAATGGAGTTAGTGTTAAATTAAATATTAAAAAGTTTAAGATATAATAGAATTAGTCATTGTTTCATGCAGTTGATATTATATACTTATTTTAAAAAAAATAGATATATTAAATATCCATTTCCATTTGCTTTGATGTGGAATAATTAGAGTCCAATTTGGGTAAATTCCCTTTTGTAAATATATACTGGTATATTAATATGAGTCCAGTATCTGAATATTTTAAAAGGAAAAGAAAACTCCGTCCAACCCCAACAGTGTCAACATAAACAGAAATTTAAAAAAATAAATAAATAAATAAAGTGAAGTCGTGGTCATGAAGGAAAGCCCCACCAGCACATCCAAGCCTCAACCAATAGAAAGCATAAACTTCTCCAAACCCAGAAATCACCTTCTTTCATTCACGTCTCTCATTCAAATTTTCTCTTTTTCAATAACTCCTCAAAATCTCGCAGCGATTTTGAATTTCCCCGTCATAATCATCTCACTCCTCTTTCCCCACCTAATTAATCCTCGTAATCTCCGTCGTCGTCTTCTTCCTCCTCCTCATCCCCTCCATTTATATACCACCTCTCGCTTCTCTTCACAATGGCATTCTTCTCTCTCTCCTGCTCATTCGTCTTCAATCGCCATGGACGGCGTTAACGGTCACCCACTCTCCGCCATCACACCCGCAACCACTACTACAGCAACAACAACATTTCTCGCAACCGCCGTTAAGCGCAGGCACACGGCCAAAACGGAGTCTGCTTCCGCCGTTGAGGTAGATCGCCGTGTGGAAGACATGGGGAAGAAGAGTGTCTACAGTCAGGCGTCGTTCATGCAATGGACGATTTCCGACGCAGTCCACGTGGCTAGATTCCATTGGATTCCTTGCTTGTTCGCTCTCGGCCTCCTCTTCTTCATGGCCGTCGAGTATACCCTCCGAATGGTGCCCTCCTCCTCGCCGCCGTTTGATCTGGGCTTTGTCGCCACTCGCTCCCTTCACCGGCTCCTTCAATCGTCGCCTCAGCTCAACACCTTCCTCGCCGCCCTCAACACGGTACGTCGTTTTCCCCAGGGTTTCAGATCTGAACCTATTTGTTAAACCACATTTGAGAATTTTATAATCAAATCTCTCTTCTTCCTCTCTCTTCTCTTGCTGGTACAGAAGAGAATCTAAATCTGTTGGACCAAACTGAATCAGGTGGGGGAGGACCAAAATTTGACCCACCAGGTCCTTCTGATATCTTCATTTATGACCATATTTATTGAACTGGTTCAATTTACAGGTGTTCGTTGGAATGCAAACAACTTATATCCTATGGACGTGGCTGATCGAAGGGCGTCCCAGAGCCACAATCTCAGCTCTGTTCATGTTCACATGCCGTGGCATCCTAGGCTACTCCACTCAGCTTCCATTACCGCAGGTAAACAAACAATCACCAATAATTCTCCAGATTTGAAATATTTCTTGTAAACATTAGGGATCTGTGTGAGAAATGGATTGGATATGATTTGATTGGTGTGAAACAGGGGTTTGTGGGATCGGGGGTGGATTTTCCGGTGGGGAATGTATCGTTCTTTCTGTTCTTCTCCGGGCATGTGGCGGGGTCGGTGATAGCGTCGCTGGACATGAGGAGGATGAAGAGGTGGGAGCTAGCGTGGACGTTTGATGTGTTGAATGTGCTTCAAGCAGTAAGGTTGCTGGGGACGAGAGGGCATTACAGCATAGATTTAGCTGTGGGTTTGGGAGCTGGAATTCTGTTTGATTCCTTAGCGGGCAAATATGAAGATAGCAAGAGGAAGAAGACGACACCTTTAGCTGTCTCCTCTCCCACTAACGGCGGCACCAAAGAGCCTCTCCTAGTATCTGATTCTTCTAACTAAATACCCATTTTCTGGTTTAATTAATCTAGTCATTAAGGAAATTGATTGAGTTGGTTATTTATCACTATTGTGTAAAAATGTACTTCACTCTCCCTGAAATATCCTTATTCTACTGAGGATATTCAATGTAGGAAACAGAGAGAGAGAGAGAGAGGGAGAGAAACATGAAATTAATGAGGGTAATAGAGAGAAAAAAAGAAATTAGAGGGTGGGAATTATCATGATTTTCTTTTTTAATCGGATCAGTGTGCTCCGGCTTCCAAAATGAACCGAAAGATTAAACGGGGTGGTAGTAAAGTTGGCTAAAGAAAGGTAGGATTAGTTAAAAAAAAAAAAAAAAAAACCATTTTCTTGGAAGGGTTGACGATACAAAGAGAGAGAGAGACGGAGATTTAAGACTACTTTTTTTTTTTGGCGATTCTTGTAGGTTTAATTTTGTTTTCAAAGTAGCATGAGAAATGTGGCTTATTGTTCCTTACTCATTTTCTATATTGGTGGTAGCTTCTAGTGAGTTTTTTTGTGTATTTTACAGAATTTAATAAATGAGTTATGTTTGATGGATGAACGTGTCTGACTAGAATTTTTAGGTTGTGTTAAAGCATAAAATCAGAAATAAACGTCAGATATGGTATTTATATTAAATTAAATATAGAATGATGAGTTGTATTAGAGGTTTTGCATTAAATATAAATATATTGATTTTATCAACAATTAGGTATATGGTCAGTCCAACTGTCCAAGAGCGAAGCAGGGGTGCTTAGGCAAGGGGAAAACAGCCTGGTCAAGACGAAATTGTAAAGAAATCAAAACACAATTAAGCATATTTGAATTGAATTTACAAAAATTTGTATATATAATTTAAATTTTGGAAGACATTTCTCTTGAGATTTTAGTCCTATATAATATAAATATATGATGATATCTCGTTTATGTTTGTTTTATTATATAAATACAATATTAATTTAAGTCCCTTATAACCATTTTTGCTTTTGACATAGCATTCAGTAATATTATATTGATTTAAATATTATCGAATTTAATTAAGCTAACCCTTTTTATATGATTTTTTTCCCAATTAAAAGGTTCGAATTCTCAAATTTTTAAAAGGAAAACCAAGTTCTTTTCAGGCCATGACTTTTCCTATTTGGGAGCTATTTGGTGACGGTGAAATAAATATATAATTGCAAAGGTTGACTTGAAATATGGTATATAACTATAAGGAACCTTTTCTTTTGTCAGCATTGATAATTTGATATGAATGCATTTGAAGATGTAGAATTCAATGTCAAAAATTGAAAAGAAAACATATTGTAAATACCTCTATTTTCCCCTAAGTTTTTAATTGGACACTATTTTCTCCCTCTCTTAATTAACTCTTTAACTTTATTTTGTTAATATCATTAACTTATGTATAGGGATTCATGGTGCTAATTTAATGATTTAATCAAAAGAAAAAAAAGCGTCATAATATCACAATATTATTTTTCATATAATTTTTTTATAGTTTGTTGATTTTGATTTTAAATATAGTTAGGTGTTTTTCTAGGTTAACTTTTCCTTATTAAGTATCTATTTCAAAATTTAGAGTTTTTTTGCCACAAAAATGTTTAAAAAGGAGTTAGACTCACCTGCGATTTAAGGGTAGGGTGAAGTCTCTTTTTCTCCACGATACTAATATCGGACAGGGCGAGTCATCTATTTCTCTCAGGCGTAAATATAACTCTTGGATGCATAAGTTTATGCCTTAGGGTAATAGACAGCTCGCTCTGCCTGATATTGGTATCGCCTAAGAGAAAAGAAGACTTTGTCTTACCTATTGATTATAGGTAAACCTAACCCCTTTTAAAAAAAATTATACAAAAAATAAAGAATCACAAATAAATGTCTAAAATAGCAAATTAAACTCAAAAATCCAAATTAAATAATACAAATACACCTATAGTTACTCTATATGTTTATCTAGTAAAAAAATAAAATGTACGATTATGTGTTTAATTCTTGAAAAGTATCACTTTATTGTAATTCAAATTATAACGTTTGAAACGTGTTCATATTTATAAATTATATAATTACAATTTTATTAATTAAAATTGTGAGTAATTTGATAAATAGTTACTAATTTTATACTTGAAAGTAATTAACGACTCACCTACTGAACATTAACATAATCTAAGAAGATAAATTCCACCTTATCCTTAAATCGTAAGTAAACTCAACTTTCTTCCAAAAAATTCTTTATAAAAGAATACAAATACAAGTCTTCATTTAAATTTTTTTAATTTTAATTTTAATTATTTTAATTAAAGTAGCATTTTTTTTAAAACATTTTTCCTTAACTTTTTATGAATGAGTTCTGAATTTCTCACATGAAATTTTATTCAAATCGACATGTCTTAGTAAAAACTTACCATCAACTTATTTTTTTAATTACATCAATGAAGTTTAATTACTTGATTAACATCCAATGATTTCTAACATATAAGTTAGAGACAAGTTAAAAATAATTTAGAAAATCAGATTGAGAGATCAAGTTATTCTACAAATAGATAAGTTCAAATATTTGGGAACAATTATACAGAATAATAGTGAAATTTTAGAGCATGTTAATAATAGAATTTAGGTTAGGTAATTTAAATACAAAAAGACTACTAGGATTATATATAATCATAAAATACTAGATAAAGTAAAAAAGAAAATTTTATCACACTACTATAAGATTAACAATGTTTTATGAAAGTGAATATTAGGCTTTAAACTGATAGTAAGAACATATAGTTGAAGTAGTTAAGATGAGAATGTTGAGATAAATGTGTAAACATACAAAAAAAATAAGATTTATAATAAACAAATATAGGGAAAAGTTAGAGTAACACCTATTGAAGAGAAATTGGTAGAGAACGTCTTACGTAGTTTAGACACGTGCAAAGAAGGCCAAGAGATATGCTAGTGAAAAGGGTGGATCAAATAGTATGGACTCTCATTAAAAGGAGTAGGAAAAAGACAAAGAGAACGCTCAACGAAGTCATTGAGTAGGATCTCCTGATCAATAACCTATCTAAGAATTTAGTTTTTAATATAACACAATAGCGTCATATGATCCATATAATCAATCCCATTTAATGGAATAAGACTTATTGTTGTTGCTGATTTCTAACAGATAACTAGTTAATGCAGGAATAATATATTTACTATAGTAACAAGATATGTTTTTAGTTTACAGCAACAATTCATGTATCATACAAAAACTTAAAACAAGACGTACAATTATTAAATCTGATATATGGAGAAAATTATTGCTGTAGAACTTAAAATCTATATATAAATGGAAGCACAATAGGAGTGCAATGCAGCAACAATGCAGACATGTAATAAGGATGCAAGTGACTACGTGGGATTGATTAAGAATGGAATTTACAATGTGGCATGTAGTGTTAAGAGCAAGTATATGTATATGAAGAGTATAATAACAATAATCCTATTCCTCAGACTCAGAATCCAAGTCCAAAGCACATGTTCCATCGTCTACATTGGCCAATGGGTTGTACAAAGGATCGGTAGGATCTGTACACCCAACCACCAAATCCAAGCTGCACCTGTCACCCTGCAGATTCATTCATTCATTTGTTTCAGTTTCTTTAACATTCACTACCACATCACATGAATCCCAGCACAGGAAGCAAAACTCATGGAAAATTAATCTTTCAATCTATGTAGTTTTGACTTGACTAGAATTCAATTCTTAAACTATATCTTAGTACAACTCAATCTATATAATTTTAATTTAGTTGAAACGGGGTCCAAAAATTTTAATTTACAACAACTCAATCCTTATAATTTTTAACTATTTCAAACTTTAGTTCATAAACTTCATAGAATATATAATTTCTAAAATATGGAGACTAATGTTTTAAGGATTAAACTATAGACTAAATTGCATCAAGATCAAGTTAAAGTTCATGACCAACCAAGCCAAAGGATTACTTTTCCCAAAACTTTAGAAAAAAGTTATAACTACAATGTCAAAACTTAAAAAGAAAGATTCAAACTGTTCAAGAGAAGAAAGGAAAGAAGTTGGTTTGAGGAGAGGTGGATAGGATCTAGTGGAGCTCACTAAAGTGAGCCCCACAGTTTTCCCCATCTTCTCTACACCCTTTAACTTGGACTTTGGAAGTAATTAGATAATCGTTCTTATAAACAAGAAGCACATTGAAGATTTGAAGAGTGTATAGTACTCACCCCTTCTTTAGAAAGATTACCAATCATTGCACATCTGGTAACCACCATATTTGCGTCCGGGAATATTGCTTTCTCACAGGCTCCTTCTTTACTCAGTTCCTCTGCCAATCCCTATCACAACATTCATAACGCTTCCAATTCAGGATCCCAAACATATCCCTTTTTTGAACTTTCACATATTTAGTTCCTAGAGTAGCTCATTCACACAAGTTAATTAAATGGAAACATGCCAAGTACACTGGCGTATAGAAAAGATGGGGGAGAATATCTTATATTTTTAAGACAACTTATAACTAATAAAAAGAATATCTTATAACTAATAAATCATAACTGTCTCAACTAACTAATTCCTACTCCCTTAAATATTTACATAACACACTTTTAAGACTCACCGATGACATGTTTACAAAAATCTACTAATGCTGGACTTAATATTCTTATATTTTGTAAAATGAGTCTGTTAGAGAATATCTCATGTTTTACCTCGTTAAAGAAGTCGATTGCCTTGTTTTGCCAGCGCTTAGGAACTTGAAACTGAAGCCTGTAGGGGCCATCCCAGTCAACTCCATTTGTAAAGGAGAAGATCAAATTCAGAGCTAAAATATAAAGAGAAAAAGAAATCAGAACTTGGTGAGAAGACAATAAATGGTTTTATGAGGGGAAAAAACAAGCAAAGAAACAAGTGTACCATGCTTGGGAATGCATATCTGGATGGTATATATTGGGGCATCAGCTTTGCCTCTATCTTTTCTCAGCATTGCTCTTGGCTCACCACCGCACATAATTGGCTGGTTAAAACCTCCTGAAAGTGTGTAACTTCATAAGTTAATCCCAAAAAACATGGCTAACAATATGAATAATTGAATATCATCAAATCTGAAGTGATATGAAAAACACGACAGCCTCACTATAACTTGATAAGTCAACATGTGTGAAAAAACGTTACAAGTCAAATCTGAAGTAATATGGTGAAGTCTCTTGAATCATGTGTGAAAAAACTGTTTGAACTTCAAAGGATTAAATTCTTCTATGTTTCGTGAAAACTCCAGGTTGAATATTTGTGGGATAACTAAGGGAGATAATCGGAATTACCATTAAAAGCAACTCCAAATTCTTCGTTGGGAGCAAGTTGAGTTGCCGCTGGATTATAAAAAAGCTTCAGCTTTTCTCCCTGTCAGAATGTGTAAAGGTATTTAATTTAAGGCGAGTAATTCCCAATGAGATGAACTCTATATTGTACCTTGATCCTTACCGCTGTAGGAGGAAGACCATTCATGGTCTTCCAATAGACTGGAGCCATCCCAAGTTCAAACATAGCCCATGAAGGAAGTTTGTACCTAAAAAAGCATCATAGTAGAATTTGTAACATTCCACAAAAAAGATAACTCAATTCTTGAGAAATGAAATGTTCTTAGACCCAAAGAACACTGCAACTTGAGACAATAACTAGAAACTTCAGTAAGAAAAAGGTATCTAGTTGGAGTTCATACTCCTGAATTTCCTCTGCTGGAGCTGAAACAGAAACAGTAGCAACAGCACTGATTTTTCTGCTGACTTCAACATTTCTCTTCTTCACCGGCGAAGAATTTGTCAACGGTACATTGAGAAAATTGTTGGCTGCATCAGAAATGATACAACTAACTATTACAATAAGAAAAATACAAGACTAATGTAGTTCTATACAAATTCAGAGTTTAATGCTTTCTGCTATTCAAACTAACTATCCACATCTTCCCAAAACAGAGGATGTAATAGTGTATCATATCTTAAAAAGAAATTTAAATTAAAAAATATGTTTCCTCCATATCTACAGAAATCATTCTGATGTTTCTGGACATTATACTATTGAGCTGAGGAATTTGTTGATTCAGATAGCTCTATAAGGCAAAACTCCTTTTTTACAAAGAAAAAAGCAAATTTCTCCTTATATCATTGATCCAAGTGGTTCATTAGTATCCAGTAGTCTAAAGCACTTTCCTTAATTAAGATAACTTCTAGTAATAACATATTTTTCCTTTACCAAAGTTTGCAGACAACTTTATTAGAATCGTTGAATATAAGGGAAGTTATTTCCACTATGGGCCCGTTTGGATAGGATTTTAAAAACGGGCTTATGGAAAAAAAGGGCTTTTGAACAGCTTATAGAAAAGGGCTTTTGGAGAAGAGATTATGAAAAAAAAGTGGTTTTGAATAAATGAGTGTTTGGATAGTTATTTATAAAAGGGGTTTTATTATTGGTAAATTACGAAAAAGGGTATGAGTATTAAATGAGGAGAGATAAGAGATAAGAGGAGAGAGGAGAGAGGGTGTAAGAAAGAAAATAGAGAAAAAGTAGGAGAGAGGAGAGAGGGTGTAAGAAAAAGTAGGAGAGATGGTGTAAGAAAAAGTAGGGGTAATATAGTAATTGGTTAGTTCAAACGTGGTTTACTGTTTCAAAAGCTACTCTGACCAGTTTATCTGAAATCTTGGTTTTAAATCATAATTTAGTCCAAAAGCCCGTTTGGACAAATATGACTGTTTGTTTTAAAATTTCTCCAAACCTAAGTTTTGAGCCAAACCTTGGTTTTAAACCAAGGTTTGGAGATTTCCAAACAGGCCCTATGACATGCAAGTATGTAACAAAATGGAATCGATCCTAGATTTAAAAATGAGAAAAAGAATAATAGAGATAGAGACTAACCGAGCGTGCTAGAAACGCCACAAGAGACGAACCGTTTGGCCAAGAATGGTTGCGTGGAAGATGCGAAGATTGACCCATTTGTTGCTGCCGCCATGTTTCACACCTTCATTCACTATTGGAAGAGAGAGAGAGAGAGAGAGAGAAGAAAATAGTCGCAGTTCAATGCACTACTAGCTGGACATGTTAATAGATATAGAGGAAAGATATGATATTTTTCAGTATGCGTATGTGGGTAAGAATTTGCAGATAGCGCAGAAATTTTGGAGGGGAAACGCCGAAAAATCTTATAATATAGACAAATAGAAAGAAACTGAGAATCAAAAATATCTGGACCTGGTTTCTCCGACCCCGTTCGGGAACGCATCTCTTGGCTAAAACCCTTCGCGGCTTCACTGCCTTATCCCTTTTTTCTATTATTTCTCTTTCCACTTTTCACTTTCTTCCACATTAGCCCACGTTCTAGTTCAAAATTTCAATTTTAACCCTTAATTGGACAAATTACAAGTCTCGCAAGTGGCTAACTTTCATTTCAGACATACTTGCACATTAGTATTTAAAACAACGGCGCAAAATCCAGCAAACGACTTCAAGCCTCAAGGCCTTGTTTCTCGTTAGAACCTCAGAAATACAGAGACGAGAAAGAAAAACACAGGCCTTTCCTTTTCGTTCATGGCTCTGATCACCTCACAGCCCAAAAATCCCATTCTCCATAACTTCACCACCGTTCACCGCGCAATCCCCCGGGTAACCAATTCTGGGTCTTTCTCCAACAATGCTAGAAACCTTAAAGTCTCGAGCTTCAATTCAAATTCGAACAAACTTTCCCTGAAAACAAACCCCTTCAGAACGGTGCCGGATATATCTGTCAATGCAGCATTGACAGAAGCATTGGAACCCGCAGAAGAAGGGAATCTAAATTACAGGAGAATTCTGCTATCAGACGTGGAGGTGAAGCGAGAGAGACCAGTTTTCTTTGGGAGGAAATGGAATTCGTTGGATTTAGGCACTGCCGGTGTTGTTTTGACCATGCATGTGTTAAGTCTCTTTGCACCGTTTTGTTTCAATTGGAGAACTTTCTGGGTAGCTATGGCTCTGTATGTTGTGACAGGTCTCTTTGGCATCACGCTGTCTTTCCACAGAAATCTTTCTCACCGCAGCTTCAAACTTCCCAAATTGCTTGAGTATCTCTTTGCTTATTGTGGGGTTCTCGCTCTTCAGGTAAATTCTCATTCTTGATGCTTTCTTCTGAGTTTTTTCTATCATGTTTTGGTTTCTTAAGAAATATTTTCATTACCATATGGTACCACCAAGATACCTGACATAAGAAAATGAGAAGTTTGGCTATCAAATACTTATCTTCATGTCAAAGTATTGCATTTATAAGATTTGTCTCAGATTATCCATTTTGTTAGACTATATTCCCGTTAGCAGATTATTTTAAGACAAATTCAATATTTTTAAAACAAGAATGATCTTTGAAGGATGAAAATGTGACATTAAGCTTTGAAAGATAAAAATGAGATAAAATTCACTCCTTTTTCCTTTGGTGATTTTGATTGGTGTGGCAGGGGAACCCAATTGATTGGGTGAGCACACATAGGTACCATCATCAATTTTGTGATTCAGAGAGAGACCCACACAGCCCCACAGAAGGATTCTGGTTCAGTCATATGAGCTGGTTATTTGATACCAAATCTATAGTTGAAAGGGTACGTGCATATGATTATGATAAAAGAATCCCTCTGGTTTTTGTAAACTATCAGTTCTTGACAAGCAGAACAAATAATCATAGTTCATAACCTTGTTGCAAATGTTTTGGGATATTCATGTGCAGTGTGGAGAACCAAACAATGTTGGAGATTTAGAGAAACAGTCCTTTTATAGATTCCTCCGAAGCACTTACATTTTGCATCCTCTTGCTTTTGGAGGGCTGCTTTATGCCATGGGAGGATTTCCTTTCCTTGTTTGGGGAATGGTAAGGAAATCTCTTTCATTTTCTTCTTCTTTATCTTCCTGGGTATCAATCAAAGAGCCTCATTTTTTTTTCCTAAAGAATGAATTGAAACTCATGCATATATATATATATATATATATATATAATATATATGGGATCACTGTTGCAGGGTGTAAGAACTGTTTGGGTATACCACATCACTTGGCTAGTAAACTCAGCCTGCCATGTCTGGGGGAAGCAAGCCTGGAATACGAAGGACTTATCAAGAAACAATTGGTATATACTTACTTTTGCCCTCATTGAAAATTTTTCCTCTTCTGAACTCTTTTTTCTGTGAAGTGTTTTTTCCTACAACTATAAGGTATCTAATATTATTAGTGTTGGGTTATGTTTGAGTATTATCAGGTCTAATTGGGTAACTTTCTAAATGTGATTTTTCCATTCACATTGTTCAAATCTTTCATCCTGTTTAACAAAATTCAAATCTTTCATTATGTGCCAAAAATTACTTTTAGATACTGAGCGTTGTAAAAATACTACAAGTGTTGGATAGTATTTAACCCAATTTAAATATTATTAGGTCTAATTAGAGTAGTTTTTCTAATGTAATTCTTTTTCATCCACATGGTTATGAATATTAGATCTTGTTTAAGAAAAATCGAGCCTTTCGATCATCCCTAATCATTTAGTGTGGTTGAGCAGGTGGGTGGGAGTGCTAGCATTTGGGGAGGGATGGCACAATAACCACCATGCATTTGAGTACTCAGCAAGACATGGCCTTGAATGGTGGCAACTGGACATTACTTGGTACGTTGTGAGAGTTCTCCAACTTATTGGCCTCGCCACTGAAGTCAAGCTTCCTTCACAATCTCACAAACTAAGAATGGCTTTCAACAATTGAATTTATTCATAAGCTGTCGCTTTCATGTTTCATCCCATATCCATCAATCCTCAATGCTGAATTTCACATTTTGGGTGGGACTAGCATGCCTACACACTATTAAAGAGCTTTATAGTTTATAGCATGTTTGGTGCAGAAGAAGAAAATAGTGGAATCTATCTTTTATTGTACACCATATTGAAATAAATAAATATGCAATATCTTGGAATGTTTGGTGTGCTTCATGGTTGCGGCTTCTTATCACATGTTTTTTTATAATGGTCCACTTCTCTCTTCCTCGCTTCATTTTCAGAAACGCAACAGAACATAGTTTGGTGAGAGCCACCATGTTCCCTTTATTCAAATTGGTCACTGTGTGAAACAGTTCAACACGTTTTTGTGTGTGTTCAGTGATTCTATGGTCATTAATCTAAGAAGATCTCCGTCCAAGAACAAAATTATCAAATATATATATATAAAGAAAATGCCAAAATAGGTCAGAAATATGCTCTACTTTAAAAAAATAATACATTTATAATTAGTACTCTTCCGAATCTTTATAAAACTATTGTTTTATTGAGTTATGTGTAATTTATAAGTGAATATTTTATTTATTTATGAATCCAAACATTTTTTATTTAAATAATACTCTTTTTAAAATTATATATGAATATTTTTATATATTTTAATAGGTTAAGATGCATTAAATATATAAAAATATTTTTTAAATATCGCTCAATATTTTAAACTAATTTATAATTTATTCAACAATTTAAAATATTTTTTCAGTTGCATTTATTATTATCCTAAAATATTTTTTGTGTCATTTTTTTCTTAAAGTTTTCTCCCAGTTAAAAAAACTTTATCTCCGTCCATTTTCTTGTTTGATATTTTCACACCGTCCACTTTAATTATAACGTGTTAAGTCATTATTATTACTATTATTATTTATCGTCATATTGAATATTGATTTGTTCGTTGTCGACACGAGATCAGAGAGGTTGAAGGTCAATCTAAACATGAATCATGTTTATGGATCGTTTTAAATATTTAATATTTTCTCCACACGCAAATCTCACTCTTAAAAAAAGAACCGAAAAAAGTTTCCTTAATTATCAATCTCTATTGGTTTCTTCTTTTTCATAAAAAATTAGTTTTAAATAACAATCTCTTATTAAAATTAAAATATAATTTTAAAACTCAAAGAACTTTTATAAATATTTTATAATATTATTTGTTAAATAAATTCTTATAATAGTAGCAAAAATTAAATTTATATTTTTATAAAATTTAAATATATTATTTATTATTTATGTTAATTCTCTTATTTTTATATGTTCCTGTTTCCTACACCTCACGTGCCTCAAGACGAACCATGCTTATGGCTTATCCATGGGCTTTCACTTTTTGAGCCCAAGGTTGACCCACGGAAGCATCTGAAGCTTTAGGCCCATTTTCATGGGCCTACCCAACATTTAAAATGTTTTTTATTTTAACTTCAATTATATTGTATAAAAAAAAAGAATTATGTTGTTAAAAAATTAACTTTTTTAACCATAATGTATAGCACACTTAGCATTTAAATGGGTTTCTTAAGTATATAGTTAGGGGTTCAATTATTGACAGTATATATAGAGAGAATCCCATAGTCAGCACTAAAACCTTTTCAAAAAATCTATAGTACAGGGTGTTGGGGAATTAGTTACTATTTCTAATAGTAGATATTTTATACTTATCAAAAAAAAGATATATAGCTATATAATACTATTAAATTATATTTAAATATTATCAAATACAATTGAAAGTAATTATAATCATAAAAGCATTTTCCATCATTAAATAAGTTTAAACTTAAAATTTTGTGTTTAAATTGTTATAATACTTTTTCAGAAGGTCCAACTCCTTAAATATTTGAATGGAGTTAAGCATCCTATGGATTAGTATTGCAAATTTTTAAAAACAATAAAATTTCATTGCAAGTCAAGCTTCAAGAAAATAATTGTGTTCAATGAAGATCATAATTTGATGATTTAGATTAAAGTGAGCAGATTGAAGTGAGTAGTATATATTCTTATCTCTTAAATAAACAGTTAAAAATTTGATATTTAATATTTGAGTGTCATGCTTATAAAGCCATTGTTACTTTTCCTTCCAATTTTTTTTAGTTATTTATTTTTTTTAAAAAAATATATTTACATTATGCCAAACATCTATCATATCACAAAAGACTGTTATCCTGCTCATTCTAAGCACAATTCTTATATCCATATTTTCATTATATTTTCTTTTTCTTAGTTTGTGTGCGTGTTTTTCGTATCCTTTTCATTGATAAAAAATGCAACTTCCAAATTCAAGGGCCCCAACGCAACAGGTTATGAATTATTCCTCGTCCACTTTTTAATATAAAATATAAGAATTATTTATTATTTTTTATAAATTAATAAAATTAAATATATCAATTAATTTTAACTAATATAAAAATTAGTTAACTAATTTAGATAAATTAAATATTATATAATATAAATTTATTTTGAGTGGTTGAATCTAATCATGATTAACTAATTTTTGAGTGTCAATTTTATTAGTTAAAATGAAGTTTTTTGTTTTTACCAGGTGGTTAAGTAGAGGATATTTGTGACATATTTTGCCATTTCTTTATAATTGATTTAATTATCAATGAGTTGGGTCTAACATACATAATAGATTGGGTAACAGAATGAATGATCATTCATAACATTCTTACATATTCTATATTTATTTATTTCAATGTGGCATACAATAAAAGAGAGATTCTACTATTTCCCTATGTACCAAACATGCTATAAAACTCCTTATGAATGCTATTCCCACCCAACACTGAGGATTGGTTCATATGGCACGAAAGCAACATCAATTCAATTGTTGAAAGCCATTCTTAGTTTGTGAGCATGGGAAGGAAGCTTGACTTCAGTGGCGAGGCCAACAAGTTGGAGAAATCTGACAACGTACCAAGTAATGTCCAGTTGCCACCATTCAAGGCCATGTCTTGCTGAGTACTCAAATGCATGGTGGTTATTGTGCCATCCCTCCCCAAATGCTAGCACTCCCACCCACCTGCTCATTCATAGGGATCATCCAAACATACGGCTTTTCTTAAACAAGATCTAATATTCAAAACCATTTCATGAAAATAATATTTAAATAGGGATAAGTGGTATCCATCATCCTTAAATATTTCTTCATTAGTATTCAGTATTCTAAATTAATTTTGATACATTTAGTATTTTAAAATAATTTTTAGTACAATTTTATTTTTAAAGTATTTTTTTAGTAATAATGAGTCCAATAAACTTAGGATATTAAATGTTATTCGAAGAATACTCTAGGGTAGTAGATACTATTTCATCATATTTGAATATAACCTAATATTACCAAAAACTACATTTTGAAAGCTACCCTGACAAATATAATGTTCAAACATAACCCAATACTTAATAATACTAAATACCTTATAGTTGTAGGAAAAAACACTAGACAGAAAGTAAGTATCTATATATACCAATTATTTCTTGACAAGTCCTTGGTATTCCAGGCTTGCTTCCCCCAGACATGGCAAGCTGAGTTTACTAGCCAAGTGATGTGGTGAAACCAAACAACTCTCACACCCTGCAACAGTGATACGACATATATATATATATAGACATGCGCATGAGTTTCAATTCATTCTTCAGAAGGTAAAGAAGAAGAAAATGGAAGAGATTTGCTTACCATTCCCCAAACAAGGAAAGGAAATCCTCCCACGGCATAAAGCAGCCCCCCAAAAGCAAGATGATGCAAATCGTTAGTGCTTCGGAGGAATCTATAAAAGGGCTGTTTCTCTAAATCTCCAACATTGTTTCGTTCTCCGCACTGCACATGAATATCCCCAAAACAATTGCAACAGCGTTATGAACTATGATTATTTGTTCTGATAGCATAGAAAAACCGGAGGGATTCATAGATTATAATCATATTCATTAAATTAAGTTTTGAAATTAGAAATATATACTGATATTGTCTTTCTATCAAAATGACTCAAGTGAATTTTATAGGATTTTCTATTTTATATGATCTTTCTAATTAATGTATTTGGAACTTTTTCTTTATATTCTAATATTCTTGATACTACTTCCCCCCCCCTTTTTTTTACTGGGCTTGTATTTATACTTGTTTTTTAAAGTCTAAAAAACCTCAACAATTTTCTTGTTCTTTTTCTTTTTTGCTTAGGCTTGTAATGTTTTTCCTTTTTAGTCTCATATGCTTTAGATCCACGATCTTTAATTTCTTTTTATTTTCATTTCATTTTTTATGTCCTAGATCGAATGTCTTTTGATATCATATTAATTAAAATTTGAGATTATAAATATATATATTGAAGTTGTTCTTATATCAAAATGACCCAATTCAATTTGATACAACTTACCTTTCCATTATATACTTTTAATCATATCTATGACTAGTTATTGATTAACGTGGGAATTCTTCTTCTTTGTATTCTAATAATACTTACTTACCCTTTCAGCTATAGGTTTGGTATCAAACAACCACATCACATGACTGAACCAGAATCCTTCTGTGGGGCTGTGTGGGTCTCTCTCTGAATCAACAAATTGATGGTGGAACCTATGTGTGCTCACCCAATCAATTGGGTTCCCCTGCATACCAATCATAATCACCAAAATATGATAGAAAAGACTAAGAAGAAAGGTTTAAGAACGAGAATTTACCTGAAGAGCGAGAACCCCACAATAGGCAAAGAGATACTCAAGCAATTTGGGAAGTTTGAAGCTCCGGTGAGAAAGATTTCTGTGGTAAGACAGCGTGATGCCAAAGAGACCCGTCACAACATAGAGAGCCATGGATACCCAGAAAGCTCTCCAATTGAAACAAAACGGTGCAAAGAAACTTAACACATGCAAGGCCAAAAAAGCACCAGCTTTGCGCAAATGCGACGAATTCCATTTCCTCTCAAAGAAAACTGGTCTCTCTCGCTTCACCTCCACGTCTGATAGCATAATTCTCCTGCACTTTACATTCCCTTCGGGGTTTGTTTTCGGGGAATTAGGATTGAAGTTGTAGACTTTAAGGGTTCTAGCATTGTTTGAGGAGGACCCAGAATTAGTTAGCCGGGTAAAGTCATGGAGAATGGGGTTTTTGGGCAGAGCCATGAACGTGTTTTTGGAGAAAAGAGGCCTTGAGGCTGCTTGAAGTCGTTTGTATAGATTTATATATATACTATGCGCAAGTAGGATTGTGAAATGAAATTTGTCGATTTGGGGGGTTCAAAATGGAATTTGAACTAAAACGTGGGCCAATGAGAAGGAAAGTGAAGCGTGCACATTACAAACAGTTAACAATTACGGATAATGCATGCCTGGTCTAAACTTGTGTTGGACCAAGGGATTCAGAGATATTGTTGTTTTTTTGAGGCCATTGACTTTTGTACTAGAGCTGTTATATATAGCAATCACCCTTTAAGAACATCACTGATGACATTAGGTGGACTTCACATATATGGGAATGGGCAGATATTACTATTACATGGATCAAGAGAAAACTTGACCACAGCAGATTATATATATCTCGCTAAGCTCTCTCATAATTTAGAGGACAATTTTTGTATCATTGATCAGGACTTGAATCTTGATGAGGAAGGTTAATCCTTTGTAGGGTTGATGTTTATCTTATAAGGATATCCGGTATTTATTCAAAAATAAAAATCTTTGACCTAGGTTTTAAGACAACCCCTTACCCTTAGTCTATAAATTAAACATGCACCAATAAGAACTAGAGAGTTCTAGTACTTCAAAATGATCTCCTAACAATGTCTATCAATGGAAATTTTTAGCGTCTCCTACCAGATTTTGATTTTATTGCATTTATTTAGTACAGTTCCAACGCAGCGGAGACAAAATATATTATTTAAATAACAAGCTGTGGAAAATGCGGTGCCTAAACCAAATCACAAACTGATACGATTCCATGGGATTTCTGATTCTATTGGATTTCGTCGTCGTCTAACTAAAGTTGTATGGGATGATTCATCTTCGTATTGGGACTCTGCTTTCGATTTCGTCTACCAGTTTCAATCCTGGATTATGCTTTCCAATTTTCTGCACTTCGCTTCCAAGAAGATTGTTCGAGATTTTACCGATGGAATTATGGATGCCGATAGAGGAAAAATTCCCAGGAGATTGCCTGCTCTTTACTTTCCAACTTCTTGATTTCTTTTTTATAATGACAGCCCGTTCTTCAAATATTCTGAGATAAAAATCTGTCGTTTAACAAAACCAAAACAATTACTTGTATATCATTTGTCCTGTCATATGCCACCTAAAGATTGGTTTTAGTTAAACTCTGTCATTCTAACAGTCAAACTAAAGATTCTATTAACATTAGGTAAGATTGTACTATTTTAAAAACTAAGGCTAAAATTGTTTCACGAATAACTTTAAGACATTTGATGTATCTTAACCCTTCTTAGTATTTCTCCTCGTATTGAATATTGTTTGGTCATTGTCAATATAGGAGATTAGAGAGGTTGAAGTCTGAAGGTCAATCTAAACATGAATCATGTTTGTGGATTGTTTTAAATATTTAATATTTTCTCCACACGCAAATCTCACTCTTAAAAAAGGAAAAAACAATAAATAAGAATGCTTCCTTAATTACCAACCCTATTTTTTTTGGTACAAAATTACCAACCCTATTTTTACCAATCTCTGTTTACCACAACTCCCGTGCCTCAAGAGTTTTTTTTAGTACAAAAATTTGTAAAAAAGAGTTTGCCTCACCTACGATCTAAAGGCAGGGCAAAGTTTCACTTCTTCCTAAATGATATTAATGTCAGACAGGGTGAATCATCTATTACCATCAGGCGTAAACATAAACACTCAGGAGTTAGGATGTCTCCTCAAACTCTATAAATAGAATCACAATAAAGCAGTACTCCCTAAGAATTAAACAAACTCTAAATAATCATATATCTCACACTTTCACATGTCTTTCGTGCCTCGAGATGGACCATGGTTATGGTTTCTAATATAAATAAGCTTTCACGATTTGGGCCCCAAGGATGACCCACTGAATCTGCTGAAGTTTTAGGACCATGGAAATGGGCCTACAAAACATTTTAATTTCAATTATATTGTTTAAATTAACTTTTTGAATATCTATATACAATATATAATATTTCTCAAGTAATTAATATAGGATCTAATTAAAAAATTTATCTTAATCATAAATATAATATATATTTTGTATATTTATTCAATTTTTTAAATTATCCCTATTAATATTTCCTCAACAATAATCAAGGAAAGAATTGAGGGAATTAAGGAAAATAATTAGAGTATTTTAGGAAAAAATTATGTCATATTAACTAATTTAACTAATATTTTTAAACTAGTTAAATTAGTTAAATATGTTATATATTAATGATGGAAGGAGAACTATTAAGTAATATTAAACATTATCAAACACAATTAAAGGTATTTCTTCCCTGGCATTTTTTACCTCCAAACAGGCTTAAACTTGATACCTTATGTTTAGGTTGTCATCATACTTTTCATTAGGTCCAATCTTCCTTATTTATCTCATAATCCAATCTCCACCATTAGATCTAAAAATGAAATATTAAATCTAAACCATCGATTCTTGGATGTGATGTGGTGGAGATTAGATTATAAAAGAAAATGAGAAAATATGATGGTGAGAGTATCATGTCCCATATAACCCTCTCAAACTTTAATTTATATGCATATAAGCCCCTTAAATGATTTATATTCTTACATAAAACTCACAAGCACACCCATATTGATTAAATGATTCTTGAAATTATTAAAAAAAAACTAATTACTATTCTCTTCATTACTTGACTATATATAGTACTACCACTTCTTTTAATGAAAACGGAGAAAAAATAATGACTTCTCTAAGTAGAACACAAAATTCAGAAAAATTAACAAAAAAGGTAAATTTGAATAGACACGGATATAAACACTTTAGGAAACAAAGTTAAAAGAACAAAACCAACAACCTTGAGCATCGAGAGCACCAAATGTTTCATTATTACTTTAAAACTTTAACAGAAGAATTACCATGCTCTCATGACCTCGAGGTTCCACCAAATTTTATATACATAGGACAACAACATTTGGAATTTCGAAGCCATAGGATAATTAAAACAAACTAGAACAACTGTCATATTATATTAATCATACAAAGCCACTCACAAAAGGCATTACTTGTTTTGTAAGAATATATTACATTATATATAAACTATATAATAAATAGAATATAGTAGCTACGGTAAATATGCACGGGAGAATATTTAAATAAGCACAATCATGAAACCTAGCTATGCACACCTCTGGTTTATTGTTTTTAGCTTCAAACGTTGGTACTCAAGCTTGCTAGAGCTTGTTAGAAACTAGCAATAATTATTATTATGCACACATTCATATGACTTGATTATGTCAATCATGGGTGAAAAGGCAAATAATTAATTACGTTTGAGAATTTTGTGAAATAATGAGTATGGGGCGTGAGCATGAGTTCAGTTCATACGAGGACTGTCAAAAGTGGGGTGTGTTATTTATCTGACACTCGATAATAATGGATAAATAATATAAAAAAGACAGTAATTATTATTATGTTAACCAGAGAAATTGCGCTTACGTCATTACAAAGCATGCCTTTCAAGCAACGATTTCGAGGTGTCTATAAAATAAACAAATTACTCTTATAAATTATTTATTAATTATTATATCACCCATATTTTTATATAATTCAACCATGCATTTTATTGTTAAACTTAAACTACAGGTTAACCCACAACTGCTTTTCACACTTTGTACGGTTAAAGTGTATTTTTAACTCATATCCTGTGTCTCTCAAATTGATGATGAATATATATATATAGGGAAGAAAACAATGTTATTGGATTCATCTGCCCAAGGATGATATATAATTAATATTAAAATTTAAAATGAAAATTTTTGTTTCGAAAACACACTTTGTGAAATTAAACAACCATGCATGTAATTAAGATTTCTTGATATATTGATACAGGGGGTATACTATCATATATTTTTTGGTACTATATACTCTATTTATTAACTATTTGAGAATTACTATTATATATTTTCCTTAATTATTCTAACAAATTTAGAAAAAAAATTTATATGTGAAAATTGGCAAAAATGAATTATAACTTAATTTTACTACAAATTATAGCATTGAAATAAAACTCCATTATATATCGTGTTTATATCCAACGCTTACTACATAAATATCAAGTTAATGTTGAAGTTAAACTAAGATTAGCCCAATTCAAGCATAATTAATCTTTGATAATATTTGCTAGTGTAGACTTTAAATGGTATGTCACACACAAGTATCCGGCAAAATTATGCTTTGATGACATTACTGGTAAAATAAATGGAGCGAGGAGCAATGTATTACCCAAACATCTTAATCTAAAATTTCAAAATTCTAGTTTTTTAGTCTTTTTCACTTATACATAATATAAATTGCATTTTCAAGGCAATTAATGATCCTATATATAAGTCAATTGATAGATTATTAATTAATTTTTTTAAACATCACCCCTTATTATAATTTATTAGGATGATTTTATTAATTAATTTAAATATCATAGCTTATGTATTTTTTTCCATATTCCTAAAGGGTTAAAGTTGGGAAACTGTTTTTTTTTTTTAAAAAAAATCAATTAACCACCGTTTTTTTTAGTGATGGTAGAAAGATTATAAGCTATGAGTTATATTAAGTATAGGAGAGAGCATACATTCATCTTTTTAACCTAATTTTATGCCATGTATGATTTCTCACATCTAACCAATGAGTATACTCACATTTGATATGTTAACAAGCAGTACATGTGAATTAAGATTTTTGTTGTTACCAGACATGGATCATGATATGATTGAATTTGTAAGTAGAAGAATTCCGTTATAATATATATGAACATCACCTATAATTTAGTGCTTGATTATGCATGGGTGTGGGGACAAGGTAAATGTGAATATGGAAAGGGGGGAAGAGTAGCCCATGATTTTAGCTTTTAGAAAAAGGTAA
The DNA here is from genome assembly GCA_037074615.1 of Leucaena leucocephala. Lineage (NCBI taxonomy): Eukaryota > Viridiplantae > Streptophyta > Magnoliopsida > Fabales > Fabaceae > Leucaena > Leucaena leucocephala. Next base: position 5,447,705 of record CM073557.1, on the reverse strand, counting down.
GGCTCATTTCAGAGTTTCATCTTCCCCGATGCCCCCACACACCAGTTGCAGCAGCAGAGAGAAAGACAAAAAAAGCATAAAAAGCTTCTGATTCAAGGCAAACACTTTTCAACCACCTGTCACTCCCATCACACCCCCGGTTTCTATTCTCACCCTCATCTCCCACACTTCAATGCTCCCTCTCAGGAGGGGAGGAGGAGAAGAAGAAACTGAATATATAAATTAATGGAGTTAGGGCACGCGAGGTGACCGGGTACTGGAGGAGTAAGTCGTCCGCTATGGCCTGAGGGTCGTAGCATGGTCCGGTAGATACCCCGCATTCGCCTCGATATTCAAACCCCACAAACAGACCCCCTTCCCCTCCTCTGCACGCCTTTCCACTCCCTTATTCTTCTCCAGTATTTGTCACCTTGGAATTTGTGGCTTTCCAACAAATCATCTCCTTCTTCATCTTCTCTCTCTCTCTGCCTCTCTGTCTCTATGTTTAAATACCCGCGACGACAAAACAAACCACGAATTAAAACCAACGAGAAAGCGAAGAGATCATCAAAATACTTTGTTGTGTCTGTGTGGTTCTTTCTTGGCAATATATCAGATTGGCTCCTGTGTCTGGTGTGGCTTGGTGTGTGTGAGGTTAGTGAAGAGTGATTCAAAACGGGTCTCCCACTGTGGATGCTTGGGCTCGGCGCGGACCGTCTTTGGGCCGACATGAACCGCCTCCTCGCCTTCCTCTTCCACCAGGTAACGTATTCGTCATCATCATCAGTTTTCAGTTCTAAACAACGTAACTTATGTCATGTTGTGTCTTGATATGATACATATGAATGATTCATTTAAGAATTGGTGTATGTTAAAAACGGTTATGCAGGGAGTTCTGGATGAGCAATTCCTGCAGCTTCAGCAGCTTCAGGATGAGTCGTCTCCAAACTTCGTCTCCGAGGTTGTAAACATTTACTTCCACGAGTCCGAGAAGCTTCTCCGAAACCTCAGATCATTGCTGATGGATAGGGAGTTGTCGGACTATAAGAAGATGGGAATCCATGTGAACCAATTGATGGGAAGCAGCTCGAGTATTGGCGCCAACAGAGTTCGAAACGTCTGCGTCGCATTTCGTGCTGCCACTGACCAGAACAACCGTGCCGGGCACGTGCTCTCCCCTCCTTTACTTTCTTCGTCTCTCTCATTTATATGCACAAAGTTTAACGTCTTTTTAGCTAGTTCTTACCTTGCATAGTGTTGTCTGGTTCATTTCATTTCAGATGCCTTCGAGCTTTGGAGATGCTAGAGCATGAATATTGCTATCTCAAGAACAAATTACACGAACTTTTCCAAGTACTTTTATTATTCCTCCAACAACTCCTACTTTTTATACTTTATATATTTTGCAGTGGTCGGATATAAGTACATGGTAATTACTAATATTTAATAATAATGCAGATAGAGCAAGAACGTGCTTTGGCAGCAGGAGTGAGGTACCCAGGGCAGAATTAGAAGGGGTGGGGGGAGTGAAAGTTAAAGACAAAACAAAGGACGAGGAAAGGCAAGGAGATAGAAAGATAGATGTTAAGGATGGTAATCTGGTTCAAAAGGCCTTCTTTTGTACTTTGTTTTGTGTTAAGGTCATCAGTGACAGTGATGATGCCTCTCTCTGGGGTTTGGGTTTTGTGTTGTTTCTGGATTCTAGTAGTAGTGTGTACGTACGTAGTGCCATAATTAATCATGTTTCTTTGGAAGAAGTTGGTAGAAACTTAATACCACATTCTCGTAAGTCATTTACACATGATTCCCGCGTATCAAGACATACATTAAATTAAAAAAAAAATTATATTTATTTCTGTTAAAGAACATGTATTGAAAAATGTCACAAGTGACCACAGGAATAAAATTGAAAAAAATAGCATTAATTACCCCATATTACGTTTCATAGTAGAAAGGGTTTGGCTCACTTGTAAAGACAACATCATTCTTATAAGTTACAACAAAGCCATAGGAAGGGCTAAGGGGTTTTAGGGTTTTGGCTTCTCGTTTTCAGTACAAATGAGGACGCTAGAAATAACATCACTATTTACAGTATTTATAGCTCTGGTGTGGCCAATTTTTTTGCAGTACGTACACACAAGAAACACTGTAGATGCTTTTTAGTATTATTATTTTGTGAGGAAAGGGCATTTGAACGTGAACAGTAGTCAAATGGGTTGAATTGAAAGGCCTAAACGAGAGGGGGTACATGTGTTTGGCAGCAGTGTAGTCCAACTCAGTTACAGTAACATTCCGTATAGCCTTACCACATAATAAGCTAGAACAAACTTCCCTCCAACTCTGGTTTCACACATTCCACTACTACATCCACACCTGGTTCTATCTCATCTTTAAATACATTACTTCTTTTATTTTTAATATATAACATAATTAAAATAAAAGTTAGTATTAATTTTAAATAAAATATCTAAATTTTATATTTATTACTTTTTTTAAATTATCTCAATCGATATTTTCTTAATAATAATCAAATAAAATAATGAGTGGTAAAATTAAGAATAATAATTATGATATTTTAGAAAAAATATCTCGTATTAACTAATTTAATTAAATTTTTTAAATTAATTAATATTATATATTAAATACCATATGAATACATATTTTAAGAAGAGAATTATTCCCATGTTTTGCGTTTAACAGAGTGAGCTAACCCCTCATAACGTTCCAATTTAAGGTTGAAGTCTTTGTTAAGAGATATACATATTTATTGCCTAACATATTCCTTAAATATAATTGTTAGTTTTTAGTAAAATGGAAAAAAATTTGAACCATTCATATTAATTAACAAAAATGAAAATATTTGATCAGTTTATTTACTACTTTTATTTTTATGTATAGAATACTTTTAACTATTTAGTAGGAATTTTTTAAAAAAAAACATTCTAATATTATATTAAAGACAGGAAAAATATTTAATTTAGTTAGTTGTATTGAATTTAAGAGGATGTGAGATTTAATGAATCATACTGTTTGGAATTTATAGATGTTGAAATGATTCAAAGAAATTATAACTATTGATACTTGTTATATTAATTTATATACCCTATTAATATATCAACATTAATTCTATTGAGTTAAAAAATTAATGCTTGGTTGTTGATTAATTAATTGATTTGGATTGGATTAAGCTTTTTACTAAGAAGAGTAATATGCATATATAATGACCAATGGAGAATGGTTAAAAACCTAAAATGTGGATTGACATGACAAGGCATACCTTTCAATTTCAACGGCACAGCACTTGTACGGGAAATGTGACTATATTTTTGAAAACAAATATAATAAATACAGCTGAATGAGCTCAAACGGCTCCATTTTACTTCTTTATATTCCTTTTATTCATAGTGTCCATATATCTGAAATAATAATAATAATAAACAACTTATAGCTAGGTACAGTTTTGTTTGGTATAAGAGAGTTTTTGGAAAGGAGCTGGCATACATAATTTAAAGTAGATAAAGTCACATTTTCTTATAGACGATACCAATATCAAGTAAGGTAAGTTGTCAATTATCCTCAGACATAAATTTAGGCACTCAAGAGTTAGGATACATCTCTAAATACCATAATTAAAACCACAATAAAATAAAATTCTCTAAAAATAGAACATACTATAAATAATTATATGTCTCACCTTTTTAATATTCACAAATCAGTAGATAAAAGTTGATATGGGCATTGTACCAAAAAAGTGAAAAAAGTTTATATGGGCCGACTATACCCATCTAATTCGCCCATCATGAAACAAGAAATAGAAAACTGCCAGCCTGCCACTTTTAGGCTGATCAATTTATTAGTAAGTAATTATATATAAAAAATAAAATATAAAATTAATTAGGCCCATTAGACCCATTTGCGTTGGCCCCTTATGGGCAGGGACGAAATTGGTCCTAACTAAGCCTGCTGTGTTTTTTTTTTTAATTTAATCATTAGTATAATATCTTTTAAAGTTTAGACATCACCGCCCATAATAAATACACTTTCTAATATTTAAATTTATATTATCCTCCCTATATGTATAGAGTGAGACTATGTATTATCTCAACTAATTATTTGTTTGCTGGTGCAAAACCTACAATTTTTTGGTTTATTAATTTATTAGTAGTAAATTATATTCAATAATATACCAATGAGGTTGGGTATATCATAGCTAATTGGTCATAATATAATAAATAAATATTTAAATATTTATTAAAATAAGTTTTCACAACCTAATATTTCTTCAAATAATATTGTCTAGAAAGACAGCTTATATACTATTTCATCTAGTTTTTAATATAAAAATTAATTAATTTTTTTAGAATATATTAAAAAAAATAAAATAAATCAGTTAATTATGATTAAATTTAACTTCTTAAAATAAATTTATATTATATACTCTCAAATTTACTTAAATTAATCAATTAACTCTTATATTAATTAATTAATTTAATTTTTTAATATATTTAATAAAATTAAATAACTAGTACGAGAGGTACTAAAAAATAAAAAACAACTTTGTTTTACACCAGAGAAAAGTAATTTTATTTAAGAAAAAGGGGTCACAGAGGTGGTGCTTGGACACATTCACAGGATTAATTATTTTGCATGGAGCTAATCGTGATTTGCTTTTATCCCAAATTAAAGTGACTTTATGGAAGTAATTGATTATCCAATTGAAAGGTTTAATTGGGGCCACGTTATCATTATATATATATATATTTATGTCACATAATTTAATCATGCCCAAGCGCAATAATTAGATGAAGGGCCATATTCAGTCACAATAAGCATATTATTCCTCAAAACCGACGGATTAGTCAAAGCTGGAAGGTTTTTTAGTGAAAGTATCCAGAATAATATCAAATCATATATTCCAGTTAATTAAAAATGCATATACTTGCATTGCATGGTTACGTGCTTTGATCTTTATGCCAATCGCCTCTTTTTTAATTTTTTTCTTTTTAAATATACTTATATATATAATATCTATATTTGTCACATGTACTTATAACTAATTAATTCTGCCCAGATTTAAGTGCAGATCAATGCATATCATGGGAAACTTATGAATTTTTTTTTTAGTTGTCCATCCGATTTATTAGAATTTTGCCTTGATTATATCTGAATTTGATCCGCGTCGCGCATCTGGTTATGGTGGATAAGTCTCCTAATAGAGATTTTTTATATACGCCAAGGTTCAAACTTGAGACCTCGTTTAAGCGATACCAAAACATTTATCACTCATATTAATCCCTGTTGGTGGGAAAACTTACGAGTTGATTCGAAGTCTTCCCTCGTGGAATTGACTGTCTATGTAGCCCACGTGGAATTTTGAGCGAAGTCCATGTTTTATCCATTCTTTTAATTCTATATATATAAGTTGTATTTTGATCTTTAAACAAATTTTAGTCGGAATTTTTCAACAATGTTTACTTATAAAAATTATCTTAAAAATTAAAATAATAAAAATCGTAATTAAAACATCTGTTAGGACCTAGGTTGATGTAATTATAATTTATATATGTATTATTTTTTTAATTTTAATAAAGTTAGCATCGGTTTGCTGGACTCAGTCTTACGAATTTCTTTTAATTAATTCATATTTTTTTCTCTTTCATAAATTCCATTTTTTTTTTCAAAATAAAATATCGGATTGCTGTTACATGTGGCGGCAAATTAACCTTGCAAATATATAGCTTCACCTAACTCATATCAACCTCCATACTGACTCAACGTCTCTACAATTTAATTTAGGATAAATATATATCTAATATCTTAAATTAATTTTATAGAAGTAACTAATATCCTAAACTAATTTCTAATTTATTTTGCTGTAAGAAAATTTTCTCAAAATTTTTAGTTCAATTACGGTTGCAGTTTTTTTTTCTTAAAAAATCTATAGGATGAAAAAAATAGGGAGAAAATATAATTTTAGTTCATAAAAATTTCCTCAATTATTAATCTAGTCCTAAACCTTAATTTATTACTACAACTTACTCCTTGGAATTTATCAAGTCAAGAAAAGTTAAAAAAAAAAAACTAAGTTGTTCAGAGTTAAAAAAACTCCTGGACTAAATGGTTCTTACTCAAGAAAATATAAAAATTGAATTGTTTTAAATTAAAATTTAAAAATTAAATTGATATAATTGAGAATGAGGAAAAAATACAGGGACTAAAATTTATATTTTTTTTTTCATAATAAGGTCCTTCCAAAATTGAATTACGTATAAATTGAATAATAGCTGTCGTTCCTCAAAATACGTAATAAAATATGATATTTAATTTAGAGTAGATGGGGTTTGTAGTCTTGTCTAAGATTGCTTAGGAACTTTGACGGGACTTTAATTAATTACAATAAAGACAAGTAAACATAATCTGAGATGAGGTAATATTGGTGAGCGAAACGGTTGGAGACTTGTAGTTTGACCAGGATACAATGGCCAACATTGACCTAGACATGAAATTACTATAATATTAATATTTATTAATTAGTATAAAACACATCTCCATATGAATTATTATTTTTTAATTATCTTTAACTCTTAACTTAATAATTAAGCTTCTGCATTTCTTTATTAAATTCTAATTAGTTTTACGCTTTCAATTTCAGAAACGAACAAAGTCACAGAATATACCTTGATTATAAACCCGTCCTCACTCGTATTAGAGGAGACAGGACGTGCCTTCAGTTTATGTTAAAAATAAGAATACGTGTTTTTCCTTGTTAATTTTGATAAATCAATTTGCCAAAGTTACGAGAGTAACACCTTTTTTTTTTATTTTTGATAAAGTATTTTTTATTTTTTAATATAGTTGACTTTTCAAACGTTTTCATGATTTGGGGTTGAGAGGGGAATGAAAATTTTTCTAAGTTGATTTAACAATACTAGAGAAGTTGAGTTAAAAATTTATAATTAATTTTTATTTTTATTTTTTATCTTAAATATTCTTTTCAGTACAAATTTTATAACTCCACTTCTATTTGAAAGAGAAAATCAGTTCAACATACGCCAAACAAATACTAAAATTATTTTATTTTTTTATATACGGATAGTTTACGTGAATTGAATTTCACTACCAATCAACAACATCAAAACAAGTTTTTTAATTTAAAAAGTATCTATAAAAATATTTATAAATTCTTCATCAATAAATTTCTTACATTATTAGTACAATTTAAATTTATGATTTTATAAATTATAATCAAATTCTAAACCTTAAACTAACCTTCTTTCCTGGCTTGCTTTGATAGTTTTATACCATATGATTTGATGAAAAGGAAAAAAAAATAAAAGAGAGAGTAATATGGATGAGATGGCTTTAAATCCTTGTGCCTAACAAAATTGTGAATTGATTTGAGAAATTTGTCAGCGTCAACGTGGTTAGATTTTTTCCAAACGAATTGAGGGGGAGATAGCTACCGTTGGCACCTACTTCGTATATTATACATTTTCTTCTCTTTTCCCTTTCCCTGTTTCATACACACACTTCCACGCAAAACCAGAGCCACCCCCCTCTCATCTTCTTCTCCATTCCTCTTTTCCCTTCCTCCCTCTCTCTCTATATATTCCGTTCTTTCTCCTTCCCCTTACTCTGTCCACCCTCTTCTCTCAATTCTTGTCCGCTACTCGAACCTTCTTTTACAGAGTCTCAGCTATGAAAGAGTCCTTCGTTGTCCAAGACGCCTATGTCTTCAAAGAAGAAACCCATCTCACCGTTCTCAAGACCTCCCTCTTCTTCGCCGGCGACGGCTTCACCGTCTACGACTCCCACGGCCAGCTCGTCTTCCGCGTCGACACTTACGGACCCGACGCCCGCGATAAGGACGAGCTCGTCCTCATGGATCCCCACGGCCTCTGCCTCCTCACCGTTCGCCGCAAGGTATTAATCGAAATCCTGATATTTGAATTGAACTCCTACTGCTTCACTGTAATTGATTGTTCTGTCATTTCAATCACTTTATTCAACACTTGTAATTGGATAATTTGGTGTTTGTGAACAGTGGCCGAGCCTGCATCAACGGTGGGAAGGGTACAAGGGGGAGAGGATGGACGGCGACAAGCCGATCTTCAGCGTGAAGAGATCGTCGATCATCGGGCGGTCGCGAGCGAGCCTGACGGTGGAGGTGTACGACGACAACGGCGGCTCCAGCGGAGTGGAGGAGCAGCTGTACTACCAGATCGAAGGATGCTTCTCGCAGCGGAACTGTTCGGTGTACAATGCAACGAAGGAATCCATGGCGGAGATCCGACGGAAGGTGGATCAGACAACGAGCGTGATGCTGGGGAAGGAAGTGTTCACGCTTTGCTTGAAGCCAGGGTTTGATGGGGCCTTCGCCATGGGATTGGTTCTGGTGCTGGATCAGATCAACGGTGACGATGACGTTGATAGAGGAACAGAGCCTACGGTGTACCCCACCGCGGAGGATTAAAACCGTAAGCTTATCTCCATACAATTATTATTAATCTTATTGATTATGAAAAAGATCCCACTGAGGGAGTGTCCTGTGGGGAGGGAACCTAGTGCGCCTTTTTTAGAGGCTCGTGTGTCCTTAAAATTAATGTTTTTTGTACAATGTAACATGCAAGTCATTTGATGGTGTGATTTGTGTAAATTATTTATTAATATTTGATAAAGATATAAAGGCTAGGTTTTGATTAGTTTAAATGAAAGGCCAAGTGACTTACACCAGGGTATATATATCATTTTAATTTGCCTTTACTCACAAGTCAATGAAAAGGATTATTTGGGAACTAAGTTGAGAATGTATGACATTTGAAAGCATGATGACCTCTGAAAGCTTTGGAAAGCCATGGGATTATATTGCAGCAAGTAACCAACTTCCCTGGGCACCTACTCTATACTATTGTATAAAAGAGAAGAATATGTTTAGATTAACGTTGGTAAAAAAATTCTTTTATTTGATCTGATTTTTATAAACTCAAGGATTTCAATTTTAGTTCAAAAACTCTTTTTTTTTAAAAAAAAAAAAAAGGGCATCCATATTTTGGCTTGAACTAGCTTTTTGATTTCAAAAACCATTTTTTAAAGATGATAAATTGTGATCCTAAACATACCTTAAAGACAATGGTTAACACATAATTGGTAAATTAATGTGGATCGTAGAATTAGAAAAGTTAATTTTTGTACCGATTAACCACTAAAAAAGCTAATCCTAGGAATACTCTCTCATGTTTTTGTTTGGTATAAGGTACTTTTTAAAAAGAATTTATTTATAATACAAGCCATTCTTGTGGGTTAATAACCATCTTTTTTTTTTTTCAAATGTGATCCCTATTATAATTATAACTAAATAAATAAAACTTGTTGGAATCTTTTTTTTATTAGGGGGTGGGGTTGATTAAAGAAATATACTTTTGGAAGGTGATAATTAATAGCAATAATTATCTTCGGAAAAAGCAGTAGTATAGGAGGAGAATAGAGAGTGAAGTGCATCCGTTTATCCTATCATAACTCTAGCTGAAAGAGATAGGTATTCGTCTTAAAATAGGTTGACATTTTATTAATTTAAGAGGTAAAATTGGAGGTAAAATGAGTTGAGTCCATTTAACAATAAAATCAAAGATATGATATTAGAATTGACCGATTAAAGCTATATTTAAATATCTTTATAAAAAAATAATATTTAAATATATATTTTGTTTGTTATAACTGATAATTGGGCATGATAACGCCACCCTCGTCATACACTCATTCAAATCCCAAACGTTCTGTTCTTATTTTATTTCCAATAATATTTAATAAGATATGTGGTCCTCTCTTTTATTTATTTTTTTTAAAAAGAACTTTTTCCATAGAAAAACAATTAAAGACCACGCAGTGAAAATCATGCTTTGAGAAATCGAGAAAACGTGATAATTAATCTCAATCTTCTATTATTCTTGGAAGACAATTAATCTAATATGGTTTGATGATATCTCTCATCAAATAATCCTCAATCGCGTGGGGCTGGCTCATTGAGAAGCTCTAAATTCATGCAATTATCATTGAGAAGATGAAACATATATTTAACCGAAAAATATTATTTTATTGTAGTGTAAATCATAATATTTTATGAGATATCTTAATTCTTGAGTGTTTAAGTTTACGTTTGAAAATAATTGACATTTCACCCTACCTAATATTAGTATCGCCTAGAAAGAAAGGAGATTTCACCTTACCTTTATATCATAATTGAATGTAATTTTTTTAAAATTTTTTTATACAAAAAAAAAAGTGAAGTCTTATATTATTATCTTGATTGAGTTGAGAAGGGATCTCACTCTCCATAAAGTGAAAAACACAAATTTAAATTTTAGAGAGTGTACTTATTAAGAAAAACAAAAACTATTTACATAGTAACTCTAAGTCTTAGAATAGATTATATCTTTTATTAAATAAAAATATATAAGGTCATATATTATTTTAATTTTTAAAATTAATTTATTTTATTTATAAATTAATATATAATTTAATATTATATAAAATATTTTAAAAAAATTATATCACGTATATCATAATTAAATAATTTTTAAAGTAGCTTTTTATAATGATTAAGTACATAAAGAGCAGAATATATTCTTAATATTTGTCTCCACTCGTACGTTTTGCTATTAAGGATGTGGCTGGAGGAAGAAGCTGTGGACCATTTCCATGTTGATCTCACTTTAATTTGGCCACAATGGAAATAAAGCATATAAAAGCAAGCAAGGCACAAGGATTTGGTCAACCAAATCAGAATAAACCTTTACAACTCCTATATATTGAGGAATCTTGCAAACTTTTCATGAATTCACACGAAAAACAAGGTTTATTTTCGACCATAAAATCACATTTGGTTCCACTGATTTTACACTTTTTTCACAGAAAATGGCCATTCAGAATGTTCTACTTTAATATATATATATATAGTCTCACATTTTTTTGTTTTAGGCATTGTTTCGTTGGCTATTTTTTAGAGGAGAAGGTTGAAGAGGATAAGTATAAATATGTCTAGTTAAAAAAAATAGAGAGTATGAGAGGTTAAAATAGAGAGAAAATTTTCACCCTCATCTTAATAAAATTACTTATTATATTTTTTTTAATATTTCAATAATACCATCCTATTTCACCGTCATTTTGGCTGTTCATATGAAAAAGAATTACTACAACATGCGATTCCTAGGCATTTACAAGACGTAAATCTATCACATTGATTTGATTTACATTACAAATATATTGATATATCTATTATCTAATGTAATGCTAATATTACTAGGAATTGAAACGCATACACTTTTTTTGATAAACAAAACAAGAATTGACAAGAAAAAAAAGAAAAAAAGGAGACATACATAGGCATATATAGAATAAGATATATCTAGATAATATATAATGTTAACATTTTATAATTTTCTTAATTTTATTATAATATATATATATAAATAAAGTAATTTTTTTATATTTATAAATTAAAAAATAATAATTCTGACTAAATAAGAAATCTCATATCCCATCCCCTACTTTCATACTCATAACTTCCCTTATCTTTTTTTATCTTTTTTTAAATTAACTTAACATATTCTCCCTTCTATTAAATTAAATAAATAAGAAATCTCATATTTCCTCCCCTACCTTCATACTCATAACCTCCCTTATCTTTTTTTTTAAATTAATTAAATATACTCTCCCCTCTATTAAATTAAATATATTAAATATAGCGTTAGTTTTTTCTTTTTTTGGCAGAACCTGATCCCACTTATTTGCGGGTAGCCCGGACAGCCACAAAAAGAAAAGGACAAAAAGGCACAAAAATATCTTGTTAGACTCCTAATAGAGAATTCGGTGTGGTTTTCTTTTGTTATGATATTAAATTATTAATTGATGATATAAAGTAGATGATAATAGCAATAAAAAAGCTCATAATAGCTCGTTTAAAAAACCATTTTCTTTAAAAAAGAAATCTATGAAATATTAAAATTGGACAAGATATGTCGTCTATAGTCCATGTGGAACAAAACGTTTTTTTTTTAAAATAAAAAATTTAAATTAAACTATTCTTTCTCAAAATTTAGTTCTGTTTATATATGTATTGTGAAGAATCTGATACCTTTGAGACCTCGCACGCCCATATGTTTTTATGTTATTAAGGAAATCTTCAAACCATAACTCCAATATTGACGAGGCCACAGGTTTCTTTTGTTAATTATAAATTTTGTGAGATTGGAAAAATAAATGAACCAGCGGTTTAATAGTTTTATTTATAAATTTTACTTAATTATTATAATATTTTGTTACTATTATTTTATTATCAGTATATATTATTAACTAATATTTGTTATTTTCTATTGATATCAATATGACTTAATATTTTTCTGTTTAAATCATTTTCTTATTTTCGTATATTCTTATTTATTATATATACTCTTTTAGATATATTCACCACAATTGCATAGAGGATTTTATTCTATAGGATGAAAATTACGTTGGGGAACAGCTAAAATTACTGTTTCTACCAAAAATGCCATTAATAGGCATCTCAATCGGAAGGGGCATTAATTAGATATGGGTCTCATTGGTGAATTAATTTGAATGGAAAATTACGAGTCAATGCCTTCGAGTCTATTTGTTGACTTATTTGTCGACAAATCCAAATTATTGTGAAAAATAGGAAAAATTGTGGAAGAATTTACCGATGGAAATTTTAATTTTATAAATGTATATGTAATTTGTTTAAGGATGAGGGCGGACTCTTTTTTTTTTTTTTTAACTGTATATAAAATATCTTCCATTTTACTTATGAGTGAATGGAATTATTTTTTAATTATACGATGTACCTTCAATTATATATAAAAAAAATCTACAAATATCATAACTTTTACGAAAAGAGTTACCCCATTTAAAGACTTAGTACATAAACAAATTAATTTTAGTTATTTTTAGATAATAAAAATTGTAATAGGGATTTGTCAGCAATTTTCTCACTAAAATATAATATTATTGTGCAAAAAAAGGAACTTTAATTCAATAAGGGTAATTTTTATTACGTTGCCCTGACATCAAGAATACAAAAGCAATAATGAAATACATCAAAAGCAACCCAAACTACCAAAACTTCCACCGGTGCACAGTACACTGCTGATAAAATGAAATCTCAAAAATAAAATACGAATATTTTCCAATCACTCCCTCAAATATATCTAGTTTTAACCATTTAATTTATTACTCATATCGATGTTCTATATTTATGTGTTTTAATTTTGTATCTAGATGACCAGTTTACCCAAGGCAAAGCAAAGCATGATCAAGAAGAACCCAGCAAGAGCGGGAGGAGCAGCAGAACTACCGGGAGGAGGAGGTTGTGTGGTGGACGACGGAGACGGAGCACCCTCCGGAGAGGTGGAAGAGCCGGAGACAACGGTAACAGCTAACTTCTGCCCACGCGCGCAGTGTTGGCCGATGCTGCAAATGAAGTAGTGGGTGCCGGCATCTGTGAGGGTGAAGTTGTAGGGGCCGGTGCTCACTGTCTTACCTATCTGATTATTCGAAGTGCAAGCATCGTACGATTCTTTCGGAACTTTGACCACGTCATGTTCGTTTGTAGGGAACTCAAACGCTACCAAAACAAAACGTAAACGAAATTAACGAATGAACGAACAAAATAACAGCTACAAAATACTATTTTGTGTGTGTATATACGTACAGAGAGTATCGTTGAGGTGAAAGGTCTTTGAAGAAGTCCAAGTGGTGTAGAAATCTGTGGTAGAGGGGACAGTCCAACCCTTGGTATCTCCGACGACACGCAAAGTTTGGGCTGCGGCGCAATGCAAAAATAAGAATGCAGCAGCAGCAGCAGCAACAGCAACAACGGAATAATCACAGCTTTTGGTCATGGTGAATGAATGAATTAACAGGGATTGAAGAAGATGAAGAAGAAGAAGGATGATGAAGGCGATGATAAGGGAAGAGGAGGGTGTGTGTGTGTGTATATATAGATATATAAATGGAAAGACGCGTGTGGATTATTCGACACGGCATTGACGAAAGGAAAGAGCATGTGGGAAGTCAAATGCTGTGTTTTGTTTTTTTTTTTTTTGGTACAAAATTTTTTGGAAAGGGGTTGGGCTCACCCACGATCTAAGGACAGGGCGAAGTCTCCCTTCATCTTAGACGATACCAATGTCGGGCAGGGCGAGCCATCTATTACCCTCAGGCGTAAACCTAAGCACCCAAGAGCTAAGATGCCTCCCCAAGCGCCGCGACTGAAACCACAACAAAGTGGTACTCCCTAGGGTTCGAACACACTCCAAATGATAGTATGTCTTACCCCTTCGCCAGCTGAACTTACGGACCATGGGTAAATGCTGTGTTTAATGCACTCATGGGTCCCCTTCCCATCCTCATACGCTGAGTAGACCCAACCTGCATAAAAATCCATCTCGTTCCCATTGGATTCATCTGTTTGGGTCGTCCGCATTAAATCTAAATTGTCCAGATTTAATTTAGCTGATCTATATTTAGTTTCTTTTTCTTAAAATATTTTAATAGGTATAGAATAAAATAAAGATAATATTCAGCTGTTAGTTTCTTAAAAAATATTTTCTTTATTTAAAAATGATAAGTTGAAAATTTTATATATAAAAATGGATTTAGAGGTGATTTATATCTCGCTACTGCAACGATGTCCTAAAACGTCCCATTCCACCGTACTCCGCAAGTCACATGATTAAATTTTGAAGAGAATTGCTATTAATCTTTAAAAAAAATTAATTATTTAAAAATTTAATAATAATAGAAGAATAGAAAATAAATAATATATTTATACTACTCATTTATTATTTATCATTTCAACCATTTGATAATTAAATTCATTGTCTAGACCTCATGCTAATTCCGACAACTAAAAGAGACAAAAGGAGAATAGGTAGACTAGTCTATGCATCTACGTAGTATGTACAATATGGGTCTACATAGTGTTATGAATTATCTAAGCTCTTAAAAATACTTTAAATCTAAATTTTAAAAAGTTTCTAATCAAATTTTTAGTTTAAAAAAATTAAAATAAATAATTATATTTATTTAAATAAATTTTTAAATTAAACTATAATTTAAAATTAAATTTTTATATAAATTATTAATAATATTTTTTATAACAACAACAAAATTTATATACTATTTAATTATTATTTTATCTTTATTTTTTCATCCCAATCCACTCTCTTCTATTTTATATATTTTTCATTTTCTTTCATCTCTTATTTTTCTTTTTCACTTTATCTTTTATCTCATCTCTCATATTTTTAATTAAATTATATATGTTTTTAGTAATTTGTTAATAATAAAAATATTTTTAAAAATAATTATCTAAATATTCATTTATTAAAATTTACTTTTTTTTCTATAAATTCTCTTACACAATCATTTTTTTTAATTATCTAAAAATTATTTTTTTATAAATTATTTTTTAAAAATTTACCTAAACGTGCCATTTATATCAAATTTTATGTGAAGAGGTTATAATATATTTCCACGTATATGGATGGGCCAAGGAGTCAGACAAGATTAGGATGGGGCCATCATTACTAGTTTTTCTAAATCAAACATTAAAGTGTGAATACGGGGGCCAACGAGAAAGTGCAACGTTCACTTGTGTTCCTTTGAACGCGAGGCTTTTTCGGTTGTAAGGCATTGGAATTGTGGAAAATCCCTCCCTTCTCTCAAGTCAAATTAGTCTTCCCAACCCCAATTGCCCGCTCCACAATTCGGTTTCGTTTCTCTCAACACGCTCAATTTTCTTCCTTTTTTTTTGTTTTGATAAAAAAAACAGGTGAATTTCTATGCAAAATAATTTGCGTACTAATTCTTAACTTTCATTTTCCTTTCTCTCTCCTTTTATAAAATGAGTTTATCATATGCTTTAATTCTCTGTTATAACATCACGATATTTTAATAGAGTGAGTGGGCTCCATCTATCATGTGAGGTTCACCCGCACCATGTGTTTATTTATCTCTTTCCTTATGACATTTTGGTGCTATTACAGAGATAGAACCTATTTATCAGACTTTTATCGCAAGCTCAGACATGTTCCTTTGCTTGTAAGTTAATTCTTTCGGTTGAATATTATTTCTTTTAGTCTCACTTATAAGTAGAAAGAAAGGGAAGCTTTTTATCTTATTTATAAGCCATATGAATGTGTAATTTTAAATTTAATTTATTATTTTGTAGACTTTATATTCTTGATAGAAACTAGAGAGTATACAAAATATGGGTAAATTTAGAAAGTTATTAAATTTTAAGATATATTTAATGGGATTTAAAGATTTTTTTAATTCTAATGAAATACGTTAGAAGTATTTATAAATAGGATTAGAGGAGTAATAAATATATTATTATTGGGAAAGCTAGCATGGAGAAGAATCATGGATTAAATAAACATGATTAAATATATTACACTGCTCAATTGTGAGGGGGGAAAAGGAAACACAACAAGATCGGATCATCAACTATAAGCAAGACAAGAATGAAAATGAAAGGAATGCCTAGTACGTTAGGGGTACATTGCTGTGATGATTAGGGTTAATTAATTGAAAAGAATAAGGTTGAAACAAATTCTTCACACAATAAGCTCGGTGTAGCTTCAGTCTCTGACCCGGAATGATGATTACAAAGCTAAAAGAAGAAAAGCAACACTTGTTGTGATAGCCAACATGTATGATGAACCTCCAATTCCCTACAGCACGCCAAAATACATGTTAGAAACATTAACTAAAACAGAGATTAACACATATGCCCATAAAAGATTTATCTTAAAAGCTGCAAACTTGTGACTGTTTCTATGCTAATTATCTCATACAACACCTAATCATCACGTTTCTATACTGAAACATTCACCATATTGGTTTATTAAGCCTTCCCTAAAATTGACCAAAACAGAGATGTGAAGAGTGGTTACATATTGCCTTATAATATATCGCAGCTATTAAGAAATATATGACAAAGTACTCTCATATATATATATATATATATATATATATATATGGAGTGTGATGCTAGTAGAACAAACATTTATAACATTAAAAGATAGTAAAGCTAATCGTCTTGTAGTCTAATGACATGGAAGTTGCCCTATAAGTAGGAGGTTACGAGTTCAATTCAATCTATAATTTTAGACCGTTAGTATCTCTCCTTGTAAGAAAACAAGAAGATGGCAGACAGCATGGTATTTTTCAAGGACGCTGTCAGGTTATTGATATTTTCATATGTATTGAACATACCTTGAAGGAAAGAAGAGACGAGGTTGCAGAAGAAGCCTTAAGGCCAGTGAATCCAATGTCATAGGAAATGCTTCCATCAGGCTTAAACAAACCGAAGTTTCTCTCTGAGGTGGGACCAGGCTTCAAGTTCTCATTAAACAAAGCAAACACATAAGCCCTTGCCTTGATCTTTGGCCTATAAGGAGTGCCCTTCCTCTTCAGAAGCCTCTTCCTCAAACGATAATTATAAGTCCTGGCATTCTCCACCGTGGCCCCGGCTTCATCTGCGTCACCACGAGAAGCCCAACCTGTCTCGGAAACAATAACCTCCATCTTCTCAAACCCAGCCTTCTCCAAAGCAGCATAAGCTGCATCAACCATAGCCTCGAACATGTTATCATAATGCAGTTTTGTCTTTGCATCATAAATCCCAGGGCTTTTCTTGAAAAGAGCATAGTTTATGTCAATATGTTCAGGATCATTCTTATAGGCCAGAAAAGGGTACGCATTTATGAAGAAAGGAGTGCCAATCTGTGAGAAGAACTGCAACAGAGGTTTCATGAATGGAACAATGTCTTCTCTGAAAGTGCAGGAAGATGGAGGGTATGAATTGGCAAAAACAGCCTCAGAATGTGGACTTGAAACCTGAATTTTATCAGCTAAATCAATCCTATCAAGGGCATTATAGACATTTTTAGCTGCAGGAAGAAGAACTTCCCAAAGCTGCAAATCTGTTCCTCCCAGAATCTCATTTCCCACTGCAATTCCTCTGATTTTAGTCCCAGGAAGAAATGGCTGAACATTCTCTTTGATCCAAGTCATGGCTTGATCTTCCCCAACACTGATTCCTGGCAATAACTCATTGGGAAGTCCAATAACAATCTCAATCCCCGAACCTTTGAAGGCCGTGAGAACACTATGATCAGCATCATAAATTCTGATGTTCTTGATCTTCGCAGCTTTAAGCAGTGTAACCACACTGTGAGGTGATGGCAGATTATCGGCTATCCTTCCATAGTTCACTCCATATGTTCCCGTAAAGAACTTATCTCCCACAACTGCATTTCAAACAAAGTGGAAAAAAAAAACCCGGTTTAGACAATCACATTACACTAACCAAATCAACAAACACAACCTTTCTTCATTGAGACTTGTAACTTTCTAAGACGCAAAAAGACAAACATGTAGAGTGCAGATATGAAGAATTTAATTATTAGAAGAAACGCGGATGAATGATGATACCATGGGAAGTGAATACAGAGAGTAGAAGAAGAAACCAAAGGAGGGAAGAAGAGGAGAAGACCATCTGGGAATTGAGCATTATTATTATTATTTAGAAATGAAGAAGAGCATTCCAATGATGGAAAGAAATGTGGGGAAGGAAGGGTGTATTATGTAATTCAGTAATTAGTGAAAGGAGAGAATCCATAAACAATCCTTGTGATGATGCAATACTTTTCCTGCAGGCATGCCATTAGATTAGAACCCAAGATTCCAAGAAAGCTAAACAAAAAGAGGAAAGATTCTTAACCTGAAGACAAAGATGGTGTGGGGATTAGAGGATGCTTTTGTGGGGATTAGAGAATAGATTCTTCCCTTTTGCCTCTCGATCTTAAAGTTCACTTTTTCGTTGTTTCTTTAATATACTGCAAGTGTTGTTTTCATTTACTTGTGTCTCTAGAAACCTGAAAGAAAACGACTCATCAAATAATACTTTTCGTGACCTCTTTGTTAACTCGATAAACTGGGTTCTCCACCTTCTTACCAGAGGAAAAGCAACCTCGCAGATCACCCACGGCCCCCATGAATTCCATTTTGGGTATATATATATATATATATATAAACGCAAATATAATTTCAAACATCAAATCTAGATATAATGAGCATAAAACTCTAAGGTATCATATGGACAACTAAAAAAAAATATCAAACATATATTTTATCATTAGAAGTAAAAATATTTTCTTTATGATAACTTTTTTTATTAAATTTTCTTTATTATAACGAATGCATTAAAATCGGTTAAATTAAAGTCTAGATATTTTTTCTCCTTAATATTTGATGATGTTTAAGTAATATTTGATATATGTGCAGAACAAGACGTTCTTTTGAATTCGATATCATCAAGTTGTATTATTAATAAATTATTACTTTATTTTAAAATTAGTTCGTTCAATTATTTTATTTTGTATTTTTATTTATAGATATTGATTATCTAATATTACTAAGTAAATTCAAAGGTAGTTCTTCTAACTTCATTTTTTCCATGAATAAAATTTAAATTTTTGACATTATTTAAAGAAAACTGAATCTTTTTTTTAACTTAAGCATGTGCTTTTGTAAAATAAAAAAAACTATTTTACTATAGGGATTATTTGAGCCCCTAATATTGCAATATTGCATTTTTTTTACAAAAATTGGGATCATAGTTATGCTGATTATTTGACCAAAAAAATGGTGAATTAGAAATGGGATGAAAACAAAAAATCTCCCACTCTTTTTTATTTTTTATAATATTAACTAGATTATATTATTATATATTCTTAAACACAATTTAAAACGCTAAAAATAATAAATTTCAAACCTTTCTAGAAACTTATAAATTTAAAAGATGGCACTTTTCATTTTAGATCAAGACAAGAGGTAGCACTTGTGTTTGGTTGGATGCATGAATTTTTTATGAAAATAAAAGTAGAAATTAAAGCAAAAATAAAAATAAAATTAAGATAAAAATATATTTTAAAAATTTGTTTGGTAATATAAATGAATATAGAATTTATTTATATATACATATATATTAAAAAAAAAGGAAACGGATGTAAGTAGAAAAAAATCTTTTTTTTATTTGGAAAAATTTAAAATTATTTAAAAATTTCATAAATTAGAATAAAATTATTCAAAATATTCTATTTCAATTTAACCCATCTTATTTTTTAATTTTTTTGATGAAATTGAAATTAACTAAAATATTAAAAATAAATTTAAAATTAAAATTGAGTTACATAATATCAACAAAGAAAATGATTTTATTTATCTTGTTACTTATCAGTTTCAATTCCATCCTACTAAACCTACCCTAATTTAAAGAATATGTATGCCTCTCATTAGATATATATTTTTTGGATGCCACCTAATTTACTAAAATTTTATTCCGATTACATCTAGATTTGACCCGTATCGCGCACCTGATTATAGTGGGTGAGTCTCCCAATAATTTTTTTTACATATACCAAGACTCGAACTCAAGACTTTACTTAAACGATACCAAGCCACTTACTACTCATACTAACCTCCGTTAGTCTTTCATCAGATTTATGGTTGCACTCTTCAGCTTCTTTCGTTGTCTTCTTCAGCATCACATAGGAATTTAGCATATGAAGCAGCGGCATAACTGCACATTATTAGGAGCTTCATCAACTTCCAACGGGAAAACCAGATCTTTATACATATCGATTATTTATTAGATTAGCGAATAAAATGGAAAATATAACTTTTAGCCCTAAACTTTTGAATTATTAATTCAATCATTGAATTTTAGATTCATAACAATCCAGTCCTTATATTTTATTGACTAAAAACCCTTAAACAACCCCAATCCCTAATCCCTACAATCTTACCAAACTTGTTTAGATTAACGTTGATAAAAAATAAAATTGGGATAAAAATTAATTAATTTAATATGATTTATATTTGGAGGAATGCAAGAGAGAGAAAAATTTCAAAACTAATGGTATTAGCTTAAATTAGCAGTTTCAATAACAAAAGACACCTATTAATTAAGTGAATGTTTGAAAACCACATAAATAGTGGTTTTAGAAGTTTTTATGGCAAAATTTAAGTGGTAAGAAATTTTAAAATAAATAAATTATATTTGTCTAAAAAGACTTTTAAACTAAATTATAGTTTAAAATTAAAATTTTAGATAAACTACTGAGATTAACTTCTGAAACAATAAAAAAATTTATATACTATCTAATTAAAATTTTACCCTTATTTTTTTTACACATTCTCTCCTCACTCATCTCTCATATTTTTAATAAAATAATACATTTCTAGTAATTTTTTAATTATAAAAGTCATTTTATTAATAACTATTCAAATACCTATTTATTTAGAATCACTTTTTTTCATAAACTCTTTTCCAAAAGTTATGTTCTAAAAACTGTCAAAAATTCTTTTTTTTTTTTACAAGTCATTTTTCAAACTTTTATCTAAGAACCTACAATTAAACAAACAATAAAGACTCAAGAAAAAGGAAATAAATTATAATGACCTTATTCAAAATTGGGTACAATTATAAGTACATGCAGATCAATTTTCCCATAAATTAAAAGTTAATTTTAAGAAGTTTAAATTGAAAGAAAAGTCAAAATTATAAAAAAATTACTTTAATTTTAAAGCTATTCATTTTCCTCAAATATTATCCTAAATATAATTTTTTTAGCTGACTCTGAGTGTAGGAAGTCAGTTTGGAGGGACAAACTTAATACCAAACATATATAGATTGAATTGTTGGGAGTCAAAGTTGAGAGATTGAATCGATGAAGAAGAGAAAGTTCTGGGGCTTAAAGTTAAATTTTCCCTTGATCAAATCACCACTATATAATGGAGGAGATTAATTTGTCATCAATCATGAGGGGCTAATTGAGCAGCTTGATCATAATACACTTCAGCTCGGCCTGCATTCTTTTCCGTTTGCCATATCAATTCTGCATAGGGACACAGAAGATTGACATCCCCTGGATTCCCCAACATCGCCCTTTCAAGATACTCCTCTGCTTTTCCATAATCTCCAACCACCCATTAACACTCTCAAATTCAGCAGAAAAAATCAACATACACTGCACTGATAAATAATGTTAATTCATGTACCTCTTTCAAGAACCTTGCATAATTCCCAAGCAAAAGAGCATTATTGGGGTCAATTATAATCATCTTCTGATAATAAGAATCCCTACTATCTTCCCCATGATTACAGGAATCCCATCCACTTCCATGTCTACCACATCCATTGCTTCCAATTCCATCACCCATCACTTCAACTTCAGAGCAAGTTTTCTTAAGTGGGTTTTCTTCTTACTTCATCATTTTCTTGATGACCTCGATACCATGGAGATGTGGTAAGCGATTTTTGCTGTTAAGCATTGATGGGTCGAGAAAGTCTGTGTTTGGGGTAAAGGATTGAGTTGCATTTTTTGAGGTTGTCAGTGAAACTGATCTTGTACGAGGAAGATGGAGAATGGATTCTGTGATTCAGGAAATGAAAAGTCCCTGGAATAATGATGTAGCCATGAGCTTGGAATCGGAGCTGAAGAGCTTCTGAGTAGCATCATGTTTTTGCAGTTCAGAAACACAGGATGGTGACAAAGAATAAGATAAAGAAGAGAACTTTGCAGAATACTAAGATCCAAACTGTAGAAGCTCAATGAGCCGATTATTGGGATCAAGTGTCAATAAAGACAAACTACAAGTCTCACTTAGAATGAAATTAAGAACATAACATTTAAAGATTTGAAGACAAAAAAATGAACGGCCACGAGATGGTATGGCATGTGAGCTGAGTGACAGATAGTGGCATCCCTTTCGCCTTTAGCACTTTGCGGCTCCCAATTGAGGCTAACCAATCGTGAGTCAACACCTTAAAGGTAATTTTCCTGCATTTTTTTTGTCACCATGATACTTTCTTCTGAGATGTCAACGTTGATAATATCAATGAATAGACATAATCTGTAATTTAACTCAACAGCTCTGTAAAAAAAAATCTGTGGTTACTTACACTAAGATAAATAATATCATTCCATAATATCTTCTGTGTATATGTTAGGTGTGGGCTCCCTTGAAATGCTCAATATTTAAAGCTCACTTGGGTCTCACCGACTAAAATGGAGAATTCGAGAGGGGTCAGATTAGGATTTAAGTTTGAGGTCTTATTCAAGGTAGAAAAGCTACCATTTGGCTAATGGCTTTGGAGTCTAGTAAGTGATTGTGCTTTTAATTTCTGCCATATATTTGTGTAATTGGCCATCAGGGATTCTTTTAAGTGACGAAAATTTACTTCTGTTACGTGTAAATTATTGATTTGAGTTGTATTTTTCTCATCAATATACTGGTTTTATACTAGAGTTATGTATAGGGAAAGGTTGACCCCCCTGGTTAGCTTCTGTACCAAGTCATGCTCATACATGAACAATAATGTATCTGATAGGGGAAAAAGCAATCAAGATAACAGATATAGCTTTTCTTAAGCAATCAAGGTAGGGAAAAGGACAGCTAAGACAAGACAAATGCAGAATAGTAGTAAACATAAGACCCAAAACATATATACCAATAAAAAGACAAGCTATAAGATAGATGGCACCTGAATTATTGTGAAGATATCTGGCTTTTGAAAACCAAGTCACAAAAAATCCAAACATCAACCTCTCAACCCAGGTACATAGATGATTCCACAATATTTTCTCCAGTAATGTATCTGATATATATTTATAAAGAAAAATTTATGTGAGTTGGATTAGAGGGCTCACCATGGTTAAAACATACCTCTAGACTCAAAAAATATTTATAAGAGTACTTACAGAGCGTTTCCCAGTAAGGTTCTTCATATTGGTTGTGGGATTTGAACTCACAACCTTATATAGATTGTGTGTGTGTGTGTGTTTATATTTTAAAGTACAGATAGTGTGGCAAAATACTGTCTCATTTCCTCTGCCTTCTCTGTTTTGGTACAAAGGGTAGAGAAAACAACAAAAGATATTATCTTTATCCATGATCATATCTCACGCCTCATGAGGTGGCATCAGGTAATTGAAAGATTGCAAACCACTTGCTCCCATCAATCAGTAGTCTATAATGCACTAATGATTTTCGTGGACATATCAGCACCGTCAAGTAAAAGTTATATTGTAAGACTTCTAATTATATCCTTACATGCTTTTTGATACTGTCATATATGAGGTTCACTACTGGCTCTCTAGCTTTTTGGTCAAGTCTCGTGGTTCTGGATCTTCCTTCCAGTTGCGTTTCCAATATCCTTTAGGATACCCGAACCCTTTACCCTAGTGGCTCACCTGGGTGGTCATTGCTACGCACTCTTTGAAGTGCAAAGGCAACTTCACCAACTACCTCATCTCCGGCAATGTTCTTTGTAAACTGGCTCATGATCTTTTGTCCTTGTCTTTGTTCTGTTGTGGTGGTTGTATTATGTTTTCATAGGTTTCGGTGTTCACCTTATTTTAATAAATTGCCTTTTTATCCAAAAAAAAAAATTATATCCTTACATGATGTACCAGCCTACCCACTAGAAATCATATTAGGTGTAATATAACAGTGAAAGAAAAAGATTGTTAAGCGTGTGAGCAGGGGATCTCAAGTGTAAACTTGGACTGTTCTTATGGGGGAAAATACCTATCCAATTGATAGATTAATGCGTCCAAAACAATAATACTTCCAAATTCCAAATATCAGAGTGGATATAACAAATTTTACACTACATTTATCTGCCCAAGGAAAAGATAAGGTTGGTAATCCTTATCATATGCGATAGGGACAGTTTTGAAAGTAATTCCAAGGGAGAAACGACTTTAGTTTACAAAACAAATCTTAATTCCCAATAGTAAGGACCTTAGAAATTAGCCACTGATTATGGTCACCCAAGGCAAGGCAGAAGAACGTGGTTAATGGCTCTTCTAGGTGAATTCAAGGTGTCAAAACATATCCTATGGTATGTAAATTTAATTGACAAAAAAATAAGACATATAATTATTTAGAATATATTTAATTTTTAAGAAATATTATTTTGTTATAGTTATAATCGCGACGTTTGGGGAGATATCCTAACTTCTGAGTGTTTAAATTTATGCCTGAAGGTAATTGACAACTCATTTTGCTTAATATTAATATTGTCTAGAAATAAGAAAAATTTCACTCTACCCTTAAATCATGGGTGAACCTATCCCTTTTCTAAAGATTTTTGTACCAAAAAAAATGTCAACATATGCGATGCAAGGAATGACAGGTCATCATCATTGAGCACATTTATAGAGAGGCTAACTAAAATGCATGTTTGGATTGGCATTTGAAGCCCCACTCTAGCTTTTCAATCGTGATTTTATAGTTTGAGGTAAGTATGTAAGAAGAGTTATCTTAAAACTATATGAGCAACTCCAAAATCTTGCACTGAATTTGAACTTTCAAAATCCTTTGAAATCTAGTTAAAAGAGTTGCCCTGTCAACTGACCAAGAAACTGGATCAGTCAAAGCATGCAAAAATTCTCAGGCAAAGAAATAAAGGAGCCTCAGGATCAGGAACATTTCATTCCACCCGGTTAAATGCATTTTTCTCAAATCACTGTATATTCTGATCCTATACCCTAAGCTATAATTCGATGTATATATATACAAGTGAAATGCTTCGGATGTTATCTTCTACGTCTTGATCCTTTGCCTGGTCTATTCCTCCCATCCCATGTAGACGCCCAAAAGAACAGAGACATCCAGAAAAGAACAGCAAAGAAGATCTGTACTCTATCTCTAATTTTGGACATAGATGTAGAAAGACCTGCTCCTCAAAATCAACAACAACGAAAAAAGGTCCAAGTCAGTACTGCAAGCCGCACCGGGTTATAGAAGAAGAAACAAGCAAATAAAGAGTAAATTGAAGTTGGGCATAATATGCATGATAAATCAAATGTTTACAAAACATGTATCAAACGTGGCAACTTGCAAGAGCAATCCAGACATGCATGATTCGTTCACAATATTACGCATCAAACAGGTCATCATGAGATGGAAGAAACATCCACATAATATCTTGATAACAAATACAATTATGTAGTTGTTTAAACAGACGTATCTTATAGAAGTGATGGGATGCAAAATTAAATCTATATAACTTGATGAACACCAGACACCAGTTCATAGCAAGGAAATTTTGCAGGGGGAAAAAAGTGATTTTGTGTTGACTATTCTTGCATTTTACAACAATAGAAACACGGGTTTTGCTTTCAATACTGCAATGTATCATGTCACAATGTAAAGTCAACATCTAAACTTTTCTCAAACCCATTCCCAAGAAAGTTAACAAATTTCTTAGCAGCATGCTCAATAGAAAATCTGATATCTGAGGAATAGAAACCGGCGTGCTATTGGCAATAAGCGCAGTCAAGTTATATAAAAGGAAGAACATTAAATGTAGTCTTCTGATGTGGTCAAATTGTAATTACGGACATAGTGTGTTAGTTTCAAATTCAAACATGGCTATTAAATGCTCTTATATTCACCGAACTGAATAGTGACACTCTGGTTGCCTCCATGTTCTTGAACAAAGAATTAATGAAAAGAAGCAAAACCTTGAGAAGCTCAAATATCCGTTAGTCGTCTGAATTTCCCATAGGCTTAATAACGAGGAGAACTTCTCTACCTATCATTGCTTATCTTACATCCAAGAGAGATAACTAAAGTCTAAAAACTTGAATTACTGAATGTCCGTTTAAAGAAGACAAATTTTCCCCCAAAAGTTAAAATTAACTAACGACCTAAAACATCGTCTTATCTCTTTCATTTTGAACTTAAAGCAAATTTCAATCAAAACATAATCGCAAAACATCTAATATCGTACGACCATGGTTGTACACTTCATACCACAATAATTTAAGCCCGAATTTGAAAACTAGTAAACAATTGCAATTCAATGCAATTAAACACCTAAAACTGATATCGAAATGGAAAAAAGGCTGGAAAGTCCTGACCTTGAAGCTGCCTTGGATTATTTCCGGGAGGTGGGTCGGTTGGGGGAGGAGGAGGAGGATGGCGGGGGCTGGCGGCGCGACACCGGCCAGGACAACCGACGGTGGAATGAGAAGTAAGAGGTTGAAACAGAGGACGAGAAGGGATTGGAAAGAAGGAAGAATTGGAGGAATTAGATAAAGTGTAGAAGGAGAGGAAGTAGAGAGGGACAGTGGTTGTGGCGGTAGAGACGAGAGGAGCCATTTGAAGAGGAAATGATGGAACCAAATCTGTCTGCGAGTCCCTTTGCTTTACAGTTTCTTCAGATATTTCTGGGCTAACTGTCAACTCGAATGGGTCTATCCATTTTTCCTTTATTCGGGTTGGGATGATGGCCCAATTCAAGATCACTCTTAAAACAATTTTGCCTCATTTGTTTTTTTGTTTTTGAATAAGCAACCGATATCCAAAATTTTAGATTTGAGCACTATTGCCCTAAAAATTTTAAAAAAGTAATGCAATGCCGCCACCCTGTAATAACAGTTGACCAGCACTGACTGTCAGGTAAACAATTCTAATTAAGGTTGTCCTCAGTTTTTTTTAGGAGTAATTAGTAATCCTAATGTCCTTAATACATATATATATATATATAATCTAATTAAGGAAATAATATTTGTTTTAAATATTATTTTTTTATATTTATCAATTTTCTTTAAATTATCTCTATTAATACTTTTAAAAAATAATTAAATAAGAGATGGGGGAATTTAAAAAAATAATTATTTTTTTTAAAATATATTATATTAATTAATTAATTTAATTTAATTTAATTATTTAAATATATCTTATATTAAAAATAATATATTTAAGTATTTAAAATTTTCCTATTTTGGTTTCATTAGCTTGTGTTGTTTTCTATCGGGTGTTGGTAGAAAAAACGTAATTCAAGGTTAGGAGGAACCAAAAAGGAGAAAATTATATTTAAGTTTTATACACTAAATTTAATTATAAATAAATTTAAGAAAATTATCAAATTATTTTGAACTCTCATAAAATTTATAATTAATTTTTTTAAATTGTGAAATGATAAAATTATCTATAGAAAAAAGTTAATTTAATCAATATGAATGATAATTTTATGAGAAAAATAACAATTTAAGTAAAAAAAATAACTTAAATAATATAAATGATAAATCTGAGAGTAAGGAATAAAAAATAGAGGCAAAAAAATAATAACTAAAATATTTTTTTAAGGATAATTTTATTATTTTATAATTTTAAAAAATTAATCTTAAGTGATGTGGGAGTGACAATTATTTGATAATTTTTTAGTATTTTTCTATAATTAGATTGTTTGTGTGGTACTTAAATACAATTTTTCATCAAAAAAAATAAAGAATAGCGCATCTAATCCACACACACATATATAAATTAAAATTATTGTAAATAAACATAAGATTATGGATAAAAGTATAGCTCAAGGAAAAATTCATTCAGGCATTCACACTTCAAGCAACAGTGGTTTAAATCGTTAAAATTAAAATGTCTCTCAACTTCATATCAGGCATCAATCATCTCTTGAAACTGCGTTATTTAGATTGAAATCACATCAACAACACTAAGTTCCTTTATTTCCATATCAGCTTTGATTCAGAGAAACTTTTTATTCCATTTGTGTCGATGAGATTGAAATGATGAGAAAGAAAAATAAAGAACACTATATCTTGTGAGAGTGATCAGCATCAATATAACATCTATATATATATATATATATTAACTAATAACATTAAGATATCTCTGTATATACTTATGAAAACCGACATAAAACTCCAACTACAGTAACCTTCTACTCTGCTTTTTCTCTAGAGAAAGAGGATTTAATTAAATGAAATCAAGGCGGGAACAGCTTATCCCCACAAGTGCATTTCCATGAAAGAAGATAGTAAGGATCATCATCTTCTTCCCCTTCACCACGAGACCACACTCTGAGACCCTTATTCTTCTTCCTCTGGTGATCAGGAGCTACCAGTGTAGCCAAACATGGCCTACACTTCATGCACTTGTTCACACAACTTGGAGGCTTTGACCCTATCGCCTTCTTGCTTTCCTCCATATCTGATATCTCTGTGCTCTGCAACAACCCTAGCCCACCTGCTACCAAATTAATTAACAGTACTCTGAGATTCAAATCTGAACAGTGAAGACAGAAAATGAAGGAAGAAGAAAGAAAGAAGATATTTTTAGACCAGCAAAATAACTAGATTCATATATATATATATATATATATATATGTAAAGGGTCTTATCGTTTTACCTGATTTGGTAGGTAGAAGTAGAAGTATGAGAGAAAAGATGAAAGCCACGGTGATTGAAACCTGCATTCCATGTAGAAGGTAATAGGGTTTAGTTCTACTACCATAAGGTGAAGCCATGGGAATGTGATGTAAGTCACAGTGAAGTGAAGCCAAGATATGTATATTTATGATGGGGGGTGGGGGAAAGAGAAAAGGAGGGAAGAAAAAGAAACAGTAAAAAGGGTGTTTGGAAAGATTGAAACTTTGAATTGAAATGTGAAGAGAAGAGTGATGGGGTGAAAGAGAAGGGTTAAGTAGAGAGATGTTTCCTGGGGGAGAGACAGAGAGCAGATTCCACGGGACTTCTTCACTCACCAACCAAAAGTGAAGTGTTTTTTCGGGGGAAATGGTGAAGGCAGTGAAATGAAACAGCGAAGACCAGTGAATTAAGAAGACAAGAAAATGAACCTTGGGTACAACGTCACTTTTTTTTGTTTGCTTGGTTGGCACCAAATTACCCTCTTTCTTTTGTATTTACTTGTTGCCTATTCAGCCAAATTGTTGGGTTGACCCTGATGACGCTCCTCCTGAAGAAGAAGACAACATTGTCAAGTTCTAGAAGAGAGAGATGAATAAAGTTTCTTTTCAGTGAGTAATTTTGCCTGTGTCATTTGATGGGGATGCATGAGATGAATGGTTTATTTTTATTATGACGATGAGCAAAATCTGATTTTTAAAGTCTCTTTCTCCAACTAGCATGTACCTGATATAAATGCGAGAGTTTTCTATTATGTGAAATATGTACGTTTTCCTTAAAGTTTGATAAAGACATGTGAATGGAAGAGTTTTGTTATTTTCAAATGTTTCTAACATACTAAAATAATCTGTTGTCTGTCACTAAAATTATGAACTAGTTATAAGTTTTTTATTAATAAAAATAAAATTTTAGAAACTCAAAAAAGGTTATATGAGTAGTTGATATTATTCTAACTTAATTAAAAATTTTAAATTTGAAACGTAGGCATGTAGCACCCTAGAGTTTCGGATAGTTGTTATTATGTTTTAAATTTGAATTAGTCTAGACTAACCGATAAGTTCATGTAACAAGGGATTGTCAAAAAAACAATGGAAACAAGATACGAGCTTTGACGTAAATAAAATATGAACAGTGGTAAAAATCAATTCTTTATGACGTGCAGGTCCAGTGAAAGAAGAAAGAAGTGGTGAGATAAATTGTACGGAAGGAGTGAAAGAGGTCGATGGGACGTTTCTCTTTATCGTCTCCTTCGCAACTGCCCTTTATTATTTCCTTTCTTTTTTTTAGACAATTTTTTTTAAAGAGATTAACTTACCTGAGCGAAATCTCTTTTTTTAAGATAATATTAATATTAGATAAATTATTAATTATTTTTATATATAAATTTTAATAATCAAAAGTTAGATACCTCTCAAATATAACGTAATATTCTATAAAAATTAAATACACTTTCAATAATCTAAAATTTAAAATTTTAAATAATTTTGAATAGTTGAGCACACGATTATATCATTGATTATATCATCTTTGTTATGGGTTAGGATTAGGATAACCCCATCCTATATTTTATCTTGATATAGTATACAAGAAATATTTTGTATCTCATATTCCGTCCTATTTTAAGAATATCCAGTTCTAAACAGGATCATGATAAATTCAAGATGGGACAGGAATTCTCAAATTTTATTTTAAAAAAATTATATTACTAAATATTTATATACAATATATCTATTAATAATATATAATTAAAATATAAAAAATAATAAAAAAAAATAAATCTTCTTTAATATAATTATTAATCTAAAATAATAAATACTATTAAGTATACTATAAATATTATTATTTTTTTAATTTTTTATTTTATCAACTGAAGTAATTATTTTATCCAGAAAAAAATAAATACATATAAAAAAAGAAAAATAAAATTATCTAATAAATAAAATAAATAGTATAATATAATTAATATTATTTTTTTCTATTTTTTATAAAAAAATAATATATTTTTGTTTTTTATAAAAAAAATATGTTTAAAATAGGATAACAATTTTAAAAATCAGACTTACACCAGTACTATCTCATATTTTCCTCTATCCCAACCCCATATCCCAAAATATTCGAAATTGGGTCAGAAAAACCTGAGGCAGGAAATATTTTCCTCTTGTCAGTCTCAGTCTCTTTCGTCCTTTCATTCCCGTGTTCTCCTTCATTGGGCCTTCACAACGGCCTACTCGGTTGCCAAAATGAACATGGGCCCTTAATAGGAATTCTTGGGTTGGCCTTTCTCTTCACCAAAAGCCCATTAAGCCCATTTCACATACATTCTCAATGTTCAAAGGAAGAGCGATATCAAAGAAGTAAAAACAAGCCTCTACTTGGTTTAATTATAAAAGAATAAAATATATAACTATTTAGAGCATATTATATTTTTAAAAAATATTACTTTATTATAATTTTAATCATAATATTTTAAGAGATATTTTAACCCCTAGATAATTAGATTTATATTTGAGAATAATAAACAACTCACTATGCCCGATATTAATATCATTTAAAAGAAAGAAAAATTTTACTGTGTAAACCCAACTATTTTTTAAAAATTCTTATAACAAAAGAAAAGAAAATAACCCTCTAGTAAAAAAATACCTATATTTACTTAAAAAAAATTAGTTGAAAAAAAAAACTAAACTGATGGCCTATAAAATCTTCTTTGATCTATGGAATCTTCTTTGGTTCGATGAGGCTGTTTAATTTTTTATTTTAAAAAAAACAACCAACAGCAAAAAGGTTAATGCCACGTAAGTATGGGATCTTAAATTCAAATTCATGTTTGGACCAGACAATGCTCAATTCGCATATAATCTCAATTTTCATAGGAAGAGGTAACAAGAAGTGAATATGAAAAAAGACAGCAATTTGAATTCCTAGTTCATGTAAAAGTCAGAAAAGTTTCAAACTTTGATTCATGTTTACCAGAAATACACAGGTTATTACGCAGGGACAACACAACACACTGGTTATTCATACATTGAAGAAAGATTCACAATAACAAAGAATCCATCACATCACTGAACAGACACATGCTTGACATCCTTCTTAGCCTTTTCAGTTCTGGGGATAGTAACAGTGAGAACACCATCCTTCAACTCAGCCTTAACTTGATCAGTTTTGGCATCTTCAGGAAGAACCAGGCTTGTGTTGTAGAAGCCATAGCTACTTGAGGAACAGAACTCATCTTCTTCCTCCTCCTGTTTCTCTTCCTTATGCTCTCCCCTTATGGTCAGAACCCCATCATCAATGGTGATCTTCACGTCCTCTTTGGGAATCCCTGGCATCTCATACCTCAACTTGTAATGATCGTCTTTCTCCTTCACTTGCCCACTCAGTGACCATGGTGTTATGTTCATGTTCTCGAATAATCTGTTTATGTTCTCTGTTGCCTGCATCAGTGCATTCCCCAACCCTGAAGGGAAGAACTCTGTCACAAGATCATGAAAAGTCTGTGAATTTAGGATCTCTTTTCAAGTTATGTAACTAAATGCAGAGAGGTATGAAGAAGAAGAAGAGAGTAGGTACCAGTAAGGGCTGGAGGGAAGTCTCTGTCATCGTTCCTCCATGGCCATCTTCTTCGTTGTCTCCGAGGAAACAACCTCGACTTCTTGCCTTCAGACACAGTAACCTCGGAGCTTTTATCGGATTTTTCCTTCTCAGTAGAGAAGTTTCTAATTAGGCGCTTCTGTGCAGAACCAAATGGCCTGGTTTCCGCTAAGGAAGAAGAAGAAGCAGAGCCTACCCTTTGCTGCAATTGTTTCAGAGCTAAACGAGCCAAAGCCATTTTTGTGTTGAGATTTTCGTGTTTTTTGATTCAAAGTGAAGATGTTGGAGGCTGAAAGAAGTTGTTTTGTCGTTGGTTATGATGTGGATGATGATGATGATGCGGTAAACCGAGACAGCTTAAATAGAAGACGTGGTTGGAGTTGGATGCTTTGAGAAGTCTCCAAGAGGTTCTAGGATTTGAAGCAAAAGGCACATAAAGTAAATCTTTATGGAATTTTAGAATAGCAATGGAGACTTCGTGTTGCTTCTCAGGCATCATGTGACGAACACGCGAGTTTGTTCCGAGCGGATTATATTTGCTTATTTTAAATTTACCTCTTATTAACTAATTATTTTTCATATAATATATATTTTTAAAAAATAAATTAATTGCTTGATGTTTTACCATCGGATTAAAAATAAAATAGTACCTCTATGCTAAAACTTATATTAAGTGTTTTCCTTTGATATAATTTAAGTAAAATTGCAAAAATTTACAAATTGCTCTCACCCATGTTCATAATCCACTGACATCAGTCCTATTTGATCGTTGCCCTTAGAAGTTATTAAATTTAATAAGCCTCCTCTTCTTCTCTTGTTTTTGAGGAAGAATAAGCCTCTTCTTGATACTTAACAAATACTAAAGGGCAAAGTATTATAGATGTTATTCCATACTAATATCAAGCACTATGCATTCAACACATGATGCTATTTTTTTTAGTGTATTTAGCACTCCTGATATTATTTTCTAATTATATCCAACACTTTAATCTTATTTTTGATATGGAAGCACATAAAAATAACATCAAAATATTATATATACTATAACTAAGATTAGAGTAGTAGATCCAATTAGAAAAATTATATTAGGGTGCTAAATATTACTTTACCCAATACTAAATTTATAATTACAAAAAACTTTAGTAAATGACCCAAAATTAGTGAGGTGGCCCAAAAATGACCCAAAAGTAGTGAAGCCGGAATAAGTTTTGGAGAGTAGCTGTAACCCTAGTTTACTGGTATGAAAAGGAATGTTGTTATCCCCTCAAAACTAGCTCCTTCTATCACTAAAGATAGTCAATTGGCATCACTTAAAGAGACAAAGTTTCAGCATACAGAAAATTAGATTCCTCATCATTGACAGATTACATGGGAGAGATAATGTTACAATTCATGTACAAAATGCAGTAAACTTAATCTTCCCCTTCCTAACACAGAAGCAAGAACTAAAATTATTTCAAGGAATTTAAATCAAATAGCAGTCATGTTATTCAGTCATATAGGCCCTCCTGTTCCCAAATGTCCACTAGAAAATCTACCATTTCCTGTCAAAATCGACAAGCGACAAGCCATCAGATCAACAATCTTATCAAGTGCTTGTTTGGATTAGCTGTGTAAAAATGATTTTGTTTGGTTCGAGTTAAATATGTGATATAAAGCGCAGAAGTGCTTAAAATAAGCTGATCCAAACCAGCACTAATCTGAGAGATAATCCAGAAGAATATGCTTACAGGAAGAGGGATAGGCTGAGGGAATGATTTGCTGCTTCCAAGCAAACTTTCATATGTTGCATTCCAACTGCAAAGCCATATGCCAAGGCACAGACAATAAGTGCTGACAAATTACAAGAAACATATTTCCATAAATATTGACAGAAAAAAAAACAGAAGTACAGTTCATTAGCCACAGATTTTATCCTATTTACCACAATTGAATCATGTTTCATGTTCCTAATGTGCGAAAGATTTTAGCATGCCAGCAGTGGGATCGCAACCATTCGTGTTCCTAATTTGTTTGTTTTCTTAATTTTTTAACAAACAAATTAGCATAACCTCAAACTCCCCTGTTATAAACTTGGTACAAACATCTTAAGACAAGAAGAAATTATTATAAAACTTGTTGATGCATGGATTTATAGTCAAGAAAAAGCAACTACTGCATTTGACTTCTATTAAACTGTTATAAGAGAACATTCCAATACAAGTTTAAACTTGATTCGCTCTCACTTTCTAAGAATCATTGATCAAAGCATGAACCTATGTAAGTTGATATACCAAGTAACCACTCCCACCCCAGCTCCCAGAAACATAAGGATTAAAAATTAAGAAAAAAACAGGTGTCAGTGAAACTATTCCAACAACTCAAAGTACCTTAATTTGGGTTCTCGCAGCTGCTGCGATTGATTTTGAGGCTTCTTATTTCCTACCCACTGTTGCCGAGTCTGATTCCAGAGAATAAGGCCTGCAATCACAGATTCAAAGTGATTATTTTTCTTTCATTTTCTTTCTTTGCATAATTGAATTTTACTAGTGACCTTGCAAGTTAAATTGCCGATCATTCAGCCAACAGCTTATTTACAAAAGTTCAGGGATTACAACTTAATACAGGAACATAAACAGCCACCCGAGATAAATTGACGGACTAAAAATATTGCCATGAAACCTAGCCAACAACCTAGAAGACTCTGGGAAAACAACAAATAAACAATGCTATTCAAGCCAAGAAAAAATTTATTCAATTATAAAATACAGCATAAGATAAATGCACAGAAGATACGCTTAATGTCCTTGAAAAATATGAGCAATAAGAACATACCGTGATTAACAAATTCAGCGGGGTTGCTTATTTTGCCAGAACCACCATGAGGATCTGGGGCATGGTTTGTTACACTGGTTGATGAGATGCTCCCCTGTGACTGTACGGCACTATTGTCCATATCATGCGTGCTGGTGGTCCAGAAATCGTCAGATGTATTAGGTTTCTTCAGCGCCAATCCTTGTTTTGAAAACCTTTTTGATTCCAGTGTAACTAGTGTGGGCTTCTTATAGCATCCAACACAACCACTGCTCTGTTACAATCACACTAAATTCTGTAATGAACCACAATATTCAAAGATTTTCTAAAAATGCTACCATTTATTCAGACACTGCAATCTAATACAACAACAACAATAAGCCTTATTCTATTAGGTGATGGCGGCTATATGGATCACACTATAATCAAATAACTAACCAATAGTTTAGTTTACACCCACATCAATTGAAAGTGTCAGGTATAAATTATGCAGAGTCTATCACAGCTTTCTCAAGCAAACAATACGACTCATGAATTCTCCTTCACGGGTATATCCCTACTCTGGTCCTTAAGCACTGAAGCCAAGCACTCAGACAAATATCTCATCGTGTAGAACTACTATTTGACCATTACGCTATCTAAACCTATTCGAATGATTTAAAACCTCAGATGATGGCCAAATTTATCCAATATATATATATATATATATATATATATATATATATATATATATCCACAGCTCCTTCGCTATAACATCATGGTTGGAGGATTGGAGCTGATCATGAGCTGGATGCCAGACTTCTATAATTTTTTTAAATGGTTCGATCCACCCAACAACTTGTCATGTACAATAGAGCAAGATACCCGACCAGTTAGGAAGCATAGACATTGACATGGACCCTGGATAAAGAACAAAATGGAAAATATCTTAAATAATTCAGAGTGTCCCGTGGTGTCTAATAAATGTGTTCAACAAGTGTGTCGTAGACAGATTAATGGAGAGAAACCAAATCCTTTATCAAGTGCCCCATGCTTCTTAGCCATCCAGCAATCAGGTCTGGCTCTGACCTAAACTATATTCATCTAATTTCGAAAACTAAAAATTTGGCCATAAAAGAAAAAAATATTCCAGAACTAAAAGGATTCCATATGGACAATTTATCCATCCTGATTAATCTTCCAGAGAAGCATACAAATTCATAGAATTCGGAAGTTGTACCACTATAACTGAAACCAAACAATAAAAATAAGCTTAATCCTTTCATTTAGGATTTTTTTTGTCAAATTTCATTTAGGATTGAAATCAGAAAACATACCCCATGCATGCAGTGTCTGGAATACCCAAGAGACTGGTCAGATCTGCGCAAAGGACTTTTCAAGGAATCAAAGAGGATAAAAATCGATTCCAGGAAGAAAAATCAGAAAGCAATGCTGAAAGCCCAGAAATTTGAGCATGAAACAGACGAACAAAACAAATGGTGAATATTTGAAGAAACAAAACCAAACAAACAAAACAAAAGAGGCAATCAGATTTACGAGTAAAATGAATAAAGAGAGTACCTTGAAGATTTGATTCCCGAAACCGATAGCGTCCCTTCTGATGCGCAAGACACCGACGGGACGGCGATTCGGATTCCTCTTCTTCCTCAAATTCGTTCCTAGCAGGAGAATTAAGAATATGAAAAAGAGGAAGATGGATTACGTAGTGAGTATGTATTTATAATCAATAATGTTTTTGAATGAATTTATAATAATAACAATCATAACAATAATTGGTGCATGTTTAAACACATTTGAACACGTGGACAAACTAGGTGATGAAGATGAAACTTCGGTTCTCTTTCCTACCAGCCAAATCCCATTACAGCACTGATTTTTTCAGTCCTCTTTTCCTTTCATAAGGAGGGAAAAAAATGTTATTGTTAATAATAGACAAGATTAGTATTTTGATTCATATAATCTTGATACTAAATAAATTATTATATTTTTTTTATTTGATAAGCCTATATCCTTATAATTTTAGTTCAATTTTAAAATTTATTTTTTAAATTTTAACTCTTTTTAATTTTTATAAATTTAACTCTTTTTTTAATATAACTATAGTTTTAACTACTTTTAAATTTTAATATTTAAATTTTATAAAATACATAATTTTATTTTTAAAATTATAGAGATTAATATTTTAAATAATTAATAAATTATAAAAATTGGGTTGGTTGCGATAGAATTTAGGAAATAAATTTTAATTGAGGGAAAATTATAATAAAATTAAGTGGGTGTTCATTTGGTTTATTACCATTATTTACAATAATAATTTTTCCCCTCGGAAGCAGAAATATGTTATAATACCTTCCTTTTAGTGGGGCCATAGAGATATTCGATATAAAATAGTTTGTAAAAAAAAAGTATCGATATATCAGTAAAGTTTATTTTTGGGTTAATATTAAATATTTTAATTTTTATTATCGATAAAGTAGTTAAATTAAACATTTTTATGGTGAGCTGAGGTTCCCACTTTGACTATGTTTTAGTTATTCATACAACTAAGTCACAAAAGCATTTTCGTACTAGCAGCTAACAAACTAACGTGAAACATGCTCATCATGTTTTTTTTTTCATATGACTTAGTAATCGGTCCATTGATCACTTAATTAATCAAAAGTTTTAAATAGGTCAATTAAATTAGATTTTATAATTTTTTATTAATTATAAAACAAAAATATTTTAAAAAATAACAATAATCCATCAAATACATGCTTTAACAATTATATTTTGTTAGAATATTTATGATTCATACCTAAATATTTTTTTATTCATTAATTAGTACATTTTTATTTAATACTACTATTTTTTATCTAAATACATTTTTCATTAATAATACATTTAATTTTGAACTAGTTCAAATTTATCCTTTATTCAGCATATCTCATTGAGGCTAAGGAGATAGGAAAAAGAAAGCCAAGATAAAGAGACAAATACAGTTTTGAAGATTGGTTGAAAGTGTTTTGTTAAATTTTGTAAAAATTCTTACATATTAAGAATCAATGGATGGGTGTTTACAAATAGGACTGAAATCCAAAGGGAGTATTTCCTAACAGTCATTTATAACAATCATCTATGAACTTCTTTAGCCAACCAATTAAAAATAAATGCTAAATTACTGTCTTGCGGTAATATATTTTCAGGATTAGAGGTGATAAAGCAGGCTGGCCCGCCAAAAATAGGCCAACCCGCTTTAGGGACGGGCTTTTACAGGGTATAATTAAAATCTTTAGAATACTAATAAAAAATTTCTAACGTTATATTAGTATAATTAAAATATAGTTAATGCTATACTCTTAAAAAAATTTACTTTTTATAAAAAATATCAAATTTTATAACTATAAATCTAAATAAACATTAACATAATATTAATCAATTATAATATGTCAACACATATTAACAAATAGACAATTATCTTTACTAGTATTCAATAATAAAAGTATTCAAAGTAATATTTAGGTAAAATAAATAATAATATTAATAATTTATAAATAAAAAAAAAGCGGGCTGACGGGCTGACATTTTGTCAGCCTGAACCCGCCCCGTTTTAACAAAAAATGGGCCCAGCCCCCAGCTCTATTCAGGACTAGTATTGGCAAGGTTTTTCTAAAAATAAAAACTAATATAATTAATATAGATTAAATACTTCAATAAAATACAAAATCTGCATTAATTTTGTTGTTGTTGAGAAATTGGTTTTATGTGAAACGGGATTAAAATCTGCATTATTAAATATTATTATCATTTCACCATAAAAATTAAAGATTATTATCAACATCAATTTAATTTAATGTTTTTAAAAATTACATTAATTTAATTTAAATAATTTTAATCCTACCATATCGATTAGTAGAAAGTGGGTGGCACAAAAAACCATTAAAGTTTCAGCCTTGCGGCACAACAGGTATTTCCCGGCTATAGGTTAGCGTTGAAGTTCTGAGTTTCATAGTTCAATTTCCCTCTGCCTATGATCAGATTTTGTGCTTCTTTCCAATTCCGTTTTTCAAGTTCTTCTCTGTGTGTTAAACAGTGGGGTCCAGGACAAGTGCGTGTTTCTTCATAGCTTGTCTCGTTGGGCCATGGACTTTGAATCAAGCTACGATATTTCCGCCACTGCCGACTTCATTCACAGCCGCAACTTCACCAGAGTTGCTTTGCAAGTAAGACCTACTTCTTCCATTCTCCAGTTTGTTTCTGCTCTTGATAAAAGTTCAAATCTTTAAGTAGTGATCGAAACACGTGCTTATTGCCCCCAATCAAAACATATCATTAGAAAGAATTATTTTGAAAAACCCAATAGTATAGAGTATTGAACTGTAAAAGTACTCGACTTTTTCTGCAGCCATGATGACTTTCTTTTATTAATTTCTCAGTTTCCAGATAATCTCTTAAAAGATTCAACGAAAGTGGTTGCATCATTAAGCCAATGTCTTCAATCACTTGGACAAATTGATGTCACAGGAAGTGTGAATACGACAGATGTAGGGTTGTACGTGATGGCAGACACAACGTATGGCAGTTGCTGTGTTGATGAAGTTGCAGCATTACACATCAATGCTGATTGTGTCATTCATTATGGGCAGACATGTTTTAGCCCGTAAGTGCTCCTAATGATCTCTGCAAGATTTCCGTAGCTAGAAATTTGAGCTTTGATTTTTGCCTCTTATTTGTTAATGCTATGAGTTCTGTATCTTATCTGCATAAATAATTGTCAAGAGTTTTCTGATTTTACACCTTAGTTATTTATGCATAAATAATGATTTTCCCATATGTTATACACCTTGGTTATTTATGCTAATAATTAGGATGTTACATTGTATTTTCTGTGATATGGAAGATGCATGCCTCTCAATTTCATTGTTCCCTTCGGGTTCGTGCATTTCTTTTTTTCCTATTCTAGCAATTTTTTCTCAGTTTCTGAAGCAAAGGTTGGTTGCGTATGTGTACTCTTTACGTTGCTGTGAGGATTCAAATTCGTGTGCTTACTGAAGACTTAAAGTCCTATTTGATCTTTGCAGGACAACAACTCTACCTGCTTTCTTTGTTTTTGGGAAGGCTTCTATTAGCATAGCTAACTGTGTTGAAAGTCTGTCGAAACATGCTCTTTCATGTAGCAAACCTATCATGGTATGACCGATTATCAAATATTTTTGTGATTGCATTTTTTCCCAAGAAAGAGTAATTGGATTTGGAATGAGTAGAAAATAAAGCATGATATTTAATCATTTAAATAGCTATTCTGTCATGTTCATTTACCATTTGGCCTGATTTCCATCTCTATTGCAGGTCCTTTTTGGGTTGGAATACGCACATTCAATACAACACATTAAAACAGCAATGTTAGAAGCATTAATGTCTAGTAGATCTGAGTTGAAATCAGAAGTTCATTTTGCCGATGTTCCATCTTCTTCTATGTTTCCATCAAAAGATATCAAAAACTTAAATGGGTTGCAGGAATCAGCTGATGGTTTGCCCAATAATGTCAGTTCTAATGAGACTAGTGGACCTAGGTATAGCAATGGAGGATTGACTTGGAAATTTCCCGAGGGAAAAAGCATGGATGACTTCTCAATCTTTTGGATTGGACTCGATAATTCTGCATTTGCAAATGTTGTTCTCACATTCAATGCCTGTGAAATAGGTTGGTTACTTACCCTATGTCAAAAGTTCTCCAACTTTTGTTCTTGTGTTTCTTTGGTTTTCTTCATCCAATGCAGACTCTGTGTTGCACATGTCGACTAATCCTTCTTCATAATCGCACTATAATCTAACACTATAATATCTAATCTTTTGCTTACTATTGCAAAATCTTTTCTCATGGTGTCTATCTAGTATTTGTTAAATGTAAATCCTGATTAGCTTTTCTGCTGTAGATTCTTAGTAAATCATTGTTTTAATTGCGATACTTGTGGTTGTAGTCAGATATGATACAACTGAGAACCGGATGGTGACTGACATGTCTCAGCAGAGGAGGATTCTTAAACGTAGGTACATATCCCAACATAAAACACTCTCCTCACCTTTAATCATCTTATGTTTTAAATAATACTTGGCTAATTTAGTTCTGGTGTTAACTAGTTGTATTGATGTTTTATGCAGATATTACCTAGTCGAGAGGGCTAAAGATGCAAATATCATTGGTATTTTGGTAGGAACTCTAGGCGTAGGTATGTTTTACTGTTAGAATTTTGGTTTCAAGGATATTGCCAGAGTACTATTAGTTGGTGAAAACTTATATTGTCGATCCCATTATTTAAGCATGATCATCCATTTCTGTGCTACTTATTACTTTACTCGTTGCTAATACTTTCTTCTGGTTGATATTAGTATATATATAACTTTCATTTTGTCACGAAATGAAAAGGACATTTTGTAATGATGACTCTAGAGGCTT
Source organism: Leucaena leucocephala (assembly GCA_037074615.1). NCBI lineage: Eukaryota > Viridiplantae > Streptophyta > Magnoliopsida > Fabales > Fabaceae > Leucaena > Leucaena leucocephala. The sequence goes on along the minus strand of CM073557.1, from coordinate 5,405,576 downwards.
TTCACTAAATTCTGAAAATAAATTTCTTGTAGTTATTAGAAGAAGAAAAAAGTAGAAGAAAAGACATGTATTGAAATGGTATGCTTCTTTTCCCATGTTTTCATGGCTGAAGTATAAATTTTAGCTTTTGCTTTATAAGACTGTATTCCTTTTATTTTGGTTCCAAAACTTTTTAGATTATTTTGCTTTGCAATCAGTCTTCTCGGTGCCCTTACCACAGGCATATTATTTTTAATCTTTTTCAATGACTAAGAACAAAAATTATGCGTCTCAAGTGTTTACGTATAAACACCAGTGTGTTCTACCAAAAAATGGGGTTTGATTTGAAACTACTGGCGCAGCTGGTTATCTCCACATGATACACCAGATGAAAGAACTCATTACTGGGGCAGGAAAGAAGGCCTATACTTTGGTCATGGGAAGACCAAACCCAGCTAAACTTGCTAACTTTCCCGAGGTAATGTTTGGTTCATTCAAGACTTCAAGCATTGCTCTTTCATTACTGAAAATAAAGTATCTATTGTTAACAGTTTATTTTCATCAGTGTGATGTTTTCATTTTTGTCTCCTGTGCTCAAACTGCTCTACTGGATAGCAAAGAGTATCTAGCCCCAGTTATTACTCCATTTGAAGCAACAATAGCTTTCAGCAGGTATCCTATCATGTTATATCCCGAACTAACTTGTTAATCAGATTTTTTTTTCCCACTCCTGGCATCCATTCCGATCATTTCTTTCATTTGATTTTTATGTTAAAGTATTTTATGTTCCCAGGGGAAGCCAATGGACAGGATCATATCTTATGGAATTTCGAGATCTGATAGAATTGCCTCAAGTGGAATCTGGAAACCAGGAAGAAGCACGGTTTTCATTCCTTCAGGGTGGATATGTCGAAGATACTGATAACCATGGTAATGTCTCACGTTCTATCCCTTTGCTTCTTTCTTGTAACTGAAAAATAATGGAGTGGTTAATGGTTCTGTCAGTGATTTTTTCTCTTATAATGCTGATAACTTATCATCAACAAATATGGATTGTGATCTACTTGTCTTTGCCTGTTCTTAATTCCCAAGTAAGATTATCTATATTCCATTTAACTATTGATCATTGAAACTGCTGACTTAACCAGAAAACTCCAAGGACGATCAGGAAGCCCTTGCTTTAGTTAATGCTACAGAGAAGGCTTTGCAATTGCGGGATAACTGCGGTTCTCTAATTAAAAGGGATGCTAAATCAGGAGCAGAGTTTTTCGCCACAAGATCTTATCAGGGTCTGAATATTGACGATGAAAATGCCGTGCCCGAGCCATATTTCATAGGAAGGAAAGGAAGGGCGTCAGGCTATGAAGACGAGAAAAGGCAACAATAAACTTAAGTTGCAGTTGTTGAAGATATTGATCAGCATAAATGAATGTGGGACTGATTCTGAGAGCCCTTGGTTTTTGTCAATATGGGAAAGAGGAACATAAACCTAGATTCTTGCTTTGCGTTGGAGGTACTGATTTTGGCTAGTGAGTTCTTGGGATCCACGCTAACACGTTTGTTGTACAATAGTTCTGAAGAATTTTGAATCTCAGCCAAGTTTTGTGTGCTTGTCAGGGCTCATCCATTAACCACAGGAAATATTTGCTTCATTACAGACAAATTCCTTAACCTTCTCTTTCTTACTGTGCTTGAATTTATTTTATACGTAGGAGCATATGATTGAAACTCGTTTTTGATATATATGTACGTACGTACGTATGTATATGTAAATGCTTTTCTTCATTCATACTTTTTTTTTCCGGATATATTTCTCTCTAAGTTCCTGAATTCAAATTCAATTATAGCACTGCTGAGCCAAAACCCTTTGTTTTCATGGTGGGTTCACTATTCCATGGCATAAATTTTACCTTAGCTGTCAAAGGTTTAACACAAGCTTATATATTTATTTGAGTTTGAGACCGGCTATGTTCAACTGCACTGGTTATGTATGGGTAGGAGCTCTATAACACGGCCTTCCTAAATGACACCATAATTAATCTAATATAATATAATCAACTATATAAATTCTATGTATAGTATTAACAAATCAAACATCGAATTCAACTATAATTTCAAATTTAGATAAATTAATAAAATTAAATAAATTAGTTAATTATAATTAATATAAAATTTAGTGATTAATTTAAGTAAATTGATGAGTATATAATATGAATTCATTTTAAAATATTAGATTTAGTCATAATTAATTTATTTATTTGATTTTTTTAATTTATCATAAAAAATTAACTAATTTTTATATAGTATTAGAAAAAATATAAGCTAATGGAGGTTATGTTTTGTTATCCTATCCAATCCATGATCTCCGTGTGTAGCCTTCCACCCAATAGGAGAAGAACAAATCAATACACATAAATCTAGTAACTTAGGAAAGTGCGGTCCATTCAATCCTAATGTTCTTTAGATGTTTCAATTCATCATAACACCACAGGAACCATTCCAGAACCAAATGTTGGGGATATTTTGTATACGCCTAAGTTATTGAACATAATATCGTACAATCAAAACCAATGCGTTAGAGATATCTCCCGGGAAGGTGGGAAAGTGAAACATGAAATGTCTGTAGGTTAGTGGTGGGAAATCAAGTGAATGTTAGGTAATCGGGATTGGTTTGAGACAGAGATGAGGGTATTTTCTAGTGCCTGCAGGGATTGTGTGATCCGTTTTGCTTCTTTGGTTCATGTATATCCCTTCTTCCCCATGTGATGTCTTGCTACTCTTCCCTAACCCTTCACGGATCTTGTTTGTCTCCTTATACTTGGAAGAATCTGCTGTCGACAAAAGCGAGCGATATGTGGTTAGGCTATAAGTTCATCGACTTCTACATCTCCTCTATTCTTTATTGTAGGGTTGATTTCCACTCTCTTCTCCCGTCTCTCTCTCTCTCTCTCTTTATATTTTTAAAAAAATATATATGTTAGATACAACTCTAATTCTTAATATATTATATAATTAAAAAGTTAATATTAATATTAAATATATAACTTATTTTTTATATATATATTTTTTAATTATTATTATTTTCTTAATAATAATCAAGTAATAAATAAAGGAAGAGAGAGAGTTAATAAGATAATTATGATATTTTTAAAAAATATATTATATTAATTAACTTCTTTAATCTAATTAAATTAGTTAAATAAAATATATATTAAAGGTTGGAGGAGTGGTAATTAGTAGCAGAGAAGTAGGAAAATGCGGCAAAGAAGCTAGTCATTTTTTGTCATTTTTTATATAAACATAGATAAAAGGGAAGGTATACGTATCCTTATAAAGCATGTTTTATTCCCCTTTTCAACCGATGTAGGACTTCACATCACATCTACCCTCATAGGGGCCTAGCTACCTCGCTAGCATATCAATTGGAGACTTGACTCTTATATTAATTATAATATCCTAAACTCCTCTCTCGTAGATATTATCCCTACTTGCAATTGTAGCTAAGAGTAGAGTTTTGTTTCTCTAGGTGTAGCCGTAGTCACCCAAAAAATGCATCTATAAGGGGAAGGTATCATCACATTTATAATACTTGTTTTGTTCTCATTTCTAACCGATGTGGGCCTTCACATCATAACGAAATATACCTTATAAGGGTGCAAATAACTTCTTCTTGTAGATATATTTTCTAGATGGCCACGGCTGTATCTAGAGAAACAAAATCCTACTCTTGACTACAGTTATAAATAAGGATAATATATATGAGAAAGGAATTTAGGATGTTATAAATAACCCCTTCTACCACATATATCTTTTAGAGGAAATTGAGAAAAAAATCTCCTATTAAAAATTTTATTAATAAAAATAATATAAATTAGATTACTAGTAGTTTGAGTTTGAGTGTACAAAATTTACAAAAGGAACAATAATGTGTATAAAAATTTATCATGGGAGCTTTTCTCCAATTTTTCTTTTATTTTATTTGAGTTGTCATACCAGAGTTTTATATATATATATATATATATATATGTGTGTGTGTGTGTGTGTGTGTGTGTGTTGTAAGGGATAAAAAGTTTGTTTTTGGCGAAGTAGGTAATAAAATTTTGCAATTATACGTGGATTTATTTTTGGATAATCACATTTTTGGATTTGACTTGGATTAATCATTGCAATATGGAGAATATCTCTTCAACCCCATTTTGTGTACAAGAATTTTAATAAAACGATAATATAAGAGGGAATTGAAATTCAAATGGGTAAAGGGGAAGAATTTGATTTTAAAAATATGTTTAATATGATAGGGGAAAAATAAAATACTGATTTTATTTATTTGGCATACGTGTAAAGAGTAAATAGATTTTAGTAAAATTATTTTTTAATACTATATAAAATAATTTATTACTTAGAGATTCTTACGATCTTTAAAATATTATCAAATTTAAAGAGATATATGTAAAAGTGATTTCAATTAAAAAAAATACATTTAGCCTTATTTTCATTGGCAAAGTATGTGTTTCATTAACAAGTGGAGATTTTGTCAATGAACACCCTCTCATTTATCAAATATCTCACTTTTACGCATCATTGACTGTGTATTTTATTTGATGTAAAAAATATCCCTTTTAACAAAGTTAATTTAAAGATTTATTTTAATAATAAAGATAAAAAATTAAATTAAATTCTTTACAACTATTTCTTTAAATTCTCTAATATCACTTTATTATGTATCCTATTTTATTTTAATCTCTCCATTTAATATAAACCCATATAAAAAATAAAATAATATACATGATAAATTGTTATTAAAAAAATTAAAATATATATAAAGAACTTAATATAACTATATAAATATGACCTTTAAAATAATATTTTATTTTATTTTATCTCTTAAATTTATAATTTTTTTAAATTATTTTTTCTGATCATATTTATTAAATAAATTCACAAGACATTAAAATAGTTTTAATAAATAACTTAATTAATTAATTTTTTTTAATCTTTATAAATAATTCTGTTTTAATCTTCATGGATGAATTATCCAAGTTGTACTGAGAAAGTATTAAAAGAGAAAATAAAAAGAGGTAAGAAATGTGAGGGTAGCAAATAGCCAGAGAATAGAATTGGTGTCAATGTCGTGGAGGAACAGAGAAGTAATTACAAGCACAAGTTAAAAGAGATACACCCACGAGGCTTGAGTTGATCAAAGCCCCCTCTTCTCTTCTCCATTTACAGCCACACATGAATTCTCTCAGATTTGTGAAACCTCCCTCTCCTCAAACATAATAATACTAACAATTTCTTTTAATTAGTTCCTAAATCAAACGAAACCCAGGACACAGACACCACGACAACTCTGCTCGGTCTCTTCCAGTATATACTGTACTTTCTCTCACCTCGATCTGAAAACTTTGAGATGACGACGACGACGACTTCATCAGCAAGAGTATCCCAACCTGCTGTGCACTCGATCTCTAAGAATCCCGTTGTACAGAGCGATCCGATTCTCAGGCATTCGTCGGATTTCTGGGATTTCGTGTCTGCAACTGCTCGATGATGCTCTGTTTTGCTTCCTCAGTTTTTCTCGGAGATCCTTCTTCTTCTTCTTCTTCCTTTCGGATTCGGTTTCTTCCTTCACATTATCTGCGAATTTCACCCTCTTCTTCTTCTTCTTCTTGCTTTCCCTTTTCTTTTCCTCTGAAAAACCCACAGAAAAATGAGCAAAGAACCAAACTTTCTCAAGCGAGTATCAGAAAGGAAAACGATGAAACAAAACAGGGGAAGTAAAGTAAAAGGTAAAGTAACCTGAGTATAAGCAAGAGCGGAGAGCTTTCTTGTTTGGGTGTTGGGAATTTGTATTCGAATCGCCGGGAAGATGAGGGAGAGGGAAAGTCTTCTGCCTGAGGAAACCAAGATAAAGAACGGTGCTGGAGACAAGCATAGCGGTGGTCAGAACAAGACCTTGGGAAATAGAAGCCATCTGAGAGAAGAAACAGAGGGACTCGTGTTGACCAAAAGAAGAAGACCGCATATATATATAGAGAGAGAGAGAGAGAGTTAAAGTACTAATGAAGAGTCACGGGAGAAAGTGGGGGAGGTGGCAAGTGGGGATAAGGAAGGAAGGAAAAAGAAATTTCCAAAGGAAAATAGGCGAAATGGAGAAGAATGGGTATAAATAGTTGAGAAAGAAGAAAGAAGCGTCGGGATTTGTCTAACAGGGGAGGTAGAGAGAGAGAGTTTGGCTTGGATTTCGCTTACTATAAAATGAAAGAAGGAAGTCATGGGGAGTGAGAGAGAGAGAGAGGAAGGAAAGGAAGATGAATGGAAGAGTTCGGTTGCGATTTCCGGAGGGGTTGGGACTTTTTTTTTTTTCTATATATAAATTTTTTTAAAAAAGAGTTTGAGACTTTAATGAAGATAAAGTCAGTCGTCAAGTCTCAGTCTCAAGTCTTTGGGCCGACTTGGATTTTGTGGCTATCCTACAAGTGGCTTCCCAATTCTCACACATAACATTCGTTGCCACGTCATCTTCCTTCGATATATTTATTTTTAAAAAACGTTTCTGTTAAAAGTTTGATTGGCTATAACCATCTAAACCTCTTTTATAAAAGTACAGGTATTTTTACAAACTCACGATAGAATTACAAGTACTCAAAATAATTTGAAACTCAGTCACTTCATATTTTTAACTTCATATCATTCAAATCTTAATAATATTAATATTTTAAACATTAATTCATAAATTTAAAAAAATAACTTTAATCATTATAATTTTATTTTTTAAAATATATTTAATTTTTAATTGAGTCAAAATTAAATCAATATATTTCTCATCTATTAAATATGAAATTTTTATTATAAATATAATATTTTAATTTAGTTTATTTTTTAAATTTATAATTTTTTTAAATTTTTTTATTCATTGCTCATATTGAGAGCTTTATATTAAATAAGAAATTTTTAATATAAATGATTAAAATAAATATTTAAAGAAATTACTGTATATTTTTTATAAACAATTAATTTTTTAAATTTTTATGAAAGATATGGTGGATATATTTATTTATATGGAAGCATAAAAATAAAATGTCATCCGTCCATGATGAGAATAAAAAGAAACTGGAGATGCGCTAGCCTACAATGATGATTAAAGCCTAAGACAAGGGTAACTTTTCTTTTCTTTTCTTTTAAATTCTTTTCATTTTATACAATGTTCACTTTTCTTTTCTTTTTTTGTGTGGATATATAATTGTCACTTTTTAGCCTGCCAAGCATATAGTTGCCACTTCAATTATTTGTTTCAAATTTCAATCAATGTTTATAAAAAAATGGAACAAACTGGTTATTGGATATTTGGAGAGATCGATATTTCATTTGGTCAATGATTAGTCAATTAATTAAGGGGCTAATTGGTTGAAAAAAAAATAAGTAGTTAATTAAATAACTGATTAAAGTTATATTTAATATTTATATTTTGAAATTTTGAAATTTTAAACTTTAAAATTAAAAGAGGGTTTATTTATATAATTATTTGCACAATCCTATAAAGATATTCTCGCAGTGAGATTTAAATATATAAATTTACTTCAAAATTTTAAAAAAATATATATTGATAAAATCTTTTAAATTTAAATTTATTTTTTCTCTATATTTACAAATTATTTGTATCCCTCTCTTATTTTTCTCTTTCTAATGATAATTAGATAGGGGTAAAATTGAAAAACAATCATTTATAACTTTTAAATGGATTTATATTTATGACCAATTTTTTCCCTACAAATTGGCTTATGATAAAAATCTAGAATGATATTATTTATTATGTATGAATAGTTTAAACTCTTTTATGCATTTTAATATTATGCTATGTTGATATATTGCAACTTATGATTTTTTTTAAAACATTAAATGAATGATTATTCGTAGTGTTTTTCTCTTGCCTAGCATGATTTTTATTGTTCATAATTATAGTGTTTATCCTGATATTTATTTATTTTAACCTCTTTGGAATTTTAAAAAAATGATGAATTATCAACGTGACATTGACTTTGTGGAGGATAACCCGAAAAAGAAGAAGTGATGGTGGAATAGAAAACCCGAAAGAAAACAAGAAGAAGAAGAAGAAGCAACCTTCAGTTGATCCCACGTGATATGTGAAATCAGTGCTAAATTCATTACTGACCAATAACATATCAACACCTATCTTCAATCATGGACAATGAATCAACTACAGTCTGACACATGTCACATGGGAAAACAACAAAATGGCTCCACAACTGCAAAACTAATACTAGATAATTTTGGAATGTTAATATTATTTAGAATCTCATCAATAAAAATTAGTAAAAATAGTTAAAAAAATTAACCAATTATAAAATTTATTATCTAAAAATACCTAATAATCCATGTTCTTTAACAGGTTGCAATTCATTTCAAAGGAGTCAAATTCTCCTTCATTTGCCTATAACATACTTTCAGTTATATATAAATAGTTTTTATTTTATATATAGTTAAAGTTACATTATATATAATTAAAAAAAATATATCTATTATTGAAGATAAATTGTGCTTGGACCACATAAATTATGCTTGGATTTTTAAATAAATTTTAAATATTTTTAGACCACAAATTTTGCAACTGGGATCTTTCGGCCATTTTTTTTAAAAAAAATTATTCAAGTTGAAATAATTTAATTTTACTTTATAAAAAGATATTCTCATTATAGCTATTTGTTTATGTTTATATTATTTTTATTTAAAAATTATAAATAACATGATATACTCAAAATATCCAACAATTTCCCACCGAACAATGCCATTGCTTCCATGGAAACCACGTGTACATGATTAAATACTTGGATCACAAAATAAGCAATGGTTACATACTTTAGAAGCTCTTGAGTATGTCTTAGCTTTATGAAAAGGCCAAATCATTATCATGAATAGCTCCTCTGAAAATATTGTGATTTACCAATAAGAGTTTAGTATGAAAAAATTACTTAATTTTTTATAAAGTAACAAATTAAAATTTAAATCTATATTTAATATATGACAGAAGAGATTTCTATACTTACAAAAAGAAAATAGGGTGAGTGAGAGAGGGATTTATTATAAATGTTCTTAAATGATGATAAAAATAGTCACAATTAGTAAATGGTTTTTTTTAATAAAATTGTCATAACATTCTAAAATTACCTTTCCTGATATGCAGGGTTCTATTTTTCTTCCCATAGAGTCAAAAATCCTGAGTATGTCGTTGTTCTTCACATTAATTAGAATGCCAAAACGAGTGATGTCTAATTATAAAAGGTATATCCAGGGGGGAAAAATCATAACTACGTAAGATTGCAAAAAAAAAAAAACAGAGAGACTTGTGTTAAGGATTATCGAAAACCTCGTTTTTACAATTTGAGTTTAGATTAGAATGACAAGTCTCTGTCTGACAATTATAACTCTTCATAAAAAAAATGACACGAAAGCAACCAAGTAGTGTAGTAGAGCTACATATATTAAGAAGGACATCATGGTTTGATTCCACATGGCATCCCAGTTGGGAAATTCCAGCAGATCAGCAAAACCTCTCACAACCACTCCTTTATTCAATCCTCTATCAACTCATGTCATGATGTTACTTCTCGCTTACCCAATTTCAAATTTAAATTTATGTTCTTGAGGCTCAGGAATACATATATACTACTCTAACATGTAAAGAGATTATTTTTAGAATTTGAACTAGTCACATAAACTCTTGTCACAGTAGTGCGGTTAAAAACATACAGAAAAATAAGACAGTGATTGTATCAGATCAAACAGCTCTAGTCATAAAAGCAGAAAACAATGCATCACAGAAACAGAAACACTAAGAACTCAACTGACAATACATGGCCATCCTCGTCTAGATAGTAACATCTAAACACAGAAATCACACGCTACATTGTGTTTTGTTACTTTAGCACCCACCACTATAGTATGAAAACCATAATCTGAACATGAAGCAGTAAAATAGTTAATGTGAAGCGAGTATGGAATGAACTTAAGTTGTAAGGATCGGTGGCATGTAGTCGGCTTTGCCACCAAGGACACGAGCCTTGGTGTCTGGGAAAAATTCAAATCCTGGCAGCTCTGTGATTTCTCCTTCTTCAGAAATCCCGATGGGGTAGCGAAGCAGGTGTCCGGGAAGGTCGTGTTCCACCGACTCACTTGAATAGAGGTCCCAGTACTTGTCACCCATCTGGTTCACCTTCCTGGCACATTCTTGGCTTTGAGGTTGGAGGAAGGAATCGTCGAGCATACCGAGGTGCTCATACCACAATGACAAGCGGAAACCATGGATCTGACCGCGTGCAGGCTGCCTGTGAGTCAAATGATAGGGTTGATAGGCACCCATGGCAATCTCTGAGTCCCTGGCACCATCCATTGATCTCTGGTTGATGTTGGCAGATCCTATGATTATGTACTCGTCATCAACTGCAAAATGAAAGAGGAAGAAGCTCCATGAGCTGCTATCTGCAAAGATTATCTTGGAGACAGCAAAAGAGAAATATGGTATGATTGCTTTAACAAAGGATACAAATTCAACCTTTTTCAAACTCACCTATCATCATCTTGGCATGAACATAGATCATGAAGCGTCGAGCCTCTTGAGCTCTCAAATAATCAGAATCAGGATCTGGTCTTTCTGAAGGCTCGTACTCTCCATGTTTCTTCAACTCCCGATTACCGAGGCAGAAGAATGTCAAATAGTTACGAGGATCTTCATCAATTCTATTGGCCCTAAGTGCCTGAATAACATCTTTGTACATCATCTCCATTGTCCTCCTCTGCCAGTCCAATATTGCCTGCACTGATGCACTTTCTGGGACACCCTCTGGCCACATTGGGACCACAACATACACGGTGAATCTTTCCCCAGCTTCGATCTTACTAACAATTTTAAGTGAAAGCTCCTTTGGGATGACATGCAAAGCATTTATGTCCTCAGGTTTGATACCATCAGCACTCCAAGCAAAAGAGCTTCCAAGGAAGTACTGATTTTCAATATAGATGAAATCCTTCGCTCGTCGAATGGCATGAATATAAGCATCTTGAATACTACGATCAATAATATTATCCTTCCCACTAATGAGCCCAGCTTTGGCAGCATCTTCAGGAGTCTCTGGAAACCCAAAAGCAGCCCCACCATCGATAGATCTAAATAGCTGAACATTCCATGTCTCATGATCATCAGGAAACATAACCGGGGATGGAGGAATGATGACATCTTGAAGCTCTCTCAACTGAACAAGTACATCCTTCCCACCTTGCTTCCTCCATCTCTGTTCAAAGTTATATAAAATATCCCAAGCAATGGGTCCTTCAAGCCGGGAATGGATGTCATGCCAAGGCTCCCTGGGACCACCTTTCGTGATCGCAGCGCCAGGAAAGTTGGGTTGATGAAAGTCATCATGGTGTGCTGTGTCTAGAGTTCTGAACAGTGAATGGAAGGGAGTATCATACCTACCATCACAGAGATCAATACCCCCAACGAAACTAACAATTCTTCGCTGCTCTGATCCTGCACTTGGTAATTCACTGTCCACCACCACAATCTTCTGATGATGGGTGAACATGGTAGAAATTTGCAAGTCCTGAATAATGCTTCCCCCATCATCAGGATTGCGGGGACATAAAACACAATGCACATCAGTGTCATGGAAGTAATGCTCAGTTTCTTCATCATGAGTAGCCATCAATCCATCTTTTTTTAACAAACCAACAGATGTTCTATCATCCCAAACAAGCATTAAAACCCTGACACCTTCACTTGCCTTTTTCTTGAGGAGCTCACCAAGGGTTATGTCTCCCCCGGGCTTTGGCCTCCTTTTATCCCTTACCAAGGAGATCTCGGTATACACAGACCAACCAGTAATGTATATTAAGTGCTTGGCATTAGTGATTGCATCAAAAACATCCTCCCAACATCTATGACCATCATATTTCTCACCTCCAACGAGAGGTATTTCAGGGACAAATTTATCTGGGATATGAGCATCTTGGTACAGAGAGATCTTACATCCTTGTCTCTGTGAGAAGAAAGTGTATGGAACACCAGGATATTTACCACTTCTAACACCACGAGCCCAGCTGCGGTCTTTGGTGACATCAAAATATTGCAGTTTCACATGGATTTTTGAATCACCATGAATGGGATTCTGGTTCTCATCCAAGATTTCAACCCACCTATCTATTTCTTCACCATCCAAGACATCCGTAACAGGCACATGTGCTCTTCCAATCAAGGTTGCCCCAATAGGATTATCATCTTTCACAGTGAATATAATATCAGAAGCCATGTGAGCACAATAAATGTGAAAAGACTCATACCACCTAGGGTTGGAATGTTCATTCTCTAGAATTCTAGTCCTTCCAACTCTGGCCTTCTCAAGATCGATGGTTGCATAGAGTTTAGTAACTCCCTTTCCAAAACCAACTGCCTCCTCAAAATTTTCCTTGAGCTGCAAAACAGCAATAAAAGCAAAGCGTCAAGCCCGTGATTGGAAAGACTCCAGCTGGCTATCATAAGTATGAAATTAAGTGATAAAAGTGAAATTCAAAAACCAAGGCTGGTACAAAGGATACTGAGTTAACATAAGTTCATACGAAGAGCCATTTGATCTATGATTTTGCAATTAAGATATATACCCAGAAGTCAGGGGCAACAAGAATTCTACCTTGACTCAAAATCAATTAATGAAATGCGAATACTTTAAATTTGACCCGATAGGATAAGGTATTAGATCTAGTCAAAAGGTCCAGGATATTTTGCTGTTATCAACTAATGGCTGATCATGCCGACAGTCCATTTTTGCTGTTTAATTTACTGAATCAATAACCATCAAGAGATTTCTTCTTTCCATGTTTTTCAATACAAAGGAAACACATAAATCAGAAGCCAAAAGTTGAAAGTCAGGAGTCACGATTAAATCAGGCGAAAAAGTGAATCCAAATAGACAAATTACACTCACCTTGCTGAAGATATTGCCACCACCGCTCTTCAATCTATCCACCTCAAAGATCGTGACATGGAGAGTCCCATGGAGCAAAATCTGCGCCATCTTTCACCTGCAACGAAATTCACAGAGAGAAAGATAAACCCACTTCGCATTAGATCACACAACCCAGTAAAATTGGCCGAAAACGCTTAAAGTTAAAGCAATTGGCTCGGTTTAAAGAGTGTGACAGACCCCAAAAAAAATCCCAGGGATCAGTAATTTGATCAAATCACAGTTGAGTGAGTCGAAAATGGGCTTGCGCATGGGTTTAGATAGACAGATCAAAAGCTTTCAATAAATAGAAAAACACAAGAGTATAAAAGCTAATCATCAACCAAACCCAGTTCATTATCCAAACAGCTAGAGAAATTAATTGATAGAAATGGAGATATGACAGCAAAGAGACTAACCAGTGCAGACAGATTCAAAGATCAGAGGGAAGAGAAAAAGGGTAGTGAGAATCAGATCAGATCTTTGCTGAGACTATTTATACAAGAAGATAAAGGGATGCACCGAAGATACCCAAGAGAAGTGAAAAGAGGTGGGAAAATAAAGCGGAGAGTGATACCAGACTATCACTGAAGTAAACGGAGGTAATTAGAATAGGAATCAGCGGGAGATAATTCCCTCCATCTTCACTGATCATGTGATGGCAAATTACCACCCAACACAAATCACCCTATTGACTTTCCTCCACCTTTTTCCTAATTGGCCATTTTTCGTGGAAAGCATATAAACAGTCTTGCAAATTATATAAAAATTATTGTTGGAGATTTGTATTTATGATCAATGATTCCGAGTTTTCTTTTTCTGCCTTTTACATTGAATTTAAGAAAAATAAATCATACTATTTACAATTTAAAAAAATTAATCCTATTAATTTTTAATATATAAAATATTTAATTAAATTAATAAATAAATAAATTTTATTAATATAATATATTTTTAAAATAATTTATTTTTTTAAAAAATAATTTAATTATTATTAAGGGAATATTAATAGAAATAATTTTAAAAAATTAATAAATAAATAAAAATAAATTTTATATTTAAAATTAAAATTAATTTTTTTAATTAATTTTTAATATTAGATAAATGAGAGGAGTATTAAATATCTACTTTAATTTGAGAATATGTTTTGATTCTAGGACCTCAATTTTTCATATTTCGCTTATTGAATATTTTTTTCTAAATTAGAAGCGTTGATTCGTTTTGCTCAGAAATATCTTTATTCTCACTAAATTCCTTCTTTTCTTGTTTTTACTGTATTGTGTTTCATTCTGGTCAATTGATCTACAAGTCGGGAGAAAAAAAGACTAAAAGGGGCATGTTTGCTAGCGTAAAATTAAAAGTTAAAAAATAAATATTTTTTTATTTAATATTATAAAAGTCAATTTTCCCTCTATTTTCACTTTTAATATTTTATCATATTTCAATTCTACCAAATTGAAAATTGAAATAGATTATATAAAAATAAAATATTTTAAATTATTTTATTCTAATTTATATAATTTCTATAATATTTTATCTTTTTTTAAATCAAAATAAGATGTCTTTTTTTTTCCTCCACTGCCCCTCGTTAGAGCTGATTTCTTTCTTTATTCTCACTACTCTTAGTGCCTATGTGGCACTAAAGTTTCAAAAGCCCATGACTTTTTTTTTCATTTTCACTACTCTTACTGCCTGTTTGGCATTAGGAAAAAAAATTTTTAGGTAAAACTTTAATTTAAAAAAATTTTAAATAAATAATCATATTTGTCTAGAAGTAATTTTAGTTAAAATTATATTTTTGAATAAACTACTGAAATTAACTTCTAGAATAGTAAAAAAAACTTATGGACTATCAAATTACTATCTTAACTCTATTTTTTCTTACACTATCTCCCATCTCCCATCTCTCATCTCTCATCTCTACCATATCTCCTCTTTCTTCTCTCTTCTCTACACTATCTTCTATCTCTTCTCCACTCTCTCTCATATCTCTTCTCTACCATTTCTCCTCTCTCATACTTTTAATCAAATGATACAATTTTTAGTAATTTAACAATATGAAAAATGATTATACTATTAATCATCCAAACATATTTATTTTTAAAGTGTATATTTAGGAGTAACTTTTAAAAATCAATTTTAGACAAAATCTCGATTTGAAAATTTTTTATACAAACAGTCATTTTTTTCTAGAATTTATTTTGGCCAAAACTATGGTTTAAAACCATAGTTTTGAATAAACTACTGAAAATAACTTTTGAAATAGTAAAAGAGCTTATGGGCTATCTAATTACTATCTTATCCATATTTTTTCTGATACCCTCTCTCCTCTATCTTCTCTCTCCTCTTTCTTCTCTACATTCTCTCTTCTCTCTTATTTCTTCTCTACCCTCTTTCTCCTCTCCTATTTTTTTCTACTCTCTCTCATCTGTTATACTTTAATCAAATCATACTATTTTTTATAATTTATCAATATAAAAAGTAATTATACTATTAATAATTCAAATATCTCTATTTTTAAAATCTATTATTCCCATAATCTATTATCTAAAAGCTAATTTAAATAAGACTAAAATATATTCTTCCCAAAATTTATTCTCTAAAATCTATTATTCCTAAAATCTATTCTCTAAAAACTAATCTAAACATATATTTATATGATAAATACTAGTCACCTCATCCTAACTTACATAACTCATTCTCCTTCCCTTTACTCACACCTCTATCCCCATATTTGATTGTAGTAATAATTAGTTCCTTTATGCCACTAGCAATTGTGATGATTGTGTCAGTCACCTCAAGTAGAGCTGATAATGCGGGTTAGCCCGCCAGATACGGGCTAACCTATGGTAAGTTGGGTTGAAAGCGGGCCTTTCTAAAGAGGCCCGCCTACATGTGGGTTGGAATTATTTCAACTTGTGACCGCCATGGCGGGTTGGCGGGCTGCCAGTTTTTTTTAAAAATTATTTATTTATTAAAAAAATATTTTCATATATATATTTTTTAAAATAATTTATATATATCAATATTAATTGGATTTAAAGTATAATCTAAAATTGTTAAAATATTTATTTCTTTAACTTTATCACTCTCCGTATATAAATCTGTCACAAGTAAAATAATAAAATAAAATATATATTTAAAGAAATAACTCAATAAGATAAAATTAATATAAATTAAGTATAATATAAACTTTAATTTGGTTAAAACTTTAAAATTAATAAAGTGTAATATAAATAATAAAAATTAAAAAAAAAAAAGCGGGCTAACCCGCCAACCTGGCGAGTTAGCCCGTCGCGGATGCAAGCTTGGCGTTTGACCTGCACCAAAATGGGTTGCCACCCGCCATAAAATGGGAGGTTGGCGGGTTGGGCCCAGCTCTAACCTTAAGTGTACCAGTTTATATTAGCTATTATAGTTAGGGCTGTGCATAATGCCTATGGCCCGCTATGCCCTGCCCAACCCGCAAGAAAAATGCCCGGCCCAGCCCGATTTTTACCGGGCAGGGTCGGGCATCAGGCTGTAAAATATAACCCATGCATTTTTTGGTCTGGGCACCGGGCATAGGGGCTGCCCTGCCCTGCCCTGCCCATGAGCACCCTTTCTTTTATTTTTTTTTATTTTTTCTCTATCTTAAAAGGGAGAATATGATAACTGCTGGTGACTATAAGGTAATTTTAGAAATATAAGTAGGTAAGTTGTATCTTTTAATATTTATAACTATACTAATTTTTTCTTTTTTTTAACTTTGTTAATTATCATATGATTACATTACAAATTATAATTATTTATTTTATTTTTTAGATGCTTTATCTTTGTCAATATTAGGGAGATTGATACAAAGTTATAATTACAAACTACTTAGATTTCAACGCTTATTTTTTATATACAATGGATCTCAAGATTTTAATTATTATCTTTATTCTCTTATTCTTAGTGAATTATAGATATTATTTAACTATGAAAGACACATGAATATGGTATTATTTTAGAAATTCATAATTACAAATTTTTTTCACAACATGAGCATGACATCACGACTTGGGCATGCCCAGCCCGCATATGTCCAGCCCGCTTATGCCCTGCCCAAAATTGTTAGGGCTTTTATCGAGTAAGGCCAGGCATCGGGCTGCAAAATGCAGCCCATGCATTTTTTGGATAGGGCACCGGGCAGGGGGCTGCCCTGCCCAGCCCTACCCATGCACACCCCTAATTATAGTAGTTACCTCAAGTGCAATAGAGCTAATAACATAACTTTAGCTCTAGTGTTTTAAACTCAATTTAATATCTACTATGATGTGAATAATTATTCCTCCTATTATATCAGGAGGGCAAACAATAAAAATAAATAAGTTTTTTTATTTTACTTTTATTTATTTTTTAAAAAAATATATCAATTTCATATTTATTTTCAACATATCAAATAAATTTTTAATCATATTTTCAGATTAATTTTATTTTTATATAAATCTTTATTACTATTAAAAACTCTTTCATTCCACCAAATTTACTTCACAAGTTTTTTTTTTTTTTTTTGAGGTAGCGTCAATTGTAAGAAAGCTGAATTGGGGAGGGAAGAAAGCGTAACATCGCTGAATTCCCTGCTTTAAATGGGCTAGTGGGTTAACTTTTTTTTTTTTAAGCATTTAATCTTATAAAATAATTTATTATTTTTTAAATTAATTTATATAACTTATAAAATAAAATAAAATATAATATTATAAAAATATTTTTTTTTATAAATCATGTTATATTTATTAATTAATTAATTTAAATTAATTGAATAGTTCTTCATCAAAGATATGGCATATAATATTTTTTTAGCAAAAGTTTAGATCAATTACATTTTATAAGTTCATCAAAATTGATATAATTGCTCTCATTCTTAATATTGCAACTAATTAAAAAAAATATTTTAATTTTAAATATAATAATTCAATTTCTTTTATATATATTATTTTTTTTAAATTATCTCTCCTATAATAAATAAAAGTGGATATAATTTTAAATTAAGAATTAAATTAAAATTTTTAATAGACTCCTACGTTATCTTTATCTAGGACTGGAGAAATAATGTTGACGGGAAATAAATCGACGCGTATACAAATGTGCGGTCACTTTAAGGCTTATTTCCAAAGACAAGTAATATAGATAGATATATTCTTCCACGTGGCACGATATTATTTTCTTGATTAATTAAGTAATAATTGCATATAGATCCTTCAAAATTGCTCCAATAAATAGTTTAGGGATAGCTATTAATTCTCACCAAATGGTTTTAGAACAATGATGCCCATTAACCTTTTTTTTTTATAATATTATATATTTTTTATAAGATTATGTTATCTACCTTATATAAGTTAAAAAAGTTAACTATAATTAGTTATTTTTGAAACATTAGTTATTAGTTATAGGAATTTAGTTAATTAATTAGGAAATTTTATAATTAGTTGAAGATAATAGATAAAAATGAATCCTTTAAATATGTTAATTGTGTGTGTATATATATATATATATATGTTCTGAAAGAAATCTATAAGCTCAATGGATTTTCTTTAAGATTTTGTCTTCTAAATAAATATAATATTTATCAGTACATTTTAGTTATTATTAGATAATACAAGTATATTTTTCACCCACATTTTCCCATTAATTTTCAATGATGTTGATTGATTACCAATAAAACAATAACTTGAATGTAGTCTTTTAATGGCAGAAAGGATTGGATAAGATTATTATAACAACAGGATCTCCATAATTGAGAATTGCATTTTACACCCTCTCCCTCCCTCAACCAATAATATAATTCCACCTTTTTAGTGATAATGGTGGGGTCACGTTCTCATTTTCTTAATATCATCATCAACTCCGGCATAATGGAGCCACCTGTGATGATTACTTTTACATTTTAAATTCTCAAAAAAGCTTTGGTTGTTTATCCTATATATATTTAATTAGTTTAATTATATTAAAATAATTAATTAAATTAATTAATATAATATATATTTTTTAAATATCTAACTATTTTTTTAATTTCTTCTTTTCTTTTTTTATTTAATTATTATTAAAAGAATATCTATAAAATAAATTAAGAAAAAAATAAATATTAAAAAATTATATTTAAAATTAAAATTAAACTCTCTAATTAAACTATATATCAAATTATATATATATATATATAATTTTTAATATATATAATAATATAAATTAAAGAGCGTATTATAGTGTGTACAGGATTAGTGAGGTTGATTTGGTTAAAACTTAATTTATATGGGAAAATCACGGTTCTTCTCCAATTTGATATGCTTCAATTCTCAGAAGAAAGCTTCATAAATAATGCTGCCAACAACCCATCTCTTCTGTCACCTAGCAGGGCCATGATGGTTGAGCTGGAAACAGAGAATGTTTAAGAGCTTCAGGACTACAAGAAGAAGAAGAAGAAGTACACTAAAACCAGAAGAGATGACTTGATAGAACAGCTTCTCAACAGAAATAATTAATGAAGCTTGGTTGTGCTTTTCATTTTCACAGGCAGCCCACTCTATCCCTTCATTACCATTTCATTTTAGTAATACACGGCTTTGCTAAAAACTACTCCCTCCTCTACCTGATATACAAAAGGACGGATAAGGCAATGCACTCATTTGTTCCTAAGGAACATCATTTTTCTATTTATGCACTCAATAATTGAAGTAGCATTAGTTGGGTAATAATTATTCCATTCCAATTCCTATATTTATAAGGGCTGATATACTTTGAGGAACCACACATTAAGTATTCATAAAAGTGGCTGATATTACTTGCTCCATTTTGTTTTACTATTACTTCTTTTTTTTTTTTTAAAGTCCTACGGTATTTTAGGTAACAATAACGATTTTTTTTATATAGAAATAAGAGTAAAATTAAATTGAAAATAGATTTTAATTTTTTTTTCATAAGATAGAAATAATTATAGAATTGATGTATATTTTTTATAATTTAGGATAAAATTATCTAAAATATTTTTTTATAATTTTAAAAAAGGTTAAAGTTATTTAAGAATTTTATAAACAAGATAAAATGGTGTAAAAAATTTATTTATATTTCTATTTCTATCATCTTAATTTTTAACTTTTCTGATAGAAATGAAATGATACAAAATATTATAAATAAAAATAGAAGTAACTTCTATCATACTAAATAATAGAAGTAAAAAATTATACTTTTATTTTCCCAATTCTATTTCTCATCTCCCAAACATGCCCCTAGACTGTTAGTTAATAAATTTTTCTAAACTACCTAGACCTTGCTGAAATTTGAATATTTTTTTTTTACAAACTGGAGAAGTTATGTTTAAACCGCCAAAATTCTTCAGATTAAGACTCAATTTTTTGTTGGTATATCATTTATTACTTCTCTCCCTTTGGGTAGACTCTTTCTCATATGGAGAAGGATGCATCTCTCTCTTTTCACTTAGTTCTCCACTATTAAATTATCTTTCAAAGGTTGAGATTTAATATTTTATAAAAATATTATTATAATATTAAATATTAAATAATTTAAATAGATAAATTTCATCTGATGAGTTGACAAATAATAGTAGATTTTTATTACAACTATTTATTATTTAATGTTATAATAATATTTTTATAAGATAATAAATCTCAACCATTGAAAACTAATCACATGGTAGCGAACTAGAGATATTAAGTGAAGATTGGTGGAGGAAGAGGTTAACGGAGACACTCATCTCCCCTTTTGTATCTCTTTTCTTTTTCTCACTTATTGTGTATATAAATAAAGATATATGTAAAAAAAATATATCTCTTTCTCTATGTATAATTTTAATAAACTTTTTCATCTAAGTAATTCAATTATTTTTAGCTTATATATAGGATTGGAGGAAGTAATATTTAGAACATCTAATAACTTTTTTTATCTTGCCCTTCTCATAATTAAAATTTTTGAATAATTAATTTTTTATAATTAACTTAGTTATACGTTTTTTAAATCATTTTTTTTAAGATTTGGTTTTGTCCATGAATCATGTGCATTTTTCTTTCTCTATCATACATCTTTCATTCAAATTTTCCCACCTTAATTTAATATATATATGATATAAAATTTATTAAAAAATACACTATTTACCATCCATTAATAACATGGCTTATGTTGACTTAATAAATTTTAACTATAAGTTATTTGTTATTAATAAGCATATAAATAATTAAATGTGACTATTTTCATTGCAAAAATAACTGAGAAAATTGGCAGAAGCATAAAATCATAATTGTAGAGGCTATAAAAATAAATAACCATAGTTGCAGAACAATTCATTTTATAAGGATTTGGTGGGGGGGAAAAAATAGTATTCAGTGCTTAATTAGAAATTATAACTTCGGAGTTAGCCTGCGCATCGGCGCATGGAATGGGCTATCTGTAAATAAGTTGTGTATCTGGGGCTTTTTAGTAATTGAGCACCACAACCAGCGAAGAGGTGGAGGGGGAGATCTCAGACATGAATTTGATACATGCTGATAGGGAAAACGAGGACCACATCGTGTAAGAAATCACACTATGATACTTGCCGTAGTGTTTGCCAACTCCGAGGGCAATATCCTCATCGAACGGTGCGTTCCGATCTCTTCTTCCCGTTTCTGAAGATAACATTTTCCTTGTTTGTCATCGAGTTTTTGTGTGTATTTTCGCTTTGATTATAAATTTTACGTATAAACGTTCGATCTCGCTGTAGTGTTGGAATAATTGTATGTGCGGATTGATAGGTATCTGATGTTCTGTTGGATCGGGATCGGATTTAACAGGATATTAATCTGTGTAGCGTGTTGTTCTTTTTATGTGAACAGTTTGAATAGTGGGCATTTGAGCAGAAAGCAACCAACCCAGCCGCAATTTTTTGAAATCTGTTGTTTGGTTGATTGAAATTTCACTGAGAAGCGATAAGTTGTCCAGTACTCTAATTTGGGTAATTTTCAGGTGAAAAAAAAAAATGCCTTTCATGAAAGTCACTAATTGCTTTCCAAGCACTTCTGCTTGAATTTGTTTATGGCATTCTTGACTTGACTTGTAGCACTGAGGCAGTGGTGGAAAGAAAAACATGTTGATGACTATGTGCGGTCGAAATAAAGGAAGCAAATATTGTTGAGCTTTATCATATGCCCTGGCAAATTGAGAAGTTTCTTGTGTGGTATCTTTTGAGTAGATCTGCAGTTATCTAGCATTAAACAGATGCATTTAGTATAAACTTTATGATGATGTTGGAGCTTAGCCCTGTGGTTTACCTTGTTGCAGTTTTCATGGAGTTCCTGCAGAGGAGCGGCTGCATTGGCGCTCTTTCTTGGTTAAACTGGGATCTGATAACCTGAAAGGTGTAAAAAATGAAGAGCTCCTAGTCGCTAGCCACAAGTACATACTCTGTCTCATTTTTCTCATGTTTTGAAGACGTGCTACATGTACGCAGACCTATATAAATTGCCTTACCTGCTGAGTGCACTGTAGGGAAGCTTTTGGGAACCGCTTGGGAGGAATGACCTTTTACACGGGCTGTCTGTTTATCTAAATCAGAATCAATGCTAGCTTAGATGAAATGGTTGTTGAGTCTGTTTATCTGAATCAAAATCAATGCTTGGGAGAAATGACCTTGTACATGGGCTGTCTGTTTATCTAAATCAGAATCAATGCTAACTTAGATGAAATGGTTGTTGAGTCTGTTTATCTGAATCAAAATCAATGCAAGCTCAGATTGAATGTACTGAGTTATCCAGTGTGTTGTTAAATATGATAAATTTTAGCAAGCTAATAATGCTAGTTACTTGAATAGAATAAACCTGAGATTGGAAAAATAACACATTTCAGAGTCATTCAAGGTTGGAAAATTGGGAATAAATTGTAAGAGAGGAACCTGCACAATCCCTGCATGACAAGCATGTTCAATGAAACTTTAGCAGTTTAGAGTTGGCAGTTGCTACAGCCATTAAAATCAGAAATTTGAATTGAAACAATTGACTTTCGCTCAAGTTTACTATTTGCTTCTCTGCAAACTGTTATTAGTATTCCTTGGCCTTATGATTCGTTCTCTTATGATATTACTGTATTTTACGTGGAGAATTTATGTTTTGCTATCAGGTCAGTTTATATTGTGTACACAGTGCTTGGGGATGTCAGCATCTATGTTGTGGGAAAGGATGAGTATGACGAACTTGCCTGTATGTATTTACTGCATCTCTTTTGATATTTTTGTTTTGGTTGATCAAACAACATTACAGAACCATTTCATCTAATATATGCTCTTTATTCTTTCTTTTTAATTTTTTCTTCTTTGCGATTGTGGGGTGGGGGGTTCTTAGATAACATTTGATTGGAGTGACTAGTTCTTTCTGTCTTGAAAATAATTACCTTTGGCTGGTTTTAAAAGTAGAATGACTGCTTTGTTGATATTGCTAATCTAATTAACTTCTACAGAATAATACAGTGATTTTGGAATGGGTTGATTTTGGCAATGGCTTCTAAAAATGTGTAGTAATAAAAACTAGTGATCAATGAAATGTGGGTCAAGCTGCGTATGTCACTCTATTGTGAACAAGGGTGAGGGTGAAGAAAATGTGTTCTAAACCTTGTTTTTGCAGTTTCAAACTTACTAAAAGACAGAAAATGCATCGTGACTACAGTAATGTATGTTCTTAAAGATTTGCACTAGTACTGACAGCATTTTTGTCTTCAGTGTCAGAAGTGATCTTTGTGATAACCTCAGTTGTGAAGGACGTATGTGGGAAGCCTCCAACTGAGCGCCTTTTCCTCGACAAGTATGGAAGAATCTGCTTGTGTTTGGATGAACTTGTTTGGAAGGTGACGTGACATTCTGGATAATTTCAGTATTATTTGATGAAATAACAAACCTGAGATCCTTGTCATGTTTTTGGTCTGTTATTCATTATGCATGCCCACATCTATGATCTGCATCCATCATCTATGTGTAAACCGGTGGCGCTGTCATAAGATCATAGATGTCATCCATTTTGGATGAACCAAACGCAACGGATGTTCATGGTAGTATATACAATATTTCATAGGTTTTTTTTTTTATAAAACTATCTAACTAGGTCAGATTCAAGTATCGTCGGATCCAATTAGGGTTAGTTCTCCTAAAGATGATTTTTACGTTCACACAAACTCTAAATTGAAACATCATGTTTAAGGGGTGAAAATCCCTTCCATTAGAATCAATGTTTGTTGGTTAAGTTCTGTTATTTTCTGTATCTACAATGATTGAACTAAGCTTCTTGCTTTTACTTGTTCGTATCATTGTTGAGTAATTTCTTCTGGACTTTTTGATTGACATTTTGGCGGTTTATCTTGTCAAGGGATATTTGGAAAACACAGAGAAAGATAGAGTCAAAAGATTAATAAGGTTGAAGCCTCCAACAGAGTTCTGAATGAGAGCTTTATAGCCAGCCTTAGTACCTTGGATAGTCCTGAGTTTCTTTTGCTCCATATAGCTTCTTGTGATAAGTTTTTCCCTGGAAAAGGGTAAATATTCATATTCATATTATTATTATTATTATTTATTTTTGAAGATATGTAACAGCTCATAAGAAATGTGGTTATTATATCTTGCGTGGGCCATGTACCATTTCATTCCTCCCTCCCCTTTCATTTGTGGGTTTGCTTACTAATTAAGTGCCATTTGTTGATGTACTTCTTTCAGAGATAAATCTAACGATAATTGATACAGAAAGGAATTTGATCTTAATATAATAAGGTATGAATTAGTGAAAAAAATATTTATATCAGTATTGTTTAAAACAAGTTATAAGTTTACGGTATTTTTTTTTTTAAAAAAAATCTTAGAACAAGATATAAAGAATTCTATATAATTTTTTTTAAATAGTTAAGAACTTGAGTAAATTTTTTTGTAGAACACTTTCAAATACACCATTTTATGAGAACTCCAAAATCAATCTGACAATGAGAAAACAAGTCTAACATTTTGTTGCCCATAATTTATTTTTTTAATATATTGACCCAAAAAAAGATGAAACCTTACTCTCACAACCACAAAACAAGATAGTGAACTATTTGGGATAGTGTTGGTAATAATAGCTTTTACTCTAACTGATTTTTTTAAATAAATTGAGGTTTGAGTTAAAATAATTTGATTTATATTTTGATATGTTTTTATTCTAACTTTTTTTTGTAAAATAAATTTATGTAGATGATATATTGAAAAATAAAAAAAGATATGAGTATTATAAAAAGAAAAGGAATTAATGTACCATTTAAAACAAATAAATAGTAAAAAAGATATATTTAATGAATGAAAGTATACATATATGTAAATATAAAATTAAATTAAAAATTACAAAATATCAAAAAAAGCATACTAAAAAGTTTTTTTCCTTTTTTTTATTATTGGGAAAAAATTAAAAAATAGTAAAATAATTAATTACATATATTTTAATCTATATAAATTAGAAAATAATAATCATAATGAGCAAAACTTCGTTCATGTGAGACAGGGGTTCATCTCAGGACTGGGTAACTCAACGTGCCGTGCTCAGAAGCAATGTAAAGGTGAATACGCGTTTCAATTGGGAACGTTAAACATACAAACTACTTAGGTTAATTTTTAAAAAATATTATTTTATTATAATTTTAATTATAATATTTAAAAAATATTTTTATTTTTAAATATTTAAATTTATATTTAAAATTAATTAATAACTCTTTCTATTTGATATTTATATTATTTAAAAAAAAAGAGATTTTTCTCTATTTTTATATTATAGATAAACACACCTTTTGTAAAAGTTTTAGTTCAAAAAAAAAAAATTGCATATCCTGAAACAAATTATGTATGAGAACTAGCTCAGGATTACATTTAAACTTCTAACTGGCTCAGGATTAAAAATAAATAATTATATTTATTCAAAAAAAAAATAGATCAAACTATGATTTAAAACTAAAATTTTAAATAGGTTAGTCAGAGTAATTTATGAAAAAAATAAAAGAACTTATAGATTAACTAATTAATATATTACTCCTATTTTTTTTATACTCTCTCTCCTCTCTCTTCTGCATCATCTCTTATCTCTTATTTCTTTTCTACACCTTCTTTCATATTTTTTTCTTTTCTACACAATCTCTCATCTTTCTTCTATACTCTTTCTCCTCTCTTATCTCTCCTCTCTTATATATTTAATAATCATACTATTTTTCGTAATTTACTAATAATAAAAGTATTTATATAAACAACTATCCAAACACTCATTTATTTAAAATAATTTTTTTATAAGTTCTTTTCTAATTTTTTTTAAAAAGCTATTCAAAAGTCCTCTTTTTATAAGCTATTTTCTAAAATCTTATCTAAATGGATTTAAAACACCCTGCTTCCCAAACCATGGAAATTTAAATAAAATGAAGAAATAGGACACAAGGATAACGATTGATGAATTCAATGCAAACTCCTAATGATCTGCATTTCTAATAACTTGTTCTTTGCCATCACATTTTCTTAATAACGTTTCGAGCATTAATAATATGGCTGGTATGTGTGTATCATTTATACAAAACATGCCTTGCATTTCACATTTCTCTCATAAAGACGATATGCTGAGAATGACAGTCATTCAAAGTTCAACCATCAAGGTAATTAAGCAATTAAACTTGATCATTAAGAGAAGAAACCTAACTCATTTCCCAAGCTACCTTTAAACTAAAGCATGCATTTGAAAGATATGACATGGGAAACAAAATCCACAAGATAATTATATTTAATTTATGTTTTTAATTTCATGTAAAATATTGAACTCGTGTCTAATAATTCACCTTATCAACACACATAATTAGAGATTCAAAACCAGTCAATTATAATTAACTTTTGCATATAAGAATAGGATAGAGGCCGCTTTTGGATTAGTTTACCGAAAAACATTGATTATAAAATTATTTTAAAAAATATTTTTTTCATAAAAAATAATTTTAAAAAATAAATATTTAAATGGTCATTACTGAAATAATTTTTTATAAATAAATTATTAAAAAGAATATAAAATTAAATAATAATTATATAAAATATAATTTTAAATTTATATTTTTATTTGATATTAAAATAATAAATAAAATATATAAATAATTAATAATAATTAAGAGTTATGAATATGGTGTAATTAATATACATACATAATTAATAAATCTCATACATATAGGGTATAATTTTAAATTTTGAATAATGAATAATACATAAATTAAGATATAAAAGGGAATAAATAATTTTTTATAAACATACTAATATATATATATTTTTGAAGTAAAAGAAATTACCCAAATACCTTTAAATTAGCCAATTTTAGAATCAAGAGATTCCCCATTATAGGCAAAAGCCTTTTCATTTCTTAGTTTCCCCATCAGAAAAAAAAACTTTCACCATTTCTTGCAGACATTGAAATATTTCCTATGAATTTGCTATGCTCACATCATTGATTATATGGTTGTCCCAACAATCTTATTTTGTTGAGCAAACACCTTTTCCATAAAAAAACTAAAAAGCAATTTTTTTTAGTCCAAGAAAGATCAAGATTAGATTTGAAGGGAAAAATACCAGAAAGAGCAAGAGCGATGGATAAATTCACTCAAAGATCCAAACCAAAAATTCAACCACTACCGAGATCTGAAGAGAAGAAGAATACGAGCTCCAGCGACACACTCGCGACAGGATCTGGGCAACATACACACTAGAGAAAGAGGGAGTGAATGAAGAAGCATGGAAGATGCCAGAGAAGAAGAAGAAGCTGAGATCTAGGCAACGCATACGTCGAGGAAAGAGAACAAGTCGAGAGATCTCTACCACCTGCATGCCGAGAAATTGAACGGAGGAGGGAAGAAGTCGAAGAAGAATAAAGCTCCGATCTGCACCACTCACACACCAAGAAGAAGGCACAACAACAGAGAACGACCTATGAATATAACGAAAATTTCCCAACTTTTAATATTCATTTATGAAGAAATTCACAAATATATCAACAAGTGTACTAACTTTTTTTTATGACATTAAATAAGAAAGTTTACAGATTACATTTCAATCGTATTTGTCTTGTTATGATTAAGTAGGAAATAAATTATTACTACATTTTGTAGATCCGATCAGTCAAGAATATATCTCCTGGAGAAATAGGAAGACTGCCCCATTCTTCTTTCATCGGAAAAAACCCAGAAAGAGACCAATACCTCCTCCTCCTCCTCCTCCTCCTCCTCCTCCTCCTCCTCCTCCTCCTCCTCTTCTTAACTCTGATTTCATTTCTCATAATTGCCTTCGTTCATTTCTCATAATTGCCTTCGTCTTTGCGTTTTCAGAGGCCAACCCAACATTCACTCTCACTCAACCCCAAGCTCTTGAATCCGCCTTCGTTCATTTCTCATAATTGCCTTCGTCTTTGCGTTTTCAGAGGCCAACCCAACATTCACTCTCACTCAACCCCAAGCTCTTGAAGCCTTCAAGCTCAATGAAACCCACCAGCATCAGGTGAGTAACAATGTTACTTTCTTCTTCTTCTTCTTCTTCTTCTTCTTCTTCTTCTTCTTCTTCTCTGATTTCATTTCTCATAATTGCCTTCGTTCATTTCTCATAATTGCCTTCGTCTTTGCGTTTTCAGAGGCCAACCCAACATTCACTCTCACTCAACCCCAAGCTCTTGAATCCTTCAAGCTCAATGAAACCCACCAGCATCAGGTGAGTAAACTCTGATTTCACAATGAAAACTCTGATTTCATTTCTCATAATTGCCTTCGTCTTTGCGTTTTCAGAGGCCAACCCAACATTCACTCAACCCCAAGCTCTTGAATCCTTCAAGCTCAATGAAACCCACCAGCATCAGGTGAGTAACAATGTTACTTTTTTCTTTTGAAAAGTTACTTTTCTATAAAACCTTAAAATCACACAAAGCAAAAGATTATACAGAGAGGAACAATGTTAATAGGGATTCTAAAATTCAAACTTAAATTAGCATTCTCAGATCTCGGATCCATACTCGATCAATCTCTTTCTGTTGCAGAATCAAGTGAGCTGCTCATACAGAGTAACGATAAAGACAAGCTGCTCTTCACCTCGATACACCAGAGATCAGATCAGTCTCGCATTCGGCGATGCTTATGGCAATCAGGTTTAGTAATTTCAAATCCTTCACAGTCAACAGCATTGTTCTGAATTAGAATAATCACTCATAGAGATGGATCGATCACTCTGTTCTCTGTATCCTTCATTTTATCAGGTTTATGCTCCACGGGTAGATGACCCATCTTCTAGGGCATTCGAACGATGCTCTACGGATACGTATGAGGTATACGGTCCATGTGCGTATCAAGTATGCTATCTGTATTTGTACAGGAATGGATACGATGGATGGAAACCAGAGAAAGTAACAGTTTATGGATATTACATCAAGGCTGTTACGTTTTACTACACCACCTTCGTTCCCAATGGTATTTGGTATGGATTCAACTTGTGCCATGGTTCTTCTGCGGTCTCTAAGGGTTTGTTTGGTTCGAGGGTTTTGAAGGGGAGGGGAGGGGAGGGGTGAGGAAAATGTGTTTGGTTGGAAAAAATAGAGGGAAGGAAATAGGAGATGTTTTATATCCCTCCCCTCCCAACCTTATCATGTCCATCCGCTGACTCGTTTCCATGTCCGGCACTCTGAACACTTCTTCATCGCTTTCTTCTGCATCACAACAATGATGCCTACTTTTGTTCCTAACATTTAATCTTTCTCGTATTTGTGTATGGAGATGATTTGATAAACTTGCCGATTTTGCTTGTCTTGAGGGTATGGTCGTTGTTGAGCCTGTGGTGGTTC
Source organism: Leucaena leucocephala (assembly GCA_037074615.1). Classification (NCBI taxonomy): domain Eukaryota; kingdom Viridiplantae; phylum Streptophyta; class Magnoliopsida; order Fabales; family Fabaceae; genus Leucaena; species Leucaena leucocephala. Next base: position 5,375,743 of record CM073557.1, on the reverse strand, counting down.
CGTGAAGAAGAAGCAGAGACTAGTCTCTTTCTTCTTTGAGGATTTTATCAGAGAACATTACAAAGTGAAGTGAAAGAATGCGTGTGATTGAGTTATCTGAGTCTTTGGAATCATCTTTCTTTCCAAAAGCGTGGCTCTGCAACCGCGACGACCCATCATCTTTCTTTCTCTTATCTTTCCAGCTTCTTCCCTCCAAGGATTTCATATAGCTACCTCCGAAGCTAGCAATAGTTAAAGTCCAAGTTTCCCGGATGTTTAGGGTATGTTTGGCTCAAGGGGAGGGAAAAGATTTTAATAGAGGGAAAGGGAAGGAAGGAAAAGAGATGGATTTTATTATTATCTTGTTTGGATTAAGATTAAGGGAGGGGAGAAGAGGAATTTTTATATTACCTTATTTGGTTTAGAAAGGAAAAGGAGAGAAAATATTTTTATATAAATAAATTTATCTTATATTATTTTATAGAATATTTTAATAAAATATAATATAGGAATAAGATTAGAATATTAAAAAAATTATAAATATATTAATATTATAAAATAATAATTTTATACTTTTCCTCTAAAATTTTCTCTCCCCTCTTAAATATTTTATAGAGCCAAACAAGAGGGGGGAGCAAAATTTCTCCCTTCTCCTCTCCTCCCTTTCAAATTCTTCATACCAAACAAGCCCTAATCCAAGTTTGCTTTTAAAGATATTGGAATCTGAATCCAAGGCTTAGCAGTCGAAAATGGTGGAATTAAGCATGGAATGGCCGAATCGGAGAGAGAAAAGGGATAAACCATGGAAGGCGACTGATGGGAGAAAGCTTCAATGATTAAATTGTGGGGCCCAAATGTCATAGTCCCGCACCAGTCATCACGCAAGCTGGCAGCCACATCATCAAAGAATCCGAGTCACCATCTGAGAGTCAATCCATGTCATCAAAAAGTCCCTGTCAGCAGATGATGTGGTGTCCACCTGTCCAACACGTAGGCCATATCACTGAGGTGGTGTGCCATGTCGCCAAACATGTCAGAAAGGTCCCATCAGCAGCCAATGTGGCAAAACCTGGACTGACACATAAGCTCCTAGTCCTGTCAGCAACTGGGTGGCATGCTACATCACCTGACACATCATTGTCGTCAAGTCCCTCTCACAAGCTGGTGTGACATCCACCTGGACCGACACGTATGCACTTAGTCCAGCCAGCATCAGGTGACACACCACATCACTGGCCATGTCATCAAAAAGTCATGCCAGCAGGTGGTGTGGCCATCACCTGGACTGACACATAAGTGCTTGGTCCCAGTCAGCATCTGAGATTGCATGCCACATCACCTGTCACGTCATAAAAATCCTAGTCATATGCTTAGGTGGTAGTGAGGTCTTCCACCATGTCATATGCAGTATCAGTCGTCGCACATGCAGGAAATGCATTAATTACCACCTTTATCAGGTTAAAGAAGATGATATATACCGAGTAATTAAGACCAGTAAAAAAGTCGTTTTAATTACATTAAAAATGTCTCGAATGTTTTGTCACAAAAAAAGTTTTAATGTTTATAAAAATATATATTATTGATTTATTAGATATATATATAATTTTCAAATAGGCAAGATTTCCTTCTGCATCATTTAATGGATGGATATAGATTTATATTTGTTGGGAAAAAACAATGATTATTTTTTAATTTAATTCATGTCATGCAAAGTGGAAAAAGAAAAACAAAAAAAATATTTTAAAAAATATATATGTTATCTAATACAACAAGATATTGTGGGTATTTAGTTTATTCTGAAACTAAAATTTAAAAAAAAATTGGATCAAAAGTGAAATAAATAACGTTTAAGTATTTAAAAAAATTTATAGATTAAATCATAATTTTAAATAAATTTATAAAAATATTTTTTAGATAGTAAAAAAATTTATAAAATAATTAATAATTATTTTATTATTTTTATACTATTTCTTCTGTCCATTGTTACTTCACTATCATCTTCTGTCATCGCTTCTCAACATAAAAGAAGAAAATTACAGGAGGAATGATGATAAAGAGATCTAAAAGATGGATAAATAGTAGGCTCATCATTGTCACCTCCTTCTATACTTGTCATTATTATTGCCTCTGTTTGTACTCGTCATCATCATTCAAAGCAGAGCATAGGAGAGATAGATGATGGAGGAGATGATGTCAAAGTATGGTAGAATAGAGCAAAGCATGATGATGATGATAGCAAATTATTATTTATTTTTTATTATATATATTTTTTAATAATTTATTAATCATAAAATTTATTTTAATAATAATAATATAATCTTATTTTATTCAAAATTATTTTTTTATAATTTTTTTTAAAAAATCTTTTAAGTCACTTATTTTTTATAAAAATTTCTCCACAGAAGCTAGACCAAACCACGGTTGAGAGGGAAGAAGCATATGGAAACAAATTCTATTAGCGGGAAACTGAGCTGTTTTAACATCCAACGCTAACGAGAATCGTTCGATCTTTCCTTCCCAAATTAAGTCCCTCTCCCTCTCTTTCCCTCTCATGTCTTCCCCACTCCTAATAGTCGGTGCAGCTTAGCGACCCATCGTTGAAGCTGCACTCTTTTCTCCCATGGGGGAAAGCCCTCCATCTCCGCCGTCTGACATTGAGACGGCTCACGGAGGCCGCAAGGGCCGACCATCCCCTCCCTCCGACGTTGACACCGCTCACGGAGGACGCAAAGGCCGGCCACCGCCTCCCTATGACGTTGAGACGGCTCACGGAGGCCGCAAGGGCCGACCAACGCCTTCCTATGATGACGTTGAGACGGCTCACGGAGGCCGCAAGGGCCGACCATCGCCTTCCTATGATGACGTTGAGACGATCCATGGAGGTCGCAAGAGCAGACCGTCGCCGTCGTCTGATATGGAGGCGAGACGTGAGCATCGAAAGAGCCGATCAGAAACTCCGCAACCAACACCGCGTTTTACCCGGCCGCTTCCGAAGCCGTGGTTCCCATGGCTTGTGCCGCTCGTATTTGTGGTTAATGTGGCACTGTTTTGGTATTCAATGTACTACAATGATTGCCCTTCAAAAATTGACAAAGATCGTAAATGTCTCTTCTCAGAATATTTGGGAAGGTTCTCTTTTCAACCCTTCAAGGAAAATCCCCTTATCGGACCTTCCACCAGAACGTACGTGGGACTAGTTCCTAATTCTCTCTCTCTTTTATTGATGCTTTAGATGGTTAGATTTTTCATAGTAAATTCGGCACTGCTTAATTTTCTTTCAGCAAAAGGACGGAGGGAAAGTTCATAGTAACAGGTTTTTGCTTCGTTCTCTTTAATTCCACATGTCCAATATGAAGCTTTCTCAGAGGGAGTTGGGGTTTTTCTTTTGGGAATTAACAGGAAATGATATTTGTTGAACTAGAAGAGTGAACAATTTAGTTAAACAGCCTTTGCAATGTTGATTAACTCTGAAGGAGTAATGAAAATGGAAGAGGTGGATAGGAATGAATTAAAACAGGGAAAATTACTGTAAGGTCCCAATGAATTGAAGGAATGTAGTATAGACCTGTTGTCATTGTATTGAAACTTATCAATGCATGCTTGTTATTCACTTGTTATGTGAGACGTTTTAGTAATTATAATCCTTTGGACTTTATAGTGATTTTCCCATTAAAATATTGACATTGCATCTGTCTGGAGATAGATTTGTGACTCGCTACTCTTAAATTTAACCCCATCAAGCATAAGTCGCCCTTAAGGAAGTTCAAAACCAGGATTAATCAATGTTCTTGTGACGATATTGTGGAGTTCATACTCAAACCCACAAACCTTATTATCAGCTAACAGAAGCACTTGAATGATTAAAAACAGTATTGCCTATTTTCCTATAGTCTGCTTTGGTCTGCAGAAAGTAGAAATTGAACTTCATTGGATTTTCATATCTCTTATAGAATGATTATCAGTAGGTTTGACCTTTGTTCTTAACTAATTTTGCAGATTGCAAAAGTTAGGAGCCCTACAAAAGGAACTAGTGGTGGATGAAAACGAAGGATGGCGACTGATAACCTGCATGTTTCTTCATGCTGGAGTTATACATTTAATTGCCAATATGTTTAGTCTCTTATCCATAGGAATCCGGCTTGAGCAGGAATTTGGATTCAGTAAGCATTTAATTTTGCTGAATTTTCCCATGGAACGTTTTGGAAGTTTATCAGTATATATATAGACTTTCTCATCCCTTATATATATGTTGCAGTTAGAATTGGATTGTTATACTTACTTTCTGGATTCGCTGGAAGCTTAATATCAATGTTGCATTTGGAAGAATCTGCAAAACCAACCATATCAGTTGGTGCCTCTGGTGCACTTTTTGGACTCCTTGGGGCCATGCTTTCTGAGCTTCTAACCAACTGGACAATTTATGAAAATAAGGTAACCTGTTCTTTATACTTAATCTTCGTTGGAGGAGTTCATGAGAAACAAAATGGGAAAATAGGTGAAAAGTCCTCTGTCTGAAAATTTTATTAGCTAGAAGTACCCGGGTTCGAGTATTGGTATGCTCTGTATAAATTTTTTAAAACACTAGTTATTTCTGTGTATAAAAACATATCAGTTCCTTCTGACCAATAAAATTTTTAAACAAGGATTTTTCACCGATTTTTTTCAAACAAAATTTAACCTATTGTTTTCATCAGTGTGCAGCTCTTATAACTCTTTTGGTCATTAGTGCCTTAAACTTGTCGCTTGGACTTCTACCTCGGATTGACAATTCAGCTCATGTTGGAGGATTCACATCAGGATTCCTTCTGGGGTTTGTTCTTTTAATGCGCCCTCAATATGGATATGTGAATCGTAAGCATATTCCTCCAGGATATGATGTCAAACGCAAATCCAAGTTCACCTTCTATCAATATCTCTTATTTGCCGTAGCATTAATCATCTTAATTGTTGGGTAAGGAACTGACCTCATTATTCTCTTTTCTTTGATCTTTCACCAGAAAAATCATTAGGAGAATCACTATGTGGTCCTAGAAAAAAAGAATATAATCGCCAAAAAGTCTTAATAATAAGTGAGTAGTATAAATCTATTGTCATTTCTTACTATTGAACTCATCATTATAATATATCTATACTGCTCACTTATTGTGAGATTTCTCTGTGATTATATTCCTCTTTTAAGAACTCAATAGTAATTCTCTCTAAATCATTCAGCTAGTATAATTCAGCCTTAACTAGCCTGCCTCCTGAACTTGTTCTAACAAATTAAAGGCTATGTATGTATTTTGCTGGCAGATATGCATATAGCTTAATTAAGCTATTCAACAAATAGAGAGTGCAGAAAAAAGTTGAATGCTAGGAAAAGGACAGAATCAGAATGCTTGTTTCTTCAAACTTGCAAGTATTAATCGGGAGTCTCCCCTGTTCAGTTGTGTATAAAGGAATACATGTATTTAGACCCCAAACTTGAATTTACATAGATGCCTTCATAGTTTGGAACCTTTTTCCAGTTTTCCTTTTTCAGGTTCATGCTTCTTCATATTATTTGTAGGAGTATACACAAATTCTGGACTTTTGAAGCTTGAACAAATTCTGAGATGATTTCGCGTGTTGTACATGTAAAATTAGGGAAAATACCACTACATATCCTTGTCCTTTAATTGTGTTTTGTTTGTAATTCCTGGAGTTTATTTTTTCTATTTCCCATCCTTTTATTTACTTCAAACATTAGTCCCTTTCAATTTAAAAAGGACCATAAGGTGGTTCAAATGGTGTTAATTTTGCTAAAATCAGTCATTTTCAAGGGAACAAATTATCAAGTTGAAACTCAATTAAAATATGTGCAATAGATGATGCTATCAAGTTAAAGTTATCAGGTTATATTTTATTTTGATCTTAGAATGAAAAATATATAATAAATTGTACATTGGTGATGATTTTCAATTTTTTGAGAAGTTCTTTTTTTTTAATAGAAGATAATCACATGTACAATATTGTATATATTTGGCATGAAGTTTGGTTTAACTCTTTAAATAAAATAAATAGTTGATTTTCAATATTTCAAAGAGTTTAATATTTTAAAAAAAATATGGGTTAATGGCTAATAGTATTATATGTTTATACTAAATTAGTTTAAATTCCTATTTCAACGATGATTTAGTACAAATCAGAATCTTGATGAATTTCTTTCTAGGATTAAGATTTTATTATTATTGAACAAGTTATCTGAATCATACTACAAAATATCATTTAATGGTAAGAAAGTTAAAGACCAAAATAAAGATGGAAAGGAGGTTAGTTCATATGTTTCTTGATGAAATGAATACGGGAAACGACCCCTTTTGCGTTCTGGACTTGTGTCAATAAATCTGGGCGAAGCCTCAAACCATAGTGACGAAGTGGAAGCAATTGGGAGGTTGGTAAGAGGCAGAAATTGAAGAGCTGAATCAGAAGCGCCGCAAAAATGGGTTGGATCGGCGAGACTGTGGAATCCATTAAATCTCTTCAGATCCGCCAGGTCCTTACGCAGGGTGTTAGTTTCGGTTAGTTCCTCTTGTGTCTGCCCATACTCGAAAAGATCAAGAATTTCAATGATGTCGTTGACAAAATTGAAGCAATGAATGGGGGGAAACGGATTTTTTCGACCTCTATGTTTACTTCGAATTGACTTTTTTTTTACCCATAAATGGAACAGGAAATAAATAACCCTGCAAATTTCTTCAAAATTAGACTCATGGTTTATCTGAGGAGCCTGCTGAATGCGTGTTTTTTTTTTTTTTGCGTTATTGTTATGCTCGTTCTATGTTTTTGCCTGTTTCGGGCATTTTCGATATCCAAATGAAAGCGGTTGCGGTGGTCAAGTATGGCATTCTTTAACAACTCACCAACTACATTATTTTTATTGGACAAAGAATTTCTCACTCCCCTCAGTTTTTTTGTTGATTTTTTGCATTGTACTGGCTCTGTTCTGATCTATTTATACTACTTTTATTTTGTCATTTATACTTGTTCTGGGTTAGGCATGATTGTTACATCTGCACTGATAATATAGAAGGCGCTGATGTGTGTCACTGGCAGTGAATCTCCTGTTGTGGTTGTTCTTTCTGGAAGCATGGAACCTGGATTCAAGAGGGTAAATCGAATATATGAATGCTTTAAATCATATGTATCAAAATATGTATATCATGTGCCTTCCCTAATCATTTAGACGATATAAAAAAATCATTAGCTACCGTGCAATTACCATTTACTCTCAAAATCCATGTCTATTTTGTTTCTTTTTTATTTTCCCCCTATGTATTACACGGGAGGTTTGGCCTAATTCTAGAAAAATTTGTTCATCTAATAGAAGACACCAACAAGAAGAAAGAAGCTGAATCTTATATGAAAAAATTGCCCATAAAATTGAATTATTTATTTGATCAGTTATCAAATGTTCTCTTCTCTTATATTATGTGCAGGGGGATATCCTCTTTTTGCACATGAGCAAAGATCCAATTCGTGCAGGGGAGATTGTGGTATTCAATGTAGATGTATGTCCTTGATTAGTTTTACTCTTTATTTTGCTTACTTTTTATATTTAAAATGGAAGATTACGTGACAAACATCATTCTTTTTGTGATGTCATTAATGTCCTGATGTAACTTCTGTTATCAAACCTTTAATCGTAATTATTCTTTATTCTGTATCAATCTGTTCATGCAAAACCCATTCTTTGTAGTTCTTTGATCCCTTTTGGAGATCTTTTATTAGTGGTCTGATTTGAGAGAAGTTAAGCTCAGTATCTTAGCTCCCTATTTAGGGGTTCACCGAAAATTTAAGTTAATCTTATCTGGACATGTCATTTACAATGTCTGCACAATATTTATGAACTCAATAATGGCTTACTACTTAAATTCTGTTTTTATATTTTTCTGCTGCTCTGTTTTTTATCTCCTTCTCTTGCTAATATACTTGATTGCTTTTAGGGCCGCGAGATTCCAATTGTTCATCGTGTAATTAAGGTAAGCTCAACCTTCCTGCCATACTTAGAGCATTTATTTTGTAAAGTTGCTGGTTGGGTCTTAGTTTGGTGTAAAGAGTTTCTCCTTGATTATAAATGTGACTGAATCAGTTGTTCCATGTGCCTCAGCACATAATTGCCTCTTGCCTCATGAGTTTGGGGGTCTTTTTTTGGCTCCCCTTTGGTACCTTGGAAATTTCATTAAATATCCCTCTCTTGTGGAAGAGAAATGCTGTGATAACTTGTGTGGTAGTTTATGAGATTGTGGTCAGGATATTCCTTAAACTAAATGTTATCTTCAAACGTTTTGAATGCTTTGAATATTACCATGTAGTTATTGATTATTAAGATTGCATTTAATGGTTGATTATTTTTAGGTTCATGAACAAGAAGATACAGGGGATGTGGATGTTCTCACAAAAGGTAGTGACTTATTCATAACTAAGTGAATTTATAAAAACACTGGAGGTGCTGTATGCTGGTTTCTTATCATACAACACCGGTCTGACATGTGGTATGCATTTTTCGCACAAAAGATTGTAGATAATATGATTTGTCGTTTTGTTTGTCCTTTCAGGGAATGCTAACTAGTTTCTAATATTACACACCCGTTACATTTGTTACTTCCTTTTGCAGGAGATAACAATTATGGGGATGACAGGCTTCTGTATGCTCATGGTCAGCTATGGCTGCATAGGCACCACATTATGGGAAGAGCTTTTGGGTAAAATATATCTTCCTCTTGTTCCATTGGTTTTTATTTTATTTTGATTTTTTTCGGTTATCATGGTCTGGGTATTCATATACCTAGTCTACCTATTCCCTTCTTCTTTTTTTATAATCCTTTGAGCCCCCTAATATCCAAAGCTTTTTCTAGATCTTATTATCAGCTATTCCCTTCCTATTTGATCTTAAGGGCACGCTCCCAATCCTAGAGTGCATTTTGGGAGGAATCCAATCTAGACTGTTAGCCGTTAGGGAGAAGGATGCTATCTCTTCTCATTGAATGGGCTAACTCCTTTCCGTTGGTACACTTGCGCTATCTGTTCGTAGACTTGTTCTCTAAATCTCTCATGAGAACGCTATAGCTAGCATGTTAGAGCAGGAACCCTGAACTCTTGATTGTATTGGGATTATAAAGCTTTATCTCACCAGCTAAGACTGGGGTGGGATATTTAAGTTTCTTGCATTCTGGCTTAGGCACCATATGAAGTTTTAATTTTAGTTTGATTAAACTTATAACTTGGTCCAGGAATTATCGGGACCTATTTAGTTTTGAACTTCGGAAATTAATGAATGCACTTCTCAATCCCCCAAAATAACAAGCTCAATGCATTGTAGTTCTTTTGTCAAGTGATCACAAAATATCGAAAGAACTAACTTGTAATGAGTTTGTTATTTTCAAAAATCAACTTTTGCTTTAGCTGATTTCAGCAAACTCTTTATAGACTCAACAATTTAAGGTTCAAATTATAAATTTACTGTTTATCTCTTAGTGACAGTTCTTCCTTAAGATATTTGAAATCTTCAATATAAATAAGATTTTGTAGAAAATTGTATTAATTATAAATCATGTATAATATAATTCACTTCAAATTCCATGGAACAGGCGGCTCCTTGGACTAGTGTAGATAAAGGCGTCTAATAAATGAAAGATAACTTATGCGATTGGGCCTGATAGAATTTGATCTTGCTTGAATTTTTATTTCGCAGGTTCTTACCTTATGTTGGTTGGGTGACAATCATCATGACTGAAAAGCCTATCATCAAGGTGTGTTATCAGTGCCAATCATCATTGAACTAAATTTATGCTTTCTTGTATCTCTGAATTATCATGTAAATTTTGAATGGTCTGAAATTAGGTGCTAACCTTTTTTAGGGTTTTGGTTGCAGTATATTCTCATTGGTGCTTTGGGTTTGCTGGTGATAACTTCAAAAGAGTAAGAAAAGATCATTATAGTAAACAGAACCAGCACCTCCTTTAGGGTGTCATGTTGCATTATCCTGTGTATCATTTGATAATTTAAGGTTTTGAATTAATCCAAAGCAGCTAATTTTGAATTTTTTTTATGCCTAATCTGTGTGCCTTAATGGACTAATATTATTAACAATTTAAGGAATGTGGAATGTCACAGGCAGAGGAAGAAGCATCCAAAAAAAAAAAAAAAGAAACAAAGGGTGCCGTTCTAACTATACCATCTTCATAGAAATCGGTCAAAAGAACCTTTTTGGACAAATGTTGTTGACAATTATTTTGCTGAACAAAAGAAAGGGGGGTTGCCTTCAATTAGCTAAAACAGAGTAATGCTATTGATCCCTTCCGCTTTCGGATTGAGTAGATTTCTGAATCCTTGACCTGAGATTCTGCAAATATTCCCGAGTACTTCACGAAAGAGCTCATGTTAGAACAGCGTTTAGTGTTTGAGCTCACAAATGAATACAATATTCAAAGTTCAAACTCTTCCCTGTTCGTTGTTCAGTCCCAATGTCCAAAGCAATTCTTTCCCAAATTAAACCCCGTCGTCAAAACGCAAAAAAGACATCGTTTAACCCTACTGCCTTCAATCCTCGTCTCAAGAAGCTTGTTTTCGACGCCGTCGTCATCCTTAGAACCCACGAGGAATGGGAAGATTCCCTCGAAACCCACTTCGCAGAATCCGGAATAGTTATTTCCGATGTTGCACATTTCGTTTTAGATCGAGTACACAACGCAGAACTGGGTTTGAAGTTCTTTGATTGGGCTAGCAAAAGACCGTACTCTTGTTCCCTAGAGGGGGCAGCATATTCTTCGCTGCTGAAACTTTTGGCGAGGTTTAGATTGTTTTCAGAGATTAAATTGGTGTTGAAGAACATGAAATTGGAAAACATAAAGCCAGCCCCCGAAGCATTGAGCTAATTATTTGGGCGTACGGAGATTCTGGGTTTGCTGATAGGGCTCTCGAGTTGTTTCATGCGATGCTTGAAATACATAATTGTTATCCTAGTACCGTGGCTTGTAATTCATTGCTTCAAGCTCTAGTAAAACACGAAAAAGTAGGAATTGCACGTCAATTGTATGATGAAAGTCTGGAAGAGATGAGGGCGAAGGTAACATTGTGGATAACTATAGTACCTCTATCGTGTTGAAGGGTCTGTGCAATGAGGGAAAGGTTGAGGAAGGTCGGAAATTGATTGAAGACAGATGGGGAAAGGGTTGCGTACCAAATATTGTATTTTGCAATACAATTATTGATGGTAATTGCAAGAATGGCAATCTTAATGGTACAATTATTGATGGTAATTGCAAGAATGGCAATCTTAATGGTGCTAACAGAGTTTTTAGGGAATTGAAATTGAAGGGATTTTTGCCCACATTAGAAACTTATGTGGCTATGATTTATGGATTTTGCAAGTCTGGTGCATTTGAAGCAGTTGATCAACTTCTGACAGAAATGACTGAAAGGGGATTGAAAGTGAATGTACAAGTGTATAATGAGATTATTGATGCTAAATACAAACATGGTTTGATAGATGAAGCAGTTGACACAGTGAGGATGATGATTGAGAATGGATGTAAACCAGATATTACAACTTACAATACTCTGATAAACTGTTCATGCAGGAGTGGAAGAATTAAGGAAGCTGGTGACCTCCTTGAGCAGGCAAAAAAGAGGGGATTAGCGCCTAACAAGTTTAGTTATACTCCCCTCGTGCATGCTTATTGCAGGCAAGGGGTAAATATGCTTAAGATTGCTGAAACAGGAGATCAGCCTGATTTGGTTTCTTATGGAGCTTTTATCCATGGAGCATTTATTGCAGGGGAAATTGATGGTGCATAGATGATCCGAGAGAAGATGCTGGAAAAGGGAGTATTCCCTGATGCTCAAATTTACAATGTTCTGATGAGCGGCCTGTTTAAGAAAGGGAGGTTTCCTGCTGCCAAACTGCTGTTATCAGAAACGCCTGAACAAAATGTTCGACTTGATGCATACATTATTGTCACCTTGGTGGATGGTTTTATCAGAAATGGTAAACTTTGATGTGGCAAAAAAAGTTTTTGAACTCGCAATTGACGAGGATGTAGACCTTGGAACAGTGGGATATAATGCCATGATTAAGGGTTTCTGTAAACTTGGAAAGACGGCAGATGCTCTTTCATGCATCAATAGGATGAGAAAGGCACGTCATGTTCCGGATGAATATACTAATTCAACGGTTATAGATGGATATGTGATGCATCAAGACTTAGACAGTGCACTCAAGATCTTTGGCGTGATGCTGAAACAGAAATGTAAGATCAATGTGGTCACTTACACCACTTTGATCAACGGATTCTGCAGGAAGGCAGATTTGAGCAGAGCTGAAAATGCTTTCAGGGGGATGAACTCTTTTAATTTAGAGCCTAATGTGATCACATACACCATACTAATTGGGGGTTTTTGTAAGGATGGTAAACTTGCAAAAGCAATATCCTATTTTGAACTAATGCTGTTGAACAGGTGTCTTCCTATTGATGCCACATTGCATTATCTGATAAATGATTTAACAAATATTACACTTAGTGCAAGTTCTAATGAAGAAAATGAGACTAATGATAATGGCAAATCCTTGATTTTGCATTTCTTTGCGAGGATGATTTCCGATGGATGGAACCGAATCCCTGCTGCTTATAAGTCTATAATTATTTGTCTTTGTAAACATGGAATGGTTGATACTACTCTATCATTGCAAAACGAGATTCTGACTAAGGGGTTCCTTTGGGATTCTGTAATTTTCTCTGCTCTACTGCGTGGCTTATGCATACAAGGTAGGTCAAAAGAATGGAGGGGCATTATATCATGTGATCTAGAAAAGATTGATCTCCAAACAGATGGTGAGTATTCTCTGCAATTAGACAAATTTCTAGACCAAAGGGTTTCAGATATTTTGCAGGCGTTGGTTGAAGACTCAAAGTTGTCTGATCAACAAAGTCAATACATCTCAAGGTTATAGGGTCATAGGGAGCTAGGGAATTATATGGACTTACAAAACCAATCTCGATGGCAGAATCATGGCCATGAATGTATTTGATGAGGGTTCCATTTCCTTCAGGAAATTGAGAAAGATGACCCTTTCAGGATCTTCATATACTTGTTGATAGTACTCTGCCAGAGAGATTGTTCCAGTTATCTCATTTGATAAACATTTGACGAACATACCTCTGATGAACTGACAGGTTTCTTGACATCGTTTGTTCTCCAAAAGGTCAAAACCCAAAGACAGCTGCCAATAACAAAGAAATCTTAAATCTGTTTTGTCTTATGCTGGTAGTTTGCTGATATTTAAATAAAATTATCTGTATTTGTGTACATTTATATACATATTAAATTAGTACACTTCATTCCTTTAACTCATTTTGCCCTTGTAGATGAGTTTGACATTAAATATATGCTCGTTTCTCTATCACTAGTCTGCTTAATTCTTCTATATTTCGATTTCCATTTCAGTTTTAAAATTCATCATTTGTCTTTATTTATTTTTATTTTCTCTGTTAATCACCACTACCATATCATGATTACCTCAAGGAAATTGGTTGGTAGACTTTCCGTTAAAAGGATACGGGAAGATCATATAGGCTTAAATGTCCACTACAATTTTGTTATCTTTCTATCAATGTGATGATGACTTAATAATATGGGATACTAAGTTCTATATTTGGTAGGATGGGATGCTCAATAAGGTATATAAGTAGGTTAGATTTCTCACTTCAATAGCTAATTTGGGGGGTAAGTTTCTCCATCCCACTTATGTACCCATCACAATGCAACAAGATTGCATCTCTCAAGCTGTTTTGGAAACACTACAGCAAATTGATCCAGTTCCTGGTCAAGTTGTGCCTCTTTTTTTCTTTTTTTTTTGCTACAGAAGTGAATAAGTTATCCGGTATGTCTCCATTTGACCAAGTATATTGGAATTGATTTGCTGGTTCAATGAGTTTTCCCTGAATGGTTCTATGTTTACTCCAGGTTTGCCACAAAACTTGATGTTTTCTATGGTGGGGTCAATTCCCATCAAGGGTAAAAAAAGAACTTAAAAATGAATGTCCACCTTCTTGTCGTCGGGACACCTTGGAGGATATTGCTCTGGCTACAGATGAAGTTCTTGGATTAAAGAATGAGACATTTTGTTCTTGATTAGTATGACAATATGCTTGTATATCACTTGGCATCTCTTCGCCTCTGAAATGTGACTTTCTGTTCGTGTGCATGTTGGTTTTGAATTTGGATTTAAAGCTCTAATAATTTTATATAATTTCTGAATATACAAAAAAGTTATATAACATCTTATTCTTTTATTCATATTTCTGAAACATGTACTTTGATCTTTGCAGGCTTGAGAAGAGATGTAAGGAAAAAAATTTAAGGCTTGTGATAAGTAAGTGATGATGTTTTCGGCTACACTCAATGAAGAAACCCACCCTTCCAAATGTATGTATGCATGATTGGGATAATTCCAAATTAATACATTCTATTTAATTTCATTATTTTTTTTAATCTTTCAAATCAATTCTTTTAATCAAACGAGACATTTTAGTTAATAACATATTTAAAAATTGTTATTGATATAACACGACGGCACTGTGTTTAAGCATTAAATTCAACCACTGTGTTTAAGCATTAAATTCAACCCATCCTTGAATAAAATGATGGATCTAGTTAGAATGCATGTTTAGCAATATGTAACTTGGTCATTTCCCGGAGCAAATGAGAGTATGTAAACTAGTAATTCATGTTGACTGTCCGTGTTCCTCGCTCTTTAATACTCACTTAACAAAATTGTGATTTCAAATCTTGGTTAAACAGTGATAATGGTGTTAATTTTTGCTAAGAGGCAACTAAGTGCCATCCCTAAAACTGAGAAATATGTTACAAATCTGAACAGGATTCTTCTCCCAATTATTGATGTATATCATCAAATCCTAGTAAGTAACAAACTAACACTTGTGATGATCTGCTGTGTTTTAACGGCCGAGATTAAAAGCATGTACTTCATATAAAATATAATGACTTAATATTACTTCTATGCGACTAAAAACAAAGAATGGTACAAATTTTAAATTATATATAAATATACAGATTGTCACCTCTCTGTTTTTTTAGGTAGACAATATATATAATCCAGGCACCACCTTCCCAATTCCATTTCATAAAAAGGTATTCGTTGGTTTAAATAATATTTCTTCCAATCTTTTTTATAAGCACATGTTAATAATTGTACATAAATTAAAAAAGGTTCGTTAAAATTAATTATTTCCATCTTAGATGAAAATTTTAAAAATTTAGATTCAATATTTATAAAACTATTACAAATATAATTTTACACAAGAAATACATAAATTTAAATTGTTAAAATTTGATTTAAACAGTTGAACTGTAGATTATTATTAAAATATTTTATTTATATTTTTTTTTTACTGGGAAAGGTGTAAAGTCAGGGAACATAACCATGCATCCTCACAATTAGATAACGAAAAAGTGATCTGAACAGGCAGCAAGAAGCATGAAGGATAGAGAACGCAAAAAGCCCTTTCTAAGGAAAAATAAGAGAAATTTGGAACTAAATGTTCCAGGTTAGTATAAAATGAATTCTATGCTTGGCTACTACATTCCTAACAAAAAAAAAATGCAAGTCATCACACAGAACATATCTTCACCATATTCAGGGGGAGCGTTTGACACGCTTCATGCGCCCTGCTCCTCAACATCTCCATTTTCACCATCTTCGGCGGCAGCAGCGGCCATCAACTCATCGAAGTTTTCCGTCTTCTCAAGTAATATTTCAATCTATACCAAGTTAGAGTAAAACGTCAGACTTTGATGAGCCAAATAATAAAACAAAACCCAAGAATATTCCATCAGGATAATTAAGACATCCCTAAAAGATATGTTCTGGGAACAGCAAGTTGTGTTTACCTTAGCCTTCTGGACAGGTCTACCTCTAGAATCATCCTTTATGTCCACGGTTGATGTCATGATTTCTGCATTATGATTCAATCACGAGTCAAATTCAGTTCTTCAACCCTTTCCCATAACATAAGGCTCATCAAAATGAGAGAGGAATGGGAGTAAAATTTCCCAAATGAGGAAGGTGAAGAAGATAGTATCTTACTCTTTTCAACAGCAAGCCCGTTGTTTTTCAAAATTTCAGCAACAGTTACCACGGTGGCAATGGCTGAAAATAAAAATAGAAAACAAAATTGAAAACATCTTACAAAATAAGGAAGTGGTTGGGAAAAGATAATGCTAGAAAGAGAGAGAAAAATACATTTCATTTTTGCAATGTTGTTTTACTGTCCCTAGGAAGCAAAAGAACTGTTCAAATAAACAGTAGGAGGAAGGACGCAGATATATAATGAAAAACACTAGTACTAGTAAGCTTCATCCTTGAGCTTAAATAGACATATGACAGCTAAATGTAATTCCCTTTAATCATCTGCAACTCAATCTAGAGAGCGTGTAAATCAATACAAGGATTAAACAAGGATAACAAGGAGGAAATGAAAACAATTAGTGTTAATCATGTCTAGAACCTAGACTCACCCTAGATTCACTATTGATTTTCATTTGCCCCACTTTCTATCCTTCCGCATTTTTTCCCAAACAAAACCATAATGCCATACAGGCAAAACATTAGTCCATGAATCCATGCATCTTTTCGAAGGATGATTCTAAAGCAAAACAATTTTTCTTTACATTACATATGCAATAAATTTACAATATTTCCAGCATTACTCCCCATTAATTTTTCTTCACGTCCAATGCCACTTGAAGAATAAACTTGTTCACATTTAGAAACATTAAATACTTATACTTTAATGTTAGCATTACTCCACCACCTCTTAAACATTGGAACATAGTCCCAATTGGCAATTACAAACTTATTGTTGAGCTGGCATTCTAGTTCCCTCCAAATATCCATCAAGTTTCACTTCCTTCAAAGGCCAAACGCGAATGCTGAGTTTACATTCTGTTTCCCCCGACTGAGCTCAGACTACATTCTAAAATAATTTCATTAAGTGGAACAGCTTTTAAAGTCATTATTTTAAAATTTGCTCGATAAGCAAAGAGAGCGAGAAATTGGAAAGGGGAAGTTCTCCACTTCTTCCTTCATAAGCTCTGATATATTTATCAACCAAAGCATACTGGCCATAATCTAAACCAGTAAGTCCAATGCTTTGATCACTTAAAAGAACAAATTCAAATTACTAATGAATAGCGTATTGCAATTGTTCTCAACATAAGCACAAACATCTTATGACTTCTAATTCTAGTGCTCCAAAAGGTGACATGCCGCAAGTTACTAAGGTGTGATATGAAAAACAGAAAGAGCGAACAGTGGCCGAATGAATATAAAAAGAAGGATTTAGTTAAGATTTGATACCCATTCCAAGTGCTGACAACTCAACCTCATTATGTTGTTGCATATACCTCTGTAATAAAAACGAAGTAACAGCCCAGTTAAAGAAAGCCAACGCATCCAATAAATGAATTATCAATAAAAAAATTCAATGTTTCAAAACAAAACGGAAAATTGCTTTAAACCCAACTCCTTTAAGAAGGAAGTTATCCAACCACTAAGATTGAAATAAACTAATTCTCGACAATCAAACTAAAAATTACAGGAAACGAAACTTCCAGAAAGAATAACACCATCTTTAGCCCTCCTAGAAATAATTAAAAAAAAACAAAGAAGCAAAAACAAAAACTGAAGTCGCACGGCTTACCTTGGCCAAATTAACGTAGAAGAAGAGGGGTTTTTTGGTATTAGAGACTTGAATACGATTCTTTTTGTACGAATCTGAAATATTGATGTTGTTTACACCCTCCGTGATGGCTTCCATTGCCGTGAATACAGATTGAGGAACTTCAGAACCCTAACCTCTCTGCAGGCTTCTGAATATGCCAAACTACTCGAACGGAAACCACTGAAGGTGACAAGTACGAAACATAAGGCACAAACTGGTCCTCTAAATGGGCCGGGCCTATAGTAATTTTTCGATTCCAATTTTTTTTTATATATAAAAATTAGGCAATATCGGATAGTTTAAAGATTAATCATCTTACAAATTTTATTGGTTTCTCGACCCACAAATTTTTTTTTATATAAAAATTTTAAAAAAAATATTAGACTTACTCACCATTTAATGACAGAATAAAATATCATTTCTTTTTAGGCGATACTAATATCGACTAAAATAAACCATAAATTATTTTTAAACATAAATTTAGATATTTAAAAATTAAAATATCTCTCCAAATATTATGATTATAACTCTCAACTCACAAGTTGAATGTCATATACTCACTCCTCTCTCACTCTCGTGGCCCAGGTCCACTAAAAATCTCATAATATAAATTAGGTCAAGCAAAATCTAAAGAATAACCAACGGTAGTTGGTCCAAGTGGTAAATAACTCAATATTGCTTAAGTGAGGTCTTGAATTTGAGTTTTAACGTATGTAGAAAATTTTTGTTGGGAGACTCACCTACCATAACCAGGTGCGTGACGAATGTCAGATCCGGATGTAGTCAGGGTAAAACTCTGATGAATTGGGTGGACAACCAAAAAAAATCTAAAGAATAACGCATATTTCTATATCTTCTATGAATTATTATACATTTTATATTTAATTATGTTGACCGATTGCTGTGACATTAATTAAAAAAAGTTTCTGCTGTCTATTTTTTTTTTAAAAAAATCATTTTATAATTAAAAATAAATGTAATTACAGAAATAAAATCTTATAACAAATAATCGTTTGAATCTATTTTTATATTCTATATTAAAATTTTCCATTACATTCTATTTATTTATTATAAGATTTTTTAATAATTACATCCATTCTTTTAAATTTTAGTGATTTTTTTCTATTTTTTATATGAAAAAAAAATGAAGTAACCGTCTTTTAATAGAAAACGGTCTCGTTATTAGGCATGCAAATCTCACCCACCATATTATCATGAATTCGTAATCATGATTCAATTCATATTGGTGGGGGCATTTTTTCCTGTCTAAACTAAGTTGGATGACAAAATATAGAGAGATTATAAATTATATTATAATATAGAAAATACCCATCAAATTATACTCTCCATAATTAATTATTGAACTTTTTCTTAATTTACTGTTTATAAACTCCTTAAGTAGTACGCTTTGTATCTTGCTAAGAAAAGGCAGTATGTTTTGTATTGGATTTCCTATTTTTTTATTTGACTTTTTTTTTATTACAAAATTTTTAAGAAAGCGATTAGGCTCATCTATGATTTAAATGTAGAGCAAAGTCTCATTTCCTTCTAAGCGATACTAATGTCAAGTAGGGTAAGCCGTCAATTATCTTCAAGCGTAAACTTATATACACAATAATTAATGTCTCTTCAAATACTGCGATTATAACTATAATAAAATAATATATTTTTTAAAATCAAACAATTATAATTTTATTTAACTTTAATTTCTCAAATAGTTATGAGTTTACACACACATATACGCATAAATAGGCCTTCCTCTCTAGCAACATCACTCCATCAAATTTCTCGATATGCTCTATTCATGGCCTATAAGGCTTCTTTTTCTTCTCAATAGGGTTGTACAGAGACCCTTTTTCCAAGCTTAAGAGCTCCTAACGTTGGTGAAGCTGTCTTCCTTTATTCTATGTTTTATCATTACTGCATGGTAGGTTCTACTCCTATGTTTTTGGACTTCAATCACAATCTGATTTAGTTGTATTGCAGCTAATTCGACATGAGACTCGAGTTTTGGCTAGCTTTTGAAGTACTAGCGGTTTACTAAGCGTATTGGCTACAACTTCTTGTTTCCTTAGCTTTATGTTTGGTTTTTGTTTATTTTTATGTTTTTATTTTTAGATTTTATGCCCCAATTCGATCTTGACTGACTTATAATCACTTGTTTAGTGCTCAATACCACCTTCCGCCCACAGAATTTAATTTGGGTCAATTATACTTTTCCCTTTTTGTGGATTCCCACTTTTATTATATGTTTTTTAAATTCAGCATATTGGAATACTATTTTTATTTACGATTTTATAATTAATATCAATCAATATCAGCATATAAAATTTTATACCAAATTGTATTTATTCACACGACTATACAAGTCATGAAAGGTGCCCTTCAATTTCTTAAACTCAATTTGATGGACATGGAAAATATATCTAATAAAATATGAAACATATAGTAAATCATTCCCTTTTTTGAGCCTCAAGTATATTATAAATCATACTTTTCAAAAATGATGAATAATTCGCCTAATTGAATTATATGTACAGAATTATACTATTTGTAATCTATAAATGACATTATTTTTCATATTTTTGTTGTAAATGCTAACTTCCTAATCACTGCTATTAATCACCACGTCAGCATATATTTAAATTGAGACCTTCGCAATCACACTATTTCCCGTCACCAAGGCGTTTAATACGAGGGGGGGGGGGGTAATATATTCTAATTATAGAGTAGCAATATCTAGAGTCAATTTTATTAATATTAACTACTAATTAAATAATTAAATATATCATGATCACCTCATTTTCAAACATGATTGAGAAAAGCCAGCATCCCCACATTGTTTTAGAAGTTTGCGGTGGTAAGTTATTAAAGCGTGAGAAATACATTTTTTTTTTTTGAATATTTATGCTTATTTCCAATCTCCTTTAATTTCATTCCATATAATATAATAGATAGATCATCTATTTTCCCCCCTGATCATTTATTTAATTTAAAGAGATTAAAAAAATTAAATAAAATATTTAATTATAACATATATGACCTAATCTGATTAAAAAATCATGTATTTTAATAAATTAGATAAATTAATTTAAACATAATAAATATAAGAGATAAATTATATCAAAATCTTATAATTAAATGATATTTAAGATTGGAATAATAAATAAGATCGGAATAAATAATTTTAAGATCGGAATAATATTTTTTGGTGAGTAATTTTAATATATACATTCAAAATAACAATGTGCTTCTATATGTTCTAGAATGACTTGTTCTTTTATATTGGATCGATAGGATATTCAATTGCATTGACAGTTGTTTGTAATTATGGTTGATGGAGATTCTGTAGGCGAAATCTGTAAAATAATAAAGTTTATAGTTCGAGTCGCGTTTGAGGACATTGTTATTAAAAGATATTCCGCGATTCCTCATCAAATTTAGAAGCGGCTCTCTCCAAGATTAAGCGAACTCTTTATGTAAAAATACAGGGTAACATAACTGGTGAAAGATAAAGTAAACTCAAAAGATTAGTGTATAATTCTCTCTGTCATTTTCTATTTTTTTATGTACTTCTTCTTCATTACGAAGCCTTTTTTATAAACTGTGGAAGGATACGAGACATGTCTTTTAGACATATGTCCCTTAGATTTAAGAGTTATGTTAGAAAGACTCTTCTTTCTTCAAGATACCCTTTCACAATGAAGAGTTATGTCAGAAAAATATTTCTTTCTTTGACACACCCTTTCACAATATTTAAAATATTTCTATCAGATTCACTATAATATAATTCTGGAAAGTGAAAACTTGATTAATATTAAATGCTTCATCAAAAAAATATTGGGGGTGAAGCTTTATTTTTTTCATTTTTAGTACAGTCAAGGTATGAGAGCCATCTAATCTAATTATAACAATATACATTGCAATTTTGAACAAAAGCAAAAGGAACAGACATCGCAATAATATTGCAGTATTACATCTCAGTTATGGTTAAACGACGACGAATTCAATAAATGAGATTACTATTATTATTTTTGAGACGTAATTGTCATTTACTTTCCCCCCCCCCCCCCTGGCTACTACTATCATTTCACGCCAAGAAATTAAAATCTCATAATTCTTACCTTACCCTATCAAATCAAGAATTCTAGGTATGTGATACGATTAACTCTATATGTTTCATGTCTAATCTAATCTAACTTGAAAGCACAGCATTTCACTAAATATGACAAGATTCGACTCATTCAATCCTTTAACCGATCCTAGCTAGCTAGCCACTTTTTTTTTTTTTTTCAAGTTTGATTTCAACTTATTCTTGACAAGAATGAGTTTATTTTTTCGTAAAAATCAAATTTAAATATTGAATGGTTTATATGTGACAACAATTCATAAAACCCACAACTTTCTGGTCCCTTGTGTTATTCCCAAGCTTGTATTAATTAAGGCTGGACAGCTATCTCAACGTCACAACTTGACCTAATCCTGCCTGAGAGACAGTCGGTACAAGATAAGTTGGGTAAGAAAAACAAGAAAAATTCAAATCATACAAAATTCAGGTTGGGACATATTTTAATTATATTTTTTTTGGGATTTAGTCAAGGGATATCTTTACCATTTCAAAAGTTTAGAGTGTAAAATTTTTTTATCTCTCTCAATAAATATATTTTCAATGATTCAAACTCGTATTTTCTTCTTTTTTAAAATAAATATTTACTATTTTAACCATTAGCTTATTAGTTGAAATATATTTTAATTAGGATAAGAAGGACGATGGATGAATCCTTCTCTTGTCTCATATCAAATATAATTATATTTTTTTATCATAAATATAATAATTAGATAATTAATTTATAAATATTAAAAAATTAATTAAGTTAAGTATTTATAACACATATATATTGATTTTTCTAAAATACAATATTTAATCATTATTCCCAATAAAAAGATTTCCTTTAATATATATAGTGGATGTTTGAATTTCTTTTAAACCATGATTTTAAAGGGTTAAAGGGCATTTTTGTTATAAAATTATTTGGCCAGGAGCTAATACGCTATAGAAATTTTATGATAAGCAATGTTACCTTGGAAGTTTTATTTTGGGGCAATGTCACCCTCCGTTAGTGAAAAATGAAGGATGACACTAAAAAAATGAGGTGGCAAGGGAGATATGAAATGTGGACGTGTGTATGTGTGTGTGAAGTATTCCACTAAGCCACCCCTTGTACATGAGTGTAAGGGGTTGGTATGAATCCTCGAGTGCTGCCATGAAGTATAAGGGGTAGCTCAAAGGAATACTTCACACACACACGCTGAATGTCTACATTTTATATCTCCCCTACCACCTCATTCTTTTAATGTTGCCATTAATTTTCCACTAGCGGAGGGCGACATTGCCCCAAAATAAAATTTCTAGGGTGACATTGCCTATGGTAAAACTTTCAAGGCATATTAACTCTTCACGGAATACTTCTGAGACAAAAATACCCTTTAACCCATTTTTAAATAAATAGCACTAAATGTCCATAAGTATTTCTATGTTAAACCATAGTTAAAACTATAGTTTTAGATAAGTTTATGGACTCATTTGGATAGGCTTTTAGAAAAAAGGTTTATAAAAAATGGCTTGGGAAGCTTTTGGAAAATGGCTTCTCGATAAGATTTTATAAAAAAAAAAGTGGTTATGAATAAATGAGTATTTTAATAGTTATTACTAGAAAAACTTTTATGATTAATAAATTATCAGAAAGGGTATAAGATAAAAACAATAATCATCAGCTATTGTTCATCATCTTTGTGACCCTGAAGACCATAACAAGCAATAGCAGCGAGCGGTTCTTCTCCAACGGCAACTTCCTCTTCTTCTCTTCGCGACCCACGGCTACTTCCTCTTCTTCTCCAATAGCAACTTACTCTCTTCCTCTCAGCGACCCACGGTGACCTCCTCTTCTTTTGCGACGGTGAATTCCTCTCCTCTCCGCGACCTATGGCTACTTCCTTTTCTCTGACAATAACTTCCTCTACTGCTCTCTACGACCCACGGTGACCTAAGAAGGAAAAACAATGAGGCTTAGACTACACGACAAGAAGAAAGAGAAGAGAGATAGTGTGTGAGAAAAATAGAAGTAAAATAATAATTGGGTAGTCTATAATATTTTTTACTATTCCAAAAGCTATTATCAGGAGCTTATTTAAAACTATGATTTGATCCATAAGTTATTTTAAATAAATAAGGTTATGTGTTATAAAAAAAATTTTAAACCTATATTTGGGCCAAAAGCCCTTTTGAAACCTAGATTTGGACTGAATCCAAACAGGCACTATGGGAATAGCTTCTAGATTGAAAAAATAGCTTATGAGTATCAAAAGACTATTTTACCCTTAATTTTATGACACTCTCTCCTCTCACTTCTCTCTCTTCTCTGCCATTTTTTACTCTCTCAACTTCCTCTCTCTGTTGACACTTGCTAGTTTGGCCGTCACTGTTGTCGAAGGGAAGAGAGAGAAGAAAAAGAAAGTCGTGTTGCAAATGAATGAAGGAGACTGTTCATTGTCACTATTCATTTATGCTACTAGTCTTCTTTTGGGTCATTGATGTCACTAAATAAAGGAGGTCGTGCAAATGATCTGTTTCCATCACGAGACAATACATTTTCTCTCTTAACAACGACGGCTTCTTCTGTGGACTAGAGGATAGGGGCTGGAAGGAGCTTTGAAGGAGAGATAAATGATCACGCACAAGGGAGGTGGAGGTGGTCGGATGAAAGGGGCTAGAGTTGGTTGGAGGAAAGGGAGGTGGAGGAGGGGGTGACGGCCATCCTCCTCGTCGATGATAGGAGCAGAGCTGATGATAAACAATCTACTATTATATTTATTTATTTATATTTTCACCTTATATCTTTTATAGTTTTACCAACAACAAAATATATTCTGGTAATAACTATCTAAACACTCATTTATTTATAATTATTTTTTCTATAACCTCTAAGCTACAAACATGCCTATAATCAATAAGTATAATTAAAAAAATTATAAAATTAAAAGATGAAGTGTATTAAAGTTTTTTATTTAGAAATAAAACAAATGCTTCAACAGGTTCTTATATTTCATATTAGGTGAAGTATTTATATATGCATATATAAAAAAAAATCTTTTTCAGTACCTTTTCTAATTTTAAATATAAAAGTTATATTTCGTATACATTAAGAAAATTAATTATTTTGTAAAAACAAATATATGTTGATGTATCTAAAGTATCATCTATAGTCACTTACATGGGAAATTAGTCTTTAAATAGAATTTTTTTTAGTAATAGGGAGAATTTAAAGAAAAAATAAATTAAAATATTATATTTTAGATTAAAACAAATACTTTTATTAACTCTGGAATTAGCAAAAACAATATATTCAAAGTCGTTGAATTAAAATAACTTGTCCTCTTTCATGATTGTCCGCACGACAACCTCTAACGCGTCACCGTCACTCTACTCCACATCCTTCATTCTCATCCTCCACAACACTTTCCCCAGCTTTTCTCTTTGAGCCTCCTACGTTATCATTTTTTTTTCCTCTCGTAGTAGGTGTTTCTCCATAATACAATAAAGCTTCTCTTCTTAAAATATCATAAAATCGTAACTTGTCTTTTTGGTTTGAAGGAATTCACAAGTTTACTATGAAAAGATATCCCCTTCAAATCTTATTTAATTTGTTTAATGTAGAATGTCATCTTCTTGTTTTGCATGAAAGCTCATGTTTAAACTTATATTAACATTTACTTTTCAATATTTTTGACCAAACAAAACATTTACTTTTCAATATATACCAATTTGTCTAGAAAAATCAAATTACAATCACCTCTTAAATAAGTAATATAATTATCAAAATATCTTAGAACAAGTGATTAATCATGTACTTGTTATCATTTATAGTACCAAAATTTATCATTATATATTACTCCCTTATTATAAACTTTTTTTGTGATTACATCAATTTTTTATAATCTCGATTTTTCCTATTTTTGTTTTAAGAAGACATAACTTTTTAAAATTATGAGATACATAACTATTCTTTTAACACATACTCTTCAAATTTTTATTGTAAAAATTACTTAACAAATTTAAATATATTTAAAAAAATAAATTAATTATAATAAATATAATGTGATCTCTCTAATATATATATATATATATGTAATATTAGTTAATCTATCATTTTATAAGTTATGTAAATTAGTATAAAAAAATAATAAATATAAGAGATAAAATTGATTAAAATTGTATATTTAAAATTAAAACTAACTCTCTATTAGATTTTATATTTAGGACTACTAATATTTAAGATAAAATAGGTTTTAATTTCTATGAAATATATATTACTAAAAAAATATTTATCACAGTATTATTTTCTAATAATTATAATAAAACTGTCATAAAAAGAATACAGTAGCTTAAGCAAAATTGTCGTAAAAAATATGATAATATTTTTATAAGTAAAATATATTTTAAAACACTCTGTATAATAATTTTTATTATAAATATTGTAAAAGATATTTTTAACGTTTATTCTATAAAAAAAAAAAAATCACCGTTTAAAGTACTTGGGTGCAATAAAAGTACTCAAAATGGGGACTTCTAAAAGTACTCAAGGTGAGATGATGGAAAAACGGAGGATAACAAAGCATTCCAACACCCCCCCCCCCCCCCACCCCCTTTTTTCTCCTGCCACTTTATTAACCCTCTGACTATTTTTTTAATATAAATAATTTTAATTTAATAACAATCAAGGCATCATTTTACTCTCTTTCTTCATCCTCACATATTTATCAAGGCGTTACCTTTTGAATGCCACACACAATGGAAATAGACATGACATATATATACTATTTTTTTTTCTTTTTTACTTTTAACAGCAGTTAAAAAGTGTTTAGAGTAGAATTTTAACAATAATTTTTTTATAACAGCACTGTTAAATTTTCCTAAAAAATTAAAAACTCTCTTATTACAGTTTTAATTTCATTTTTTACAGCAATTTGAGGACTTATTCTTCTGCCTCATCACAATAAATTTGCACAAAAAATATATTTTAGCATTTTCCTTCTATTTTTAGTGTATATGTCTATCGTCTTCTTTTATTGTGACAACTATAAATCACTGTTTAATTTTATCATTTACTCTTTTATTTTTTCAATAGTTTGTTGTTTATAAATTATAATACATCATATGATATTTTATATCTTTAATTTTTTTGCCAGATCTACAACTTGTTCTCGAGATTTAATCTAATACTTTTAGTAAAATTAGTCAAAATAGCTAACAGTGGATGGTGGCATATGGACATTATTAAAAGGAGTTCGAAAAACTTCAATGGAAGAAACTTATGGATTTTTAATTTTTTCACTAGATCTTTGACTTCTTATCTCTAGATTTAATCTGATGCTTTTAATGAGTACAACTGATGGTGGATATAGACCGACAAAAACTAAAAAAATTATAGTTTTTCAAGGTAGTTTTAGCCCAAACTGCAATGGAAATAAAAGGTAAACATTTCGCGGCATTTTTTTTGTATACAATAGCTGTGAAATGTTATATTTAAGGGCGATTACAAAACCGCTATTAAAAAATATATTTAGAACAATAATAAAATTCATATCACTTTTAAAATTTTTGTTGTCAAATGATATTTTTAATTGCAGTTAAAAACTGTTTTCCTAGTAGGGATAATCTCATTATTAGCTAGCTAATACTACAAATTATTCCAACAATTTTGATGTTGTATTTCCATAAAATCTAATACTTGCTTTTTCACATAATGAGAGGGAGCCCTGAGGTTACAAAAATAAAACATAAATTAAATAAGAACAATGATAACAAATTAATTAGGGAAAGAGACGCGTGGGAGCGTAAGAAATCAAGTAATCACGAGGTGGATTCGAAGTTATGGTTATGATTTTTCGACCAAAATGGATAATGTCATCGTTGCTTTTGATAAAATACGATGAATGTGTTGTTCTACAAACATAATGGTTGAATTGATCAAATGAATTTTTTGCACCCATTCTTTTTTAATTTGATTTATTAATTATTAATGATTAACCTACTTGACTGTAGATTTAAAGGAAATTATCTTAAACTGAATTAATTAGCTTTTAATATAAGATGCTGTCTACAAAATAAACACCTTTTTTTAACATGTAATTTCGAAATTATAAATCTTCTATTTTGAGTTTTTGCTTTACATTTAAGAAATTTTGTAATATATTAATTTCTCTTTTAGTCTATTCGAGATATTGTCGTAATCAAATATTAAATATATATATTTCTTTTAATAAGAATTTAAATTTTATTTTATTATATTATAATAGACTAATTCCTTCTATTATATTTAATAATTGGTAGTGTAGAATGAATCTCTAATTGTGAGTGGATAAAACGTTAATTTGAGGCGAGTTTAATTTTTTTTCATGAAATTAAAAATATAATTAAATAATAATATTTATTTACTCCTATGATCTTTAATATAATATTTATTTATTTAATTTGATTATATTTAAAAAGTTAGTTAAGTGAGTTAATAAGATATAGTTTGTCTAAAACATCATTTAACTCTCTCATTCTCTCTCTTATTTAATTATTGTTGAGAGAGTACCAATAGAGGTAATTTAAGAAAAAAATAATAAATATAAAAAATATATATTATATTTAGGACTAATATCAACCATCTAATTATATCATATATTAAAGACAGAAAGAATATTTATTAATTGTGTAATTTGTTGTAATCCTAAACCTGTTATGTACAATTATAATAAATATAAATATAGTGTCTATTTGACAAACAAGAAAATTAAGGTTTTAAAAGTGTTTTCAATCTAAACTTTAGTTTGAGAAAATTTTAAAATAAATAGTCATATTTGTCCAAAATAAGAACCAAACTATAGTTTAAAACTAGAGTTTTATATAAGCTACTAATGAGACTAACTTTTATAATAGTAAAATAATTTATGAACTATTTAATTACTATTTTATATTTACTTTTGCTCTCTCCTTTTATCTTATAGAATCGCTTCAGCTCCGCCATCACTGCTTGAGCTCAACCTTTTCCTCCCTCTCGTCACTGTCCCTGTTTAGCTTGCCTGTCATAGATCTAGTTATAGTCGCTGCTTGGGGGTTATCGTCTCTCTATCCTCGCCTTAGTTGTCACCCTCTATCCATCGTCAGCTTCGTTGCCCTCACCTCTGTCCTCACCTCCATCTGTCGTCTTTACTTTGACGTCCTGCTCTATCTATCATCAAAGAAATAAGAGAATGAGGATGAATAGTGACAACACATGTGATGCTACGATGGTTTTTTATTATTATTTTAATCTCATACTTTTTCTGATAATTTATCAATCATAAAAGTACTTCTGTTAATAACTATCTAAATACTCATTTTTTATAACCATTTTTTTTATAATTTTTTTCCACATGCCCTTTTATAAAAACTGTCTAAATTTTTTTTTATAAATTATTTTTTAAAAATCTATCTAAACATGCTCATAATTTTATAGTTATTGGTGTTGGATGTAACATGGTTAGAAAGTGATAAAGTTTTTTTTATATGACTGTCTAAATGGGTCATATTTAAGTATTGTTGAATATAATTAAAAGTAGTTTTTTTTAAAAAAATATTTTCTATATTCATATAAATTTAAATTAAGATACTTTATTTAAGGAGTTGAAATCTTTTCCACTTGGTAAAGTGATAGAATTTAAAAGAATGCAAAAAAGTGATAGAATTTAAAAGAAATAATTAATAAACATAGAAATAATATTGACCAATTATTTCTATAAATATAAAAAATATGAAATTTTAAATTAAAATTTATATGAATATAAAAAATATTTTTAGACGATCCTTCAAATAAAAATTTAATAATATTTAAATATAAATTAATTAGATAATTATATAAATACTATATTATATATAATGATATATTTCTTTTATTTAAATTCGTGCATAGGGGGTGTTTAATTTGAAAATTTGGCAGATACTTTCTCCAAAATCTCCACACGCGAATTGAAATATCTGTCACAGTTGACTACGTTTTCAAAAAAATCATATGTATGTGTAGACTGATTGGCACATCATGCTTATTATAACAACTTTAACGTTACTATTTATAATGATCCGTTTCTAGATTTCAACGATTTAAATTTAAAAATTTTATCTAATAATTTTAAATTAAAATTTATTTTTAAAAGTCTAATTTTATTTTTTGAAATACAAAAATAAAAAAATAAATCTTCATGATTTAAGTTTTGGTCCTCAACACTTCTATTGAGCGCCAAAACTATTTCTTACCGCAAAACTTGTATTTTCTTATATACATTTTAAGTTTAAAATAATATCATTTTATACTTAATAAAAAATATAAAATTCAATTTAATTAATCTATCAAAAAGTTTTTGATAAGATCTGTAAAAAAACCTTAACGAATTTACTAGATTTGCGGAATTTAGTTTTAATAGCAAATTATTTTTTTAAGGTGGGGTTCAGAAACGAAATATCAGTTGTCAATTTGACAAATCAAGCTCCCAACTTCACTCCAAGCCTCACAAGAAAAGTCGTTCATAAAATAAAATCAAACATTTTTTCTTGAAAAAAAAAAATCTAAGCTGATGTGTGCGTCCCCCTCCTATGTACTATTCAACAACTAATTCCCCCTTCTACTCAGCAACGTGTAAATGACGTGTCAGAGAAATCCATCCATATCTCGCACGTTCGGAAATTTCATAACACGTGGCAACCTTTACAGCGTCTCCTCCTCCATATTTTTCCTTCCTCGCTTTCTATAAATAGGGCATCATTCAGCTCGCTTCTCTCACTGGTCGTCCCTAATCTTCTGCTTCTTCTTATTCTTCTTCTTATCCGAATTCTCTTGCTTCCGCAATTTTCTCGGTTCCTTTTAAAGGGAGATAGAACATTTTCATTTTCGATCTTCTTGTTAATTTTGTTGGAAAGAAAATGAAGGAAAGCGCAGGAAACCCTCTGCATCTCAAGTCTGTTAACCACATCTCCCTCGTCTGCAGATCGGTAGAAGAATGCATAAACTTCTACCAGAATGTTCTTGGCTTCTTCCCTATCAGGAGGCCTGGCTCCTTCGATTTCGATGGCGCCTGGTAATTTCTAAACCCTTAAGCTCCTTTAAAATACTAAATAAAAAGCCCAAGAAACGTAAAAACATTGTTTTTGTAACATTTTCTGTTTGATGATGAACTGTATGAAGGCTATTCGGGTACGGCATCGGAATTCATTTGCTTCAAGCAGAAGTCCCAGAGAACCTTCCCAAGAAGACAGAAATCAATCCAAAGGATAATCACATATCCTTCCAGGTGAGATCAGTAATAAGATCATGTTCAGAACTATATTAGAATATATTGAAAAGTCCCACACGAACTAATTGAAGAGATGAATTGAAGGCATATAGTATT
Organism: Leucaena leucocephala; assembly: GCA_037074615.1. Lineage (NCBI taxonomy): Eukaryota > Viridiplantae > Streptophyta > Magnoliopsida > Fabales > Fabaceae > Leucaena > Leucaena leucocephala. Next base: position 5,344,535 of record CM073557.1, on the reverse strand, counting down.
GCGGTAAATCCTACTAAATTTAACTTAAGCTATTTTAACAGAAAGATAAACCTAATATATATATATCTAATTCTCAGAATTCTAATAAAGGGGGTTTAAGTACTGATGAATGAATGTGATTTTGTGTGTTTTGAAGTGTGAGAGCATGGGAGGGGTGGAGAAGAAGTTGAGGGAGATGGGGATGGAGTACGTGAGGTCCATGGTAGAGGAAGGTGGGGTTCAAGTGGATCAGCTGTTTTTCCACGACCCAGATGGTTTCATGATCGAGATATGTAACTGTGATAGTCTTCCTGTGGTCCCATTATCATGCTCTCATCTCAACCTCCAGAAGATGCAGCAGATTCAGCATGTGGTCCACCCTTGATCAACAACATCCATCCGCATCAGATTTGAATCCTCAATCAACATGATTCATTCCCAAAAGAGAATCAATACATTTATAACACTGTTGATGATTTAATTTGTTGAGTTGTTTTGGAAGGATTCAAATCAATAATAATGAAAGAGGAAGAGGAACTATGTTGACATTTGTTTTTGTATTCTTTCGCGATATCGCGATCTCTGTTTATGTGGGTTTTGTTTTAATATTGTGGTTAGGTTGGTTTCATTTGTAAATATTAAATAATTGCATGGTTACGTTCTCCAAATATTGTTACTTAATTATGAAATGGTCAATGATTAATTGGTAGTATTGTTTTTGTACCATTTGGTAGCTCCTTCGTATAGTGTTACTTATTATATATGAATCAAATCGACCACCTGCATCTTTATATTATATCACCGTGTAGTGTCCTTCATATTGCGTACGTTGCCACCATTGTAGTGATGCTGTGCTCATCAACAGTTCGAAAGTCTTCCCTCTCACTTTCCGAATGCCACTCATGGTTCCTAAATTGTCAATCGTTTTTAGCATGGAAAGTTATATTGATATTCTATATAAATAATTTAATTATTAAAAAACTTTATGAGTTATATATTAATATGCCATAACATGTTATTGTACTATAATTTGTTATTGTTATCTTATTTATTTATTGTGAGACTTTTTAATTAATACTCCTAATGTCTAATGTAAAAATCATTTAAATAATTTAGGTAAATTAAAAAAAACTAGATAATATAATAAATATAATATGATCTTCTTGAAATACTTATCTGTTTTGGACAAAAATGACAAATATAATGGATAGATAAAAGTAAATTAAAATTTTATATTTGAGTTACAAATCAACCCCATCAATAGCTCTTATAAGAAGTATTGTATTAGTTTCGAAGAACCCAATGGTGGGTGGCGTTGTGGACAATATATGGATGAGAATGCAGAATCAATTGCTTTGAATGATGGAGATTCCGGTTATTAATTGTAAACCAAATTCCATCGCCTGAATTATCATTACTTTGCTTAGATTTGCCTTTGTTTTCGATGGCGCTACGAGGAATGAATCCAAGTTGAGTCTAGTTTGGAATGAGCTCCAGTTCAAATTGGAGTTTTGATCACACCAAAAAAAAAATACTACATAAAAAAGGATTCAATAAATTATTTTGATGAGGTTTGAAGATCCCTAATTAAATTTACTTTTTATATGTTAATTAATAATATTATCTATGATTAGTAATCTTGTTATTATTACTAGAGGGGAAAAAACTTATTACATAGCTACTTCATGGTTGTTATAAATATAATCTCCTTGAAGAAAAAGGCGTTGACATTTTTATAAATAAATTTTATTTTAAAATATTTTTCAATGCAATTTTTATCAAAAATTGCCTTAAAGACATTTTTAACGGAGGTTATGTGAAACCTTATGTTAAAAGTATTCCACACGAATTTATTAAAAGTATGGGACTTTTAATGATGAGTTTTTAAAAATACTGACATGATTACAATTCACTTTAATTTTTATAGCTATTTGAGATCTTGTTTCTTTATCCTACCACAACAGACTTGCACAAGGTCATTTTCTAGCATTTTCCTTATATTTTCAGTGATTATCTCTATTGTTCTCAATTGTTTTCATCATCGTCCTAAAAATTTCAAGTCACTATTTAATTTCATTATTTGATAATTTTTTTTACTTTTTAAGTTATTTGTTGAAAGCTATAAGTTACTATTTAATTTCGTCATTTGCTCATTTTTTTTTATTTTTTCAGTTGTTTGTTGTTTATAAGCTATAATGCATCATATGAGCTATTATCTTCATATTAAAGACTTGAAAGTTTTTTTTTCTACTAGTCATCTTTCTTTTCATTCATTCAATCTCGCATTCATTTGAATCCTTTTGTCATCGTGTTATAAGGAGTTTGAAAAGCTTCAATAACAAAAGTTTTATAGATCTTCAACTTTTTTTTGCTAGATCTGCAATTTCTTCTAGAGATCTAGTCTAATACTTTTAGTAAGGATGACTGTAGTAGCTAATAGTAGGTGGTGAAAGATGAACCTTATTGGAAGGAGCTCGAAGAGCTTCAATAGAAGAAATTTTTGAATCTTTAGTTTCTTCACCAGATCTTTAATTTATTCTCTCCACATCTAGTCTAATGTTTTTGATAAGTATAGTCAAGATAGCTGATGGTGGGTGTAATATAAGGAAAGCTAAAAATATAAAAAAAGTCTAGCTTTTTTATAACAGTTTTAGCTAAAATTGCCATGAAAATAAAATAATTAATGATGTTAATTATTTCACATTTCACTGTAGATTTTGTTTAAAACTGCCATAAAATGTTAACTTTAATGATAGTTATAAAATTACCGTTAAAAAATAGACTTACAATAATTGTAGAATTTATGTCACTCCCAAAATTATTATGAAAAAGCCATTGTATACTAGGGTTAAAAGCCTGTTTTGTTTTGCCCTAATAGTGTATGATTTAGTTGACTCACAAGGTTTATGAATATATGCTACGATGCCAATTACCTATCGATCTATTTCTTTATTACTTTTATGTGAGGAAGTCAAGATATATCATAACATTTCTCTTTAGTCTTAAATTTAAATAAACATAAGGATGCGAACAAATTAATATGATGACATGATTGGTTTGGTGAGTCGGATAGCACAATTTTGATGATGCCCAGAAGGAGGCACAGTCAATGACCCTTTTCTTTTGTTGGCAGCCTAGCCTAAAGTTTAGCCGCATTTTGTCTCAAGCCTGAATTGGTTAACGTGGGTATATTCTCCTCCATATTTAATTTAGTACTTATTTAATTAATTTAATTAATATAATATATTTTTTAATGTTCTAATCATTTTTTTAATTCACTCCCTCATTCATTTATTTAATTATTGTTTAGGAAATATCTGTGAGAGTGATTTAGAAAAAAATTGATAAATATAAAAAATAATTTTTATATATAAATTAAAATAAACTATTTAATTAGATTTTATATTAATAACTAAAAGAATATATTCTTTTAATTTGGAGTAATTCGGAGTCCGGCTAAGTTGTCTTGCTGAGTATATATATTAAGCAAATAGTGGTAATTTAGAATGTAAATTAATTGTCTAACTCAAGACAAGTCATCATTTACTTCTTTTTAATTCTATAGAGATGAGTATGAGAGGGGATGAGAGAGATGGCATGAAAAGCTAATTGTAATTGAGGAACAAATTAAAAGCTTTATATGATGATGGGATGATATGTCTATAGATGCTTACTCTCATCCCTCTGACCTTAAACAGACTAGAAAGGAAACAAAAATAATTAAAAGACATATTGGCATCTTCTTACCGGCTCACAGAGAATCCAAATCCAAATCCAAATCCTACAGACATAGATAGATAGCAAGACTTCATTGGCTTAGGTGGAAAGTTATAAACCGTACTTTATTTATAATGTTTCTCGATGTGGGACTAAAACACTGTAAGAAAAGCTAGAGGCCTCTAGCGAGCATTTGCTCGTAATTCTCAATGGACTGAAGCCTCTGGATCATGAGCTGTTGCCTGAACTTGTTGATGAAAGCTTCAGCACTCGCGTTTATGTCTTCCGTCGTGGTCGTCCTCTCTAGCACCTCCTTCTTACTTCCCTCTTCTTTTGACGACAACCGCGACGACAATTCTTCCTCCTCCTCCTCCTTCCCCGATCTCTTCTCTTTCAAATCCATAACCTTCTTCTTCATCTCTTCTCTTCCCATCATTGTTATTTCTGATCGATCGATCTCTTCTTCAAACGTCAAGCTAGCTAGCTAGCTATCCTTGTGTGTAAATGCTTGATGATAAATTGAGACAACATATATATTGGGGTTGACATATATAACACAAGGGAACAGGTGGAACGTGGCCTTGATTAATTTAGCACCATCACTTTGTGTGTGAAGATGGTGACGAGCGAGTGACAACTATTACAAGCTGTAATAGCTATTTGCGTTCAAAAATTAGCGCCAGAGAACCATGTGATTATTTTGATTAAAAAATCCATTAATATATAATAAAAAACCAGTATATTCAATTAAAAATGCATGAAAATAATGGTCCCCATCCCATCTTGCCGACATTTACAGTACAAAGTCAACAAACAATAAAGGCAATGCATGAGGTGCAATTATTTTAGCATTATGGAAACCCATCTTGCGGCTTAAGTGTTGCACTTTCCACGCAAAATGCCAACTCTTGCCACTCTTTTTCGTTACATTTTTTCTCAATTTTTTTCGTCGATTTTGTTGATTTATCAGTGAATTTGAATAGACCATACATAGATATTATTTATGTGCATGGTGTACATGTAAATACATAAGGTACATTGCATGCGCCATGAGAAAATAAATATGGATATGAATTATGCCCATCCATGGCATTAGGCAAATTAAATATATATATTAATATATGTATGTATGTATGTATGTATGTATGTATGTATGTATGTATGTATGTATGTATGTATGTATGTATGTATGTATGTATGTATGTATGTATGTATGTATGTATGTATGTATGTATGTATGTATGTACCTTTACAACAATTTCCCACCCTCTTCCACCATTGTTTGGCATAAGTTTCACACTAAATCAGGAAAATGTTTGAGGCGGGTTATATTGGAGTTAAGTCTTCGTTAACCTAAAATATAGAGGATGTGTTTTGATAAACTTTTAAAAAATAATTTATAAAAAAAAAGAGATTTTTAATAACTTTTAAAAAAAAATTTGGAGAGGTTTATGAAAAAAAAGTGGTTCTAAATAAATGAGTGTTTAGATAGTTATTAGTAGAAGAACTTTTGTTATTAGTAAATTACCACAAAAGATATAATTTTATTTACAAAAATATTTTTTCTTTGTTTCTCTCTCTCCTTCTCGCCCTACTGTTCACTCCACCTCCATTCCTGCGAAGTCGCGAACATAACAGGAGCTTCACCATCAATAGCAGAATATAACGTGCTTGTCTACCCCCATTCTCCTATAGCACATTATCGTTGAAATATAAGTGATAGTATAATAGAAATATTGATAGAACAGAAGCATTGAACACGTCAACAACAAGCATAGGCAACGGCGAGCTACAAGGCAAAGGTGATGGTAGTACGAAAGAGGGAGGGGAGAAAGAGGAGGGGAGAGAACGGGGAAAAATAAGGGTAAAATAATAATTAGGAATTTCATAAGATCTTTTACTATTTAAGAAGCTACTCCTAGTAGCTTATTCAAAATTATAATTTTAAATTATAATTTAGCCTAAAAATTATTTTAGATAAATATTTTTATTTATTTTAAAATTAGAACGGATTTTAAAAAATTGAATAAGTTTTGTCCTAAAAAAGGGTTGTAAAAATTTTAAAAACCTATTAAAGAATTAAACAAAATTGGCTATCCCACAAAGCCCAATATATTTTCAGGATATTTTTTTATGTTATTTCATTTAAAAATTTATGTGGTGTTATTATATTGACCATTGGATTTATTATAAATTTATTTCTTTTTATATACATATAATCAATTTTTTTTAAAATTTTATTTGCGTCAATCTAATCACTCGAATCACAAAAAGTAAAACCCCTCTAACTTTTTCAGTATGACTTTCAATCCAACTTTTAAAACATTGATTTCATGCATTTACATGAAGTTGAGAATGAATCATACTTTTTTTGTCACTTATGAAAAATGTAACTTTATATCATTTTTATAGATAAATTAATAAAAATGTGAAATCATTATTAGTCTGTTTTAAAATAATAGAGTTTAAACTTTAGTATATGGGGGCACATACAAGGATTTGTCAAGAAATATAAAATGCAGATACGATTTTCTTTTTGGGTTTGCAGCCACATAGTTCTGACCCTTTTGTGAGAGTAACTTGGATTTTAGGGATGTCGGATTCATTTCTATATTTCCAACTCCATTTCATTTAATGGATATAAATAACTTAGATTTTTTTTTGTTGTTGTAATTCTAGTCATGTTATTTAAAAAAATATTTTAACTTTTAGATGTTTAAGTTTATACTTGACGATAATAGACAACTCGTCCTGCTTAATATTAATATCATTTAGAAGGAAGGAAGATTTTGCCATGATTTTAAATTATGGATGAAACTAACCTTTTTTTAAAATTTTTTTTTACAAAAAAAAAACTGCATTTCATTTAATGGATATAAGAGTCATTTTAATAATCTAAAAGAAATGTCACGAGTTGGCATTACATATACGTCTCGGTGAAAAAATGAAAATGGACAAAAGAGAAAAGAGGGCTTGATTTATTGCTAAATTGATTATCTTAATTTGACTCTAGTTTCTTTCGTTTTTCTAAATTCAAACATATATTATTCAATTCAATAGATTTTTTTTTAAAAAAAAACTCTTCATAGAGCCTTTGTTAAAAAAAAAGGGACTCCTTATTGTTATTAATGTTTTATCTTTGTTTTTGTATAAGAGATAGACTACTCAATGAAAAGAAAAAAGATTTAATTAAAAAATAAAAATAATTAAAATAATATAATAGATCTTTTTGGTATAATTTTTTTTAGATATATTAGCCTCTAGAACTTAATAAAATATGCTTCTAAATTTAAAGAGTATTTATATATATAGATGATTTATCAATAAAATTTTTATTAATAATAAAATTTAAATTCGTAATTTTATAAGTAATGAACTAACTCAATATAGTAGATATTATAAAAAGAGATTTTTTATTCTATTACTATAATATGAAAAGGTAAACTAGACCGTTATGATAAAATAATTCTCTTGAATGATAGAGGATATTAAAATAAATTTTATTTTTTTTAATAAATTTTTTATACATATAATCTTATTTAAAGAAACATTATATTTAAAAGATTAATTATTTACCAATTGTAATAAGTCTAATTAGTATTACCCCCTACACTGATTATTGCTACTTGAAAATAAGATTGTCCACCAAAATGTATGCAGCCCAAGCATTGAAAAATAAGATTGTCCGGTCAAAATTTATGCAGCCAGAGCATGACTACAGCCTATAGATCAACAAGTCAACAAAAAGTTAAAATCTTATAATTAGTTACGTCACCCGCTAAACCCCACGGCGTAGTAATTGAAGATAAAAAAGGGTACAATTTGCAGAAATCAAGTCACAGGCGAAAGGCCATGGAGGCACTTCACCGTCTATCATTTCGTCTTCTTCCCATATCCCTAGCCGAAAGGTGCCTCCTAACTGCTTCAACTACCTCGACATTGTCCATTGCTCGAATATCACCACTTCAAGCTGGGAATTCAGTTTCGCTGTTCAATGGGAGCCTCACTGCCTCAAAATCTTTCAGCTCGGCATCTCCTAGGAGTAGGGTGGCCAAAGCAGGGTGGTTTCTGGGTCTTGGAGATAATAAAAAATTAAGCTTGCCTGACATTGTCAAAGCCGGTGACCCAGTTCTGCATGAACCTGCCCAAGAAGTTAATCCTGATGAAATAAGCTCGGAGAAGATCCAGAAGATTATCGATGATATGATTAAGGTCACGAGAAAGGCTCCTGGGGTTGGCCTAGCGGCTCAACAGATTGGAATTCCCTTGAGGGTCAGTTCAAATTTTGATAATTTAGATACACAAGGCTCACCCACTTCTTCAATTTTCCTGAATTTGTACTTCCAATCTGAATGTTTCAGCTCATTTGCCCTGTATGGGTCACTGTCAATGTTTCATGAGGAAGAAAACAGCTATTATAATAAATTATATGTAAAATGTGGTTCTTTGGTCATGTACTTACTTTTTGAGCACAAGTGCTCTGTCATGATGTTTACATTAATAGTCGACTGTCGAGGTGGTTTTCCTTGGTTGCTTTTTCATCTGTTTCTTGATTAGAGCCTCAAGCGAACTTCTTAGCGGTTATTTGTTGAAATTTGTAAATTGAACTCACCGTCTTTAGGTCTCAATATAACATATGAATATAGAACATACAGAAATACCTGGAGGAGGAAGGTGGCTGGACAAAAATGCTGCTTAACTTGTTTATTACTGTGAAGGACAAAATTCAATATGTAAAATATGGTTCTTTGTCATGTACTTACTTTTTGAGCACCAGTGCTCTGTCATGATGTTTACATTAATAGTCGACTGTCTAGGTGGTTCTCCTTGGTTGCTTTTTCATCTTCTGTTTCTTGATTAGAGAATTAAGCGAACTTCTTAGTGGTTATTTGTTGAATTTTGTGAATTGAACTCACCGTCTTTAGGTCTCAATATAACATATGAATACAGGACATACAGAAATACCTGGAGGCGGAAGATGGCTGGACAAAAAGGCTGCTTAACTTGTTTATTACTGTGAAGGACAAAATTCAATATGTAAATATGACTTCTAAATACTAGGGTGTTTGAATTAGCTTATTTTAAGTGATTTTGTGGGGTATGAGTTAATTATGTGAGATGAGTCTTGTCTCTAGTAAAGCATAAAATAGCCTTTTTTTAAAATTGATCCTGGAGTTTTCCAAATAGTGGAGGAGTCCATTGGTGACTAAATGTTTATTGCTTAACAATATACTGAAGATTTAAAGTGTTGTGATTTATAATAGCATACTGTTCTCAGTATTACTGAGCAATGTGCTGAAATGATGATAAGTGTGTATTGTCTTTTTGATTATGCAGATAATTGTTTTGGAGGATACAACAGAATATATTAGTTATGCTCCAAAGCAAGAGATAAAAGCTCAAGATAGGCGACCCTTTGATCTTTTGGTATGTCCATCTCACAAAAGAGAAAGCATTGTAATAAAATCTTTAGCTTTTTCCTTGATGTCTGTTATCTTGAAATACAAATTCATTATTTCTGTTGAGGCAGGTCATCATAAATCCAACGCTGGAGAAGAGAAGCGACAGGACTGCCTTATTTTTTGAAGGTTGCTTGAGGTAATATTCTCATTATTTAGAAAGGACTTATTTTAGAATTTTCTACCAATTGACTCTTTTTTGCACATGGTACAATTCAGTAGCTGTGATCAAGTCAGGCTAGAAATATAAGCTCATGTATGCCTTTTATAACTCTTCAAAATGAACTCTTGAGTATCCATGCTTAAATCTACAATACTGGAACATTTAAATGAACTGTCAAGACTGTTGATGTGTTGATCTTTCGTAAGTAATGGCTAGAGCCTTCATTTAAGCATCTGCTTCATAGTTGATGTGGTTGAAAATGATAATTGTTCTTAACGGTTAAGAGGAAGCCATCAAACCCTAAAATTGCTGAGTTTTTTTTTTAAGTTTTATTTTTGGGTGTGGGGATGGCTCTGATAGTTTAGGGGTATATCTAATGGATTTTATATAAAGTAATTTGAATGCCTCTTGAAGTGAGGGGGAAAACTAGGTAAAAGAGAGAGAGGGTAGAGAGTAATAGACAGCGGTATGTCTGGGTGTATCATTGAAGAAGCTTTTGGGTTGAAGGAGCAATTGATCAAATTGACTGCTTCTTGTTGAGAGAGCAGTCTATTATTTTTCAGATGTGGGTTGGGATGTGGCGGAGAGAAATACTGTAAGAATTTTTCAAAAAACAAACAAAGAAAATCCAATTTCATAAAAAATATAAACTAATAAATTTTGTTTGAATTTGCTTGTGCCCTAATTGGGTTGCAATTTGATACATTTCCTGGTATAAACCCTTGAACTTTTGAGTGCATTGTTAAGTAGCTAGTTTAACACCAGCTCAAGGAGATGTCAAATCCTGATTTATTCCTTAAACAAGGATTCTCCAATTATTGAACAATTTCAGTATTTTTATACAAATGTACTGTAGGATTTTAATTATATGTAGAAAAAGTTAAAGATGATTATCCGCGTATACTCTGATAATTTCAAGACATCGGAATCTTAAGAACGTTCTAATCACTGAATACAATCTCATTTATACTCAAGTTTGGCGTAAATGTATTTTGATGCCCGATATCCATATGCTTTGTAGCAAAGTACCGAGTGAATGTTGTGAGTTGTCATACTGATTATAGACAAAACGTACGCTGAAAGTGAATTGCTCTTTCTCTTGTATTTTCCTGCTGTACATGGATACATAAATATACACAAAATTGAATCCCATTCATGGAGGGATTGTAGGAGTAAAATCAGAAATGTAATTAAGATACAATCAAGATATGATCCCCGTAATCTCTCCTAATTAATTCCCTACAATCTTGCTCAATCAATTCTAATAATCTCTCCTCTTAGTGAATCCCATTGATTTCTCTTCTACACTCCCCCTCAAGTTGGAGCATAGATATTTATCATGTCCAACTTACCAATTAAATATTCGAATTTGTCTCTTGTTAATCCCTTTGTAAGTACATCAGCCGTTTGTTCTTTGGTGGGAATATACTTGAGGTCAATCGTTCCTTCATCAATCTTTTCTCTTATGAAATGTCGATCTATCTCTACATGCTTTGTCCTGTCATGTTGGACGGGATTGTGAGACATATTGATAGCTGCCATGTTGTCTGACAGTAGACTGATGGGCAATTTGATTGATACTTTGAGTTCTTCCAGTACTCGTTTTACCCATAGACTTTCGCAAATTCCAAGGGCTATAGCTCTGAACTCAGCTTCAGCACTACTTCGAGCGACCACATTTTGTTTTTTACTTCGCCAAGTTACCAAATTTCCCCAAACATAAGTGACATATCCTGAAGTTGATTTTCTGTCATCTTGATCTTCTGCCCAGTCAGCATCAGTAAACATTTCCACTTTCCTGTTTCCTGATTTTTTAAAACAGAGACCTAGCCCAGGAGAGCCCTTTAAGTATCTTAAAATCCGATAGACTTCATTTAGATGCTTTTGTTTTGGATTATGGGAATGTTGGCTTACCATACTGACAGCATAAGCAATATCTAGTCGAGTGTGAGACAAGTAAATCAACTTTCCCACCATTCGCTGATATCTTCTCATATCTACAGCTTTTCCTAGATCTTTATTTTCAGTAATTTTGTCAGCTCGTATAAGAGTATCACTTGGTCTGCAGCCGAGCATACCTGTTTCTGTTAGAAGGTCTAGTATATATTTCTTCTGCAAGATATTGATTCCTCTAGCAGATCTGGCTACTTCCATGCCCAGAAAATATTTCATTTCTCCTAGGTCCTTGACCTGGAATTCTCTATTCAATGCCTGTTTAACTCTGTCAATTTCTGCTGGAATATCTCCTGTGAGGATGATATCATCAACATAAACGACCAACACCACTATTCCCCCATTCAAGTGTCGGAAGAATAGGGTGTGGTCACTTTGCCCCTGTGTATAACCTTCACCTTTCAGAACTTTGGCAAATCTTTCAAACCATGCTCGAGGAGACTGTTTTAAACCATACAATGATTTCTTCAATCGGCATACATGGTTTTCTTTCCTTCCGGGGAATCTCGGAGGCATCTTCATGTAGACTTCCTCCTTTAGTTCTCCATTTAAGAATGCGTTTTTGACATCCATCTGATGTAGTGGCCAGTCTAAGTTTGCAGCAAGAGACAACAAAATTCTGATGGTATTTAACTTTGCCACGGGTGCGAATGTCTCGGTGTAGTCCATACCATAGATCTGAGTGAAGCCCTTTGCTACTAACCTAGCTTTGTATTTCTCAAGACTTCCATCTGCACAATATTTTGGAGTAAATACCCATTTACACCCTACTGCCTTCTTGCCCTTGGGTAGGTCAACCACTTCCCATGTATTGTTTTGTTCTAGGGCCTTCATCTCTTCCATTACCGCCTTTCTCCATTCAGGACTATCAAGAGCTTCATGTATATTTGCTGGTATCTTGACCTGAGTGAGGTGAGATATAAAAGCAAAATGTTTGGGTGATAAGGCTTTATAAGAGACAAACCTCTCGATAGGATGTTTAGTGCAGCCTCTGGGTTGCTTTCTTATTGCAATTGGAAGATCATCATCTTGTATCTCATGGTCAGGACCTGTCTCCGTTTCAGATTCTTGGATTGTGTCAGTTGCTTGGGGCATATTACCTGTCATGTCCTTACTTTTTCGGGTATAGACTTGTCCCCACCTGTTAGTGTCTTCCTTTGAGCTAGAATTCTCTTCATATTCCCTAGGCACCTCATATGATATTTCCTCAAGATTGTAGACTTGATTAGGTTCATGTATGATTTCTGACTCAATGGTCTGAGGTTCACTCCAAGACTCCCCCTGAACCGAGGATGATTTATAAAAAGGAATAGTTTCTTGGAACGTGACATCGCGGGTGACATAAAGTCGTTTAGAGATGGGATCAAAACATTTGTAACCCTTTTGGGTTCCTGCAGGTCCTAGGTAAACACATTTTGCATCTTTTGGCTCAAGTTTATGTGTATGGTGGAGATGAACAAAGGTGGTGCAACCAAATATCCGGAGTGGTAAGGTGTTCTCGAGATAAGGTAGGTTAAAATATTGGTGAAGGACTTGTAGAGGGGTTTGAAAGGACAAGGACTTACAAGGCATCCGATTAATTAAGAAAGTGGCAGTTAGAATGGCATCATCCCAATAGTAGGTAGGTACATTACTGCTAAAGAGAAGAGCCCGAGCAGTTTCAAGAAGGTGCCTATTCTTCCGTTCAGCAATTCCATTCTGTTGTGGACTATGAGGACAAGAGCTTTTATGAGCAATGCCATTTTCTTGAAGGAAGTTAGATAACTGATGATTAATGTATTCGGTGCCGTTGTCAGTATGAAGGATTTTTATTTTGGAATCAAACTGTGTATGAATCATATGGTAGAAATCAATGAAAGTTTGATGTACAGCAGTTTTGTCTTTTAAGAGGAAAACCCAACAGACACGGGTATGATCGTCAATGAGAGTCATGAACCATTTTGAGTTTGTACGATTTGTAATGCGCGATGGCCCCCATAGGTCACTGTGTATAAGGGAAAACGGTCTAGAGGGTTGATAAGGAACACTAGGGAAACTAGTTCGATGGTGTTTGGCTAGCTCACATGAATCACAGTGAAAGTCTAAACTTTTATTTCAGCAAAGAGAAGGAAACATCTTACACATATATTGAAAGTTGGGATGTCCTAATCTTTTGTGCCATAACTCCATTTCACTAGTCTCAAGAGAAGACACTTTATTACAAAGGGAAGCTACTGAATTCTGACAGTCATTCAGGTAATAGAGTCCACCAAGTTCCTTAGCAACACCAATCGTCGTCCCCGTGAACAGATCCTGAAAAACACAATGAGTGGCAAAAAAGTCAGCATGGCAATGTTCTCTCTGATTTAATTGACTTACAGACAATAAGTTGCATTGTAGTCTTGGAACATGAAGAACATTATGCAACACAAGTGTATTGGAAATTCTAATGGTACCACTCCCGGCTACTAGAGAGTCTGAGGCGTCGGCAATTTTAACCGTAAGTCGTGACGTGGCAGGGATATAGTTGGAAAACAAGAAAATGTCATTAGTCATATGATCCGAGGCACCTGAATCAACTATCCAACAGGGTCCTGTGGACTTACCTTTAATAGTGGTAAGTGCTGAAAAAAAATTACCTTTGTTCACCACAGTAGCAACAGGTTTACGGGAATGACTTTCCAGTGCATTTAAGCGTTCGAGGATCATTGTCAATGGATCAGCTGTAGGATTTGGGCCACCCTGGAATGGGCCTGAAGTGGCAGTGGAATTGGGCCAGCTAGGAATTGGGTCTGAAGACTCAGCAAGATTGGGTTTGAAATTGGACGCTGGATTGGGCCCAACATATGACGCAGAATTGGGCCCATCTCTAAAGGATGTATTTGGGCCTCCTGTGTGCGCAGTCTGTCCAGGGGAATCCAGCTCTTCAAGGCTCATCACAAAGTTGGCGAGGTGGCTTTTGGGTCGACGGTGCTTGCCCTTCCAATCTGGTAGCTTGCCGTGAAGATCCCAGCAGCGTTCCTTGGTGTGGCCCGTTTTCTGACAGTGCTCGCATGTCGGTCGCTCTTTTCTGGAGCCGGAGTCTGACGCGCCGACGGCGAGGGCTGAAGCTTCAGTTGCCGACGAGGGAAGCATCACTTGCCGACGGGATTCTTCGTCGCGCAGATAGGAGAAGGCTTCAGAAACGGATGGAAGAGGGACGCGACTGAGGAGACGGCCGCGGGCATCATCATACGCCGAGTTGAGTCCCACCAGGAACTCAAAAAGGCGTTCTTCATCCAAAGTCCTCTGATATTCAGCAGCGTCTTCTCCATTTTTCCATACTCGGCGTTGGAGCAGATCAATCTCCTGCCACAACGTCGTCTTCTCGAGGTAATAAGTGTTTAGAGGTCGGGTGCCCTGTTTCACGGTCTAAAGGCGAGCTCGGAGATCAAACAACAGAGAAGCATTGGGACGCTTACCATATGCTTCCTTTACTGTGCACCAGATTGATTTCACAGAAGGTAAGAACATGAAACTCCTTCGGACATCTGGAAGCATGGAATTCAGGAGCCACGAAGAGACGATAGCGTTCTCTGATTTCCATCGCCGACGGGAGTTGTCATCATCGAAGAGTGGCTGGTCATTGTAGATGAAATCAAGTCGGTCTCGACCATCAAGCGCAAGGAGCATTGATTGGCTCCAATCAAGGTAATTTTCACCTGTGAGGCGCTCTGGTACAATGACAATAGCGGAGCTTTCAAAACCAGCGACTTTGGCAGAGGCGGAACGTGAGCCTCCACTGGACATACTCTCCTCTGATGCCATGTGAGTTGTCATACTGATTATAGACAAAACGTACGCTGAAAGTGAATTGCTCTTTCTCTTGTATTTTCCTGCTGTACATGGATACATATATATACACAAAATTGAATCCCATTCATGGAGGGATTGTAGGAGTAAAATCAGAAATGTAATTAAGATACAATCAAGATATGATCCCCGTAATCTCTCCTAATTAATTCCCTACAATCTTGCTCAATCAATTCTAATAATCTCTCCTCTTAGTGAATTCCATTGATTTCTCTTCTACAAATGTTTAAGCATTTCTGAGTTCTGATTTATCTATTTGAAGAGGAAACATGGCTGCAATTAATCTTAATGGATTTGCAATTGCAGCATAGTGGGATCATTATATACTGTCTATTGGGTAGTGGATCCTCGTAAGTTCAATTTAGTTGCAATCTGATAGAGATCAACAAGAATTGACTGCATTTTTTATGTGGGCAATAATTCTAGCCTGTATAGTGCTTTGGGTTTGATGAGGCAATGAGGTGTGTAATTGTAACAACATATATTCATCGTTATCCGTGGTTATTAACATCTTCCTCCCTATTGATATTCTGCAGTGTAGATGGATTTAGAGCCGTGGTGGAGCGATACCTTGATGTTGAGGTCACAGGTCTGGATCGTAATGGTGAACCCATCAAAATAAATGCTTCTGGCTGGCAGGCTCGAATATTACAGCACGAGTGTGATCATCTTGATGGAACCCTATATGTTGATAAAATGAAACCTAGAACTTTTAGAACAGTAGAAAACTTGGACTTGCCTCTTGCCCAGGGCTGTCCAAAACTTGGTCCTCGCTGATCCCAGGTTTTGATGCCGCCACCCCCTTTACGAGAGCTTTACCACTGGATTCTTATGTATGTTAGCGAAGATTTTAAATAGTATGAGTCCAAACTGAAGTATAGTATCCATTTGATTGAATGCTATCTCAATTTGAGTATGGGGAAAGTCCCATAAGTTTTGTTGTATTATGTTCTCATAACATTATTTAAATAATATAAACTTTTCTAATCAAATTCACTCCAGGTAAGTTTCAATGTAAAAGCTTATTGAAATTACAATTCGGAGTCTTAAGAGGCACTTATGTTTGAGCAATGTTCATTTTATAACGTCCTTTTTTGGAGATCCAAAGTTTCAGTCCTATTAGAAACAAGTACTGAATAGGTTGCCCTGTCTGTGTGGCTGCTAACAAAGCAACAAGTGCAGATGATTTTACATTGATCTGTGAACTCTAATTAGCAGGTTGTCTATTGGATAAATCTTCTTCATACCATACTTGCTTTCTTTTAAAATAGGTTACAAGCAGTATTAATCCCGCGACCTCCCACTTACCTGAAGAGCTTGTGGGCCACTAGTCTATAAGACTATGAGCTGGCTTTTCATACAATACTTTCAATAAACTTGTGTGCTTCAGCTGACTTGTAAATGTGGAATCTTATGGTCAATCATGAACAGAATTGCTAGTACATCAGACACTTTTTTAATAAGAAAAATTACCTTTACCATATTTATATATTTATTTGTGAAAAGGCAGCCATATTCTATATAATCATATTTTCTTTACAGATAGGGTTTGCTCAGGAAGATAGAATAAGAGAATCTAAATCTTCCAAGATTTTCTGTGCACCGAGAAAATTACTGGTCTCTGAAAAACAATCTGGAGGGTAAACCCGACCATTTGTAGTACCATGAGCTTGCCAGCAGTATGATCTTATGTTTCCTCCAAAGGTTAGTGTGAGATAAACATCTTCCAGGTATAATCTTTCACAAGGAGAGGCATCACTGCAAGCAAATTTTATAGCTTCCTCTGTTGCTGAAGTTCCTTTGATACCAATGAAGGATATATCCTCCACCTTGACAGCTGAAGTCTGTATTTTCACTTGTAATAATGGATGTTAACATTTGATCTGTTACAAAACTTCATGTTCCCAAGCAGGTATCAAAGGCAAAGTATAAACAATTTTGAGAAAAATTTATCAAAGGCAAAGTATAAACAATTTTAAGAAAAATTAATCTTTTGATCTCTATTGTTTTGATTCGGTTATAGCTCAAATCTTATTGTTTTAACTCAGATTGCAACTCAGTTATTGAACTTTAATTTGATGCAACTCAGTTTTTATAGTGTTGATCATTTAAAATATCAGTTCTCATACTTAAAAAAATAAAAATATAAATTTCATGAAGCTTAGTGACTAAAGTTATAAACTATAGGGAGCAAATTGTAGTGAGTTAAAATTTAGAGGACTGAGTTCTAACTAAATCAAAATTATAAGGATTATGTTGCACTTAGTTACTTTGAGAATTGAGTTACAGTCGACTCACAACTATAGAGACCAAAAAAATTAATTTTCCCAACATTTTTTATATGAATCTTGCAATAACATTAAGGGTAATCTTTCTTGGAGACTGAAAATAAGTTTGTGCTATGAGCTGGGATCAGCCATCAGAAAACTTGTTAGTATTATTACAAAACCAAGATAGTGGTAGAACACTGAGGCAGGCTAATCCCAGACGATGTTACCAGGGCAAAATGTTATACCTGGTTCCGACAATGATGGGGAGAATCGCAGTAAAACTGGTCTACTATAATTGGATTCGACACATTCTCCATCACAATATCCTGGAAAGTGATCTTGGAAGCAAAACCATCACCACCCTAGTGAAGAAATCAGGCAACTTGATTAGCTTGTGAATCTCTGCGTGACAGAAGAAAACATAAAGTGCTTAAATCTTGTAAAGAAGTCTTCTTACCTGCCATGTTTTGATCCTCAGCCCATTATCAGTTTGATAAAGATAAGATTCACTAACCATTACGTCTTGTATCTTCTCCCATGACCCTGATTTTCCTAAGCTTCCAATGCTGAATAACAGGTTTTGGTATTACTTAGCATGTTCTAAAAGCATACTCAGTGAAAAGAAAAACATGACTTTCACCTGATGCCATGGCCTGGACCACAAGAAATGTTTCTGATCTTCACCCGTGAAGAGTTGCTAACTATCGAGATACAATCATCTCCTGACATTAAACATGATGATGATAATAGATAATTTCCCCAGATTTCATTATTGATAACAGATAAACATGGTGTTATTTGGTTATTTATTGCTCATTCTGTATTTGCTTGTGCATTTTCTTGCCACTCTTCCACTCTCTGACAGAAACACCGAAGAAAGGTGAACTACTTACTTTGAAACAGTTGGTTTAGAAGTTAGAAAAGGCTACGCATCAAGAACTGAAAGAGTATGCAGAAACTGACAAGTATGTCATATTCAACCATTTACTTAAGTAGCAAAAAACAATCAGGAAACTTAGATTTTAGAGAGATCAGGTATATATTAGGTTAGTCTTTTTATTAAAATAGTTTAAGCCTATTTGATTAGACTTTCTTTAGCATTATATACTTTCAATTCTTTCTCTAATTAGTCAATGTGAGACCATTTTTCAATATATTCTAATAGAAACTACCTGTTTATGCCGATCAAGAACAGTTATTATGTGATGTAAAGCTAGAGTTCAGAACTTTTCTAAAGATTATAACACACCTGTTCTAATTAAGCTATCCTTGACCTCTATACCCCTTGTTCTACTAATGTGGATTCCGTCAGTGTTAGGGCTTGAAGCAGGAGCCCAAACTGAAAGCTTTGACGCAACAACTCTCATACAGCTAGTGAATGCCATGTGCATTTTTTGGCTATTTAGGATCACAAGTTCTCTAACCTTCAGATTCTTGCATCTATGAAAAGTGATGGCCTGCAGTGTAAATATAGATTTTATATTCAGCTGATAGACAGATAGATGATCAAGTGGAAGCTTTGGAGCAGCACTAACCGTTGGAGCAGGTCGACAGGGCTGCGAAAGGAAATTTGTTAGTCACTTAAAAGCTCTAAACTCATAACATTCTAGAATTTTGTTCTGAAAAACAAGGGACATGAATCTTAAAATAAGAAGGTAGTCACATACATTTGATGACTTGGTCTTACAAGATCTGTCCCACCATTTCTGTCCCATTCCATTGATTTGGCCTCCACCATCAAGAGTGAGATATTTCAAGCCATGAAAGTAAAGCCATTTGCGCGGATTTAAACCATCCCAGACTTCAGGATCTTTTGGGGCAACTATTGTACCTAGGATCTTTCCAATATTTAACAAAATGTCATTGAAATATATATAGTTCCTGGAATTGAACTTGAATATCTAAATAGATGTATTTTTTTTTTTTTTGTGCATACTTTTAAAGTGATCTTAGACCTGCAAGGCCCTCCAATATCAATTGGATAAATCAGAAATTCACTTTCAGGTGGAAACATGATAGTTATTCGTCCAGACATGGCACAAGCAATTTTCCAAACTTCTTCCAATGCCTGCAAAAGGAAAGGGGAACAAAAATGCAGATTTTTTACCTTGTTTTATCAGAGAAATTTTCCAAGATTTCTAACTCATTGCAAGCAGGTAAGAAAACTCAACAGCAGGAACGTCAACTAGGAATGTCTTGAAAATCTCTTAGGTAGATTCATCAACAAAAGATAACTGTGGTTCTCCCCATATGAAGAGAAACCTCAAAACAAGTAAAAATCACCTTTTGACGTATGCTTATAGTATATCCCTTCATAGACCAAGTTATCCTAGGAATCTCTGACACTTTCTTTGGGTAAAAATATCAGTTAAGTATTTAAGCAAATTGATAGATTCTCAGAAAACTTACTTAGTTCTCCAAGAAAACTTACTTGGTGACAGGAGCTAAAGTATGAAACCTCAAAAGTTGAGGCCCTCATAAGCAAAAAAAAGAAGTAGAAAACCTTATTTTAAGAAAGGGCACTGTTTCAGAAGTGAATAGCAAAACATGTAAAGGTAAAGTTACAGAAACTACGATTACCTTGGTGTCATTATGAAGGCCATCGCCTTTTGCCCCATACTGAGCTACAGAAAGGACCCGTTTGTGGCTGGAGCGGGCAGAGACCACCGACCCGGAACGTGGAAGCTGTATTACAGCATCTGATCCTTGTATGTGATTTGAGCGTAGACAAAGAAGAAGCAAATGGAAGTAGATAATTATAAATGGAGAAGAAGACGGAAGAGATATCAAGTTCTTCATTTTCTGTCAGACCATGTCGGTCGACAGGGAAAGGATCAGTGGGAGAAGGAGACAGAGTCTTAGATTAATCTCTGTAAGCTCACTCCAACAACTACCTTCCCAGTCTCGGAGCAACTAACGGCATCCCAGTCCTATAAATTAATAACGACTATTTGTTTTTAATTTTTCCCCAGAAAACAAAAAATCTCATAGGAGGAAGCGGATACGCTCCTCATCCCCTTATCTACGTCATACACCCTCACTTTTTTTTTCCTTTAAAAATCCATCCGCTGCCGCTGAACACTTTTTTATTTTTTTTAAAAAAATTAGTATTCTCTTCCAGGATGGACCCGCTACTATAAATTTTTTAAAAAAATACTATTCTAAAATATTTTTTTAATAATATTAAATATTTTAAATAATTTTTATTCCACTCAACACTTAAATATTTTTGTAATAGCACCTAAAATTTAATATCAGCACCATTAAATATTTTTTTATTAACACCAAATGTTCTAAAAAATATTTTAAAATACTAAATGTAATAAAAATTATTTTAGAATATTGGTATTAGTGAAAAAATATTTAAGAGTACTAGTGTTAGATTTTATATGGTATTAGAAAAATATTTACACGTGGGTAGATTAAAAATTATTTAAGAATATTTGATCCAATTAAAAAATTATTTTAGAATATTAATTTTTAAAAAAAAAAACAAGAAAGTGATCAGGGGAAGCAGATGGATTTTTGAAGAAAAAATAGCGAGTGTGTGAGAAAGAAGTGATGATGAGGGGATTCGGATCACTATCCTCGTAGGAGGGTAGCTAGAAGTCGAAGATACGCTCGGGATTAATAAAAAAAATCATATTTATAAAATAGTTGAAAAAGATTTAAATTTTATTTTCTATATAAACACTTATTTAAATTAATAATATATGGTGACATAAATAAATAGTAAGAGGTTTTGTTTCTTAAAGAAAATTAAGGATTACATTAACCCTCGTGTAGGGAGCAAACTTGTTTAGAAAGAGTCTATCATTAGTATTTTAAAAGAAATTAGCCTCTATTATTATCAAAGATACTCTTTATCCAAAGAAAACGATTAAGAAATATAAGATCTCATTTTATTAATTTATCTTATAAATCTATTATTTTTTTTAAATTATAAATATTAAAAGAGAGTTTCTAACAATATTGAGAGTAGTTTTAATATAAATAATTAAAATCATATTTTTAAAAAATAATATATATTTTTTATAAATAAATAATTTAATTAACTTTTTAATTTTTATAAATTAGTTGTTTAATTTTTGCAGATAAAAATAAAAATAGAAAGAAGATAACAACTCAACAAAAAAAAAACTTCTGTTTTACTCTTTGTGCTAATTTTGTGATTTCCAAAAAAAATTGTTATCTTTCTTTTTTTAATTTCCTTCTTGCATGCTTGATCCTAAACTGACTTTTTCTTTGATGGTTTCAGAATTAAAATCATTTATGAAGGAAGGAGCAACATGATATATGCTCTCCCTCATCCTTAATACTCATCTTAATATATGAATTAAATAATTAATTTATAAAAATTAAAAAATTAATTAAATTAATTATATATAAAAATAACAGTTAAATAGAATTTCAATATAAATTTTTATTATTTAAAAAAATACCACGTGCTGTCACTTAAATAAAATAGCATATGCTTAGTGGTCCACGTGCTGTCACTTAAATATTAATTATTAATATTTTAATTGTCACGACCTAAATAATAAATAATACCACGGGTATTAGATAATAACACATAATAATAATAATAATAATAATATTATGATGATGATAAGAATAATAATGACTTGAATTGATGTGCTCATTCTCACCATAATTTTTTATTATACATAGGAAATCATGTAATTAAATGAAAAAAAAATCACAATTAAATCTAACTAAAATATGAAAATCAAATTCAGATTTATACTTTTAATAAATTTCTAATTAGATCAAGAAGTCTAATTGGATAATTTTTAATATTGTTAAAAGACCACAATGTCCTTTTGTAGATTATATTCAAACGATAATATGCCTAAGATTTCGAATTTTTTGAACTCATTTTGAAGCTGTCTTGTAAACTGAAATTTTTTGTGAAATGAATTCAGTATAAAAGCTTGTAAACTGAATATCTAACAAAACAAAACAAAAGTTGTTGAAGGATAGTGAGCGTTACGTAATTAAAACTGAAATTAGAACCAAACAAAAATGTGATTGTTTGTCAGTTACATTCTTTTTTATTTTCAAAACCAAATAAAAATTTAATTTCTGAAAAATTGTTAAAATAAAATAAGTCCTACACCTACACTCAATTTTCCTTTTAAACTATAGGGGGTATTCTGGTCTTTTAATAATATTCAGAAGTCCCGGATGAGGCATCTTAGCCTGATTAGGAATTTGTTAAAAGTGTACCCCTGAATTTAAATTTTAGTATTTCAACTAAATTTAATTAGGATTTTTTGTTAAATTAATCCCCCGCTCACAATTTAATTAATTATGTGTTTATGTGTTACTATATTAAAAAATATTCGACCTAAATGAAATGAGGTTGCCATCGGTTCATAAACAAAACGAAAACATTATTAAAAAAACAAAGAAGGAAAAGCCCATATGCATCTTTCGAAGAGAGGATAGTTCAGGCCACTGACCTATTCTCTTGAATGGAAAAAATAATAGAAACAAAGAAGGAAAAGCCCATATACATCTTTCGAAGAGAGGATAGTTCAGGCCACTCACCTATTCTCTTGAATGGAAAAAATATAGAAACAAAAAAGGAAAAGCCCATATGCATCTTTCGAAGAGAGGATAGTTCAAGCCACTCACCTATTCTCTTGAATGGAAAAAATAATAGAAACAAAGAAGGAAAAGCCCATATGCATCTTTCGAAGAGAGGATAGTTCAGGCCACTCACCTATTCTCTTGAATGGAAAAAATATAGAAACAAAGAAGGAAAAGCCCATATGCATCTTTCGAAGAGAGGATAGTTCAGGCCACTGACCTATTCTCTTGAATGGAAAAAATAATAGAAACAAAGAAGGAAAAGCCCATATGCATCTTTCGAAGAGAGGATAGTTCAGGCCACTCACTTATTCTCTTGAATGGAAAAAATATAGAAACAAAGAAGGAAAAGCCCATATGCATCTTTCGAAGAGAGGATAGTTCAAGCCACTCACCTATTCTCTTGAATGGAAAAAATAATAGAAACAAAGAAGGAAAAGCCCATATGCATCTTTCGAAGAGAGGATAGTTTAGGCCACTCACCTATTCTCTTGAATGGAAAAAATATAGAAACAAAGAAGGAAAAGCCCATATGCATCTTTCGAAGAGAGGATAGTTCAGGCCACTGACCTATTCTCTTGAATGGAAAAAATACAGGGATATTGGGCTCAATAAATAAATTAATATAAGGGTATACCAAAAAGCCTCTTTTTTTAAATGTATTGGATTGATTCTATATAACGTAAGGGCATGTTTGGAAGCATGAAATAGAAGTAAATAAATAGAAATAGGAGTTAAATTAAGCATTTCCCTTATTTGGTATAATTAAAGTTACTTCTACTTCAAACATTTTAAACCCTTTCAGTTTATCAAAAAATATGGGAAATGATATGGGAGAAATGGAAGTGAAATATTTTGAATAATTTTATCATAAGTTATAAAATTTTTAGATAATTTTAACCATTCTCAAGTTATATAAAAAAATATTTTATATTATTTTATTTTAAGTTATAAATATATATATAAATTCTATACTCATTTATAACCTACTAAACAAACTTTTAAAACGCATTTCTAACATAATTATATTTTTACTTACACTTTTATTTATATTTTAACAAAAAAAAACTTTTCAATCATACCAAACATACCATAAGGTTAAACGCTCTCTCTCTCTCTCTCTCTCTATATATATATATATATATATATTTGTAAAATATATTCGGATAGTCTCATCAATGATCAATAATCTTTTACTTTTGGCTCAAGTCTCCAGCTCAATGGTGTATTTGGGTAGCCCAACAGTTTTTAATTAAGATGAATATAACAATTGAATAAAGGGATTTATTATATACAACAATAACAATAAGCCTTATCTCATTAAATGGGATTGACTACATAAATTATACGACACTATTGTGCTCTATCAAAAACTAAATATTTAGATAGGTTATTGACTAGGAGATCCTACTGAATAACTTCATTTAGTGTTTTTTTTAGCTTTTTTTTACTCTTTTTAACTGGAGTATATACTATCATATATTTTTTCTCAAGACCACTGCAAAACTCTTCAATATTCTTAAAAGTCTTAACCTTTACTGGAATGAGAAATACATTAAAGTGAATATCTATAGTGACTCGGCTAAGGTTCTAAAACTAGCCAACGTGAACATCCTCTGAATCACCCTTTTAATAGTACTATAACTATCTGTATCTTAATCAGAATGAGCTTAATTAAGATATCTCATCCTAATCTCATAGGCTAGTCAAGACTAAAGTCACTAAAATCCAAATATGAAATATTAATTGAGTTATATTCTATTTTTGTCATAACCTAGACTCTGATAGTGTCAGAACCTGGGTTCTAATACCAATTATAAAATCCTTTTCTTACTTATGACCTTCCATCATTGTGCTCATGAGTTGTTGTTACTTCAGGCATAACAAAGCATTCATCTTATAATTCAATCAAAGACTATAACCATATTATAATAGAAGCAATCAGATTCCTCAAAATTCATAGTTAAAAAAATCATACCTAGAACTCATTCCTTCCAAAATCAAGTTTTCAATACTTTCAATTGGTTTCTCTAGATTTCATATTCTTTTTTGCATATATTGTTATATATATACATATATTGAGTTGGGATCTCTGTTCTAAATCCTCACTTAACCTTTTTAAAGTAATTGTTCCTCATTGCATTGTCATTATTCTTGGATTTCTTATGTTTGTGACAGCCTTAAGTGAGTTTGAGATGACATACTGAATTTATAGGAAGTGGATTTGGTTTTGAATCCTTTAAAATTTTTTGAATTTCTTACTCATTTGGGACTTTTAACGTGAGATAGGATGGATTGGTAATTGTGTCCTTTTAGACTTGAGAAAGCATTATTTCCCTTTTATATTGATTGATGTTGATCTCTTGATTTGTGCTGTGATCTATATATAGATTGGTATTGGTCATTGATTATGCTTCTTAGTTAAAATTGTAATTGAGGTTAGGTCTAATAGGAGTTAATTTCTTATAATATAATGTATCAAATTTTAAATATCTGTTATAAGATATATTAACATTTAATATTCGATAATATCTTGAATAAGTAGAAAAAATCCTATCATTATCATAGTTATCATTTTAAGGAAAATTAGATTGTGGATCTTAGTGGAATCTTTTATAATTTTATTAGGATATTTTATATTGTGAGAAAGTATCGGCTATATATCATATTTGGATTATGGTTTTGTTTCTTGAAGGTAGAGTTTTCTTAGTTATGAAGACCATTGTAACGCTCTACTTTTTGTAAAACAGATGTTTTTGGGTACAAACACATGTTTTTTGACATTTTTAACATAGTTTAGCTGTATTAGTTATTAGAATGGTAAAAGAAGGTTAGGCCCAACATTTGGATCCATGTGTACATGAGACCGACAATAGGAGGGTTAGGGCACCATTGAGGCCTAAAAAACAAGTTCATCTATAAGCCGGCCCATACACCACATCATATTTATTGCAACTTCAACTCAAGCAAATCTTCAATAGGTTGATATAGAGAAGTATCTAGACTTTCTAATTATTAGAGAGAGAAAATTTAGAGATATTTTTTAATACATCATTGATATAGTAAAATATAAACTTGTTTCTTAGAAAAAAAAGGTATCATTTAAGCATATAAATTTTTGAAATACCAATCTTAGTCTATCTAGAAGTAGAGAGGTTAGTTATAAAAGAATTTTATATGGGAAAATAGCTAAAAGTCAAATGGATTACACTCTATTAGACGTGATTAAATTATTTTGCCCAAATTACATTATGGACTTGGGTCCTAGAAATTAACATCCTTTAATAGTGTTTGTAAAGCCAAAATAGTTTAAAAATTAGTTAATAAAGATAAAAGCATATGGGTAGATGTGTTTTTATATAAATATATATTGAGGAATGATAAGAATTTATTGGATGCAAAGAAGGGAGACTATGTACTGTGGAAGTTTATTTTCCAACAACAAGACATAGTTAAATTATGTATAAGATGATATATCATAAATGAGCAACTAGTAATTTTTTTTACTAATAATTGGCTATTTCTTAATAAAAATTTAAAGGATCTTCGACCACTTATAAGAGAAGAAGAAATCAATAAAGTTACAGATTGGATTGCTTTTGAGACTTCATATTTCCAAAGGCTTGTTGTCTCATCCCAAGCAATATCTTTTCAGAGGTTAATCAGCATGTTATCACCTATGTCAAAGGTGGGTAATGATTTAATGGTATAAAATACTATGAATGAGGATACTTTTACTATTAAAAGTGATTATATTCTAATTAAGACTCAATCTACAAATACAAATAGATATATCTACAAAGAAATCTAGAAGTTGAGTGGTATCGAGCATATCATGTGAATAGGCTTTAATAACCATTTAATGACTAATATTTAGAGAAGCAAGTAAGATTATAGAGAATATTTTACATATTCTCCATTATTGCATTTATGCTAGACATATCTGACTTCAGCTAATTCACCTATTGTTCCTCATTCTTTAGAGCTCCTTTATGAGATTGATTTACTTTAAATCTCAAAAGAAAGTTAGGATATGATGATTTTAGTAATTGGGGATTAATTTGGGGTTTTCAATTTAGCGTTTATGAATGTGGAGGAATCAAGTCATATTTGATAATGATTTCATGAAATTTTTAGATCTTTACTCGATTATTATGCAAATATGGAAGTGCTTTGTGCAGTTTCAAGATAATCATTTAACTAATGATTTAATATCATTAACTTCACTTGATTGACAACCTCCCCCTTCGGGCCTAGATTAAATTAAATATTGATGAAACTCTTCCGGTATGTCACAGTAAGACATAGTGTGATTGAGTTATTCAATATCATTTAGGAAGTCTAGTTGTTGAATTTACAAGTAAATTGAGCTCTTGTAGTATGATTGAAGTAGAACAGTTAGCTATTTATAAAGATCTAAAACTAGTTTAATATATAGGATTTAAGAAGATTATTTTTGAATTCAAATTTAAGAACATTATTAATATGTTGTCGAATCTGAGTATTGATAGATATAACTTGTTAGTTTCATATATACAAATTCTTTTAAAGCTATCATGAGAACTGAAACTCTACTATATCTTCAGAGATCAAAATAAATTTGTGGATATTCTGATAAATGATAGTTTAATTACTACATTAATATTAGATTTTTTCTATTCACATTTAAAGTCTCTTATTATTAACGAGTATTTATAATATAATTTCTTTATAAATTAATTTATTTATTTCGGACGTTTAACTTTATCTTATAGCAAAAAACACTCAACCCTATCATAATTATTACAAACTTTTTTGTATAAAAAAATTATATAAACTTTTCATAGTGACTCATAATACAAAATCCATTCAACATCTCAAAGCATGTTCTAAATCCATAATTCATAAGATTTGCAACACAACCCAAGTGCACTTTGATTACAAAATGAAAATTCCTTAAATTTAAAAATATATAATATCCACAAATCCAAACTCAAAACAGTTGAGTCGCAAATTTAGAGACAAATTGCAAATCTCAAAAGATGACTTATAAATCGTACAAAAATTTATAAATAGTATTGATATTTAAGTTATTAAATATTAAAGTATCAATATTTGAATAAGATATTATTCAAATAAAATATTATTTTTAAAGATTCTACTAACAAATTTATATATCAATTTCATCAAATTCTCGAATCATACCTTATGCATATTATTTTTTTATCTAAATTTAAGTTAAATGAATATATTAAAAAAGGACACATAATAAAGTGAAATTAAAAAACTTAATAAAATATATATAATAAATTTGATCTAAATTTTATTTATTTTTAATTACGTATCAATATGGTTATAACAAAGTAGTTAGTCATCGAGTAGCTTGTTAAGCTGTTTGATTAAAATGATATTTTTGTACTTTATGTGTAAGGAATATTAGTCCAATTGGTATAAATATTTTTATAGGATACTTATATGTAATTTTGTGAATAATTTTCACAGTTTTCACTTGATAGCCAAAATAACATATGTTCAAGGGAAGAACATACAACATTATATTTTTTAATACTTCATGGATAGTATTATACCGCTCAATAGTTTAGGATACCAATGCTTCTGAGAAAAGTTTTAAAAAATAATAATATATTTTTATACTCGTTTAAATCCCATCTCTACAACATTTTTTTTAAAGAAGTTTTCGTCTGTCACCTTAAAAAACATGATAGATTAATGTGATTTTTTGATAATTTGTATAAAAACATTAAAATTTGATTTACTAAGTCTCATTCATATGATTCAAATCAACAACCTTTCAATTTTAGAGTACTATGGCAAAAACAAAAAACAACTAAAGTAACTATATACGATTTTTCCATTTTTTAATATAAAATAATTTATAATATTATATTTATTTAACTAATTTTATTAAATTAAAAAAATAATTAATATAATATATTTTTTAAAAAAATTATAATTATCTTATAATTTTTTTCTTTATCTTTTATTTGATTATTATTATTATTAATAGAATATTAATAATAATTTTAAAAATAAGTAAATATTAAAAAAATATTTAAAATTAAAATTAATTATTTAATTAAATATTTTATGTTATATATATTAAAGAGCATAGGAATACTTCCTTTTAATTTTTTTCATTTTGGAACAACAATTAATATAAAGAACGAGTACTGTTCATAAATGTTTCTTAGATTCAATTCACTTCAACAACTAAACACTTGGAAAAAAAGAGATGGGACCAAGAAAAGCATAACATGACAGAAATGACAGACATGGGAACAGAGCATACAACTTCACCACATATATCCCTCCTTTTCATTGATAATCCCAAGAACCACCTAATCAATTCTGACAACATCATCTTCCTCGTTCCCAAGTTTCATCCTTGCACAATTTCAAAGATTATAATTTTATATATAAAAAAAAGATCATAATTTTATAATTATAATCTATAAGTAGATAAAACTAACTATATTAATAAATAATTTCAATCCCAAGATAAATGATCTCTTGTCCACCATTATTGCCTTCTCAAGAAGGCAAAACTCAATCATGTTCAACTTGCATTCACAAGTTTGCACAATCATGTGATATAGATCCTCTCTCAGATTTGATCTCTACAAAAACATCATTTTTCCTTTATTAACCCCACAGCTTCACTCATAATTACAACCCTCTCCTCCTCAATTAAGATTTGGGAGGTAAAAGTTATTGCGTAATATTCCTCCCCAAACAAATTTTAATCACTAAAATTTAAATACCACAAGATTAACTAAAACATGTATCTAAACAAAATTTATACATCTCTCTCCAAAAACACTCAAAACCAGAACAGGGTACTCTGTTCTTCTAATTTTCACATGAACCCAACCCTTTTACATACGCTGAATCGCAACGGATTGAAGAGGCATACCACTCATATCCGCCGGAATATTGTGTCTCTGGTGACAGGAAAAATACAGAACAGGAACTACCTTGTCCTGTGACCCTTGTGCCATGTTTTCCCAAAAGCGCCGCAAAATCCACAGGCAGAGAGCTTCGGAGAGGGCGGCTCAACAGCCGGAGACACTTTTCCGGCTCGGTACCCGCGTCCGCCTCCGTTGGAACGACTCCGGTCAATGGTATTGATTTGTGGGAGGCTGGTTCCTGCATGGGGTTCTTTAATCGCAGACTTGTCACGGTCATCTTCTTGTTGTTGTTGTTCGTGTTCATCTTTCTGGTTGGCTTTGTTCAACTCTTCTGATAAGAACCTGTCGTCCCAAACAAGACCAGATGAGCCTTGTCTTCTGAAAGAGACTGCAGATCTTTGAAGACCAGCCATGGAAGGGATCTTCTTTGCTGAGTTTGATTACTATTTGTGTGTGTGTATGAGAGAGATAGAGAGAGAGAGAGAGGAGAGGAAGAGAGTTATTGAATTGAAGAAGATGAAAGAAAGGAAGAACAGAGGAAGCGGTTTAAATAGAAAAGGTTAAGTAAGTCATTAGCGATATTGGAGAGGAAGTCAATGTTATGTGCCATTTTTATTATCTTTAGTTAAGTTGGCTTGACGCTTGAGTGCATAAAACAGTAAATTACTCATACTCAAGCGTTGAATTGAAGTTTTTTTTTAAAATAAAAAATTATACTCTACTGAATTTTGGCTAATTTCTATTGAGTTGGGTAGGATCAGCAAAACTCTCCTATAAGTTTAAAAATATAAGGCATTTTAATGTTGAAAAATTGTTATAACAAAATTAGGTCCGTGTTTACATTTAATTTTGCTTTTTAACTACAAATCGGTATTATAATCTTTTAACAATATTAAAAAAAAATCTTTAATAAGGCCTCATGACCTAATTAAGAATTTGTTAAAAGTATAGATTTAAATTTAAATTTTAGTATTCATCTAGATTTAATTAAGATTTTCACTTAAAAATGTCGTTAATGAATATTTAAAATTAATAAAATTTTCATATTATTTGTTATTAAGTTAATTTATTAAATAAGGGTAGATATAGAAAGAGTTGATAGTTTTAAATTATGATTATGTAACTACTTTCTTAACCTTATGTTTGGATATGAAAAAAATTGGAGAGGAAAATTTTCTAAACATAATATTTTTTAATTTTTCCTTTTTAGTATTTTCTTCCCAATTTTCCCTTCATCCAAACTTAAGATTAGGGATGGAAGTATTCAAGATCATTAATTAGTTAAAGTATCGAATCCTTTTAACAAAAAGAGATATACATTAATTGGTATTAAATTTAATCCTTACAATTTAAAAATAAGAAAAAATATGTTGGGAGAAAAAAAGAAAAAAAAATTGTTAGGAGGCTCCCAATTTAAATTTGAAATGATGGATAATGTCTGATACTAATGATTTGCTTGGAAAAATAAAAATCTCCTCCAATGTGATGGAATTAGTGAAGATTTAGGGGGAAAAATTAGGGAAGGTTTCTAATTAATTTAACCACTTCTTAACTTCTGTGAAGCAAGATGTTGGATGCACCAAATTGAAACTTGGGAAAAAAATAAATAGAATTTGAGAATATCCTAATAGGGAATATATATATATATATATATATATATAGTTAGTTCAATTTTAACAAAATAAAAAAAATATTTTTTTACATATAAATATTCTCATGTTAGAGACAATTCTATTTAAAAAAGTATTGAGTATTAAATATAAATATTTATTTTAATAAAAAATTAAATATTAATTTATTATATTATAAAAAATTAATTATTTCTATTACATCTAATCTCTATTAATTAAAAAGAAAAAAATATTGATTAAAAGATGAGAGTTTGGTGCCATAGATAAGCCTAGGCCGAATAAAGCAAATGCAAATACAAATACGCGTGGGTCTCTTTTTTGACGCATAAACTTTTGGATCCGCCATATTTAAAGATAAAACGATTTTTTTTATAAATAATATTAATATTAAATATAATAAGTTATCAATTATTTTTATATATAAATTTAAATATTTAAAAATTAGAATATCTCCTTAAATACTATAACTAAAATTATAATAAAATAATATTTTTAAAAAATAAAATATATTTTAAATAGCTATATATTCTATTTTTTTATTAATCTAATTTATAAATAATGGGTAAATACGTGTGGGTCATGGTAAAGAGGGAGGGAGCGTCTAGGATGTTAGTTCCACTAACATCATTGTATATTTGATTTCATTTGTTATGAAAACATTAGCGACATGTATTACAGTATATACTTATCAACAATACAATAGGTAATGTTGTTCGGTGGGGTCCAGGAACTCGATTTTCGTTAAATAAGATTAAGAATTGAAATTTTATAATTTTAAAATAAATTTATAACTAATATAAGTATTACTTAATTAATTTAATTTAATTAAATAATATATAATATCAATTCATCTTAAAATTAAATTTGATTATAATTAATTTATTTAGTTTTTTAAATCTATCTAAAAAGTCAACTTACTCTTATAATTATAATCGGAAAGCTCTTATAATTAGGATAAAATCTCCGATCTTAATTATAAGAGTTAGTTAAATTTTTTAGATAGATTAAAAAATTAATTAAAAAAATTAATTATAATTAATATAATAATTAGTTAATTAATTTGGGTAGATTATAGAGTATATAATATAAATATATTTTTAAGAGTTAGATTTAGTTATAAATACTTAATTTATTTATTTTTTTTAAAAAAATTAACTAATTCTTATAATTAAAATAATAAAGAGTATTTAATTAGATTTGACAATACTTAATTTTGATTTAAAAATATTATATACAATAAAAGCTAAATCATACAATTTTTTTTTAAATTTTAAGTTATAAGCATGTTAAAGTTTAAATTTAACTCTATTAATATTTTATTTATCTATTATAGACCTCTTACTATTAAGTTATCATTTTTTGATTGAAAATCACAATGTTAAAGTTTAAATTTAGCCCTATTAATTTTTTATCATGGACCTTCTGCTATTAAGTTATCTTTCCTTTTTTTTTTTTAATGAAGATCGCCACGTCAAATTAATAGGAAAAAACATAACATCTTATACGGAATGTTATCATACTTAATAATTTTAAAAATATTTTCTAAATTTTAAGTTAATTACATATAATTCTCTTAAATAAATTTAAATTTTGAAAGGTTTTTAGTGGTTATATACAATTACCTTAAATTTTAGAAGAGTTTTATAAAATTATTCAATTACAAAATGTCACGTTATCTGATGTGACAATTTTTATAAAAAATGATAATTTAATGATATTAGGTTCATGACAGATAAATAAAACATTGAGGGTTAGATTTTAACTTTGAAATGTTGGAAATATTATATATAATTAACTCAAAATTTAAAAAATTTTGTATAATATTTGTTCGTATATAAATTTTTTAAAATGAATTAGATTCATTTATAATTTAATAGTAGAATAAAATCTTTCTTTTTTCTAAATGATATTAATATAGAATAAGATAAATAATCTATTATTTTTATATATAAATATAAATATTTAAAAACTAAAATATACTTTTTAAAATTATAATAAAATAATTTTTTAAAAAAATAAATATATTTTAAATAATTTTAACTATCATAAATTAAAATAAATCTAATTTTCGGGGCCCAATACAAATATAAGCATGGACCACAAAAGGCTGGAAAAGGTTTATAGAAACGACAACAGTGACGCTTGAGGAGGTAAGCATGAGCGAATATGATATGTATGAATATGTCCACCGAGTGAGTGGTGATAATAACCTTATCATAATCAATAAATGAAGAGAAAATTATATTTAAATACCCTATAAAAATATAATTATAAAAAAATTCTGAAAAATTATCAAATTATTATAAAATTCTTAATAATTTGAGATTAATTTTTAAATTATAAAATACTAATATTTTTTATAAAAAATAAATTAAATAATAAGAATAATAATTTTATAGAAAAAAATAATAACTCAAATGAAAAAAATAGTAGCAACTCAAATAATAAGAATAATAATTTTTAAAGAAAAGAATAATAATTTAAGAGCAAAAAATATAACAATTGGAATATTTTTTTTAAAGACAATTCTATCCTTTTATCATTTAAAAAAATTAATTTTAAATTTTATAAAATTTCACAATAATTAAATGGTTTTAAAATATTTTTTTATAATTAAATTTTTATATAAGACTTAAATATAATTTTTCTATAAACGAAAATTACAAAATGCCTTCATGTCCTTATCTCTTCTCGTTATTCAAGAAACTTCATCTTCTTCTTTAACTAATCCCCTCTCTCACATTTCCCCACTTTCTTCAATTCAATGCCTTCCCATACCCTAAATCAAATCTCCATCTTTAATATGAGCGGAATTCTTTTTAGTATTTTTTTTGTCCTCACTTTCAGCATCATTTTTGTTTTCAATCATCAAACCATTTCAATAATGATATTCACTTTGACCATTTCCAATTCTACTATCATGTTTTTCTCCACTTTCATTTTCGCTAGCCACCACTATTTTCCCCCTTTCTAACAAAAGATTCTAGAGTTCTCTATCCGTGACATTTAACTAACCATCAATTCCAACAACTAGATTTATTTTATTATATATCCCCTCCCTTGCTCATATTATTTAATATAAAAATTAATTAATTTTTTAAATAGATTAAAAAAATTAAATAAATAAATAAATTAAAATAAAATTTAACTCTTTAAAAGATAAATTTATATTATATATTCCTCAATTTATCAAATCAATTAATTAACTCTTATATTAATTATTATTAACTAATTTATTTAATTTTTTTAATCAATCTAAAAAAATTAAATGACTCTTATATTAAAGATCGAAGATAGTATAATATTTGAATAGAAGATATGGACATACAATAAAAATACAAAAAAAGAAGAAGAAGAAGAAATACTACCTATGTGATACGATTTATCAACCTCAATTAACCTCAGACAATTAAGAGAATGATGAATAAAAGTTTAAAATTGTCGAAGCTCTTAAACATAATGACATGCATGGTCATCAATTATAAGGATGTCACTAGATGTATGTGTACAAAACCCTTCCGGTAGAAAAAGAAAAAAGGGGGTGCGTCTGTGAGAAAAAAAAATTAAAAGTTTAAAATTGGATGTTAAACTAGCAAGATGTTCAAATTTAACATTCTAACATAAAAGAAAAATTAACCTAATCTCATCAAAATCAAAATGGGAAAATCCCAAAAACATACTATTTAAATTATAAAATTCTTAATCAGTTTTATTTCTTACACTTTAATAACTATTGACTACATTTGATAAGCAAATAATAGCACATTTTTATAAAAATTCTGTATTTGAAATTTTAAAATTCTAAGTGGTATTTTTATTAGATTTTTCCAATAAGATTTCATTGGGGGGGGGGGGGGGATCAATTATTATATTATTTTAAAAATGGGCTAACTCCTACATGTGACTGCTTACTGAAGTCAAGTGGGCAGCAATGCTTAACCTGAATCAATCTCGCTGGTCATACTAACTGAGAAACACAAACATTGACAACAATATCACTTAGGTTTGGTGCGCCAAACATCATCCAATTGAGTAAATTAGGTTCATAATGAGGAGAGCATTGAAATTTCTTGAGCAACTCCATGAACAAGACCAAGAAAATGAGAGAATTTGGTTAAACAGGTGAATATTAAAAGACATCTCAACAAATATTTGATAAAAGTTGCACACATCTCCATCAGCAATCACCTCATCAACGCTATCATGAACATTGAAGATTGCTCAAATAATGAAGGAAGCTTTTGATTTTGTTGTTGCTGTGGGCCACTCAGTTGATGCAACAATTCATGGAAGTGACATTCAAAGATGGTGTGAAGACCCAAATGACATGATTATGCAATGAGAAGACGTTAAAGCGTGGTGATATATTATTCCAAGTGATTTTGTTTATCTTTGGTGTCTGAATTTCTCTTATTACATCCCAATAATATACTTAATTAGTAAAGTTGAACATATACTATGGGCTAACTAAAAAAGGGAATATATAGTGTGCAAGGAAATAGATTGAAAAGTCAAACGGCTTTTGATTAAAGACTTTTCTTATAGCACAAAACATTTTTACTTTAAAAGCCACTCCCCTAATAGGATAGGGACATAACTTCTTTTCGTAGAGAATGTGAGGTGCAACTTAGTCTTAGCAGCACAAAACATACTTAACCATAATGCAAATTTGAAATCAAAGCCATGATAGGGTAAACAAATTCAACATATTTCACAACCTGTTTGTAGCTCAAAATACAAAATCTAATCAGCTTTAAGTGATAAAAAAATACTAGTTAAAGCCATAATATGTAAACAATTAAACAAATTTAAGCATAATGATAGCTTAAAGTTTCATTAATACGAGTGGGTAAAACTCCAAAAGGTATAACATAATGATACAAAAGTTATAAAAGCAACAATTAATTAACTAACTAGGTCACATTAAATGGGATGGATGAATTAAAACATGAATCCACTATATGCAAAAGTTCCACTGCCTAGATGGGAACTTGACCATGCCAGCACTGAGCATTCAAATTCAGATTCATTTCGTGTGTAGATCAAACATTCAGCAGAAATTAGAAGATACTACAATACTGTGTTACACAAATGAGTTCGTAAATTTGACAAACTAAACTCATACTAGATGACAATGTGATAATTCAAACATGAAATCAAGGAAACCACAATTATCCGCTTCCTTAACAAGAGTCAATGATGAGAATAATGAAATTCCGCAAAGTAGAGTTATGTAATGTGGCTCCAAATTAACAAATTCACTTGCTTTTTGCCACAAATAATTTACCCCTTTTAAGCCAGTTTATATACTGCTCTTGTTCTCTTTTATGCGAGTAGTGGAGAAGGAACATGATCAGGTTTTCTCCAATTCCCTTGTCTATCAAGTAGTTTTTGATCGAACCTTGCAACTCAGGGTCCAATTCCCTTCATATGGATATCATAGATAAGACAAGAAAATAGAAAACTATTAAAAAGATTCAAAAACAAAGATGGTGTATTTAAGATCAGCTTGTCAAATGATCAAAGAAGCAAACAAGGACAAGTACCTCTGCTTATTTTGTGTCTAAAGAAACTTTCTAAAGAGCATTAAGTAAGGAAAAGTGTTCATTATAATCTTTCGATAAATAACTCTAGCAAACTCTAATACTGTTATCAATGAGAAGATTTTAAGTTCTGACCTTAAACATTAGTTTTACAATTCTTACTTCTGTAAATGCGAAGATTTTGTGTCTTACAAGTTTATTTTTTATCAAACTGCAAATAGCAATGAAATAAAATTCAACATGAGGGCTCACGAGTATAGGTTAGATAATACGAAATTCAAGAAGGTTGAAACTGTATAGTTTTTAGTAAGAAAATAAACTATCATGAATAAAAAATGATGTGAAGAAAAAAGCATCGGTTGAAGGTGAAGTTTCAAATTCAGCAGGGAGCTAGGAAGCTCAGAAAGATAGATATTTGATAGCTAAGTCTATAGTAATATTTGTTACAGCATGTTATTTTAAAGTCCACAAAAGTTCGTTTGTCAACCAAGGCATATGGATGACAACTGAACAGTTTGACAGAGGGGCCATGAAGGCAAATTCTGCGAAGGATAAGGCCCACATATAAAAATGAAGGTATAGAAGAACAAAACAAAAGTTATTTAATGGAAATTCTATAAAGGGTAGAAGAGATACGAGGAGGGATTAGAATAATCTGACAGAAGCAAATTAGATCAGTGGAAAAATGGGTGGGTATGCATTTAGACTAAGTAAATCTTCCACATCAATCTAACATATCAGGAACACTGTATATTTAGCATAAATCCACTTCTTCCAAAAACAGAACAATTACATGTTGGGTTTCTTTTAAGGCTTAACAGTCATTTCCATTAAATGACTCAGTATTCACTAAGCATGGCTTATGGCCCTTTAAAACTCTAAAGCCTCATAGCCTCTACCCTCTACTTCCAAAAGCTAAGTCAAATTCAGAAATAGCATTGACTTTTTCGTCTAATTTCTACAGAGACATAAGTGGAGTTATTTAATAAGTTACCTAAAGATGAACGAAATATACAAAAGCAAATCATCTTATCGCTAGATTGTGCATATCTGAATTAAACCCTAATTAACCATTATCCCATATTCCACCAGTAAGACTTCAAAAAAGAGGACGGATGCATATAAGGAGAGAAAGATAACCAAGGTAAATAAGGACGTGTGGTATTTTACCTAAATTTGGGGCCTCTGTAAGTAGAAGAGCCCATACTTGTTGGCGATGGGAGATAATAAGCACTCTTTATATCAAAGTCTGGTTCATTGATAGATTCCTCAAAAGCACGACAGTTAAATTGCAACATGGAGCTTATAGCTGGCTTTTTAACAAATACATTCATAAGAACATCCCTTGGAAATGCACCGCCTCTTTCATGGGTAGGTGTTGGGCCAAGAATCGCCGAAACCGCAACCTCCTCACCTGAATTGCATCTTTTCCTCAAAACTACATCTTTGGAATGTGGTGAATCCCAGTCCAGCAAAAAGTCTCCCAAGGAACCCAATATTTTATCGGCCTGTATCCAATGACCACTCATATATAACCCAGCAAATTCTATGGATAATAATACACACAACTCTGTAATCTACCATGCTTGAATATGTACGGACAAATATATTCTTGAAATGCCCATGACGAACTATAAAATGCACCTGCAAGCACAGGTATTTCTATCCTCCCTGAGTACTACAAAACGTGGGCACTAGCATCTCACATAAACTAGAATCATTTCTAATAATCGAAGTTGAGTATTCATCAACTGACATGCAAAGAGAACTAGACTCTTTCCAGCTCCAACGTTTTACGATAGATTGGGAACAAAAATGCGGAGGCTAATATTTTTAAAATCATTGGGATTTCATAAGAATAAAAGAGGAATCATCAGAGACAAAGAGAAAGAACATTTCATAAGAATAAAAGAAGAATCAACCGAGAGAAAGAGAAAGAAGAACCTTGAAGGGATTGGAATTGAGTTCGAATTCGATCTCGGACTTCAAAACCTTGAGCAATTCCAGGTCTTGAACAGCTTCGAAACCCTTTCGCAACTCTTTCACCTTCGGCGCCATGCTCTCTCTCGAGCA
This sequence comes from Leucaena leucocephala, assembly GCA_037074615.1. Classification (NCBI taxonomy): domain Eukaryota; kingdom Viridiplantae; phylum Streptophyta; class Magnoliopsida; order Fabales; family Fabaceae; genus Leucaena; species Leucaena leucocephala. The sequence continues at coordinate 5,305,413 of CM073557.1, read as the reverse complement.
ATATGAATTGCGTAGCCCAGCGGCTTCGATTCCTACTCGGTTGAAGTGTTTAATTCTTTTTTTTTTTTAATTTTTTCTAATCACAATTATAGGTAAAAAATTATCTATAATCAATGCTAAATATATGTGTATATATATTCCTCATAAAATTAAATAATCAAATCAAAGTTATAATAAATTGCACAAGTTATAAATGATAGATTATAAACTTAACTCAAACATTAATACAGGAAATATGTCTAGTTTAGCCTTATAAAATGTAATTAGTGACAATATTTATCTCTTTTTTTTTTCTTCACACATATAATTTGACCTTTTTTAATTACAAATTTGATATTTGGCCATTATTTTTCTTCAAATATTGATTCAGAATTTTACACCAATTTTGTATGAAAGTACTTAAAATATCTATTTTTTTTATATAAAAAAATTTAGGTAGATTCGACGTCTGTTCTCCATTAAAGTTATATCATAGTTTTAAAGTTCATAGAGTATTTACAGGAGATTTACGAGATTGTCTACAAAGAGCTCTCATGAAAAGAGTGAAAATTAAACTCACATCCTTTTAGAACATAAACATACTTTTTATTATATACGCTAACTCTTATTAACTACACAAAATATCTATGTTCATAATATTATAATTGAAAAATCTACTCTACCTAAAAAAAAAGTTAAAAAATCAATTGGGCTGGTGTGTAGCCTTATATTACGTTTTAAATTTTTTTTTTAATGAGAATTAATATATATAATAAAAAAGGAATTTAGATTAAAAGTTCAATTTTCACTAGGGATTAATTTGATAGGTCCTCCTGTTAGATCAAATTCTTCCTTAGTAGGTTTTAAATTTCTTTTTCTTTTTATTCTTCAATTAAAATCACAAAGGAAGATAAAAAAGAAAGAAGCAACTTACAAAGATTAAAGACAACCGATCGCAGAGGACATTTTGGATAACTGTTTTTTATTTTTTTGATAAGAAGTGAGGGCTGCCGCCCAATGCAATAATTTAATTGGCACATTGACATGATCTTCACAAGCCCAATATATAGCATAATTCTCCAATATTTTAAGTCAAAATTTTGAAAATAAAAAATCAAATGCAATTTTCTAATCCTGAAATGTGCAACACTTATAAGATATTCCTCGCATCATAAATATAGATACTATATTAGTTAAAGAATAAATTTTAATTTTAAATATAAGATTTTAAATCTTCAATTCACTCTCTCATTTACTATTTTTCTCAAAAAAAAATACACTTAAATTATAAACTAATATATAATATTATATTATATATAGTCTAATATTATATTGTAAGATTAAATCACTCATTTATGTACTTTTTAATTTATTTAAATTAATTAATTATTTTTTATATTAAAAATCGGATAAGTATATTGTTATCCCACTAAGAGCAATCAACCATAACCATTGGCACCTTCTGGCAACGTCCTTTGATTTCCACATGCAACTTTCCGTCCATTAAAAATAATGTTAATACCATAAATTTGCTTTCAAAAAGGGACATATAATCCATACAAAAACATTTTAACCAAAAAACACCATTAAAATCCTCAGAAGAGTTGGGTAACAAAAATTGACAAAACCAAAGCACCAGGATAAACAAAAAGACCACATAGCCTATTATTAATGACAATAACAAGGACCTAAGAATTGACATATCTATGTTCTTTTTCGCTTCAGCCTCTGCCTCAACTCAGGAAATTGAAGAGGGACGGGAAGTGTGGCATAATATACTCTACCCTCACGTTCAATCTTGCAACCCAGGCTCTCATAACGTTGTCTAATAGGCAGCGCGCTCATCTTCAGGTCCTTCGCTATATCAATGTAGCTTGTCCGGAACTTGTCCGCGAATAGAGTGAGCACCAAGATATAACTGATGAGAAGATTAATCTTCTCTGCAGGCAGCCATTTTGATTCAGGAACAGCAAACAATGATGAAAACTTATGGCGCACCATGCTTGGGATTTTGTGGGTCTTTGCAGATGATGAACAATCACCAGTGTGCTGTTCTTTAAACTTCAAGAGATGATTGATATAAGACAATATGCAACAGGCCTTCCTCTTTTCTGACTCGTCCTACAAAAAACAGAAAGAACTTTCAGAACATGGATTTAAAACTTAAAGTTTAAAGAATTGAAGAGTTTGGTATCTATCAGAAATGTTGTGGGGTACTCATAACCTCAACAAAATTTGAGGGTCCTATGTTGCATGAAATCTGAGAAATGAGTTGTCCTGTTCATGACTTATGAATAGTATGACTTATTAAAGTCTTTCTATTAGACATAAATTATTGGACACCAGAAAAGCAAAACTACAGATCCAACTCGGGTTTCAAGTAGCCGAGAAACAACTGATACACAGTTTAATATGCGGTGTAATTGGGATTTTGTTGTATGAATACCTTAATCTTCTTTAATCTATCTATCCTGTTGTCGATAAATGTTGGGTAACCTCTGAAGTCTGCTCCGTCCTGTAGCAAAAGATTATAAATATCTTCAAGGTAATTCCACTCTACATTAGGTATAATCTTTTCCAAAGGATATGCCTGCTCAGGTGTTGAGGCAGAAACATCATGTGGGGGAATATTCCGGGAAACATGAGAATCAGTACTTTCAAGAGCTTGCTTGTTTACAGCAACCATTTTCACTTTCACATCCAACTCCTTTTGAGAATCAGGATCACCTTCTTGCCTGAGAGCTTGCAACTTTTTAGCCTGCAGCAAAATGCAAATTGTAAAACAGTTTAAGTAGTGCTAAAGAGATCTAATATGTTAAGCTCATTCATATTTTTTTCAATTGAGTAATGAGTAAAGTCTCATGCCACAAATTTATTATTTTAAGTGACAAGAAATAATCTTCACCAGAGAAAGCAACTTCATTGTATCAATGAGCTTATAATAGTGGCACTTTAGAGTTCCAACAAGCATAGGCACCACATTATTTATTCACATAACAATCGCTAATATCTTTAACAAGGCGAAGTAAATAATTAAAAAACATATCAATAATACAATAGTATCTTTTACAAGAAGAATCAATTGATATTCAGTTAACCATGAGGATTTATAAAGTAGTTCTTTTTCTAGGCTCACAGCCACCTTTTAAGTACTAATTTATAAACTAACACAAGACACATATATAAGTACACGTATGACTGACTAGACTCACAATTCATTCCTACCTTCATTCTATAGAATTAGGCTTTCAAAAGATTGGTACGCAAGGAAAAAGAAATGCTTATTCCATTCTGATGCTTAATTTAACGCGCAGGCGTTGGTCACCATCCCATCCCAAAGCGGGCAACTATAAATGAATTACCCTTTTAGTTTCTATCTTTATTGATGTTTATTTAGATATAGTATGATCCCACACTACAATGATTCCACGTGCCACATTTAATAAACAAAATGAAACAAATGGAAACAAACAAGGGAATGGTAATAACCATGTTGTTCTGTCTCATTCTCATTGAGCTCTTGAATGTTAATTCAAAAGAAACCAAATGATTAACTATTATCAACATGTGAGAGCTTACCTTTTTTATCGACGACTTTGTTCCCCATAAAATAGTAGTTTCTCTAGCTAGCTCTGCCCTTTCCTGTGCTGTCATCTCTACCACAGTTGAGTTTTCAGGTTCTTTATCAGAATATTCTAAGCCTCTCACTCTAGGATCCAATCTGAATATCTGAACAAGCAGTACCCAAGTTATCTGATTACTTCCTAAACGGCCACTTAGCCACAAAAATTATTACTTTGAAAAAAAAAAAAAAAAGAAGCATGCACTTTTACAATTACCTTATTAGCAGTAATAGGCACAAGCTTCAGGGAATGGGTTTCTTTATCAAAAACTCCAAGTGCATACATGCACCTCTGTCCAGCTGTAGCTTCGCCAGTATAACTCGTGCCAACAAAATCCACCGATGACCCATTAGGGCTCACCACAAGCTGCAACCTTTTGGGCATTTTCTTGTTTCGATAAACCTTAATTTGAGAACTCGTGGAATCCATCCCAGATTCGGAACCATTGTCTAAATTCTTCTGAGGATCGAACCCAGAAGGAAAATAACCGACAATGGGAGGGATTTTTTCTGGGTAATCACTGAGGACTCGTACCTTGGCCTGAACTGGCGGGCGCTCCTTTTTCTTCTTTTTCTTCGCCTTCTTTGCTAATGGCTCTAACCCCAGTGGATGCTCTGTATTTTCAACTTGAGATTTAGTGTCATCAGCATCTGAGTCCATTGATTGAAGGGGTAAAAACAAGACTGTATATTGTCTAAGATACCAGGAAGGAGACCGATGAAGAGCCAAAGAGTGAGGAAAGGATGGTGTAGGGAGGGAGGGAGGGAGGGAGAAGATAAACGAAGTGGAATAAAGGTAAAAGGCTATTGAGAGAGCAAAGCCGACTGGGGTGGGGGATTGGGGGAGGAAGAAGTCAAAGTAGGTTATTAGGGCTGTTCCCTGGTAATGTCCAAAACGAATAGTCTAAACATTCGAATCGAATCGGTCGGGCCGGGCCCTTTTTATTTGGATGACTCTGCCATGACCGAAGTAGCAAACTTGTTGGGCTGCGGGAAATTAATCCTATGCTCCAAAATGCATTTTCAGTGTTTTATATTCATATTTTTAAAAATTAATTCAAGTGATAAATGACTCCATATTATTTAAATAAAATTTTAAATTTAAATTTTAAAGTATATAGAAATTTCTCATTGAAAAACTTACCTACTATAGTCAGGTGCGTGACGTGGGTCAGATTCTAATGTAGTCAAGGTAAAACTCTAATAAATCAAGTAGGCAAAAAAAAAAAAAAATCATGTTATTCTATATTTTTGTAAGGTTTCTTGATTAAATAAACTCTAAAATTTGAAAATCCAAGCATATGAATTATTTTACATAATTATTATTTTATCAATACGAACATACTATGTCACCATATAAACAAAAAAAATTGAAACATGACATAACAACATAAAATAAAGGCTATAATTAAAATAAATATAGAACAAAAGTTTTATCACTGGAATTAAATCAAAAAATATTCTTCAAAGGACTTGGCTTGCTGCTTTTTTCCCTGTAATGTTAAATAGAAGAAGAATAGGGGGTAGGGACATATCAGAAAAGAAGCAGGTATTCAAAAATCTATCAACAAGTTTTTAGTTGAAGTGATAAATAGACTCACTCATAAAAAAATATATGACAAATTTAGTTGAAGTGTTAAACAAACTCACTCATAAAGAAGAAAATATAAGTTATAGGAAACATATTTATTACGAGGGATAAAAATTCTTCATGATCCACGTCTTAAAAGGAATTATATTCTTAATCAAATTTAAAAAAAATAAAAAAAATTATATAAAAAGTTTCTGTGTAAAATTTTTATTTATTAAAAA